>CM046296.1:26585303-27305712 GCA_025267735.1 Mactra quadrangularis | reverse complement strand
GCCGCAAAGTATACCGTGCAATATGGCTATATAGGGCTTTAGAACAGCAAAAATAGGCGTCGACCCCTGGTGTCGGGAGGTTTGCACGCGTTTTTTGCTACCTTAATGTAGTTAGTTGCTTGTTTAAACACATTTTCTCGATGCCCTACGTAGTTAGCAACCCATTGACACAAAAATCATACCTGCGCAGTGAGATGCGCGTGGGCTACAGAGCCCCAAAGTCGCGTCGACCTGTAGTGTCGGGAGATTTGCACGGGGTTTCTCGGTACCTGAACGTGGTGGGTTTGGTGTTTAAACACGTTTTTCAGGTAAACAATGGTGACCTAGTTCCGGTTTCTGGCTCGGACCCAACCCAGAACGCCGACCCGGCGACCTGGGTGTCGAACCGACCCGGCTAGGACAGGTTTTGGGGAGAGTTACGTGCCCTTGTATCCGCTCCGTAGACTCTCTATATGTACTATATGTACATGCACGTAGCAAAAAAATAGGTAAACAATGGTGACCTAGTTCCGGTTTCTGGCTCTCACCCAACCCAGAACGCCGACCCGGCGACCTGGGTGTCGAACCGACCCCGCTAGGACCGGTTTTGGGGCGAGTTACGTGCCCTTGTCTCCGCTCCGTAGACTCTCTATATGTACTATATGTACATGCACGTAGCAAAAAAATAGGTAAACAATGGTGACCTAGTTCCGGTTTCTGGCTCGGACCCAACCCAGAACGCCGACCCGGCGACCTGGGTGTCGAACCGACCCGGCTAGGACCGGTTTTGGGGCGAGTTACGGGCCCTTGTCTCCGCTCCGTTGACTCTCTATAAGTACTATATGTACATGCACGTAGCAAAAAAATAGGTAAACAATGGTGACCTAGTTCCGGTTTCTGGCTCAGACCCAACCCAGAACGCCGACCCGGCGACCTGGGTGTCGAACCGACCCGGCTAGGACCGGTTTTGGGGCGAGTTACGTGCCCTTGTCTCCGCTCCGTAGACTCTCTATATGTACTATATGTTCATGCACGTAGCAAAAAAATAGGTAAACAATGGTGACCTAGTTCCGGTTTCTGGCTCGGACCCAACCCAGAACGCCGACCCGGCGACCTGGGTGTCGAACCGACCCGGCTAGGACCGGTTTTGGGGCGAGTTACGTGCCCTTGTCACCGCTCCGTAGACTCTCTATATGTACTATATGTACATGCACGTAGCAAAAAAATAGGTAAACAATGGTGACCTAGTTCCGGTTTCTGGCTCGGACCCAACCCAGAACGCCGACCCGGCGACCTGGGTGTCGAACCGACCCCGCTAGGACCGGTTTTGGGGCGAGTTATGTGCCCTTGTCTCCGCTCCGTAGAGTCTCTATATGTACTATATGTACATGCACGTAGCAAAAAAATAGGTAAACAATGGTGACCTAGTTCCGGTTTCTGGCTCTCACCCAACCCAGAACGCCGACCCGGCGACCTGGGTGTCGAACCGACCCGGCTAGGACCGGTTTTGGGGCGAGTTACGTGCCCTTGTCTCCGCTCCGTAGACTCTCTATATGTACTATATGTACATGCACGTAGCAAAAAAATAGGTAAACAATGGTGACCTAGTTCCGGTGTCTGGCTCGGACCCAACCCAGAACGTCGACCCGGCGACCTGGGTGTCGAACCGACCCGGCTAGGACCGGTTTTGGGGCGAGTTACGTGCCCTTGTCTCCGCTCCGTAGACTCTCTATATGTACTATATGTACATGCACGTAGCAAAAAAATAGGTAAACAATGGTGACCTAGTTCCGGTTTCTGGCTCGGACCCAACCCAGAACGCCGACCCGGCGACCTGGGTGTCGAACCGACCCGGCTAGGACCGGTTTTGGGGCGAGTTACGTGCCCTTGTCTCCGCTCCGTAGACTCTCTATATGTACTATATGTACATGCACGTAGCAAAAAAATAGGTAAACAATGGTGACCTAGTTCCGGTTTCTGGCTCGGACCCAACCCAGAACGCCGACCCGGCGACCTGGGTGTCGAACCGACCCGGCTAGGACCGGTTTTGGGGCGAGTTACGTGCCCTTGTCTCCGCTCCGTAGACTCTCTATATGTACTATATGTACATGCACGTAGCAAAAAAATAGGTAAACAATGGTGACCTAGTTCCGGTTTCTGGCTCGGACCCAACCCAGAACGCCGACTTGGCGACCTGGGTGTCGAACCGACCCGGCTAGGACCGGTTTTGGGGCGAGATACGTGCCCTTGTCTCCGCTCCGTAGACTTTCTATATGTACTATATGTACATGCACGTAGCAAAAAAAATAGGTAAACAATGGTGACCTAGTTCCGGTTTCTGGCTCGGACCCAACCCAGAACGCCGACCCGGCGACCTGGGTGTCGAACCGACCCGGCTAGGACCGGTTTTGGGGCGAGTTACGTGCCCTTGTCTCCGCTCCGTAGACTCTCTATAAGTACTATATGTACATGCACGTAGCAAAAAAATAGGTAAACAATGGTGACCTAGTTCCGGTTTCTGGCTCGGACCCAACCCAGAACGCCGACCCGGCGACCTGGGTGTCGAACCGACCCGGCTAGGACCGGTTTTGGGGCGAGTTACGTGCCCTTGTCTCCGCTCCGTAGACTCTCTATATGTACTATATGTACATGCACGTAGCAAAAAAATAGGTAAACAATGGTGACCTAGTTCCGGTTTCTGGCTCGGACCCAACCCAGAACGCCGACCCGGCGACCTGGGTGTCGAACTGACCCGGCTAGGACCGGTTTTGGGGCGAGTTACGTGCCCTTGTCTCCGCTCCGTAGACTCTCTATATGTACTATATGTACATGCACGTAGCAAAAAAATAGGTAAACAATGGTGACCTAGATCCGGTTTCTGGCTCGGACCCAACCCAGAACGCCGACCCGGCGACCTGGGTGTCGAACCGACCCGGCTAGGACCGGTTTTGGGGCGAGATACGTGCCCTTGTCTCCGCTCCGTAGACTCTCTATATGTACTATATGTACATGCACGTAGCAAAAAAATAGGTAAACAATGGTGACCTAGTTCCGGTTTCTGGCTCGGACCCAACCCAGAACGCCGACCCGGCGGTCTGGGTGTCTAACCGACCCGGCTAGGACCGGTTTTGGGGCGAGTTACGTGCCCTTGTCTCCGCTCCGTAGACTCTCTATATGTACTATATGTTCATGCACGTAGCAAAAAAATAGGTAAACAATGGTGACCTAGTTCCGGTTTCTGGCTCGGACCCAACCCAGAACGCCAACCCGGCGACCTGGGTGTCGAACCGACCCGGCTAGGACCGGTTTTGGGGCGAGTTACGTGCCCTTGTCTCCGCTCCGTAGACTCTCTATATGTACTATATGTACATGCACGTAGCAAAAAAATAGGTAAACAATGGTGATCTAGTTCCGGTTTCTGGCTCGGACCCAACCCAGAACGCCGACCCGGCGACCTGGGTGTCGAACCGACCCGGCTAGGACCGGTTTTGGGGCGAGTTACGGGCCCTTGTCTCCGCTCCGTAGACTCTCTATATGTACTATATGTACATGCACGTAGCAAAGAAATAGGTAAACAATGGTGACCTAGTTCAGGTTTCTGGCTCAGACCCAACCCAGATCGCCGACCCGGCGACCTGGGTGTCGAACCGACCCGGCTAGGACCGGTTTTGGGGCGAGTTACGTGCCCTTGTCTCCGCTCCGTAGACTTTCTATATGTACTATATGTTCATGCACGTAGCAAAAAAATAGGTAAACAATGGTGACCTAGTTCCGGTTTCTGGCTCGGACCCAACCCAGAACGCCGACCCGGCGACCTGGGTGTCGAACCGACCCGGCTAGGACCGGTTTTGGGGCGAGTTACGTGCCCTTGTCACCGCTCCGTAGACTCTCTATATGTACTATATGTACATGCACGTAGCAAAAAAATAGGTAAACAATGGTGACCTAGTTCCGGTTTCTGGCTCGGACCCAACCCAGAACGCCGACCCGGCGACCTGGGTGTCGAACCGACCCCGCTAGGACCGGTTTTGGGGCGAGTTATGTGCCCTTGTCTCCGCTCCGTAGAGTCTCTATATGTACTATATGTACATGCACGTAGCAAAAAAATAGGTAAACAATGGTGACCTAGTTCCGGTTTCTGGCTCTCACCCAACCCAGAACACCGACCCGGCGACCTGGGTGTCGAACCGACCCGGCTAGGACCGGTTTTGGGGCGAGTTACGTGCCCTTTTCTCCGCTCCGTAGACTCTCTATATGTACTATATGTACATCCACGTAGCAAAAAAATAGGTAAACAATGGTGACCTAGTTCCGGTTTCTGGCTCGGACCCAACCCAGAACGTCGACCCGGCGACCTGGGTGTCGAACCGACCCGGCTAGGACCGGTTTTGGGGCGAGTTACGTGCCCTTGTCTCCGCTCCGTAGACTCTCTATATGTACTATATGTACATGCACGTAGCAAAAAAATAGGTAAACAATGGTGACCTAGTTCCGGTTTCTGGCTCGGACCCAACCGAGAACGCCGACCCGGCGACCTGGGTGTCGAACCGACCCGGCTAGGACCGGTTTTGGGGCGAGTTACGTGCCCTTGTCTCCGCTCCGTAGACTCTCTATATGTACTATATGTACATGCACGTAGCATAAAAATAGGTAAACAATGGTGACCTAGTTCCGGTGTCTGGCTCGGACCCAACCCAGAACGCCGACCCGGCGACCTGGGTGTCGAACCGACCCGGCTAGGACCGGTTTTGGGGCGAGTTACGTGCCCTTGTCTCCGCTCCGTAGACTCTCTATATGTACTATATGTACATGCACGTAGCAAAAAAATAGGTAAACAATTGTGACCTAGTTGAGTTTTCTGGCTCGGACCCAACCCAGAACGCCGACCCGGCGACCTGGGTGTCGAACCGACCCGGCTAGGACCGGTTTTGGGGCGAGTTACGTGCCCTTGTCTCCGCTCCGTAGACTCTCTATATGTATTATATGTACATGCACGTAGCAAAAAAATAGGTAAACAATGGTGACCTAGTTCCGGTTTCTGGCTCGGACCCAACCCAGAACGCCGACCCGGCCGCCTGGGTCTCAAACCGACCCTGCTAGGACCCGTTTTGGGGCGAGTTACGGGCCCTTGTCTACGCTCCATAGACTCTGTATATGTACTATATGTACAAGCACATAGTAAAAAAATAGGTAAACAATGGTGACCTAGTTCCGGTTTCTGGCTCGGACCAAACCCAGAACGCCGACCCGGCCGCCTGGGTCTCGAACCGACCCGGCTAGGACCCGTTTTGGGGCGAGTTACGGGCCCTTGTCTACGCTCCATAGACTCTGTATATGTACTATATGTACATGCACATAGTAAAAAAATAGGTAAACAATGGTGACCTAGTTCCGGTTTCTGGCTCGGACCCAACCCAGAACGCCGACCCGGCCGCCTGGGTCTCGAACCGACCCGGCTAGGACCCGTTTTGGGGCGAGTTACGGGCCCTTGTCTACGCTCCATAGACTCTGTATATGTACTAAATGTACATGCACATAGTAAAAAAAAAGGTAAACAATGGTGACCTAGTTCCGGTTTCTGGCTCGGACCCAACCCAGAACGCCGACCCGGCCGCCTGGGTCTCGAACCGACCCGGCTTGGACCCGTTTTTTGGCGAGTTAAGGGCCCTTGTCTACGCTCCATAGACTCTGTATATGTACTATATGTACATGCACATAGTAAAAAAATAGGTAAACAATGGTGACCTAGTTCCGGTTTCTGGCTCGGACCCAACCTAGAACGCCGACCCGGCCGCCTGGGTTCAGAACCGACCCGGCTAGGACCCGTTTTGGGGCGAGTTACGGGCCCTAGACTGCGCTCCATAGACTCTGTATATGTACTATATGTACATGCACATAGTAAAAAAATAGGTAAACAATGGTGACCTAGTTCCGGTTTCTGGCTCGGACCCAACCCAGAACGCCGACCCGGCCGCCTGGGTCTCGAACCGACCCGGCTAGGACCCGTTTTGGGGCTAGTTACGGGCCCTTGTCTCCGCTCCATAGACTCTGTATATGTACTATATGTACATGCACATAGTAAAAAAATAGGTAAAAAATGGTGACCTAGTTCCGGTTTCTGGCTCGGACCCAACCCAGAACGCCGACCCGGCCGCCTGGGTCTCGAACCGACCCGGCTAGGACCCGTTTTAGGGCGAGTTACGGGCCCTTGTCTACACTCCATAGGCTCTGTATATGTACTATATGTACATGCACATAGTAAAAAAATAGGTAAAAAATGGTGACCTAGTTCCGGTTTCTGGCTCGGACCCAACCCTGAACGCCGACCCGGCCGCCTGGGTCTCGAACCGACCCGGCTAGGACCCGTTTTGGGGCGAGTTACGGGCCCTTGTCTACGCTCCATAGACTCTGTATATGTACTATATGTACATGCACATAGTAAAAAAATAGGTAAACAATGGTGACCTAGTTCCGGTTTCTGGCTCGGACCCAACCCAGAACGCCGACTCGGCCGCCTGGGTCTCGAACCGACCCGGCTAGGACCCGTTTTGGGGCGAGTTACGGGCGCTTGTTTCCGCTCCATAGACTCTGTATATGTACTATATGTACATGCACATAGTAAAAAAATAGGTAAACAATGGTGACCTAGTTCCGGTTTCTGGCTCGGACCCAACCCAGAACGCCGACCCGGCCGCCTGGGTCTCGAACCGACCCGGCTAGGACCCGTTTTGGGGCTAGTTACGGGCCCTTGTCTACGCTCCATAGACTCTGTATATGTACTATATGTACATGCACATAGTAAAAAAATAGGTAAACAATGGTGACCTAGTTCCGGTTTCTGGCTCGGACCCAACCCAGAACGCCGACCCGGCCGCCTGGGTCTCGAACCGACCCGGCTAGGACCCGTTTTGGGGCGAGTTACGGGCCCTTGTCTACGCTCCATAGACTCTGTATATGTACTATATGTACATGCACATAGTAAAAAAATAGGTAAACAATGGTGACCTAGTTCCGGTTTCTGGCTCGGACCCAACCCAGAACGCCGACCCGGCCGCCTGGGTCTCGAACCGACCCGGCTAGGACCCGTTTTGGGGCGAGTTACGGGCCCTTGTCTACGCTCCATAGACTCTGTATATGTACTATATGTACATGCACATAGTAAAAAAATAGGTAAACAATGGTGACCTAGTTCCGGTTTCTGGCTCGGACCCAACCTAGAACGCCGACCCGGCCGCCTGGGTCTCGAACCGACCCGGCTAGGACCCGTTTTGGGGCGAGTTACGGGCCCTTGTCTACGCTCCATAGACTCTGTATATTGGTGACCTAGTTCCGGTTTCTGGCTAGGACCCAACCCAGAACGCCGACCCGGCCGCCTGGGTCTCGAACCGACCCGGCTAGGACCCGTTTTGGGGCGAGTTACGGGCCCTTGTCTACGCTCCATAGACTCTGTATATGTACTATATGTACATGCACATAGTAAAAAAATAGGTAAACAATGGTGACCTAGTTCCGGTTTCTGGCTCGGACCCAACCCAGAACGCCGATCCGGCCGCCTGGGTCTCGAACCGACCCGGCTAGGACCCGTTTTGGGGCGAGTTACAGGCCCTTGTCTACACTCCATAGGCTCTGTATATGTACTATATGTACATGCACATAGTAAAAAAATAGGTAAACAATGGTGACCTAGTTCCGGTTTCTGGCTCGGACCCAACCCAGAACGCCGACCCGGCCGCCTGGGTCTCGAACCGACCCGGCTAGGACCCGTTTTGGGGCGAGTTACGGGCCCTTGTCTACGCTCCATAGACTCTGTATATGTACTATATGTACATGCACATAGTAAAAAAATAGGTAAACAATGGTGACCTAGTTCCGGTTTCTGGCTCGGACCCAACCCAGAACGACGACCCGGCCGCCTGGGTCTCGAACCGACCCGGCTAGGACCCGTTTTGGGGCGAGTTACGGGCCCTTGTTTCCGCTCCATAGACTCTGTATATGTACTATATGTACATGCACATAGTAAAAAAATAGGTAAACAATGGTGACCTAGTTCCGGTTTCTGGCTCGGACCCAACCCAGAACGCCGACCCGGCCGCCTGGGTCTCGAACCGACCCGGCTAGGACCCGTTTTGGGGCGAGTTACGGGCCCTTGTCTACGCTTCATAGACTCTGTATATGAACTATATGTACATGCACATAGTAAAACAATAGGTAAACAATGGTGACCTAGTTCCGGTTTCTGGCTCGGACCCAACCCAGAACGCCGACCCGGCCACCTGGGTCTCGAACCGACCCGGCTAGGAACCGTTTTGGGGCGAGTTACGGGCCATTGTTTCCGCTCCATAGACTCTGTATATGTACTATATGTACATGCACATAGTAAAAAAATAGGTAAACAATGGTGACCTAGTTCCGGTTTCTGGCTCGGACCCAACCCAGAACGCCGACCCGGCCGCCTGGGTCTGGAACCGACCCGGCTAGGACCCGTTTTGGGGCGAGTTACGGGCCCTTGTCTACGCTTCATAGACTCTGTATATGTACTATATGTACATGCACATAGTAAAACAATAGGTAAACAATGGTGACCTAGTTCCGGTTTCTGGCTCGGACCCAACCCAGAACGCCGACCCGGCCGCCTGGGTCTCGAACCGACCCGGCTAGGACCCGTTTTGGGGCGAGTTACGGGCCCTTGTCTACGCTCCATAGACTCTGTATATGTACTATATGTACATGCACATAGTAAAAAAATAGGTAAACAATGGTGACTTAGTTCCGGTTTCTGGCTCGGACCCAACCCAGAACGCCGACCCGGCCGCCTGGGTCTCGAACCGACCCGGCTAGGACCCGTTTTGGGGCGAGTTACGGGCCCTTGTCTACGCTCCATAGACTCTCTATATGTACTATATGTACATGCACATAGTAAAAAAATAGGTAAACAATGGTGACCTAGTTCCGGTTTCTGGCTCGGACCCAACCCAGAACGCCGACCCGGCCGCCTGGGTCTCGAACCGACCCGGCTAGGACCTGTTTTGGGGCGAGTTACAGGCCCTTGTCTACGCTCCATAGACTCTGTATATGTACTATATGTACATGCACATAGTAAAAAAATAGGTAAACAATGGTGACCTAGTTCCGGTTTCTGGCTCGGACCCAACCCAGAACGCCGACCCGGCCGCCTGGGTCTCGAACCGACCCGGCTAGGACCCGTTTTGGGGCGAGTTACGGGCCCTTGTCTACGCTCCATAGTCTCTCTATATGTACTATATGTACATGCACATAGTAAAAAAATAGGTAAACAATGGTGACCTAGTTCCGGTTTCTGGCTCGGACCCAACCCAGAACGCCGACCCGGCCGCCTGGGTCTCGAACCGACCCGGCTAGGGCCCGTTTTAGGGCGAGTTACGGGCCCTTGTCTACGCTCCATAGACTCTGTATATGTACTATATGTACATGCACATAGTAAAAAAATAGGTAAACAATGGTGACCTAGTTCTGGTTTCTGGCTCGGACCCAACCCAGAACGCCGACCCGGCCGCCTGGGTCTCGAACCGACCCGGCTAGGACCCGTTTTGGGGCGAGTTACGGGCCCTTGTCTACGCTCCATAGACTCTGTATATGTACTATATGTACATGCACATATTAAAAAAATAGGTAAACAATGGTGACCTAGTTCCGGTTTCTGGCTCGGACCCAACCCAAAACGCCGACCCGGCCGCCTGGGTCTCGAACCGACCCGGCTAGGACCCGTTTTGGGGCGAGTTACGGGCCCTTGTCTACGCTCCATAGACTCTGTATATGTACTATATGTACATGCACATAGTAAAAAAATAGGTAAACAATGGTGACCTAATTCCGGTTTCTGGCTCGGACCCAACCCAGAACGCCGACCCGGCCGCCTGGGTCTCGAACCGACCCGGCTAGAATCCGTTTTGGGGCGAGTTACGGGCCCTTTTCTACGTTCCATAGACTCTGTATATGTACTATATGTACATGCACATAGTAAAAAAATAGGTAAACAATGGTGACCTAGTTCCGGTTTCTGGCTCGGACGCAACCCAGAACGCCAACCCGGCCGCCTGGGTCTCGAACCGACCCGGCTAGGACCCGTTTTGGGGCGAGTTACGGGCCCTTGTCTACGCTCCATAGACTCTGTATATGTACTATATGTACATGCACATAGTAAAAAAAAAGGTAAACAATGGTGACCTAGTTCCGGTTTCTGGCTCGGACCCAACCCAGAACGCCGACCCGGCCGCCTGGGTCTCGAACCGACCCGGCTAGGATCCGTTTTGGGGCGAGTTACGGGCCCTTGTCTACGCTCCATAGACTCTGTATATGTACTATATGTACATGCACATAGTAAAAAAATAGGTAAACAATGGTGACCTAGTTCCGGTTTCTGGCTCGGACCCAACCCAGAACGCCGACCCGGCCGTCTGGGTCTCGAACCGACCCAGCTAGGACCCGTTTTGGGGCGAGTTACGGGCCCTTGTCTACGCTCCATAGTCTCTCTATATGTACTATATGTACATGCACATAGTAAAAAAATAGGTAAACAATGGTGACCTAGTTCCGGTTTCTGGCTCGGACCCAACCCAGAACGCCGACCCGGCCGCCTGGGTCTGGAACCGACCCGGCTAGGACCCGTTTTGTGGCGAGTTACGGGCCCTTGTCTACGCTCCATAGACTCTGTATATGTACTATAAGTACATGCACATAGTAAAAAAATAGGAAAACAATGGTGACCTAGTTCCGGTTTCTGGCTCGGACCCAACCCAGAACGCCGACCCGGCCGCCTGGGTCTCGAACCGACCCGGCTAGGACCCGTTTTGGGGCGAGTTACGGGCCCTTGTCTACGCTCCATAGACTCTGTATATGTACTATATGTACATGCACATAGTAAAAAAATAGGTAAACAATGGTGACCTAGTTCCGGTTTCTGGCTCGGACCCAACCCAGAACGCCGACCCGGCCGCCTGGGTCTCGAACCGACCCGACTAGGACCCGTTTTGGGGCGGTTTACGGGCCCTTGTCTACGCTCCATAGACTCTGTATATGTACTATATGTACATGCACATAGTAAAAAAATAGGTAAACAATGGTGACCTAGTTCCGGTTTCTGGCTCGGACCCAACCCAGAACGCCGACCCGGCCGCCTGGGTCTCGAACCGACCCGGCTAGGACCCGTTTTGGGGCGAGTTACGGGCCCTTGTCTACGCTCCATAGACTCTGTATATGTACTATATGTACATGCACATAGTAAAAAAATAGGTAAACAATGGTGACCTAGTTCCGGTTTCTGGCTCGGACCCAACCCAGAACGCCGACCCGGCCGCCTGGGTTTCAAACCGACCCGGCTAGGACCCGTTTTGGGGCGAGTTACGGGCCCTTGTCTACGCTCCATTGACTCTGTATATGTACTATATGTACATGCACATAGTAAAAAAATAGGTAAACAATGGTGACCTAGTTCCGGTTTCTGGCTCGGACCCAACCCAGAACGCCGACCCGGCCGCCTGGGTCTCGAACCGACCCGGCTAGGACCCGTTTTGGGGCGAGTTACGGGCCCTTGTCTACGCTCCATAGACTCTGTATATGTACTATATGTACATGCACATAGTAAAAAAATAGGTAAACAATGGTGACCTAGTTCCGGTTTCTGGCTCGGACCCAACCCAGAACGCCGACCCGGCCGCCTGGGTCTCGAACCGACCCGGCTAGGACCGGTTTTGGGGCGAGTTACGGGCCCTTGTCTACGCTCCATAGACTCTGTATATGTACTATATGTACATGCACATAATAAAAAAATAGGTAAACAATGGTGACCTAGTGCCGGTTTCTGGCTCGGACCCAACCCAGAACGCCCACCCGGCCCTCTGGGTCTCGAACCGACCCGGCTAGGACCCCTTTTGGGGCGAGTTACGGGCCCTTGTCTACGCTCCATAGATTCTGTATATGTACTTTATGTACATGCACATAGTAAAAAAATAGGTAAACAATGGTGACCTAGTTCCGGTTTCTGGCTCGGACCCAACCCAGAACGCCGACCCGGCCGCCTGGGTCTCGAACCGACCCGGCTAGGACCCGTTTTGGGGCGAGTTACGGGCCCTTGTCTACGCTCCATAGACTCTGTATATGTACTATATGTACATGCACATAGTAAAAAAATAGTTAAAAAATGGTGACCTAGTTCCGGTTTCTGGCTCGGACCCAACCCAGAACGCCGACCCGGCCGCCTTGGTCTCGAACCGACCCGGCTAGGACCCGTTTTGGGGCGAGTTACGGGCCCTTGTCTACGCTCCATAGACTCTGTATATGTACTATATGTACATGCACATAGTAAAAAATTATGTAAACAATGGTCACCTAGTTCCGGTTTCTGGCTCGGACCCAACCCCGAACACCGACCCGGCCGCCTGGGTCTCTAACCGAGCCGGCTAGGACCCATTTTGGGGCGAGTTACGCGCCCTTGTCTACGCTCCATAGACTCTGTATATGCACTATATGTACATGCACATAATAAAAAATTATGTAAACAATGGTGACCTAATTCCGGTTTCTGGCTCGGATCCAACCCCGAACACCGATCCGGCGGCGTGGGTCTCTAACCGAGCCGGCTAGGACCCGTTTTAGGGCAAGTTACGCGCCCTTGTCTACGCTCCATAGACTCTGTATATGTACTATATGTACATGCACATAGTAAAAAATTATGTAAACAATGGTGACCTACTTCCGGTTTCTGGCTCGGACCCAACCCCGAACACCGACCCGGCGGCCCGCGTCTCGAACCGAGCCGGCTAGGACCCGTTTTTGGACGAGATACGCGCCCTTGTCTACGCTCCATAGACTCTGTATTTGTACTATATGTACATGCACATATTAAACAATTATGTAAACAATGGTGACCTACTTCCGGTTTCTGGCTCGGACCCAACCCCGGACACCGACCCGGCGGCCTGGGTCTCGAACCGAGCCGGCTAGGACCCGTTTTGGGGCGAGTGACGCGCCCTTGTCTACGCTCCATAGACTCTGTAAATGCACTATATGTACATGCACATAGTAAAAAATTATGTAAACAATGGTGACCTACTTCCGGTTTCTGGCTCGCACCCAACCCCGAACACCGACCCGACGGCCTGGGTTTCGAACCGAGCCGGCTAGGACCCGTTTTTGGACGAGCTACGCGCCCTTGTCTACGCTCCCTAGACTCTGTATATGCACTATATGTACATGCACATAGTAAAAAATTATGTAAACAATGGTGACCTACTTCCGGTTTCTGGCTCGCACCAAACCCCGAACACCGACCCGGCGGACTGGGTCTCGAACCGAGCCGGCTAGGACCCGTTTTGGGGCGAGTTACGCGCCCTTTTCTACGCTCCATAGACTCTGTATATGTACTATATGTACATGCACATAGTAAAATATTATGTAAACAATGGTGACCTACTTCCGGTTTCTGGCTCAGACCCAACCCCGAACACCGACCCGGCGGCCTGGGTCTCGAACCGAGCCGGCTAGGACCCGTTTTGGGGCGAGTTACGCGCCCTTGTCTACGCTCCATAGACTCTGTATATGCACTATATGTACATGCACATAGTAAAAAATTATGTAAACAATGGTGACCTACTTCCGGTTTCTGGCTCGGACCCAACCCCGAATACCGACCCGGCGGCCTGGGTCTCAAACCGAGCCGGCTAGGACCCGTTTAGGGGCGAGTTACGCGCCCTTGTCTACGCTCCATAGACTCTGTATTTGTACTATATGTACATGCACATAGTAAAACATTGTGTAAACAATGGTGACCTACTTCCAGTTTCTGGCTCGGACCCAACCCCGAACACCGACCCGGCGGCCTGGGTCTCTAACCGAGCCGGCTAGGACCAATTTTGAGGCGAGTTACGCGCCCTTGTCTACGCTCCATAGACTCTGTATATGCACTATATGTACATGCACATAGTAAAAAATTATGTAAAGAATGGTGACCTACTTCCGGTTTCTGGCTCGGATCCAACCCCGAACACCGACCCGGCGGCCTGGGTCTCTAACCGAGCCGGCTAGGACCCGTTTTGGGGCGAGTTACGCGCCCTTGTCTACGCTCCATAGACTCTGTATATGCAATATATGTACATGTACATAGTAAAAAATTATGTAAACAATGGTGACCTACTTCCGGTTTCTGGCTCGGACCCAACCTCAAACACCGACCCGGCGACCTGGGTCTCTAACCGAGCCGCTAGGACACGTTTTGGGGCAAGTTACGCGCCCTTGTCTACGCTCCATAGACTCTGTATATGCACTATATGTACATGCACATAGTAAAAAATTATGTAAACAATGGTGACCTACTTCCGGTTTCTGGCTCGGACCCAACCCCGAACACCAACCCGGCGGCCTGGGTCTCGAACCGAGCCGGCTAGGACCAATTTTGGGGCGAGTTACGCGCCCTTGTCTACGCTCCATAGACTCTGTATATGCACTATATGTACATGCACATAGTAAAAAATTATGTAAACAATGGTGACCTACTTCCGGTTTCTGGCTCGGACCCAACCCCGAACACCGACCCGGCGGCCTGGGTCTCGAACCGAGCCGTCTAGGACCCGTTTTGGGGCGAGTTACGCGCCCTTGTCTACGCTCCATAGACTCTGTATATGTACTATATGTATATGCACATAGTAAAAAATTATGTTAACAATGGTGACCTACTTCCGGTTTCTGGCTCGGACCCAACCCCGAACACCGACCCGGCGGCCTGGGTCTCGAACCGAGCCGGCTAGGACCCGTTTGGGGGCGAGTTACGCGCCCTTGTCTACGCTCCATAGACTCTGTATATGCACTATATGTACATGCACATAGTAAAAAATTATGTAAACAATGGTGACCTACTTCCGGTTTCTGGCTCGGACCCAACCCCGAACACCGACCCGGTGGCCTGGGTCTCGAACCGAGCCGGCTAGGACCCGTTTTGGGGCGAGTTACGCGCCCTTGTCTACGCTCCATAGACTCTGTATATGTACTATATGTACATGCACATAGTAAAAAATTATGTAAACAATAGTGACCTACTTCCGGTTTCTGGCTCGGACCCAACCCCGAACGCCGACTCGGCGGCCTGGGTCTCGAACCGAGCCGGCTAGGACCCATTTTGGGCGAGTTACGCGCGCTTGTCTACGATCCATAGACTCTGTATATGTACTATATGTACATGCACATAGTAAAAAATTATGTAAACAATGGTGACCTGTTTCCGGTTTCTGGCTCGGACCCAACCCCGAACACCGACACGGCGGCCTGGGCCTCGAACTGAGCCGGCTAGGACCCGTTTTGGGGCGAGTTACGCGCCCTTGTCTACGCTCCATTGACTCTGTATATGTACTATATGTATATGCACATAGTAAAAAATTATGTAAACAATGGTGACCTACTTCCGGTTTCTGGCTCGGACCCAACCCCGAACACCGACCCAGCGGCCTGGGTCTCGAATCGAGCCGTCTAGGACCCGTTTTGGGGCGAGTTACGCGCCCTTGTCTACGCTCCATAGACTCTGTATATGCACTATATGTACATTCACATAGTAAAAAATTATGTAAACAATGGTGACCTACTTCCGGTTTCTGGCTCGGACCCAACCCCGAACAACGACCCGGCGGCCTGGGTCTCGAACCGAGCCGGCTAGGACCCCTTTTGGGGCGAGTTACGCGCCCTTGTCTACGCTCCATAGACTCTGTATATGTACTATATGTACATGCACATAGTAAAAAATTATGTAAACAATGGTGACCTACTTCCGGTTTCTGGCTTGGACCCAACCCCGAACACCGACCCCGCGGCCTGGGTCTCGAAACGAGCCGGCTAGGAACCGTTTTGGGGCGAGTTACGCGCCCTTTCTACGCTCCATAGACTCTGTATATGTACTACAATGTATATGTTCATGCACATAGTAAAAAATTATGTAAACAATGGTGACCTACTTCCGGTTTCTGGCTCGGACCCAACCCCGAACACCGACCCGGCGGCCTGGGTCTCGAACCGAGCCGGCTAGGACCCGTTTTGGGGCGAGTTAAGCGCCCTTGTCTACGCTCCATAGACTCTGTATATGCACTATATGTACATGCACATAGTAAAAAATTATGTAAACAATGGTGACCTACTTCCGGTTTCTAGCTCGGACCCAACACCGAACACCGACCCGGCGGCCTGGGTCTCGAACCGAGCCGGCTAGGACCCGTTTTGGGGCGAGTTACGCGCCCTTGTCTACGCTCCATAGACTCTATATATGTACTATATGTACATGCACATAGTAAAAAATTATGTAAACAATGGTGACCTACTTCCGGTTTCTGGCTTGGACCCAACCCCGAACACCGACCCGCGGCCTGGGTCTCGAACCGAGCCGGCTAGGAACCGTTTTGGGGCGAGTTACGCGCCCTTTCTACGCTCCATAGACTCTGTATATGTACTACAATGTATATGTACATGCACATAGTAAAAAATTATGTAAACAATGGTGACCTACTTCCGGTTTCTGGCTCGGACCCAACCCCGAACACCGACCCGGCGGCCTGGGTCTCGAACCGAGCCGGCTAGGACCCGTTTTGGGGCGAGTTAAGCGCCCTTGTCTACGCTCCATAGACTCTGTATATGCACTATCTAGCTCGGACCCAACACCGAACACCGACCCGGCGGTCTGGGTCTCGAACCGAGCCGGCTAGGACCCGTTTTGGGGCGAGTTACGCGCCCTTGTCTACGCTCCATAGACTCTGTATATGTACTATATGTACATGCACATAGTAAAAAATTATGTAAACAATGGTGACCTACTTCCGGTTTCTGGCTCGGACCCAACCCCGAACACCGATCCGGCAGCCTGGGTCTCGAACCGAGCCGGCTAGGACCCGTTTTGGGGCGAGTTACGCGCCCTTGTCTACGCTCCATAGACTCTGTATATGCACTATATGTACATGCACATAGTAAAAAATTATGTAAACAATGGTGACCTACTTCCGGTTTCTGGCTCGGACCCAACCCCGGACACCGACCCGGCGGCCTGGGTCTCGAACCGAGTCGGCTAGGACCCGTTTTGGGGCGAGTTACGCGCCCTTGTCTACGCTCCATAGACTCTGTATATGTACTATATTTATATGCACATAGTAAAAAATTATGTAAACAATGGTGACCTACTTCCGGTTTCTGGCTCGGACCCAACCACGAACACCGACCCGGCGGCCTGGGTCTCGAACCGAGCCGGCTAAAACCCGTTAGGGGGCGAGTTACGCGCCCTTGTCTACGCTCCATAGACTCTGTATATGCACTATATGTGGCGCGTAACTCGCCCCAAAACGGGTCCTAGCCGGCTCGGTTCGAGACCCAGGCCGCTGGGTCGGTGTTCGGGGTTGGGTCCGAGCCAGAAACCGGAAGTAGGTCACCATTGTTTACATAATTTTTTACTATGTGCATGTACAGTAATACTTTTTGAATATGTTAAACAGTAGTTTGGATTCAAACCGTAGTCATGGATGATAACGGATTAATTTCTGATTTGTACTAATTGATACGAATGCCACTGATTTAATTCATAGCTGCCCGGGATCATCATTCCTAAATGTGTGTCAATGGAAGGAGTACCCTACATCTTACCCAATAGTTCATTCAGTATTATTTAAATTTCCGTGTGAGCTGTACACCGTTGTGGTAAGCCCTGTTAATATTGGCTCTTCCACGTCGACTAACGATAGTTATATAATATAAAAAGGGACTGTTATGATAGCATTTGGGACACTTTAATATAATTTACAGAAACCTGTTTTAGTTTAACGGCACACAAACAAAGAAAGATATCCTGTGCCATTACAGCAGTAAGCATACTATAAACTGACACTGATCCACACGCTGAGTATTACAGCACAGGCAGTCATATATGTAATGTTTTCGATCCGGAACCGTGCCGGATGCCTATGTTTCACTGTAGTGATGTCACAGAATTGTATATTAGTCATAAAATATTGAAATTATTTTGATATATACTATAATAAAAGTAATAAAAATGCTATTTACTATAAACAGGACAAAAATCCCCATAATCGGCGGCCATCTTGAATTTGGAGGAGGAAATCGTGCTTTTTGTAAACTACACACTACGTACAACAACTGTACCAAATTTAGTGCTTGTATCACAAAGTGAAAGATTGTCGTGAAAAATGGCACTTATCGACCCCACTAGTAAACACAAGTTTAACGTAACGTTAACCAACGTACCGTAACGTTATAATATAGTATATTGACAAGCGAACGATAGTATATACCACGTGACTACATTCGTCATGTGACCTACTGTCAAGTCATTAATTTTACACGTCAATACAGTTTAAAAAGGTTTAACTTTTCGTGTTTGTATATATATTGTTAAAACCCCGCACTCAATGAATATTCTTAACCTAAATTTAAGATAAAAAAATAGAACTAAAAAGGCGCTCACATTTTCGATGTTAAAATAACTACGGTAGTATCTTGGCCATTTCTTATAAGCTAGGGACATGTACATATGTAAACAATGGTGACCTACTTCCGGTTTCGGACCCAACCCGGAACGCTTGGGTAGCGAACCCAGCAGGCTAGAACCACTTTTGGGGCGACTTATCCGCCCTTGGTATAGTTACTCTATGTCTTATATAGACCTAAGACCTGGGCCCGGTTTCACGAACGCAATCCTATCTTAAATTTCTAGATTAACCTTAAATGTTCTAGTTTTAGCATTTTTAAGTTTAAGTGCGTTTCACAAACATTTTACAATTTAATCCGTTCTTAAATTGCCTAAGTTATGAGTAAAAATTTAATCGAGTGAACGGGTAGATTAAACCGAGTGTATACATTACTTAAATATAAACAGATGGTTAACGTTAGTCTAAATTTATGTTTGACTGCCTATAGAGTCCCTAGACGACGTGAATTCCGACGAAGGGACACTAAATGTGGTTTAGGAAGTATGTTGAAAGATAGAATTTATCAGAATTTCCCCTGCTACGATTCATTTCATCGTTGAACTTATTCGTCCCCTCACGTATAAGATGGAGTATGACAGTTTCTGCAGTACTTCAAGACTAAGTGTTGGCAGAGTTGAGTTTCAGTATTATTATATGAATAATAATAAAACTAGCAGATTTAAACGGCTAAATACTTTAATATCTAGATCGATCTTCATTCTGTTAAGATTTTAGAGATGACAATCATTCCAACAGTAAATTGATTAATTAATTTTATCAATTCCATTGATTCTAAATTTAATACACATTCGTCACCAAATCGTACCGTAATCCGACGGTGTTTTATTGTTATTATTATTATCGTATTATAACACATTGCAATTATACCTTTATTCAATTCCTTCTTATCTCCTAAATCTAAATACATGTAAACAATAATAAATTGGACTCCGTTCCAATTTTGCGTAAATATTTACACATATATTCAGCATTTTTGTTTACGAGGCATGACATATTAAGTATGCTAAATTCATTCGTTATGTCTTTTAAGATCCATAGCTTGTAGGCTTTAACAAAAATTTGTGATATAAACAATTCAATATTTTCAGATGCAAATAATGAAAGTCGAACCATTTTAAACATAGATAATGTAAACGTTTCTTACCACCATACTCTTGCAAGACATGCAATGCATTTTAAACACACTGTCCAGGCAAGCATTGAATGCCAAACTATATTGTAAAACAGTAAGAAAATGTCAAGCATATTGTAAGGTAGACATCAATCGTCAAAAGCCATTATAAGCAATTTTCAAACTGTTTGATGTAGGAATTGTTGTCACTCCATCAAACGGACAATAATTGACTGATCCGTGCACTACAATTCAAGTAATGCTTTTGTGTAACTTTCTGAAACATTTACGCACATTCAAAAATTGTAAACCAAATATTTAGCATAGGGTTCTTCTATCACATACTAGTAATTGATTTGACATACCACCTTATTTTTAAGTTAGCCAAGACAGGCATCATAGTTTGCAATGCAATTTTTTGTTATGCAAATTAAATAACGCTCGTCTCCAAACTTTGATAATGGCCCAAAAGATATGAGATGTCTTATGCATCTTATAACTATACAAAGATATCCTCCACTCATTACCTACATTTATCACGTCTTATTCAATCTTCGCTGATGCACACTATTGTAATTTCGAAAAATACTAAACTCTATAAGTATAGCAATGAAGTGAAGGTAAGATAATTGTGCATAATAGGAAAACACAAATGATTGACAAAAATAAAAAAGAATAGACCAAAAGTGAAAAATCAACACTCACGGTTCGAACCTATGCCAGACAAAAACAATGTTCCAAGCACAACAGTCTAACCGTTTACGCTATAGAGTCCATCAATAAAACGCGTTGGACATTTAGTACTCTAAGGTAATATTGTTGGTTTAAGTTTGGGTTGCTTATATCAACTATAAATTTATATTTATGTAAGAAAGGCTTCGTGAAATCCACTAAAATATTTTATAAGATACTCATAGTTACGGCCAAAATATTTAAGACAATCTTAAATTTATTTAAGTTATGAGAACGTTCGTGAAACCGGGCCCTGATCTCACTCACCCTCCAACCGAGAACCCGTTATAACTCTATATACATTCATTTTCAATAAGCGGGTGCAAGTGCTGTCGCCGGTCTATTCTCTCTGTCCCTTACGATATTAAGTTTGGATTATCAACCTAAAATATGCTATAGCAGTAGACCTTCAACTGCATGGTTTATAAAAAGTATTATCTCATCAAATTTTCGAAAATTTGAATGAATAAAGTTGATTTTGACATGTTCGTTACTGTCGCCGATCAATACGCTGTGTCTTTAAACATGCGCAAAAATTAAACAAAGCAATTTAGTTCAATTTTGCTAAGGTCATTTAGTAACTGAAAGCTTATAGTCATAAGCCAAGTGTATTTCCAAAAAACTTTCGATTGTTAATTGACTTTCAAGCTCATTAAAAGTCTAGGTCTTAGAAATCGAATTTTCCGGAAATGTACGTTACTAAGTTTTTACATTGCAGCATTTCAAAGAATAACAATCAAATTGTATCGGTTTGGTTATTTTCATAGACGTTAGTCTTGTAATATTACATAATGCTTAAATTCTTGTTAAGAATTTATGTACTTTAGACAATGTACAAGTTTAAAGTTATTACTCACCCTAAATTGACTTTTAATTGACATGTTCGTTACCTTAAGTTTCTAAAAAAACCATACTATTAGAAAGACATTAACTTACCTTGAAATGAGTAATGATGCGTATTATCTCAAAAGAACATGTTAACTTTATATTCTTTTGAAATTACTGAAGGATTATCAAGTAAAAGCTTCTAATTTGAAGTGGCCGTTACTGACATGTTCGTGACTGAAATTTACATACTGCGTGTTTTTGGCGGTTTAAGTTCAGTTTTAAATCTCTTAGTACATGATTTCATTTTACTTGACGATATCACTCCCGATAAAATTTTACAGAGAAGGTCAACTGCCGCTTTATAGAAATTAAATGGAGATCTCGCAATACGACAGTAAGGTTATTTTCTTTACGCAACAAATTTGCTTAAATTGTTTTTCTCATAATTTGTTTTGCTAAATCATTTGATATTGGAGTGAAATTTGAATGCATAGTATGTTTTCTTGGATGCATAGTATAGGTTCAAAATATAAGTCATGACAAAAGTATGACATGTTCGTTACGAAAATGTAACGAACATGTCAGCAGCATTAACGATTCACCGTACCAGTCTAACATAAAATTAAGTTGTTTCTTCAATTTAAGTATATAATTCGTTCCTTATTTTCACTTTTTACCAATATCTAAAGTTAAATTAAGCATGGTTTCTTTTGAAATCGTATTTATTATACGACACCTTCATTTCGTTTTATATTTTTGTAAGCCCAACCAATTAAATTGTCCCATCCTGTCTTTAGTCAGTTTCAGAAAAATGTATCGGAGAGTAATACTAAAAGGGAAATAATTACACGTCTTAGCAGAGTACAAATCCTATTCATGGCAGTATTCTATTTGCAGTTATACACCAATGAATGATTAGTAACGAACATGTCAAGATAAGTAACGGACATTTCATATTGTTTTTTTCTTTTCTTGTGAAATCAAGGGCAGGAATTCAGAAATATAAATCGTCGATGGCTTAAACAGAGCAAAGGCAATGTGAACCTATATATAGAAAGATTGAGAAAACAAATTACATACTTTTGGTAAAGAACATTTCGGCGACATTTTGGTAGCATTTTTGAAATAAATCTTGTGAAAAAACCCATATAAGAGTAATTCTTCAATCACACACTATCCTTTTAAGGATCAAGTGTAATATTCAAATGGAATTATAAACGTGGAATATCCAGACATAAAATTATGATTTATTATACTCATATCGATTACAATTTTCTTTGAACCACATTGTACTGAGTTTGATCTAGCATATGGCAATTGCATATTATTAGTCAGTACGAATATCTTTCTTAATTTCCTGAAGATTGACACTTTGTTTATATTAGGGAAAACTCTTAAATGTGTAATATACCAACTATTTATGGTTAGCGACCATTAAAAGTTAGCATAACGAACATTTCATGGCAAAATTTGTACCCCTGACAGTCGTACTTCAAATAAGCATATGACAACAATTACTTATGTCATGATCAAAATATTTCAGAAAGTTGTAGTTCACAGGTTATATTCATTGATTAAAATACTAAATACAGAATTCTAAAACACTGATTTTCCTGTCTTTCATACCTTCAAAATGCACCCGCTTATTGAAAATGAATGATAGTCAAACTCCTCACAGCGGTTACGTCACGCGTTGCTACTTTATTGATTTGATAAAGGGAGATAACCACTGCGGGAGTTTGGTATATAGTATCTTTGGTTAGTCAGATATTGTGATGAAAGGTGATAAACATAGCGTCGCTCTAATTCCAGGGAGGCGTAAGTCAGTTTTTTGGCAATATTGCATGTTTGGTACCGTTGTATTCATTTAGTCAAGCTCTACACGACTACAAGAGTTATATCACAGTGAAATATTCTCTATAGACAAAAATGAATTCCACAAAGACTCACGTCATTCTTAATTGTTACCCTCTGAATCTATAAATGTTTTGCTTTCTCAAAACGTTAAAATCCTTCATACGTAGGTTTGAAATTACGACGACGATATGTTTCCAAAACATGTTTTAGATTTTTCTAACGAAATGGCAAACATTCTTATAATGCTGCAGAGTTGTGATATCCTTATTTGCAGGTACAGGACAGCAGCTCGATGGCACTCACTCGTACATCGTAACAATATATCGCATATTACTTATGAACATCTACCAATCTATGGTACCAGTAATTTTCAGTGTCTTTCGATGGTTACCATTTAGAACTGTCTTTAATACTAGGCCTCCCAGAACGACCTCGAACTTTTGTGTATGAACAAAAGGTATTTGTATCATTTAGTTTCTTGTGAGAGATGATTTTAAGAGATACCATCAAGAAAAATTTACCCAACATAAGTACTCGCAAGCAAACTAAGTTTTTTTCTAGTATACATGTATAGTTCAACAACCATAAGCAAATCCTTGTTCCAAACAAAGATTCGAACCCACGACCTTCTGTGTCATAACTAGACACTTTAGTAGTCTACTACCCTGCCATTAAAGCAAGCTTGAAAACATGTACAATTGCCATAGTTCACCTCTGCTACATACCTCCCCCTTATCAGAATTCATCCTAGAATTCTTGGAACATGATTGTCTGTGGGACTATCTAAGAGTGCAATCACACAATTCCTAGTGAGGTATTTACGTTGGGTGCCAAATGATGCCACATAAAAATCCATGGTCTGAACTGAGGTTCGAACCCACAACTTAAAAATTGAAATCCAAAGTCGTATAAGGATACTCTACCATGTCACCATAAAAGCTAACTTGAAATCAAAGGGAGTACAAGTGCCATATTTTACCAATAATACTCATCTTCTCCATGTTTTAGGTGAGGGTAAAGACAGCATGCCCATCCAAATATCTGGTATATTATATGGTCAAATAAAAACAACAACATGATCATAGCTGCTAACATATATTCACTTGATAACATCAACTACACACATTCCAAGAATTGTATAATATCAAACAAAAATAAAACCAGTATATCAGTCATTCTGTATCAAAGTCAGATGACAAATCAAAGTTTTGACTGACTGATAAATATATATAATTGTCTTAAGATGTGATTGAAGTATTTTGCTATTGGTCGATTCTTTCATACAAGAGCCAATGAAAAATCAAGGTGTAATTTTAATGACTTATGATAAACAAGCATGCTTTTATTCTAACACCATAAATGGCAATTTCTTCATAACAATGAACTGTGAAACAAGTTGGGATGGTGACTATGTTATTTTCCTATTATGTTTTGCATTTCTTACAATGTACAATGTACATATAATGTATGTCTGCATGTTTGACACAGTTGGTAATTTTGAAAACAATAACTTAGATTTTGATGTGATTACATTATACAATATAATACAATCAACTTTTTACAATTCATAATAATTCAAATAATTTATTCTAGTAGTAACCTAGGTCGATAGCGCAGTTGGTAGCGCACCGGGATTTGGAATCTCGTGCCCGAGGGGGTGCAGGTTCGAATCCCACCCGGGGAGGTTATACCCTTCCATGAAAATATGACAATAATGTCGATTTTCCCACATTGATTAGATAATATGGAGAAGTTTCCAACCTTGTGGAAGGGTAGGTGAGTACTGGTTATAGACAATAGTCCAGGAAAGCTAGGTTAGGTGCGCTGGGCTCTGTAAAATGACCTAAATTGTGTTGACATGGCGTTAACTCCAATAAAATAAATTTATTCTAGTACAAAATGAGCTTTTCAACCATTCTAAATCTATTGAAAACCTCTAGCACATGAGAATGGACACTTGGTAGAAGCATGAAAGATTCAAATGTATTAGAATGATGATATTATGCAATTGGGCTTTCATCTAATGAAAAATTTGTGCTTTAAATATTAGTATTAATTTAAAAAAAAAGACAAAGTTGTACTAAAATCTATGTGTTATATGTTATACAAAGGTGGTCAATTGTAACAGTCCAGAACTAAGAACACCTCTCAAACAAATGTTTTTATTCAGTGGTTTGAACGCCCTTTCAGTTATCAACTACAAACTTCATACTCTGGGCACCAGAACTGTACAAGTTGAAGCAAAAACATAACAGAACTAGGCACTATTCTTGAATGGCTGGCCACCTCTGTATGGATTAAAATTGGTTAAAATAATAAAATTCCAAAGTAAAAAAACTTAGCTACAATTTATACATACACCAAGTATTAAATTCTAGTTCTGTGTCAGTGACATAGTCAGAGAAAAAGTTACACTAAGACAATCTAAAGGATATCTCATACCATTTTCTTGATTTTGCCCGAACCATTTCAATAGCAAACCTCATATTGAGGCCAATGGCTAGTTATTGTCTCTGTGGAGCTACACTATAATGTTTCTATATCTACTTTATTTTAAAATGGAGAATGTTTAAAATTTGAAAAAATAACAATCATACAATAGAAACAATCATACAGTGTCATCTACACATTTATGACAATTTAGCCTGATATGCTGCACCCATATTCATATTTATTACATATCTAATAAAAATGTCTACTTTATAATGACTGTAAGCTACTAGGGCATTAAATTATGTGCTTAACTTTTCACAGCTTTCACATTCATTTTGGCAACTCTTTCAAAAGAAGTCAAACAAATGCAGTTTGGCAACTCTTCATAAAAGAAGTCAAACAAGTTGCCAACTATGATTAGATTGACCAATATCAGGCTAATTTTGTCAGACTATGAAGAAGTGATGAGTACGACAAAATACACTAATTTTAAAAATAAACCTTCAAAAATAATTTACAACATGATTGTGAAAAATACATTTTACAATGAACAAACAAAATGTGTATCTTATACAAATAAAAGATGATTAAAACATAACACATAGAATCTATAACATTAGCATATGATTTAATCAAAGCACCTAACATGGACGGATAGTATAGACTTAATAAAATCAAAGAAAACACAACAACTATTACAAAACAACAATCACAAAACATGATCACAAAACAACCATCACAAAACAATGATCACAAAACAATGATCACATTGATTTAGAGTATTTGATACAAAACACAACCAGACAAACTAGAGTACAAAGAGAGCACAGACTTCATACAATCACTTTTAGGTACAATGTCCTTTTCCATTAAGTTCCAACATAAAATAGACAAAATTGTAATAGATAAAATTCTAAAACCACAAATACATCAAGTTAAGATAGAAACCCCCCGAATGCCAAATAAAGTCATTCATATATTTATAAGCCATATTTATTTATTTATATTCTATATATCTATAAACCATGATAAATGATTATATAGCATAAATTCAGTCATTCATTGTATCATGTTTGTCAGTATATTTCATGTTTTCATGAACAATACTTTTATGGCCATGTGGTCTGCGCCACCTTCTTTCAGTACATGTTTTTACTATGTATTATTTACTATTGTAAGCTGGGATAAGCAAATGTGATTATAATGATTTCACTAAAAGCTAAGTTGTAAAAGGAATAAATTTGCTTATCCTAGCAATTTTAAATACTTATGTCATGTATTTTTTATCATTGTTTTTATTATATGCGTCATTCATAAATATGTATAATAAATGACAAAATCATCATACAATTTGGTCTTTGTCAAGTTCATTATTCCATGTACTATCAGAACAAGCTGCGTCAACGGGCAGTAAGGTTGACAACCTGATTTGATTCCAGTAGTTGTGGATATAAATTAGATTTATAAAACAACAGTTTGTTATAAAATTATTAATGAAACATTAATGAAAGTTAGTTATTATCTCCCTTTGATATAAAATAGTGTCATCTTTGTCCTTTTTTAATAATTAATAACAAAATAAAAGATATTACACAGTGAAAACATTTAAAATACAATGTACAAATAGATACTAGCCTTTAGAGAATTTTTCTATGGTCATAGACATTGTTTTGTATTAAGGACAGTTCTATCTTAAAGCAGTCATTAAAAACACACATGTGGGTTTAGCGCAAAACGGTCAAAACTCACTCTCTTCTTATATTGAGTTACAACCAGTTTGCCCTAAACCTGCAAAAAATTATAAAGAATTCATTGTCTGGATAGAAGACTTCATAAGGTAGATTTACCATGATGCATTTTACAAAAAAATGTGATATTCAATCATGATATCGTCACATCCAGCATTAAAAATAGAATAATGACAGATAATCTTAATTTTCTAAACTAAACATGACCTTGCTAATACAAGTGAGCCAACTTCAATTTCACAACATTGAACAGAGTCAGGTCACATACATGATTGTAATGAAGGTAAATGCTACCTTTGATTCAAGAATCTTAACAATCCTTGCGTGACCATTTATTTAAATAACAATACATTTTACCTGCAAACATAACCATATACTCCATTGTTAACATATAGCTTGCAGGACAAAATGTAATTTTCAACCAATTGAAATATGCTAATAGATAAAGTCATGGAAAGGTCCATACATTGGTCCAGTCTTCAACAATACACACTAAAACAATGGTAAAATTTGAATACATTACTTAACATTTAAAAAATAGAGTACAGTTTTAATTAATACATTACATACTTTTTACCTATTTTGAGGTATTTGAACATCAAAATTTACAGACAGAAATCATAAATAGTGAGTTATCAAAACTTTAAAGCCGTATTTGGTTATATCACAGATTTAGACTAGTAAGTTAAACTGATCACATTAAGTTGTTCCTGCGAGCATCAGAAAAATGTCCAAGCTTTATATACCATAATAATATATACACTCAACAAATAAGGATAATATAGTAGTTGAACCAACAGGTCATTTTAGCAACAATATCAATAACAATAGCAACTACATTTTTTTGTATATCTTGTTTGTAGATTATTGGTTGCCCAAAAGAAATATTTGGTTGCTAGGCAACCTGACACCCACTTATTTCATAGACTTTGTATTTAAAGCCACTTCAGTGCAAATCTCTGATTTATAGAGCTATTATTGTTCATATTTAAAACTTTATGAAATACATATTAAATATCAACTGTTTTAAGCAAATCTGAGCACTTACTCAATACCCTGTGGTATCTACAGATCTCGGATCGTGCAAGTTTCCGAAATTTGCGTGTAAGCAGCGTGTATAGTGCGTGTATCATTCATCGTGTATTTCAATCATGTACCGTGTAGACCGTTCATCGTGTACATACTAGGGCTTTAACGAATGTTCGCCTTACCAAAGTTCGGGTGGTTCGCGAATACCATATACATTTCAAACAACAATTAATTGAATAAGTTAACTCGCGAAATCATTTTAACTTGCCTAGGAAATCATATCAGTTGATCAAATTTTCGTGTCCCAATTATTTCTAAATTCGAACGCATGTTAGTGCTTACTAACACCGGATGCCGCGAAAATATGTCCATAAAGGTTACCTTCTATAACCAAAGTTAAAAACCAACTAGGTTTAAATTTTAAAACATTTGATGTAGAAACGAACCGGTTCGTCTCGCGACAGGGTCCACAAACCCAAGCCCTAAAAATCAAAATACTGAAAGTACTGTTGGAAGGAATTTTTGAAAGATTTACTATTACAATGACGCTAAACTATGTACTGTGTGTAAACCAGATATAAATTAAAGATCTTTTCTCCGTGAACGGGTTGAAAAAAAAACATGTAACATATATAAATGTTTATTTCTTTATCTATCGTGTGATTTCGAAGTTGACAATCGTGTGCATGAATTTAAATTCGATTAAAGCCAACTTTTAAATTTAGTTAGAAGAAATTGTGCGGTAATTTCGATGTTCAATTGATTTAACAAAACTTATGTTATTTAGGTACATATTTACTGCAAAATAGAAGAACATTTTTTGTTTTCAATCTACAAGTACATTAGAGACGCATTAATTGTTTAACCTGTCGTCGTTAAAACGTTTTTCTTTGGGCCAAAACAGCCGAGGATTCAGAACAATCGTGTCAAACGTGTATTAAGACACGAAATCGTGTATTTTACCGTTCGTGTAACGTGTAACGCGCAATCTGTGTTCGTGCAACGTGCGTGTACCCCCCGTACCGTGTGACAACTTGCACGTTCCGATATCTGTATATATACATTGTTATTTGTAACCCTTTGTGCAATTACATAGAGCAAAAAGACTAATTCATTGAAAATGGATTTATACAACATGAATGAGTTGGAGGTTTGATTGGTTCATAAGCTGATTGGATGACTGATTGATTAATTGGCTGATTGGTTGACTTATTGGCTTCATCATCATATATGTACATGTATTTAATGTTAAATAGCTGCAATTCGTCCATTCTCATCAGAAGACAAATTCCTAATGGTTTTATAATGGTTATCATTTGATACAATGGTTCAGGGACCAACCTAACAAATGGACAAAATTATTAGAGAATGATCAATGTACATCATCATTCTAGGCATGTATGTCTTTAAACTAAATATCAGTAAAATATATCAAGAGTACAAATATTAATAAAAATAAAACAACAATTTCAATTAACAAAGTAAATGATAAAACTAATAAGATTTAACAGACTTTGATAAATAACATATCACATATATCACAATACTATATCTAGTAAAACCTCAATATCATCACAATCTTTATGATAGCATCAATTCTGATATAAGTCCAAAATCTTGGCCTCCTATCAAGCTTCAACACCTTTAGGGAATTGTCTGGCTAACAGTGGTGTTATGTTACCCTGTTCAGGACAAGTCCGGTTAACAGTAGCATTGTGTTATACTGTTCAGGACAACAGTTTTAAATATTAAATTAATAAAAACAAATGTAAAAATAAAGTCAAATCATGAACTAAGATTAATGTAGGTCCCATAAACTTGAAATACAATGTATGAAAAACAAAATGCTAATAACATCATGAGTGATAAATTTTATTATGTTTTGTGTAATTGTATATATTTATGCTGGAGGGTTTTTACTTATTTATTATTGTTATTATTAATCTTTTTGTACAACACCATTGAATATATAAATATAGAAATAGGCATTTAATCAATGAAAAAGTTTAAGTTTAAATAAAACAAAATATTTATAAAGCTTTTACTGTGCATATAAAACTTTTTTCAATGAAGTTAACAACAACAAAAAATGATAACAAACTCTCTGGTATATTGTTTGAGACTGACTACTAAAGTTTATCACACAGTGCCATTTCTAATTTATACTAATATATAGAATCTTTGTAGTAACATACAATTGTGTATCAATATGTATGAAGGAAGATTAATATATATATTTTATTAAAGCGTAAAAATCTACATTCAACTGTATCATACTACAAAAATATTTTTCTGATGATAGAAAATTATTGTAAGAGGGTTTAGTAAAAAAAACTATTATTATTCAATATACACACTGCCTATTTCAAACTAAATTAGTAAAAAAAGATTCTCTTCTTGTAATGTTGTATTAATAAACTCTCCTTTGATACACTGAACAGTAGTAATTTTCCACAGCATAGGAATTTATTCCAATATCACGATAAAAAATGTGCAATAAATTGCAAAAACAGATTTATTCCAATTTCCTTCAATCAGTTCTCATTTGGATGTGAACCAATCAACTTTGGTACTCATTTCTAATGATGTATATTACATAATACTACAAGTTTTTGAAGAGGAAGTTTCATTTTTATCTCCTTTTGAAGAGCTTCTTGCTGGTAATGGTGGAGGATCAGACTTTGAACCATGTGACATCTCATGTTCACGATGATATTGTGACAGTAATTGCTCTCTGAAATAATCATATAAATTTATTGGCATAGATTTATTGTAGTTTTACTGTGAAACAAGTTTTTAAAACTATATCAATTACGCTATAGTGAATAGCCAGCAAAGCTAGCTCAGTCAGTAACACATAGGTCTACTGATTAATGAATCAGGTTTGGATTCCTGGGCGGGCATACTTACTTGAAGTTAAGTCATGAAATAATTCCTACCACTGATTCTACATCACATAGGGCAGTTGACAGTCACTGACAAAAATGTGTGCCGAGGAACTGGTTACATGTAACTGCTAAATCCAGAGATTTAGCCTCTTCAGAAAAAGCAAGTAAGTTGACTGACCACCATGATATAACCTATACAATGTTGCTACTGCATCTCTTCTATAACTAAAGTGTAACAATCATTTTAAAAACATCTCCATCTTCACCTTTTAAGCTGTGTGATAGGTCTGTGTTTTTACTATTGCCTTTCCTGATATATTTGCTAAGACCTACTTTAAACTTTTAACCCTACCTTTTTCCTCTAGGCATTTTATCTAATGGTGTTTCATCATCACTACTATCATCACTAACTTGTTTGTCTTCACCGTTATCACCTTCAGTACGTTGTTTGTCTTCACCGTTATCACCTTCAGTACGTTTAAACTTTAAACTATCATAGGGATCTTCTTTTTCTGTAACAAATGATAAAACATCACAACAATTAATAAATGCTGAAATAGCTTCTACAACCACAGTGACATTTGATTATAACATATGCTCATAAATTCATAATTATTAATTAGGGTGAGCATGTCTATTTTTGTATAAATTTTATCTTGAATAAAATTCAAGACATTATAGGGATGTTGACCCTAAAAAGATTATTTTATACATGTATATAAATAGATAAAAAATCATACACTCGTTTAAAATATAATACCAATGTTAAAATATTATTAAATTTTTTAAACTGTCAATTTATTAAATGGTTTTATCTAAAATGACAAAGAAATGATTAATGGCCATATTGATTTTATAACATCATTGTGATGTCATTTAACAAATGAAAAAATAATCAAGCAAATTATGTTAGAAAAAATATTTCACCCATGTGCCAATTGTTTCTTTTTTATGCCCTACCATTTCAACAACAGTTGATTATTTTACTAAAACTCCAATTTTTATTTGATTGAGTTTCATGGAAGGGCATAACCAGCCCAAGCAATGCTACAATTAGCAATCCCTTTGGAACACAAGATTTACTTAACCTACTGCACCTAAGAAAATGAAATTACAGAAATTATACATATGATAATCCTATGCTTCAGAATTCTGTTTGTTTGTTTAGCAAGTAAGTTTCAAATAGACATTTTAAAAAAGAGACAGAGCCAGATCAACAACTACAGTGGATCTTGTGTAAAGCGACCATCCAAGGGAAACGGCTCAACACAAAACTAGTCTAGTAACATGTATTCACTAGTTTTGTTTAGACTCATTGATATGCAGACATTCCGAAAAGTGCCTGTCTGACAGACCTGACCAGTGAATTTCAAGTCAGTACAGGAAAAAGTCTTTCGTAATCAGTCCGAATGTCCGGTTAAATTTCATTTAAAAAAAAATTAAAATGAGGTCAACTATCGGCCCTTTTATCTTAATTATTGGTATGTATTGAACTAATTTGGATGTTTGTCTTTAGTTAAAAGTTATAAAAATGACTGAATAGCAACAAGAAAACTGTAATGATGAGTCATGATGTATTGACATTTTGATGATTTCTTCCAGCCCAGTGAAACCTGATTTGGTCCAGTGATACTTCCGAGATCACTGGACTGAATGTCCAGTAATGTCAAAACACTTTTTGGAATGTCTGGATATGACATCTGAATCTGTATCATCAATGTTGATAGGTCAGTGTAAAACTAGTCTAACTACATGTCAATACAGAAGAATGTAGACTAGTTTAGCACTGACTCATAGATACAAGATTTATTAAAGAACTGTAGTAACTTAATCACACAATAGAAAGAAGATATAGATAGTTAGTTGATACAAACACTTCTATGATACATGTTTCAAGAGGCAGCTATAAACAGTTCTATGATACATGTATCCAGAGGCAGCTACAAACAGTTCTATGATACATGTATCCAGAGGCAGCTACAAACAGTTCTATGATACATGTATCCAGAGGCAGCTACAAACAGTTCTATGATACATGTATCCAGAGGCAGCTACAAACAGTTCTATGATACATGTATCCAGAGGCAGCTAGTTGATACAAGCAGTTCTATGATACATGTATCCAGAGGCAGCTAGTTGATACAAGCAGTTCTATGATACATGTATCCAGAGGCAGCTATGTCATATAGGTTAGCAGACTTAAATTTAAACTAATTACGTTGTATTTGGGTTTAATTCCAAACAATTCTAATGTCAAATTTTAATGAAAAGAACATACACAAATGTAGTTCAAAACATGAACTCCACTTTGAGATAAGTTTTGACTGACCAATGTAGTATGAGAATTGTCATAATTAAGGGACTAGAAAAGGACAGAGTTGCAAATAGCAGCCAAACATGTACCATTAGATTAGAAAGCAAGAATACATAAATCACTGGATATAGTTGGTTACTTAGATAAAATCTAAAACCAGTATTAAAATCACATGTTACTAAACATGTTAATACAGCTAAAACACAAACTGATAGGTCAGCAAAAATGATTATAATGAAGTCTTGTTAAAAAAGACACTTCTTCCAAATTAAATATTCAGTTCTACAACAATAGTGGATCATATATATTCAATGTTAACAAAAAATGAATATAGTGTCCTCTTATACTTAGTAAGAAAAATGGTTTGAAAGGTTAATCATGTCCCTAATTCCTGTTATATCTAAATTTTATTGTTTTTAGAACAGTTTTTATTTCTGTTGTAAACAAATATTATCATGCAAAAGCTCTAAAAGGAACAAATTTTATAACAAGTTTCAGTAAAATGGTATAAAATTCATTCTAAGAAAAAATAATTGGATAATGATCAAAATGAGGGAAGTAGAAAATTACGAAAAGGACAAATGTGAAGGGAAATGATGAAAGAAAGATACAAGAAATGAATGTAAAAAAGATAAAATGACAAAATGTGATGAAAATAGAGGTGGTGGGGGAGGGGGGAATGATGAATTATTACATAGGATGAACAGTCAAAGGGCATTAACTCCAAAAACAGGCATATTTCAACTACAAGTTGTAATGCTCTCCATATTTAGTCAGTTCAAGTGAAAGTGACAAAATAGTCCAAAGACAGTATTTAGTTTCTAATCATGCCAGTGTTTGATTTATGTTCAAAAAGAGTGAAAGGAACACTGACACAGGTACACATACAAAAACCTTGGTTCAACTACTGATCCCCAATAAACACTCACCACCATTTGTTTTTAAAATCACTGAAAATCAAACCAACAAAAAAGTTGTCAAAAAAGGAAAAGTAAAAAAATCAACAAGAAAGTTAATTCTGTATAAACTACAATGCAGGCTATAGTTGCACACTACTGTTTACATAACGTGACAAAAAAGTACACAACCACATCATGTTTAGATAGCTAGGATTACCTCCCCTGGATGAATGGTCACTCTCATCAAAGAAGTTTCCTTTGTTACGACCATCAGTGGATGAAGTCCTTGATCGAGTATTGGTGACATTACCTGATTCAGTCTGGCCTTGTTGTGTCTTCATTTGTTGTGTTTTATCAACAGTAGAATACAAGGTCTTAGGATCGGTTGCATCAACATCATCAACATTACCATTTGCACCTCCTTCAGTTTCATCGTTAGATGACTCATCTGATTGTCTTGGAGATTTGGCCTCAGAGTCTTGTTGCCCAGCAACCCTAGATGAAGAAACAGATGAATGTACATCAGCTGTGATTTGTAGACCTTGTGGTTTTAGATAAGTGCTGTGATCTTGCTGACCAAGCTGTGAAGTGTTAGGTGGTGACTGGGTGGGTAGAGGAGGTGGATCATTAGTTCTCCTAAAATATACAAAGTGTTACCATGCAAGGTGAATATGTGAATACTTAATTTATAATGCTTTGAAATTAAAGCCATTGGTTTGAAACATTGCCTACCCAAACACAATTACTAAATGAACAGACTATTACAGTGTTAGTTTAAAGCCATGCCATAGCCCTGTTGGCAGCAATCCCTGAACAATTTTGGTAATTTTGAGTATTTTCAAATTAATTCATATCATAATATATCTATACTAAATATATGCATGACTTATGATACCCAAGTTATTTTACAGTATGTAATTAATAAAACTTTGAGCAAATTAATGAACTATTATGCACATTAATCTCCATGTATATAAATTGATTATGAATTACAAATAAAAGACTATTTCAATCTCAATTAAGTCTGGGTAAGCTGTGAATTATTATTTAAACATCTTTTTTATATAATTACAGAATGTACCTGAATGGCTTTAACTTCACTTCTATTGAAGAGCACATGCTGCTGGCTGGAAAAGTCCCACTTCAAATATTCTTTTATAATATACACATATACATGTAGTTAGTAAAGGTATGTAGCTCATCACCTGAGAAACCATGAAAGATGGCCTATCTCATAGGACAAGTTCTTTTATTTTTATTTCTGGGGTGATTTTTCAAAAATTTTATCTTATTTAACAAAGAAATAATATATGTGCATATAGTAATAAAAACACATTTGAGGGGGGGGGGGATTCTTTCATGCCGACAGCCTGTGGTGAAAATCAGATCAAAACATGCATATTGAGGATTGTAAATAAATCGTACAAGTGAGCAATGCATAATTATATACAAATGTTTCTGTATATTAGGGGTTGTACAAGAAGTGGATAGAGTATAATAGTATAGCTATAGATAGCTTAGGGTGTCTTTTTAAAACATTACCTTTACCAACAAGACTTGAAAATAGGTGCAAAGTGAAAACCATTAGAAACTTTATATGTTCAAACAATAAACAAACAGAACAAGTAAATCGTGAGCTAATGCTCACTAGTGATACCCCCGCAAAAATCTAAAAATATGCGACAAACAGGAAGTAGATGAGCAAGGAGCATGAAATCGCTTTACACCACATGGGACTATGGTATGAAGCAATATGCAAAGTATTAGGCTGCTGCATGTTATAGTTGCTGAGAAAACTGCAACGGAAATTTTGTAACGGACGGACGGACGCACAGACAAGGGTAAAACAGTATACCCCCCTCTTCTTCGAAGCGGGGGTATAAATATCTCAGAAACACCATGTATATAAAGCAAAAGCCAATATGCAGTGTAACTTAAAGAAATCTGAACAATGGAAAGTCTATAATATAATTCTCAAAATATTGGATTTGCTACCAGCACTGACAAGGTACATATTATAAAATGTATGAAAACCTGAAAAATCTAAACACAAGTACAATGTGAACATTTTGTTTTGTCTGAATTTAGACTTTTCAGGTAACAAATTAGTGAAACTAAAGACCACCACCAAACATGCAAGTTCAAGTTTAAAGTGTTTGATTTGTGTATACATGTATAGTACTGGTGTAAGGTAATTTGACAATACATGTACAGTTTGTATATAACAAGTGCAATGTGTAACACAGCCATTGCCTTAATTCACTAATCCTAAGTCAGGGACTTGGGATAATTACTTATTTCAATAAGTCAGGCTAGTTGAAAGTTTTGCTTTCCTACAATACTACAATATTAATCAGGCAAGTGCTCGAGAAAATTTAAGATTGGTAACACTGCTACTTTGTATCTGCAACATTGTATACACATAAATTATTGTGACAGTCAGTCATGCTGCTCTCCTGCTCATGATCCCTGAATAGGCCTATATCTCCGGACCTAAGCATTTAACCTAGGACTAAGCACATACTCTCATGTTGCTGACAACTGCCTGACTTGATGAAGAGGTAGAATGACCATATAATATTGAAATATTTCATGACCAAACTCTATGAAAGAAGATATGTTCTCCATGAAATCTAAACAATGACCCCTGGTTTCATTGACTTGCTACTTACTGAGCTTACAGGGCAGGTCTAAATAATAAATTAAATAATCAAGCAGTGATACAGTTGTAGGACACTTGCTCAGGGTCCTCAATTCGAACCCCACTTGAGCACAGCTTATTTCTTTGAGCAAGAATACTTACTATTGTTTATTTTCACCCAAGGGAAAATTGATACAATGAGGGTCACCTGCCTGAAGGTGAATTCAATGATCAGGGGTTAACATACAAAAATTATTAAGTTCATTGATCATGTATATAAAAGCAGAGTCTGACCTTAAAATTAATGTTATACCTAAACATTTTTTTCAATACTAAAGACTTACGATGGTCCAGGTTTTGGTGGTTTTGGCATATCATCAAAATTGTCATCTGAATCACATGAATCACTAGAATCACTAGTATCTGTACTCTCGGAACTATCTGAGGATTCCTGGAGAAAATTTATAATGTGATATTCATATAATATCAATCCACATAATTTTTCATATATCAATGTTTATTTGCTCTATTTTTCTTTCCCAGCCACAGGCATTTATTAAGTCATAATTTTCTTCTCTTAAAATTTAGATTTTTTTCTTCAAAAAGGAAACAACCAGAACTAAATGACAACTAGGTGCAAAATTAGAAGTCATTCATGTTCAGTTTCAGCCATTTATTTCTAGTAGTTTCTAGTCATACATGTATTTATAAAGCACTAATAAAAAATAAGCTATGAATAATTGAATATTAAATAAATATACATTGTAGAATGATATGAAATATTCTACAAATTTGTAAGCATGAACACATTAAAAATTACCTCTGAGCTTTCTTCAATGTCATCACGAGCTGAAATAATTGTAAAATAATCATAATTTGTACATGGAGATCTATCAGTTGTTCACTTGATAAATTATATACAAACATAGATCTACAGATCATGTGTTTTTTCTTACAACTATTTCCATTTTTTTCCAATGTCACAAAGTACTAAAAGGACATAAATATGATCTTGGCCATTGAACAAAACAATAAAACAACTCACACAATATTTTTGCACATTATCCAGAAAAAAAACATCTGTGGAAAAACAGAAGAAATAACATACAATGTAATTTAATGAATATAAAAGTGCAAACAAATCTACAGTAAACAATTCACAACAGAAATAAAATGCCACAAATTTCTACGAACAAATCAATGTTTAATTAAAGTATGAATTTATCAGCTACCGAGTATTGAAGCATAAATATAATAAAACATTTGTAATTTATAGTTTATGTTTCATTTTGATTGACATTCAACAACTATACAGTATTTGGAACGATGTCTAAACATTGTTCCAGTGGTGACAAGAAAGTATAAGATTACTCTTTTCACGCTTCAGCAATTTTCAACATAGACAAAGAGGCGTTGTTCAAGCGAGACACTCATTAACATCTCATTGTAATGTATTACAACGCCGGCTTGTGTTGCCTGTCCTTTGAATTGTTCCCAAAAGTATATTGTCTTGCTAAGCGAAGTTCCGCTAGATGGCGCCCTTAATTATTCAATAACCCGCCTTCTCTCCCTCATAAACTCTGCCTTTTATACCTTCTTGTCTACGACGTAGTTTGTTGAATCGAAGGTGAAATAAATTGAGGAAAAGCGTTTAAATTTATAAATTAAGGAATTGTGGACGGTTGACATTACAATATCGGTGTTGTTATATTGGAGTGTTGTGTAAAACCATAATATACATATATATTACGCATTATTATGGGTTAACAAAATGATGACCTACTTTCTCTACGATCAATATGTGCGACTCACTAACTAAATTACGCGAAAGTAAACATCTTGCATGTTCAGAGTAAAACTCCGCCCTCCAAAAATACTTAACCGCGTTAATACTGGTCGCGTACATGTATCGTTTCATAACTCAAATTCAGTTTCTATGTACCACTCTAGCATTGTTCTTTATTATATATTAAATTGTAAACAGTCAGTAATCTCAGCTCCTGTTTAGTCTATTTATTTTATTTTTTACAGCATTTAAAATTGATTCAGTCTGTTGTTTGGCGACTAATTTACACCTGTTTGCAGATTTGAATGGAAATTGATAAACCAATTTAAGATGTGCGTCATCGTTTTTGAAACTAATGGTATTTCATAACAATGACATAATCATAGTTACATGTACTCCTTGCATGTGCGCAAAAAATGTTAATTCTTAGTCATTTGATTCGTCCGCTTAAATTAATGGCACAAATGGCCAGTTTTGAAAATGATATTGGCGATCGCAATTGTCGGATTTTCTTTTTGAAACCCCTGAAAACGTGACGGCGTCTGTTTATATAGACCACTGTGTTAACACAGAGGTTAAGGGTCTTTTCAAGTCAGTTTGATATGAATAAAATGTTTGTTGTTAATTCTTGCGGAAATATCATGTGAATTTAGTAATTTGCAAAATTCGCTATCACTTTTGTGTCGGCGTTGGCGTTAACGATGGTTTGGAGGTTAAAGTTCTTAAGCTCCAATATGTATGAAGTTAAGTTTGTAAATTTATATGTCGGTACTTTATCTAGACAGCTCTTCAGGGACGTAACTGGTAATGAATTGTTTTTTGAATTATGCCCCATCATATTCTAACATTTAAGATTAAAATTTGTTCAAATGGGATATATTTAGTAGAACTTTATAAATATATTTGATGCTTATTTCTCAGTTCTTTACCTTCAGACTTTTAAAGGACATAACTCATGTCCATGGATGAATTACTTTTGAAGTTATGTCCCTTTATTCTTAAAACATTTAAGGTTAAAGTTTATTTTAACTAAATCTTTTCAGTACTGGTAAAGGTATTTTATTGAAAGTTTAAATATGCTTATTTATCAGCACTACAAAAGGGAATAACTCTTGAAATACTTTTTAGGAGTTATGCCCCTTTTCAGCTTTTTAGTTATGGTTTTAGAACTTTGAAGTGTAAAAATGAATACTCATATAAGATATTTTTTATGAAAGATGGTATGCTTATCCATTGTTCACAACTATAGATGGACATAACTCTTGATTATTTATTTTTGGAATTATGCCCCCTAATTTTAATGTTAACTTTTCTTCAAATTGAAACACATTTTTGTATTTTTAATACTTAAGACATATAAATAAAAGTAGGTATGCTTATTTATTGATGATTCATCGTGTTAACTATTAAGGGCCGTTACTGTGAATGTGTTATGGGAGTAATGCCTCTTTTATATTTATATGAATTGATAATTATTGTTTTACTGATTTATTTCCTATGACAAAGTAAGATAAACCTTGCCCATGAGCTAAACACTCGAATAGACTAGTGCGCTGTACTTCGCTTATCTTTTTAACTTCTATTAATAGATACAAAATAAAATATTTTATGGATAATATTGCTGTACAATTTCGATATTTGACATAATCATAATTTTTATTTAAAAAATAAGTTCAGGTCATCGTTCCTCCAGCACTCCAGTGCTTTGATTACCCTTAGTTATCAAACTACTAGTATCTACCTTTCTGTCTCCTTGTAGAGTGTTTCACTTTGTTTAAGTGCAGCAGACATTTAGGCACAACGAAATTATACACTCTACAAGGTGAAAACCCTAAACTTCTCTACCCCTAGCCCAGGTCCTCGGTCTAACGAAACGTTATTGTGATTTCTGACATGTTAAGGTTGATGAAGTCAAATCACTGTAGCCAGATTTCCATTATTTGTAAGAAATTGTCTACTTACTCACAATCAAAAACTTAACTTCTTGATCATGTAAACAAGTTTGATGCACTATAATCTATATACATTAACACTAACATACCTTCTTTTTCCTTTAATTGTTCTTGATATTTTTGTAATGAATCATCAGCATTATCTATTGTGTCTTCCCTATAAAAATACAATGTATAACATACATTTACAAAGCTTCAAGTTAGGCTATCTGAGGTCACTCTTTTAATAAGGTCATATAAGGCCACCCAGTAGTAAGGTAATCTATGGTTGCCCTTAAGCAAGGTCATCTAAGGTCACCCTAGAGATAGAGCGTTTGAGGTCACCCTTCGGAAAGGTCACCTGAGGTCAACCTTTGGAAAGGTCATCTGAGGTCAACCTTTGGAAAGGTCATCTGCAGTAACTCTTTTAAAAGGTGCCAGAGGTCACCCTTTATTAAGGTTATCTTACGTCAATCTTGAGAAAGATCATCATTAAAAAGGTCATAATTATGAGGTTGTCCATTAGAAAGGTCACTACAAGTCATCCTATAGAAAGGTCATCTGAGTCCATATTACAGAAAGGTGTTCAAAGATCATTCAATAGGTAGATTGTTTGGGGTTTAAGATCTATTCAAATCTCAATAGCACAGTGAAATAATTATCATGATAGAATTTGATGACTCCAAATTTTTATATTTTTTCATGGCTGTATACTAAGCTTGGTATAATGAAATGTATTATAATTTCATGTAAGTAAGGAACACAGAATGTTTGTTTGTTTGTATGGTTTTATGCCATAGCAACACATTGTATAGGTCATATAACTGCCGTCAGTTAACCTACTCACTCCTCCTGGAAAGGCTAATTCTCTGGATTTAGCTGTTAACCAACTACTAAACGCATACTTTCGTCAATGACTGACAACTGCCCTACATAATTAAAAATCATTGGTAGGAGGGAGAATGGCCGTAGACATAATTTCATGACCAAGCTCCACGAAAGTATGCTCCGCCCAGGAATAGAACCCCAGACCCCTCGATCAGTAGACTTGCATGCTACCAACTGAGCTGGCCCGTCAGCATCAGATAAGAATGAAATACATGAAATATAAACATGTACAATTATAATACTGTATCATATAACCAGTACCCTGGCTAAAGCCATTGTTCTTTAAGTCTCAGAACAAACATAGAATAAAGAATGTATTACTTTGTTCAACTGTCATATTTTTTCATTCAATATGTCTGAAGATTGAGGTTAATGTAAAACAAACGCACACTACACTCTTAGTCATACAGAAAACATATAAAATTCAATATATATTATATATTATTTACTACACTTACAAAGTTGTTTTTCTGAATATTTCTTTCATTTTAGTTGACTCCATGGTCTGTGATTTGGTATATGTTAGCTTGTCCTGTGTTTGTCTAAAAATATACCAAATGGTACATAACTAAAATAGAGTTTTTGTTTTAATAAAATAAAACTTAGTTAAATCAGTTGATAAATGAACACTGCTACAGAAATGTCTATATTATTCAAATAAATATACATGACTGTACGTAGTTTTTACTGTTCATTATGACTGCTTCATACTCATCCCTCAGTTTTATTCAAGCCCCCCCCCCAGCCCAATATCATTCAATTTCCATTTTAATGCTATTCTTGCTATCAGCAATTCTTATTTTTTTTTGATAGCCTAATTATGACCAAAGACAAACGTCGATATCATTAAAACCCACTGATTTCACTTCACGCCCAAACTCAATCATAATTTAAGCCTGACCCAAATCAAATTCAAGCCCCAACCCATTTCAAATCAAGCCCCATCCATAAGCTACATGTATACCACTTACATATTTTCATCCTTTTCACACTCAGTACTGTTATCATCACTGTCAGTACTATCATCATCTTCACTACTACTAGAGGAATCTTCTGATGTCTCTTCTGGACCTTCTTCTAACCTAGGTGGCTGAGAGTAATGTAAAGACCTTCTTGGACTTTGAGTTTCATAAAAACCAAGGGAAGAGCCTATTCCTCGTGATATCTTGGGTAAATGTGGTCCAATAGAATCCTTTTTGCGTACCTGTACAAATCTTTTCCTGAAATTTATGACAGATTATTAACTATTGAATTAATAATACATGTAAAACTGTTAACATACAGTTTAAATACAGAATTGTTACTCAAACATTAAACAGAAATTTATAATTTACATAAGTGATTATTCTAGAACACAGAACATGGCATGTAGGCAGATGGGGTCATGTTATTTACAAAGTCCAAGTCTTACTTTTTCAAGAGTAGGTCCAAACTAAAACAAGAAATGTAATGTGGAAACCACATTAAAACTGGATTTAAAAACTTTAATGCAAAAATTACAAAAGAAAATAATCCATCATAAAGGTAGGTACAGTTATGGTTACTTTCTAATTATGTTCATCACATGGTATGTTATCATTGTATGAAGTTTTATAAAGATCTGACAATAAATGGCATAAGTATATGGTAAAGAAAAACTTTAACGCAATTGTTAATGACACCGGATGAACGCCCACCCGCCCATGGGCCCCCCCTGTTTCGCCAAACCATTAGCCTAATTTTTTGTTGAAAAATTTGGCTAAACAAATAATCTAATTAATAATGGTAGCTTTTTCATTAGTATTTGAAAATTGTCAACCCTCCCCCCATCCCTCCTCGACTCCTCCATTGAAATTTTTATTGCATTGTCACAAGTAAATAGACTAGTATAAATACCTATATTTATCTTGAGATACTTGTACCATCATCTGTTTATCTTCTACTGTAACCACCATATTTTTTGGAGGTGGGTCTTCTACTTTAACCATCATAGGAGGTTCTGATGTGAAGATTTCAGCAGTTAGTGATTTATAGTTCTCTCTCTGAATAAAAGTAAAATATGCCATTAATTTATTCCACACAATTTTGTATAATAACCTCACAGAACACATTTACACCAGGGTGGAGTGGAACAACTGTAGGTTAATATAGGGTTCAAACCAAGACTGATATACAAATGAATACACAAACAAACAAACTATTAAGAAACAGCACAACCACTAGGCATGTACAACATATTCTAATGATGTCAAGGGCATAAAAAATGAAACTACTATTGTAACCAGATAAAAATCCATGGTTCAAACTCAGATTGAACCAATGGCCTTCTGCATGGTTTTATTCCGAACTCCTTGGCCATTTGTACGAAAAACCTCTGACATATTAAGACGCCATTTTGAAACTACCAGTGTAAATTTGAAATAACCCAGCTCAATGAAATTACTGAACAATATTTGGTTAAATATATAACATAGACATATGTTTTGACAAAGATCTGTGTGTAAACTACAGGAACTATTTTGCATAACCTTTACGTGCATCGCCTGTGCTTCGCCTCAGGTAGGTAGTAAAAACCAAAGCCACCAGAGTAGACCCCCCCACGAATCCTTCTGACATTATTCATTCATGAAAGGTCAAGGTGTTCCAAATGGCGTGGTAAATGGCCACTCTACCATATTGTCATATAAAATTTAACTGGATGACAAAGATGTACATGTACAAGTGCTAAATTATACCTATGCTACAAATACACTCTCTGTAACATAATTCATCCTTGAATTTTTGGAGCTTGAACTTCTAAGGGACAATCTAAGGATGCAGTCACACACTTATAGTGGGTTATCTATGGTGGACGAAAATTGTAACATACAAAAAACCATTGTCAGAACTGGATTTGAGCTTGCGACCTTCCATGTTGCCGTAAGAGCTAGTTTGAAGACAAAGAAGGAGTACAAGTAGGGCTGCGGATCGTTGAGCATTAGGCGATCTGATCCGAACCACGATTCATGTAGAACGATACACGAATCGAACCACGAACCACGAATCACCGGTTAATGAAAAAAACAACATATAGGAATTCATATATACAACTCATATGCATGAGTATACATATAAATATAACAAAATTAAGTGAAGAATTACAGAAGCTTTTATTACATTTTCAACAAAACTATCGGCAGCGTCATGTTAGAGGGTTTTCATGTGTGCTGAAAATGTGCAGTGCACAAATCACGTTAAATTATGTTTTTATACATGTATGTAGCGCAGCTCATTTTCGATGGTAATTTAGCTGAATTTTTTTTATTCATTTTTTGTAACAATAGATCGCAATCTGACGATTTTGGAAGTGCCAAATATTTGTACTCTGTTTTCTGGTTGGGATCACTAATATTCATGTACTCAAGATACTCGCAGCAGCCCTAAATATTGTTCGTTTTTTCTCAACAGTCAAAACATGAATAATTTCACGGTGAATGCATTCGCTAAATTTATTGTCGTAATACATCCACGAGTTTCCAAAAGCGTGTATTATGATCGAGTAAAGCTGCTTCTGTAGTATGATATGTTTTAGTCAAGATATTTTCAATAACAATTAGGCCGCCAGTACAAAAACAATGCATTCAGTCACCATTAAATTATTCAAGCTTTGACAGTTGAGAAAAAACGGACACTACAAGTGTAGATGTTATATTATACAGATGGTCATATTATGGTTCATTCAGCTTACCGGGGTTGCACCAACTTGAGCATGTTCCTCAAACAATAAAGGATGTATTTGTAAATCACGTAAACTTCTATCAGTCAATATAGGTTCATTTGGTCTCACTCCAAGTAACTTCTGATGTGCTTGTAAAAATTTCTTTTTTATTCTTTCACTTGCAGGTTCCAATTGATTTATAGTTTGAAGAGCTTTAACATAGAAGTCTACCGCTGACTTGTAATCACCCTGGCTAAAGTTTACTGCACCAAGACCTTCCAGAGCTTGCCATTCCATATGTGTGTCCTCTGAAAATGATAATACATAATGATAATAAGTCCTTGAATCGGGGTGGTCTTTAAGCGAGGTTCCAGTGTACATAAATTTTAACTTGAGTTAATGGTAACCTTTGTAAGGTCAATTTCCACTAAAACAAAACTTAAACTAGAAGCTTCATATCTTCCATAGGAACTGTGAGTAGACTGACTTAGTCTTACTGCAGTATTTTGACTAAAAAGTGTTGAATGGAGGCATAGAACACTGTAAAAAAACAAACCAAAATATCTTGCAAAAGGGAATATATTAGCATTACTCCAGGGGGCGTTTGAACCAAAGACCTCTTGATTTCTAAACTTGTGTCCTACCACTGGACAACTGCTCCAACATAGGTAATCTAAATCATGTCCTACCACTGGATAACTGCTCCAACATAGGTAATCTAAATCATGTCCTACCACCTGACAACTGCTCCAACATAGTAATCTAAATCATGTCCTACCACCTGACAACTGCTCCAACATAGGTAATCTAAATCATGTCCTACCACTGGATAACTGCTCCAACATAGTAATCTAAATCATGTCCTACCACCTGACAACTGCTCCAACATAGGTAATCTAAATCATGTCCTACCACCTGACAACTGCTCCAACATAGGTAATCTAAATCATGCCCTACCACTGGATAACTGCTCCAACATAGGTAATCTAAATCATGTCCTACCACCTGACAACTGCTCCAACATAGGTAATCTAAATCATGTCCTACCACCTGACAACTGCTCCAACATAGGTAATCTAAATCATGTCCTTCCACTGGACAACTGCTCCAACATAGGTAATCTAAATCATGTATCTTCATGGTTAATTAAAATGTGTAAATTAAACTACATACCACCATATATCAATGATATAAATCAGTCTTGCATAAAGTAAAACATACTATTTCAAAATATTGACTCAACACATGTTTTTTATCAGAGAGAGTGATCAATAATTCAAACATTAGTTAACAACAAGTATATAGTATCTAAACCATGACATCAATGAGAAAATACATTAATGATTAATCAATACGATAATAATGGAAACACATAACAGTAAACTTTAACTATTTTATATGTTTGTAATACAAGAGGAACAAAATTATGACATTTTTGTAACATTACATTGTGGCTATGTACCGTATACATGAGTCAAGTTGTCAACTATTTTCAGACAGACTTGCCTTGTGCAGTAGAAGCTTTTAGAACCAGTGGTAGGAGGGAGAATGGCCATAGAAATTTTTGCTTGACCAAGCTCCAAGAAAGTATGTCCTGCCCAGGAATCGAACCTACAACCCCCCAAATCATTAAACTGTGAGCTACAGGCTGAGCTAGATGGGCGGCTTTTCTAGAATAAGTTTATAAATAACATCAAATATGACTTTTTCAGTATTTGGGCATGGGGCTTGTAATGGAAGAAAAATATGCTGAGGTATACACGAGATTTGGGGAAAACTGCATAATTTTGAATTTTATAAGGGAAAGGGTACTTTAAAAGGAAACAAGAGCTGTCAGAGGAGACAGCATGCTCGACTAAGTAAGTATTTGTCACAGGAGGTGGCTGATGATAAGGAACATACATATTTTAAAATTTGAAAATATAATCTATATAAATTTAAAGAAAATTATTAAATCATGGGAGACAATTTTGAAAAATGTATTTGTACTTATAAAACTTGTCACATGAGATGTGGTTGATAATAAGGAAATATATTTGAAGTTTGAAGTAAATACCTAAAAAAATAAAACAGTTGCAGTAAAAACAAACATTTTTTTAAAGAAAACTCCAAGTTCAAGGGAGGATAATTCAGAAAAAAATGTATTTGGATTTATGAACCTTGTCACATGAGATGTGGTTGATAATAAGGAACATATATTTACAGTTTGAAGTCAATACCATGTATTTGGAGTTATGAACCTTGTCACATGAGATGTGGTTGATAATAAGGAACATATTTAAAGTTTGAAGTTGATACCTTAAGAAATAAAAAAGTTATAGTAAAAAATATTTTACTGCACAAAAACTTAATTCAGAAATGTGGACGCGGACGTAAGGGCGAGTAGGAGAGCTCTCCATTTACTTCGTAAAGTCGACCTAAAAAGGGATTATCTCCAATAAATAACACTGTAAAGAAAATATAATATAAGTGTATTTAAACTATAAATAATATCATACCAGTATCTTTTGCTGCACGTAAAGCTTGATGAAAAGCTACTTCAGCTTGTTTTAAATCTCCTTGTTGGGTAAGAGCAAACGCCAAGTTAGTAAAACATTGACCTTGACTATTTCTGTTATTGGTTTTACCTACAAAAACAACACAATAGAAATAAATCATAATAAACCAGTAAATCAGACATTTTGACTATTGATGAGTAAATTACAAGTGATACATATACATTGTATACAAGTATTTCATTTTTATTTATACATAATCTTGAAGGTGTGAGCCATCGGATCTAATCAAGCTAAATATTGAAAAAAATTAAAGCATACTAGAAAGAGACTCACCTAAATATCAACAATCATGTATTGTAAATTCGTAACGGCCCCAGTTTCATGAAAAAACCTCAACTTAGTACTCAAACTCAATCTTAAGTTTTGATAATTTAATTTTATTTATTTAATCTATGTTACAACAAATGTAGTGTCATTAGAAACACCAATATGTATTTAAGAGTCATATCATATAAAGTAAAACTGACTAATATGTTTGGAAAAGGTTTTATTTAATAGTATTGATTTGAGACTTTTAATGAACTGTTGATTTTAGTCTTGATTGAAAATTGAGTTAGTAGCTTTAAGTTTATAATAAAACGCACAATATTTTATGATAATACATTTAAACATTTACATTATTATGATCACCTAATAACAGTCATTCCAACTGCATTGACATGCTATTAAGAGACCAAAAACACTTGAGTTTGTTATTGAGTTCATACTTACGTTTTTTTTTTGTGAAACTGGGGCCAGGACTGTATTGCTGTTATTAAACAAAAGTACGGCATTCCTGGTTATGAAATATTTATTCTATGATATTAAAAACACAGAAAAAAACCAATGTGTATTATAAAAGTTAGTCATTGAAATTTAATAATGCTACCTACCATATCTATCAATGGCCTCCTCATGAAAGTGCACAGCTCTATCATATTCACCAAGGAAATTATATGAAGCTCCAAGATTTTGTCTGAGTACTGCTTCCAGTTGTAACTGTGGTATGTGACTGTCTAGGAGTCTTTCTAATGCTTTCTCGAAAGAAACCTTTGCATCATCATATGAATGTACCAAAGTAAATGCTAAACCAATATCATTTAAAATTTTTGCTGCAATAGATAATTACGAGAATCTCAAGTCCTTATTTAAATACATTAGTATAGGACAATGATGGCTAGCACTGTTTCAAAACACAGACTTAATCTCTGTAAACAGATATCCTGTAGAGTATTGTGGTACACGATCTCTACTGTTTCTGTAGAAGGTCAAGTTGAGATGAACTTTGTGTCGACCAATCAATGAGTAGCTTTCATCTAGAGGAAAACACTATTAATCACATTTTGATTTCATAATTTCCATTTTTAGACCAAGGTTTGCATGCTAATTTAACAGCCGTATTATTCAGTCTGCGATTAGGCGGCTCATTTCAAATTGTGTGACGTAGACGATGTAAACAGGTTACATATCATAACAATTTCGTCATGAATATTATGATGAGATAAGGTCACCTGAACGCGACCTTCGTTCGAAAAAGGCCAGATCTAAATTAGCGAGTAGGCAAGCGGAAATTTTAGATTCGGTTTTAATCAGATTAAACACTGACTTTACTACATTTGTCCTTCAAAACATCAAGGGCCTTTTCATTTGAGAGAGAGACATTGACTTTATTTTGTAAAATTTTCAACAAAAGCTTTTAAATGCCTTCTGTTATATAAAAAATCAGAAAAAATATCAAATTACAAGTTAAAAATTCAGCTTATGGAAATTGTTCAGGCAATTACAGGTGCATTATACATTAATCAGAACATGTAAGTATTTATTGTTCAATGTAGTCATGTAAAATATACTCAACATGTATAAAGTTTGCACATTAGGTTTAAGGAAAAAAAGTTATTCTATTAATTTACTAAAGTTGTATACAATATAATTAATATGCAGTATGTTAAGCTTAAAGAATTGCATAATTTGTATGCTACAAAGTACACTTATTGCAGTGGTGTAGCCAAACTGAGGCATGTACCTCAGTGTAATTTAGGGTGCATATCTAGGATCTCGGAATGAAAGGGGTTGTAAGACCTATGACAATTTGAGCCCCAAGCAATTAATTAGACAATCCTGTAGCAGTGAGATTACATACATGTACAAAAATCTTAGTATGTATAGTTGATGACTTTTTGAAACTTGTTTCAGCATACCTGTACAATTAGTCCTAATTCAAAACACAAGGATTACTGGCAGTCATTAATGAATGCATTGTGATGATCATAAGTGAAAAGTTTACTACAATATCAATCAAATGATGTTCTCTTTTGGTACTAGGATGTAAGCCTACTTAATTGAAGTTGAATGGGAATGCCGCCAAGGACCCCCCCCCCCCCCTTTCACTCTAAAAATTACTTAGGTGTAATTTCATGTTGAGCTATGATTTAGAATTGTATAGAGTTATTAATTACTCACATAAGAAAAAATACACTGTAAGTGTAAATATAGTCTGAAACCTTGTTTCTTAACTTAGTTCTGGATCATATATGAATACAGTATAACCTGCAATAACAGCCACCTGCTATCAGCAGCAATCTGCTGTAAATGGCCAATCTGGCTTCCTCCCAATGAAAATCCCTCTTTTTTGCACCTGTTATAAGCTTCCACCTGCTGTCTGTGGCCAGTGGTCACCTAATTCATTATAAATTCACCAATTTATCTGTATTAAGTGGTCACAATCAATTAAATTTTTGAATTAACAAGCATTGTATAATGGTACAGACATGTGAAAACCCACCAAGTTGAGTCTTTAAACAGTCTAAATCTATCAACAGTGTCATCACATAAAATAAGACTTCATAGTTACAACTGACATAGTCACTTGTGTTCTTCTTGAACATCATTTTATAAGAGACTGCATAAATAATCAACTACTTATATTGACCTAATTAAAGTGGTTTTATCTGAACCTGGTTTAAGTAGTCATCTGCTGTAAGCAGCCAATTTAGTCACTTCCCTTTAATGGGTGCTCAATGCAGGTTATACTGTAGATATTACATTGCAAATAATCATGTAAACTAAATACTTGTATCCATAGAAGAGAAACCACTTTGTAAATACAATGTATGTTTAAAACTACAAAAAAAACTTGTGCATATAGTATACAAAAAACCTGCAGATCAATTAAGCTAATACATGCAATCCATGGTCTAATAAAAAAGTTTGATGTATAAAGAAGAATTCAAGTCAAATGTAGGGTTTCAAAATCGGAAAAAAAATCATAATCGATCATCGGAATAATCGGACAGCCCTTTTCGATCAATCATCGATGATACAATCGAAACATTTACTCAGGGTTTTCATTCAGAATTTTCAAAATATATATGACAATACGTTGCAATGGTTTGAAAGGTTTTGTTTCATATAATAGAATATTAAATAAATCATGCACAATAAACCTATAACTAGTAGTTAAGTTGTTGTTTATGTTTAACAAAAAAAAAAATTTCGGACATTTTCAGTAGCCATACAGTATAGAAAAAGCGCTATATATTGTCCAATAATAGCAAATTCCATGTTGCCGATTATAATCGATTGTCAAATTTCATAATCGATTGTCTCCCACTTTAGATGAAACGATCGATTATCGATTATAATCGATAATTGTTTAATCCCTAGTCAAATGAATTAAACAAACACATTTAGTATAGACAGTTTCAGCTGGCAAAGAAAATACATACATGTTTTGTTTATTTTTATATTATGTAAAAGCTGCTTGATTTAGTTTTGTTCTATGGTCTATTTTTGAACAGTGCTCTATTTCATTAATTTGCTTATACTCTTATAAGCAAACACAAACCAAACTACCCAGTACTCAGAATACAGGGTCAGTCACGTAACTCACGTTGAAACTCAAAAATTAATTACTGGACAGTAGGTCCAGGACCAAACCAAGTCTAACAGGACCAGAGACATTTTACAAATTTTGATGAACAGAAAACTGAGTGGATGAGTTCAATTTTTTGGTAGGATAGTCAGTCCTGGAAACCTTCCATTTTTATAGGATTTGTTGGTGGGACTGTCATGTTTTGCTGTGACTGCAAAATCTCATGCAGACTACTTGTGTGTTATCATTATAATTGCAGTTTGAGAGAGTGCACCCTCAGCAAAATTATACTTTAAAAAATAGACTTAGTAGTAGACTATGAATCTGTTATCAGCAGTCACATAATTTCTGCAGGCCTCTACAAACTAAAGTAAGGAAAATTGCATGATTTCAAAGAAATTTTAGAAGAAGAAAGGGTCTGTATATGTCCTCTGTTATGTAAAGAAAAAATGTTAGTGCAATAAAACACAAAATAAACACCAACCTGCTTCTAAACACTCATCTCCTTCAAGATCCATTTTAACCACAGTTTCTAAAAGTCCAAGAGTTTCTTTCCTTGAGTCTTCAAACGATTCACCAAGTCTTAAATGATTAACTCTCTCACATAATTTAGTGACTTTAGAAAGTCCATCAAACAAGTGTGCCAATTCCTTACAAACATCTGCTGCTTTAAGATGGTCACCTTGCTTCTCATAGGTTGTCAAACATTTTTCTAAACAATGCAGCAAAACATCAGTATCATACCTCTCGTACTCTTTGTATTCTTCATAAGCCAATTTAAAATTTTCAAGTGCATTTTTAGAGTCACCTAATTTTTCATATCCTAAACCTTTGTTAAAGAACAAAGCACCATTTGATGGCTCATCTCTAACATTGTCTGGGGGTGTAGCTTTATGGAGATAAGACAAGCCTTCTTTTGCATCATCTGCACCAATGCAAGCAGCTCCTAGATTCAATGCACACAATCGTTCAATGTTATCATCATTTATTTCTCTCGATAAGTTATAAGCTTTCTTATAGTTTTTGATTGCATTTGTAAAGTCATTTTTTGAACGATTCTCATCCCCTCGATGTGTGAACTCTGCAATATCAGCTCTCTTCCTTTGGTCTTTCGTCATTTTGAACTGAAAGAAAAAAGTATCAGATAGATCATTCTAATTAAACTTCAAATAGGTTGGAATGGCCTCAGTTGCAATAAAGCTAAAATTTAAATGTATTTAAAAATCTTTTGAATACTTTGTATAATGCTAGTCTTTAAATATTGCAAAACAAGTTGAGGTAATAAAATATTAGGGTCCCAACATTGAGTTCCATTGTGGTATTCAGGGGCGGATCCAGGTTTTTTTCTAGGGGGGGGGGGGTCCGAACTTTTCCTAGAGGGGGTTCAAACTTTCGAACCACAACCACATTTAACACTGTTTGCTAAATAATGCAACATATTAATAGTAAAAACTACATTACCATTAAATTTATGTTTAGCACCGTGAAAATATGCTACAAGCTACTTAAAATGACTTACAGTCAAGAAATACACTAATGGACAGGTACATTTTGGAAATTATAGGGGGGGGTCCGGACCCCCCTGCCCCCCCCCCCCTCCGCTAGATCTGCCTATGATATTGAAACCCTAATGTATCAAAAGGAGATTAAAGGCAGTCATACAGTACAATGCAGATTTAATGAAACATCAATTAACACAGTCACAATGAATTGTTAAAATAAACTATAAAGCAAATAAAAAATTCGGGACGGTCTATTTTACTGACGCGAACACTGACACCATACACAAAGAAGGAAATTACTGACGGATTTACTGACACCAAAGATAAAGAAGGGTTATCAGACCATGACTGATTATAATCATATTATATATTGTATACAGGCGTTAGTATGATAATAGATTTAGTAAACATATATATTACTACAATTAGCACCTAAGTATTCTGAAAAACTGTATATAAAATGAAAGAATACATTTATTATATTTCATGATTTAAGAAATTAAATAAGATATGTATTAAATTAATAATTAGGTAAGACGAATATTAGATTAAATATGTTAAATAAATGTTTAAGGAGTACAAATGAATACAATAAGTGCATTTTGAAAATAAATATCAGAAAAATAATTATACTACATGATAATTTGCTTAATATAATATTTAAGTTATCTGTGTCTTTAATATGAGTTAAATACTTAAATTTGTAAACGCATTTACAGTAAGTAGTTCGGAATAAGCTGAAATTAAGAAACTAGTTGGCATGATACATAGCGTAATTGATATTTTACTTGCAAATTATATCTAAGAACGAAAAATCGCTCATACGAAAGTTTATTTTTTCTTTATTATTTGTTATAAACAGCGAAAATCACTGACAAATCTACTGACGCCATAAACAAAGAGCGCTCATCGACCGTGACTGATTAATCAGGATGTATTTCTATATAAAATATGTTAGAAATTACTGACGACAAACGCAGAGAGCGATCATCGACCGTGACTGATTAATTATAAAATATTCAATATAGAATATATAGGAAAGTACTGACAACATACGGAAAGAGCGATCATCGACCGTGACTGATTAATTATAAAATATTCCATATAGAATATATAAGGAACATTCTCGGTTCCAGAGTCTAGTCGGATTCCCAATACTGCTAGTTAGGCGAGAATGATAAGAAAGTACTGACGACAAACGCAAAGAGCGATCATCGACCGTGATTAATTAATTATAAAATATTCCATATAGAATATTTAAGAAAGTACTGACGACATACGCAAAGAGCGTTCATCGACCGTGACTGATTAATCAGGATGTATTTCTATATAAAATATGTTAGAAATTACTGACGACAAACGCAGAGAGCGATCATCGACCGTGACTGATTAATTATAAAATATTCAATATAGAATATATAGGAAAGTACTGACGACATACGGAAAGAGCGATCATCGACTGTGACTGATTAATTATAAAATATTCCATATGGAATATATAAGGAACATTCTCGGTTCCAGAGTCTAGTCGGATTCCCAATACTGCTAGTTAGGCAAGAATGATAAGAAAGTACTGACGACAAACGCAAAGAGCGATCATCGACCGTGATTAATTAATTATAAAATATTCCATATAGAATATTTAAGAAAGTACTGACGACATACGCAAAGAGCGTTCATAGACCGTGACTGATTAATTAGGATATATTTCTATATAAAATATGTTAGAAATTACTGACGACATACGCAAAGAGCGATCATCGACCGTGACTAATTAATTATAAAATATTCCATATAGAATATTTAAGAAAGTACTGACGACATACGCAAAAAGCGTTCATCGACCATGACTGATTAATTATAAAATATTCAATATAGAATTTATAAGAAAGTACTGACGACATACGAAAAGAGCGATCATCGACCGTGACTGATTAATTATAAAATATTCCATATAGAATATACAAGAAACATTCTTGTTTCCAGAGTCTAGTCGGATTCCCAATACTGCTAGTTAGACGAGAATGATAAGAAAGTACTGACGACAAACGCAAAGAGCGATCATCGACCGTGACTAATTAATTATAAAATATTCCATACAGAATATTTAAGAAAGTACTGACGACATACGCAAAGAGCGTTCATCGACCGTGACTGATTAATTAGGATATATTTCTATATAAAATATGTTAGAAATTACTGACGACATAAACAAAGAGCGATCATCGACCGTGACTGATTAATCATGACTACAACAACAACAACAACCTTTATATATTTTGACTTACTGACGAAATCTATAATCTTTTTTTGAATCCAATAACACTTTGTACAGTCAATAAAATACATACATTTATGATTATCTTATAAGTGCCTAATATATTATTTTGGTTCAAATAAATTTCCTTATTTATTTATTATGTATTTTCTTGATATAATTATTTTGTTCTGTTATGTATTGATTATGAACTAAACTCATGGAAATAAAGTATTTTATATTATTACAGAGTTACAGTGTTGTTTTAACCAAAACCTTTTGTCTTTTATTTTCCTAATACTAACTCCTTATTGTTTCAGGTAAACACGACAAAACTGTGAAAGTGAATTGGTTTTATAGAATAATGAAAAAAACTACGAATTAAAACTTCTGGATTTTTTTTTAAAATTAAAATTATTTCTATGAAATATTTTATAATTAATTAGTCATGGTCGATGATCGCTCTTTGCGTATGTCGTCAGTAATTTCTAACATATCTTATATAGAAATATATCCTAATTAATCAGTCACGGTCTATGATCGCTCTTTGCGTATGTCGTCAGTACTTTCTTAAATATTCTATATGGAATATTTTATAATTAATTAGTCACGGTCGATGATCGCTCTTTGCGTATGTCGTCAGTAATTTCTAACATATCTTATATAGAAATATATCCTAATTAATCAGTCACGGTCTATGATCGCTCTTTGCGTATGTCGTCAGTACTTTCTTAAATATTCTATATGGAATATTTTATAATTAATTAGTCACGGTCGATGATCGCTCTTTGCGTATGTCGTCAGTAATTTCTAACATATCTTATATAGAAATATATATCCTAATTAATCAGTCATGGTCGATGATCGCTCTTTGCGTATGATTACAGTAATTTTTACATATTTTATATGAACAGAACAGAACAGAACATTTTATTTGCAGAACACATTGGTGTTCGTCGCCATTACAACAATTTTGGCGGTACACCTATATACATGTATAAATACATATGAATATATGACGAGTGATAAATAAGCAAACGAGAGAAAAGTTTGAGTAATGTTATACATATGGTTAGTATAATGAAACAATATTTGAGTATATAGATATAATACTATATTTACGAATCGAAATACAAATGTACTTCAAAAATAATATGACTGATATCAACCCCTATATAGAAATATATTCTAATATTGCGTATAATTAATTTGTCATGGTCGATGACCGCTCTCTGCGTATGTCGTCAGTAATTTCTTATATATTTTATATTATATAGAAACATATTCTAATTAATCAGTCACGGTCGATGAACGCTCTTTGTGTATGTCGTCAGTACTTTCTTATATATTCTATATGGAATATTTTATAATTAATCAGTCACGGTCGATGATCGCTCTTTCCGTATGTCGTCGGTACTTTCTTATATATTCTATATTGAATATTTTATAAATTAATCAGTCACGGTCGATGATCGCTCTCTGCGTTTGTCGTCAGTAATTTCTAACATATTTTATATAGAAATACATCCTGATTAATCAGTCACGGTCGATGAGCGCTCTTTGTTTATGGCGTCAGTAGATTTGTCAGTGATTTTCGCTGTTTATAACAAATAATAATAGAAAAAATAAACTTTCGTATGAGCGATTTTTCGTTCTTAGATAAATAATTTGCAAGTAAAATATCAATTACGCTATGTATCATGCCAACTAGTTTCTTAATTTCAGCTTATTCCGAACTACTTACTGTAAATGCGTTTACAAAATTAAGTATTTAACTCATATTAAAGACACAGATAACTGAAATATTATATTAAGCAAATTATCATGTAGTATAATTATTTTTCTAATATTTATTTTCAAAATGCACTTATTGTATTCATTTGTACTCCTTAAACATTTATTTAACATATTTTATCTAATATTCGTCTTATCTAATTATTAATTTAATACATATCTTATTTAATTTCTTAAATCATGAAATATAATAAATGTATTCTTTAATTTATATACAGTTTTTCAGAATACTTAGGTGCTAATTGTAGTAATATATATGTTTACTTAATCTATTATCATACTAACGCCTGTACACAATATATAATATGATTATAATCAGTCATGGTCTGATAACCCTTCTTTATCTTTGGTGTCAGTAAATCCGTCAGTAATTTCCTTCTTTGTGTATGGTGTCAGTGTTTGCGTCAGTAAAATAGACCGTCCCAAAAAATTCACAGTACTGAAACATGATAAAACAAGTCAAGTTCAAAATATAGCTGCTACTTTCGGTTTAAAGTAAATCAATAATGAACATGCAAAGGCAAGTTTAAATTATGTGTACGATAAAAATAACTAGGCTGGATTTAACCAATGGATCCTTGATTTAACTAATCAATATTGGTAATCACTATCAATTATAATACAATTAAGTTATATACAATGACAATGTGTGTAGCTTATTGGTAGACTGCATATAAAACTTCAAGGAGAGTGATGTGAGTTTTATCATAATTTAGATATATCAAAAACATACTTTACAAATATCAAGCTTTAAATCATTACAGTTAGAAAATGAGTTCAGAGTTAACAGTGTCAACTGAACAAGTCTCAGCAAAGATAGAATCTTGAGTGTGATTTCTCGGCAATCATCACAAAACCAACAAGGTGATTTCAGATATTTACAATTGCAAAACTTAATTCATACCTCAATAACGTCTGTGATATAAAGGGCAACTAATAATCCAAACTGATTAATTATAATTGTCAATGTGGTCAGTCGCCAGTATGGGTCGCCATATTGTTTACATCGCAGCTAGGCGTTTCGGACTTTTCGGTTTTCTTCGCCAAGTACGCAAAAAAGTTTTTTTCCGGGTCCTCCTAAAACACTGACCGCTTAACTGACGAGTTAAATATAGTGCGCTTAACTGACGAGTTAAATATAGTGCAATTATGTTCTTAACTGACCAGTTAAACAAAGAAGGGATTAAAAATGACTGTTTCGCTTGAGTGTTTTTGAGATATTGGCGATATTGTTAGATTATTTTTATATATTTTATGATGATGATGTGATTTATTACCAAATTTAATAATGTCATTATAAAAATTAATGATTTGTTTAAAAAAAAAATGTTTTTAAAAAATACTTTATTAAAAATAGAAAGATTAGATAGCGACATTTATGATTTTACATTAAGAATAATTTTTCAAATTAATATTTTCAGAGAATTTAACAAAAAGACAAGATGTATTTATTTCAGAAGAAAATGATTTAAATATTATTGAATGTCAGAATATTTAACTGACCAAATGAGGGTAACATGTTTAACTGACCAAAATGAATAAAAAATTGTTTTACTGACCAAATGAGTAAGGGATTATATTTTAATTAAAAGCGTTAAATGAGCAAACTAATATGTCTTACACTTTACTGGCCATTTAGTCATTGGTAAAATAAGAAATAAGAATGATGCGCAACGTGAGAAAAGGGCCCTTATGGTCAAATTTTTCGAAATTGAGATTTTTACAGAAAGTAAAAGAGTAGGCTTTGTAGTTTCCAAAAATGTATAATTTATTAAAATATCTTAATTAATGACGTTGCTATGGCGATTTGAAATTCGATACTCAGTCCAAGAAAAAAGCGACGTCACGTTTAACGTCGCGTTTTTGTTGGGCATTTGGCAACTGAATACCATAGTAAATTAACTGCAAAAAGCATTTAGAATAAGTTTTATCAAGAAGGTATATTTTTTTAAATTTAACATTCCTTACATTTATACTTAAAAAATCTCGAATTAAAAATGAGTTTCAGTTTACAATAGGCTTAAAGAAAGTCTTCATGTATGTGTCCAAATAACTAATCTATACTGACAGTTTACTGATAACCATATATTTGTGGTCCCAACAAATAACTTCAATCTCATAAACATTATTAAGTCTGATTGTGAAACAAAATATGCATTGATACAAACGGCGTTGTTTTATCTATGATACAACAAAAATATGTGAAGGTCTATTTTTATTCTATCGACGCCAAATTTCCATTGCAATACATGTAACATAGTAACGCTAACTTTGATTTGTCCTTGATATTTTTACCATCTTAAATTTGCAGGTATTCATAATGACGGGTTTGTACAATTACAGTCTAAATATTATAATTGACATTTTAAGAATGAGATAAATACACTATTTTACTTTCTTCCACAAGAGGTTGAGATAAATAAAAGTTTTTTCACATTAATACACACGTAAAATGTAACATAATTTTCAAGCAATTTTCGAGCTTACTATTACTTAATATTCTTCCTTACATAACATCGTGTCACATCAGAATTTAAAAGACTGATAACGTGGTAATTAATCCGTATGACAAAAATGAATACAATGTTAACTAATAACTTTCAATGTCAGTTATGTGATGTTTAACACATATTAAGTCCAAGTCCAGGTGAAAGATGGATAAAAATATTTAGTTTAACATAAAATGGGAAATTAAAGTAATACGGAACTAGCTAACCTTTTCTTTGAAAGATCTATGAATGCCGACATAACAACGCTTTTGAAATGCAATATTATCAAAGAAATCTGGATTATTGAAGTTCGGAGATGATAGTCCGTAATCCTTTGATATTTTAATTGGCCCAAGGAATGCATGAACAGTTATAGTTGTGGTAGAGTTGACGAAACTGAGCATATATATGGAAATCCGGCTCTGAATCAAGGAATTTTCATGTTATTTCAAGTTACATTGAAGTTTGACAAAAGATATTGGGATCAACGATGACCTGTGTATAAGTTGCATGCTCTATCATTACAAGGGTTAATGTCATTTTATGACAAAATCAGATTGCATGGTAATGCTTATGAGTAAAACAGAAAATAACAGGAATTTTGATTCTAAGACCTAGGCCTACACTCATGTGTGGATCTGGTTTAAACACGAGGTAAGATAAAACATCACTGTAGTTCAAAATGTACACACACACATTACACTTAATAATATTATAATGATATTGTCACCATTTTGTTTTCAATAAACATTAGTTATTATTCTTAACGAAATAAAAAAGTATTTACAGTTTCGTATGACGAAAATGATGTGTACTAACGAACTTGCGGTTAATTATAATCGTATTTAAGAAAGAACGATCTTTATCTTAAACCAATTTGGATTTTATTACAATGCTGTATAGGTAGATGGAAACAGTTTAGAATACTTTTACTTCATACGGCAATACGCCCTTAGAAAACTTATGCAGACAGTCTTATTAGCAACGGGTTCACATTGACTCACAAGTGTTATCTTGCTCGACAATTGTAATGGATTTCTAAAATCCAACTGATAGATGTGGTAATTAGACAGAGCTACAATTTGGTAACAATAGATCTATATTTTTTCGATCAATGATGTCAATCAAGCTTTATTTAGAGCTAGTCAAATTATGAAAAGAATAATGAATGCCGATATCTAGCCACACCAAATTTAGCCTACTCCTCACTTTCCAATTACCGGATGTTTTTTTGGACATTGATAACTTTTTATTTAAACTTGTATTAAACTGAATTTTTGACATCATATAATTCAGTCCCGCTCAGTACATTTATATACCAAGAAAAAGTACATAACAATGTAATACATTTTTTATTTCAAAATTGGGTCTTAATCTCGTGAGGAAATCGTTCGTAAAATACGGACGAACGACATATAAACCGGACGTTTGGAATTGGAATCAAATTCCTTCTTAAATAAACACAATACGCTTACAATTATTTAGCAACTCGATGAAGTAACAATATATCGCATACTGTGCAAAATTTGAGTTAAAACAACCATCACTTACTTCAAAATCTAACATTTTTTCCTCTTGTATATATGAAAATTGTGACAGCTGGGGCTGCTATTCAAAGTAAGCCTACGGACTGGTAAACACTAATTTGGTAATAAATTCCATATTTCAATTTAAATGACCATTTTAAATATAAACGACAGCAAAACAAGAGCAATACCATATGTATATACATGTTTGCATTCGATGCACATGTGTCTAAGAAATAACAGATCTAAACTAAAAGTCTAAAAGCCCCAATGACATTTCAGTTCAGAAAGAGACGACATTATTCTAATTTTGCATTACCTATTCACAAAATTTCCAGATCAAGCTAAGATTTTAAGATGAACTGAATCAAAAATCGGAATTAAAAGTACAAGTCCGCATTTGACATTATAGCGTGTGCTGTATTCAGGGCTGTGCATGCATACCCGTAGTTACGAGTAAACAATTTGATGGCGACGCGTGTAGAGGCTGTATCCATCGTCAATTTAAATCAATGGTACCGAAATTATGCGTGTAATTCTCCCTAAAAATCTAATTGTAGCTTATCTATTTAGCAATCCAATCTTAAAGCGCAACTAAAACAGACTATTCTAAATGTCAAGTTTCAAGTTAACCTAGTTTTAGAAGTGTCAACACCACACGGCGGCTCGGTACGTTGACGAAAGTTGGATGAAAAAACAACTCATGACGGTCAACAAACCTTTCTTGTTACGCTATTTGTTATCGATTTCTTGAAACATTGATTATAAGACATTCAAATTTTGTAGAACATAGATTAATTCCTTTTAAATGATGCAATAGAGCCAGCTAAATCGTCAGTATAAACAATGCAATAGTCACTGACGTGACACATGTACGCTAAAATTGACCTCGATTACGTTTGTAACGTTTACCGCAAACGACGTCAAAGAGCTTAAGGGCCCTTTTCTCGCGTTGCGCATCAGATGTTTTTTTAGCAAATTAAATGGCCAAATGACTATAAAACGCTTAACTGACGAAAAGAATATTGAACGAATTACTGACCAACGATTGCACGGATCAATAAACACTCTATGTTCAACTGGTCAGCGTTTTAGGATGTCAATTCTTAACTGACCAGTTAAATATAGAGTGGTTATTCGACCATGAAAATATAACTGACCAAATTAAAAAAAATATATATAGAAAAGTTTGATTTATTTTGTTTATTGCAATTGTAGATAAATAATTAAAGCATATGAACTTATTTTTTTTAAACTTACCAAAATATTGAAAGCTAAACTGAATGAATATAGAATGCTAACTGACCAAATGAATATATAAGGCTTAACTGACCAATTGAATATAGAATGCTTAACTGACCAAATGAATATAGAAGGCTTAACTGACTAAATGAATATAGAATGCTTAACTGACCAAATGAATATAGAAAAGCTTATCTGACCAAAGAATGCTTAACTGACCAATTGAATATAGAGCACTTAACTGACCAATTGAATATGTGACACTTAACTGACCAAATGAATATGGAGCGCTTAACTGACCAATTGAAAAAAGAAAGCTTAACTGACCAAATGAATATAGAAAAGCTTAACTGACCAAAGAATGCTTAACTGACCAATTGAATATAGAGCACTTAACTGACCAATTGAATATGTGACACTTAACTGACCAAATGAATATGGGGCGCTTAACTGACCAATTGAATATGGAGCGCTTAACTGACCAATTGAAAATAGAAAGCTTAACTGACCAAATGAATATAGAAGGCTTAACTGACCAAATGAATATAGAAAAGCTTAACTGACCAAAGAATGCTTAACTGACCAATTGAATATAGAGCACTTAACAAACCAATTGAATATGTGACACTTAACTGACCAAATGAATATGGAGCGCTTAACTGACCAATTGAAAAAAGAAAGCTTAACTGACCAAATGAATATAGAAAAGCTTAACTGACCAAAGAATGCTTAACTGACCAATTGAATATAGAGCACTTAACTGACCAATTGAATATGTGACACTTAACTGACCAAATGAATATGGGGCGCTTAACTGACCAATTGAATATGGAGCGCTTAACTGACCAATTGAATATGGAGCGCTTAACTGACCAATTGAAAATAGAAAGCTTAACTGACCAAATGAATATAGAAGGCTTTACTGACCAAATGAATATAGAAAAGCTTAACTGACCAAAGAATGCTTAACTGACCAATTGAATATAGAGCACTTAACTGACCAATTGAATATGTGACACTTAACTGGCCAATTGAAAATAGAAAGCTTAACTGACCAAATGAATATAGAAGGTTTAACTGATCAAATGAGCATGGAATGATAGTTTAATAACGAACGTTAAACTGATCAAACTAATGTCGAAGACTTCACTGGCCTTTTATTCATGGTCTAAATAAATACCAAAAAAAAATTTTTAATCAATTTTAATGACCAAATCGCTGTAAAACGCTTAACTGACGATACGAATATAGAATGCTTTACTGACCAATGATTTCACGGATCAATAAACACTCTTTGTTTAACTGGTCAGTTAAGGATCACAATTCTTAACTGACGAGTTAAATATAGAGTGGTCATTAGACCGTGAAAATATAACTGACCAAAATGAAGAAACTCTTTGTATTGAAAGATTTCCTTGTATTTGTATCTAGCAATAACAGATGAATAATCAGAAGAAATGTAATCTAAAAATATTAACCGACCAAAGGAATATAGACCATTTGAAAATGTATTGCTGAATGACTAAATAAATTTGAAGGCTTAACTGACCAAATCATAGCAGAATGCCCCCGTCTTTGTTTAAAGGTTGCTGACAAACTGTCAAAAGAACTTTATTTGAAAGTTAAGCGTTCTATATTCATTTGTTCAATCAAGGACCCTATGTCCTTGGTCAATAAAGCCTTCTATATTCAAAGACGGAAGATTTACATTACGGGTCGATGCACACTCTTTATTTAATTTGTCAGTTTTTTAGGATCGTGATGTCTTAACTGACCAGTACAGCGACTCATGTTGTGTTTCATGTTGTAAATATTCATGACATAGTCGTTTTTACCGATTCTCATGTATGGGAGCGAAATCTTTGGAAAAAGCTTGACATACCGGAAAATAATAATATTTCCTTTCTTCATAAAATAAAATAAAGCGCACCGCCTACTCCAATAATACTTTTGCGCGGCGAATACGGACGATTACTTATTGCTACAAACCAAAAAACATTTAGATTATTTAATCACTGTACTGTCAAAACCATGCAAGTGTTGATGTGATAATTGGATTATCTCACACATGCTTTTAAGTGACCGACTAAGACACGTGTCATAAATGATTAGGTGCGAAAGTTACATTCATACGGAGCCCCTAAAAGGACATTTTGAAATACTTTTTAATTTCACAACTATTTCGTTTAAACGTAATAATTATTTCGTTTTAACGAAATATTATTTCGTTTAATCGAAATATTATTTCGATTAAACGAAATAATATTACGTTTAAACGAAATAATTATTTCGTTTTTTCGAAATAATATTATTTCGTTTTTTCGAAATAATTATTTCGTTTTATCGAAATAATTATTTCGTTTTTTCGAAATATTATTTCGTTTAAACGTAATATTATTTCGTTTTAACGAAATATTATTTCGTTTAATCGAAATAATTATTTCGTTTTTTCGAAATAATTATTTCGTTTTTTCGAAATAATATTATTTCGTTTTTTCGAAATAATTATTTCGTTTTTTCGAAATATTATTTCGTTTAAACGTAATATTATTTCGTTTGAACGAAATATTATTTCGTTTAATCGAAATACTTATTTCGTTTTTTCGAAATAATTATTTCGTTTTTTCGAAATAATTATTTCGATTTAACGAAATATTATTACGTTTAAACGAAATAATATTTCGTATAAACGAAATAATATTTCGAAAAAACGAAATAATTATTTCGAAAAAACGAAATAATTATTTCGAAAAAACGAAATAATATTATTTCGAAAAAACGAAATAATTATTTCGAAAAAACGAAATAATTATTTCGATTAAACGAAATAATATTTCGTTAAAACGAAATAATATTACGTTTAAACGAAATAATATTTCGAAAAAACGAAATAATTATTTCGAAAAAACGAAATAATTATTTCGTTTAAACGAAATAATATGGGCCAGGCTCTGAGAAAACCGGGCTTAATGACAAAATTTTTTATTTTTACTTTTTTACATTTTCGGAAAGTACAACATCTCCGATGCATGAAACTGAAAACCTTTTCATAATCTGACCAATATTAACGATTTTACAGCTAAATGAATGTCACGCATACAATTACGTTCTTGCAACAACGACGTTGCGATTTATCCAAAATGACGTCTGACGCGTTGTCATCAACGGGAAGAGTTGCATACGTCAACGTCATAATTATACTTATAATAAAGGGTACAGCAAACTAAATTTGATATTAAACTCATTTTCACACATTTTTTATTTTGTTATACATGCGTATGTACCAATTTGTATAAAAGCATTTTTTATCGTCAAAAAAATACCGAATGCAACGTATACGTCGGTAAATATTTATGAAAAATTTATAATTATGAGTCTAATAATTTTTAACTTACAATCATGTGAACTGCGTTTAATGACAACGAAGTCAACTATCAATTCAATATTCTCTGAACATATTTTTATGTCGGCATAGTCGTAGTTTACACGCGAAGTGTAATCATGCAATAACATTAATACACTTTAAGTCCGGAATCAAAGTGAAAAATATTTAGTTCAACATAAAAGGAGAAAATTACGTAATACGGAACTTGCTACTATTTTCTTTGAAAGATCACATAATGCCGAAACAACAACGCTTTCGGAAGCCAATATTATCAAAGAAACGAGGAATATTGAAGTTTGGAAATGATAGTCGGCGATCCTTTAATAGTTCAATTAAAGGTGCCCGTCGCATCCAAAAGCCAAAAATTTGTTAAATAAAAATATAAGGTATCCAACTCAATGAAATCCTTCAGAATTTTACTAGGAAGAGATGTGACAGGTCTACTTTTCAAGACTAAACACTCATTCCCGAATGGTTTAGCGCAAAGTTCTAATAAGGACGTGTTAGATAAATAAAAAATGGATTACTAGCGTCAATATCAAACTTCTCGCTATGTTTCGCAAGACTGTATTTCGATTAGTTTACTCGAATCGCTATTGTTAATCTGCCGTCTCAACCATTTTGTGAATGGTGATGCGCGCATCACGTTTGTAACGAGTCATTTCATTGGACGTCGTCTTTATTCTGTCCAATAAAATGACTCGTAACCAATTTATGGTTCAACGTGAAGCGCGCGCATCCTCATTCACTAAAATGGTCGACTCGGGAGATAAACAAAACCGATTCAAGTGAAATGATCGGTACAATCGTAGGAAGGGAGCGAGAAGTTTGATATTAGTAATGGAAGTCCATTTTTGAATTATCTAACATGTCAGAATTCGATTTTAGCGCTTAACTATTAGAAAAGGGTTGTTTAGTCTTAGAAAGGTGACCTGTCTCATCTCTTCCGAGTAAAATTTAGAACTATTTCATCGAGTTGGATACCTTATAATTTTTTACAAAACAAAATGTTGGCTTTTGGCTGGAACATTTGTATTTGGTATTTTTATAATAATTGGAGCATGTTTAAGTAAAAATTGACAATTACTAGATGGGAGCCCGTGCAAGCACGGACTTTAGGTAATGACAGTTCTTGAAACTGTTCCTCGAAACAGGCATGGTTCAGTGTTTCTGCAATCTTCAAAAATCTGAGGGTCATTTTTGACCCCCTCGTTTATTTTTTGAGGGTCATTTGAAGTTTAAAAGGGTCAGTGTTATAATTTGACTATTTACCCAAATTTTTATTAAAAATGAGCTGCATAATAAAAATGAAGGGTTGTTTTGCTCCTCTAAAGTTATATGGAGATGTTGACAACCTTGTTGAAGGATGTGTACTGTTTATTAAAGAAGAGGTTCAGCAAAACCTGGTTAGGTGAGCTTGCAACCATGAAATGACATTTTTTTGTCAACACAGTGTTAAACTGAACAAAAATCAAGTATTTAAAAATAGTTAACAGGGCTTTATCCTTCACATGATCACATAAAACATAAAATATTTTCTTACGTAAATTTGCCATTTAAAAAAAAATACACGGAAAATATGTAAAATCGTCGATTTTCGATTTTTCAATTGTAAATTTTCCAAATCTTGTAAATTTTACAAATATTTTTTTATATTAAATGTCCAGTTTAATGATTTGCAATAATCCACAAAAATCGCCGACATGTCACAAGAAATCGCTGAGCTTTTTTGGAAAAAAATAAGTTGTGTAAAATCATCAGTTTATACCGTCTAAAAGTAATTATTTAAAAGTAACAATTTAAAGACAGTGCTATTTTAAAAATAGGTGAATGTATTATAGTAAACAAAAGAACAAGCTTATCTGCATTCACCAATATTTTTTTTAATCGGCAATTTTCTTTTGATCATAATTATTAAGCAGACAAATAAAGAACTAGGTCATTCTTGTTTCAAGCATAATAATTATATTAACATTTAAATCAAACTTAACGCTATGATAACACACTGAGACATTGCAACTAAGACATTGCTGTGTAATAAAACATCAAAGAGTGTGAAACGATGCCGATACGACACATATCTTAACAATGTCAAACATGTGTAAATTTGTAACCAAACAAAGGATTAAAATGAATTAAATCGCTGGTAAATAATGAAATATATACAATTTACAGACGTTTTGTGACACATGTTTATTTAATAAGACAAGATCACTATTTTAAATTGATACCTCGTAACCAAATGCCCGCGTCATATACAATGATTAGTGACCTACTTATCACCGAAAAAAGAACTGTTATTTTTGGCAGCATATATTTGTGTAATGTCGTTAAATTTAATTGACAAAGTTATGAAAGAATAATCAAAATTTGAAGTAATCGGTAAATTGTGATTATATAAACATTTTTCTGTTGCTTTCACTGTCTACGCTATAATTTACTGTGTTATCTTTGTCTCGGAATGAACATAAAAGAAAAAGATAATAATTTACTGGTTGCGTCACAAATGACGCACTGGACACATTTTTACGGGTCATCACTGAAAAAAATGCGTCAAAGACGCAAAAAACGCACAATTGCGGAAACACTGATGGTTATTGATTTAATAAAGGGAAATAACCGCTGCGGGGGGTTGGTCTATTTTTAGTTTTATCTAGAACTATTTTTAGACACAAAAAACCCCCACTTTTTTGTTGATTTTTGGCAGTTTTTGCAAATATCAAGAGGCTTTGTCAAAAAAGAATTGTCAACTTGATATGCCGGTATATAGGTGCTCCAGCGACAAACAAAAGATTTATTCAAAGCTGTGCCATTTCTTCCACAAAACAGGAAACTCGCAAATTTAATAGTATAGATTTGGAGTTTTTTAATGCGATGGGCACCTGTGAGTTCAATTGGCCCAAGATATGCACGAGCAGTTATAGTTGTGGTACAATTGAGGAAACGGAGCATAGATATGGAAATCCGGCTCTAAATCACAGTAGCTGTATATTCAGTTCAAGTTACATCAAAGTTTGTCGTAATTACTGTGGTTCGACGATGACCTGTGTATAATTTGCATGCTCCATGAAAAAATCAGATATGATAACGCTTTGATACACGCTAATGTGATAAACAGAAAACAACAGACACAGAACGCCATTTACTTCTAAGGCCCATGCCTACTTACGTATAGATCAGGTTTAAACACGAAGTAAGATAAAACATCACTAGAACAAAATGTACTCTCACATAACACTAAATATTGCTACTATTTTGTTTTCAATAAACTGTTGGTAATTATTCTTAACGACATTGAAAGTATTTACAGTTTTGCATGACGAAAATGATGCGTTCTAACGAACTCGTGGTTGGGTATAATTGGTAATTAAGAAAGAAACACATCTTTGTCTTATACAAATTTAGTGTTTATTAACGACGATATATAGGTAGATGGTAACATTATGTTTCTAATACTCTTTTAAAAAATTAAGATGTTATGCCCTTGGAAAACTTATACAGGCAGTCTTATTTGCAACGTGTTTACATTGAGTCACAAGTGTTATCTTGCTCGGTAATTGAATTGATTTCTAAGATCCAACATATACATGTGGTAATTAGATAGTGGTATAATTTGCTAAAATTATGATATTTTATCAATGATGTTAAGTCTAGTTTTTAAGTCTAATAATGGAAAAATAACGAATATCTAGCTGGATCAAACCTGACACACGTCACGGCTGGAGCTGCTGTAGAAAGCCTTCACACAAATTACCATATTTCAATTTTAATTAATTTTAATCATATGATTATAAAGCAAAGTCATGTCACGGTGTATATTTTTTTGTCTTTGCTTAAGTGATTTTTTAAAGGTCTAACTCAAAATATGCTAGCAATTTAATGTTTAAAAATCTCAAGGACATTTCAGTTCAGAAAGGGGACGACATTTTTCTTATTTTGTGTTACCAATTTTCCCGATCAAACTTAGATTTGTAAATGGACTGAATCAAATTCAAAATGCATTGCACGAGTCCGCATATAAAATTATAGCGTGTACTGTATTCACAGGTGTGAACGTGTACTCGTAGTAACCAGTAAACAATTTGATGGCAACGCGTGAAGAAATTGTTATGCGTCGAATTTTTAAACCTATGATACCCAAATTATGCCTGTAATTATCTGGAAAAAACTTATAGCTTATCTACTTAGCAATCCGATTTTTAAGCACAAAAAAAATACAAAATATTTTATGTGGAAAATAACAAGTTAGTCTACTTTAAAAAAGAATCCACACCACACAATGGCTCGGCACGTTGACGAAAATCAGATGGAAAACAACTCAATACTGTCAATTATCCTTATTTTTACGCTATTTGTTGATGAATTTTTGAAACATTGATACTTATAGTCAGTCATCATATAAAAAACATAATTTATATTCACTTTAATTAATGAAAGAGAGCCTATAGTAGTAGTATAAACAATGCAATAATCACACAACTTCAAACAACTTTCGGTTTCTACGTTGCGTAAATGTGTGTACTTTATGACGTCGTTTCGCGACGTCATAATCGATGTCATTAAGCCCGGTTTTCACAGAGCCTGGCTCATATTATTTCGAAAAAACGAAATAATATTTCGTTAAAACGAAATAATATTACGTTTAAACGAAATAGTTGTGAAAATAAAAAAAGTATTTCAAAATGTCCTTTTAGGGGCTCCGTACATTCAAGATTGGTCGTTTAATTGAAACATGAGCGTATTTATCATATCAGTCAGAAGTAAGGTCTCGATTATTGAATATAACACATGATGCACTTTTACTGACCAAAAAGTATTGCTACTTTTTATATAGTAAATACACTGTAAATGTAAATTTAACTATTAAAATTTTTCAACATGTTTGTTTGTTATGTTAAAAATACAAACAGAAAAAAAACTTTGTTTGAATATATGATTAGACAGTTGACAAGTGACAATGGTCAATAGTGCGTAACTGATTGCTAAGTGTTTGACTGTCAGACACTTGTCAAAACTTGATTACATTAACAAGATTAGCGGCAGAATTATTAATCGAATTATCTCCGATACACTGTTAATGACGATATTGTACTACAAAGGAATGTTGATCGACTACTATATTTATTTGGTCAGTTGATTAAATCTTCTATATTCATTTGGTGAGATAAGCGATCTACCATCATTATATAGAGAATATTAGGTTAGTGCCAATCTGTATCTAGTTTATCCGGCAAGTTGGAGAAAGGTTTATTCGGCGAGGCTTGCCGAGTCGAATAAACCTTTTGGAGACGAGCCGGATAAACTAAGTACAGATTGACACTAACCTAATATTCTATTTATCCTACTCGCATTTGCTTGAATGACTAATTTAAAATCCGAAAATTCTGCGTTTAACATGCTTTAAATTCAGATCATGGCCGAATTGTTCAAAGCGCAGTAATTGTGTAAGACGGTCTTTTAACTGTTTGCGCGTCAAGAAATAATTCCGATGATTGACTCCATTATAATATATTAGTAAAGGTAAAATTTTAAATGAAAGAAGCGAAAATACTAAATAAACTCGGTTTAGAAATAAACAAGGAAAAAATCATTTTTGGACGAATAAATCACTTGCGAATTTTCCAAGGACGAATCAGTTTTTATGACGTCATGTAGGCGAAGTTTGTTGTCAACATGGCGGTCGTACAGGAGCGTTTGTAGGATTCGTCATTTGACGAGTTTACTATTATTTATCATGGATTTAACCAATATTATCAGGATAATTTGTTATTCAAACTTTAAATAGACGATAGGATATATGGTTGAAAGGATTATTAAGGGAAATACACTCGCAGCGAGCCAGCGACGCTGAAAGATGTCAACCATTTTCAGAAAATGGCCAGGACGGTCTGTGTCGTGGATGACGGTGATGATTTTTGAAGCCAGTTTCATTATATTTAATTTATGCGTGGCTTGGCTTTGGTAAAACAATAGTCAACCTATGTATTTACTGTATAATGGCTGGATATTCGTCAAAATATACACAGAAAGGAATTCATTGCAAATTTTGGAGTTTGGCACTGTACAGCGTCAACGATTGAGTTTTTGTAAAATTTGAATGATGAAGTAAGTGATTTAATTAAAGATTTAAATTGAAATTGTTTGTACAAGCCCGTATTTGATTATTTTGTGTAAAATGTATTTGTTAAGTTGTCGTTAAAAGAATGAAACGCGATCGCTTTTGATGCCCAATGTTATGATTATGTAGAAAAGTAGTCCGTTAATGCGTAGTCACGTGACTGCCGAATAAAGCAACGCTGCCGAATAAAGATAGGTTTATTTGGTCAATAGGTTTTCCTTCTAAAAGATCACTTTGGGGTAGGATAAATATAATTTATTCGGCCAATTAAAAAATACTTTCTGTAGCGTTTTTTATAAATAATTTTACGGTTGAATAACCACTATGAATTTAACTGGTCAGTTAAGAATTATGATCCTTAACTGACCAGTTGAACATACAGTAATAATCGTGTAATCATAATTTTTGTCAGCTAAGCAATCTTCTAGCCTTCTAGATTCATTTGGTCAGTTAAGCATTCTATATTCATTTGGTCAGTTAAGCCTTCTAGATTCATTTGGTCAGTTAAGCATTCTATATACATTTGGTCAGTTAAGCATTCTATATTCATTGGTCAGCATTCTATATTCATTTGGTCAGTTAAAGATTCTATATACATTTGGTCAGTTAAAAATTCTATATATATTTGGTCAGTTAAGCCTTCTATATTCATTTGGTCAGTTAAAGATTCTATATACATTTGGTCAGTTAAAGATTATATATACGTTTGGTCAGTTAAGCATTCTATATTCATTTGGTCAGTTAAGCATTCTATATACATTTGGTCAGTTAATCATTCTATATACATTTGGTCAGTTAAGCACTCTATATTCATTTGGTCAGTTAAAGATTCTATATACATTTGGTCAGTTAAGCATTCTATATACATTTGGTCAGTTAAGCATTCTATATTCTTTTGGTCAGTTAATCATTCAGTATTCATTTGGTCAGTTAAGCATTTTATATTAGTCCAGTTAAGCTTTCAACATTTTGGTTAGTTAAAAAAAGCTTTCCTTCATATCCTTTAATCATTTATCTACTATTGCAATAAACAGAAGAAATAAAATCTTTCAATATATATTTTTTTTCAATTTGGTCAGTTATATTTTCATGGTCGAATAACCACTCTATATTTAACTGGTCAGTTAAGAATTGACATCCTAAAACACTGACCAGTTAAACAAAGAGTGTTTATTCATCCGTGAAATCATTGGTCAGAAATTCAATATTCTTTTCGTCAGTTAAGCGTTTTACGGCTATTTGGCCATTTAATTTGATAAACACATCTTATTTTTTAATTTAACCAATGGTCAATAAATCATTCGACATTAGTTTGCTCATTAAACGCTCGTTATTGAAATATTAAAATATACTCACTAACTCATTTGGTCAGTAAGCCATCTTTATTCATTTGGTCAGTTAAGCATTTTACACTCATTTGATTACTAATTACTCATTTAAATATCATATTTAAATAATTTTATTAGGAAAATACGTCTTGCCCTACTGTTAAATACCCTAAAAATTATTAATTTGATTTTGTGAAAAATTATCATATGTCACATCGCTATCGCATTTTTCTACTTCAAAGTATCTTTTATGCAATTTCATAAAAAATCAATCTAATCATAATTTCTTATAATGACATTATTGAATAAGATAATATATCACATCATCATCATAAAATTTCAACAAAAAACTCCAACAATATCTCAAAAACACTCAAGCAATACAGTCATTTTTAATCCCTTCTTTATTTAACTGGTCAGTTAAGAACATAATTGCACTATATTTAACTCGTCAGTTAAGCGCACTATATTTAACTCGTCAGTTAAGCGGTCAGTGTTTTAGGATTCGCCTTTTTTTCCTAAAGTGTGTAATGAGACGTAAAACGCGCAAAATATAAAAGAAAGAAATTATGGTTCATTAAATGATTATAAAACATGATTAATTCGCCTAAAATAATCATAATTTTGAATTCTAAAACATTTTCCATATAGTGTTAATTAAATTTAATAATAAAAACAAACTTTCCCTTAAATTCGGTCATTATGATGATAACGATATTACGGTAAGTCGCTAATGTTTTAGTCAATACCGAACAAACATGGCAGCCCCCGAAACCGAAAGTAACGAAGTTGATGCAAAACTTCATCAGCTGCATTACGAAATTGTCCGATTGCAAGAAGAATGTAGTTCTAGAAACATCTCAGGCTTTAGAATTAAGAATGCTGCAAAATCGTTTTATCCACCAGAAGAGGGGAAAGAAAAATATTCAAAATCATTTATTTTTGTGTCCTCAATATTGACCTGTTTGGTTGCTGTGATTGTTTTGGTAGAGCCAGCATCCAAACTGTGCTCTTACATTCAAAGACAACTGCTTATGACGGTAAGTATTTATCTGAGGTTGTTATTCAACAAGTTGGCATTTTATGCAAACTTTATTTGACCTGATTTATTTCAGTTATTGGTCCTACAGTTTTGAACCATGATCACTACTAAGTAAAACTTTACAGCTTTCTACATTTTATGTTGTCTCAGTCCCACTTTACTATTACGCGACGGGTGGTTACTGATCAAAAAATAAGAGAGAGAATATAAAGAATAAAGGAAAGTAAGAAAAGCTTGATAGTTAAAAGATCGCCCCTTCATCTCAAAACTCAGAGTTTTAAGAATCATAAGAAGTTACTTGTAGCTGGGCGCCGACTGCAGATCTAGAAGTGTAGTTGAGAAAGACCCTGCTTGAGGGATACCAAGTCAGGGGCTTCTGCTATGGTTGCTGGTAGTTTGTTCCATAGTGAGATTGTTCGTGAAAAGAATGAGTTCTGGTAGTAAACTGTAGATGCAGCAGGTAGACGTAGTTTCTTGTTGTGACATGACCTTGTGTTGACGTTTGCTGGGGTCAGGAACTCATCAGCAGGTATATCTATAAGGTTGTAGAAGATCTTGTAGAGCATGGTCAACTGTGCCTTTGTACGTCTGCTTTCTAGGGTCTCCCACCCAAGATGGTCTATCATTGTTGCTACGCTGCTAGTGTTATGATATCTGTTTGTTACATATCTGGCAGCTCTTCTCTGTACCATCTCGATTTTATTTATTCTATCCTTGGTATATGGATTCCACACTGTGGAGCAGTATTCGAAAGTAGGTCTCACGAGTGATGTGTAGGCACCTGTCTTTGTCTCTTCATTGCTAATTCGCAAGTTCCGGCGCAAGAAGCCAAGAGTGCTGTTGCCTTTCTTCACCATTGTATCTATGTGAGTGTTCCATGAGAGGTCCATGTTAATGTTTACTCCGAGGTACTTTGAAGTTGTATCAATGGTCAGTGTATGGCCCTTAAAGGAGTAATCATGTAGTATGGGTTCTCTCTTCCTGGACTCATAGGATACTGCATTTTTCTGGGTGGAAGTCCATACCCCAGAGTTTCTCCCACTCTGCTAGTCTGTTCAAATCATTCTGCAAAATATGACAGTCCTGGTTTGACCTGATCTCTCTGTACACTACACAGTCATCTGCAAATAACCTTACTTTGGACGAAACTTGTAGAGGCAGATCATTGATGAAAATCAGGAAGAGGACTGGTCCCAGTACACTTCCCTGAGGTACTCCGCTGATAACAGGAGCAGGTTCTGACTTGGCCTCATCGACAATAACATGCTGAGTACGCCCTGTCAGAAAAGCCTCTATCCATTTATGAGTCTGGCCTCATATCCCATACTTTGCTGAAATCATTTCATAAAAGTTGTTTTCTTGTTGCTTATGCATGTTCGACTTTTTTGTTTTAGATTTTACATAACATTATTTTCCTTATATTTCAGACATTACCTGTGATAGATTGGAGAAGTTTTCACAGGATACCATGTATTGTACCTAATAGTTTCAAAGTGGATGAAGTTCATCAGTTGCAAACAGAGGATTGCCAGGTAGGTTTATGGCAATTTAATCCTTGACATTAGAAATTCCAGTGCTTTCTTCTGTTTCACTTCATACAGATTTCGAGGGCTCAACATCAAAGCTCGCCAGATTGCCCCTGACAACCTAAATTTGGGTTTGGGCAACCTGTTTCTGCTAGTAAACTTTTGGTTTATAAAACATAATATTTGGTTGTTGGACTGAGCAATCTAGTATAAAAATTACTGACAAGTCCTGATGCTATAGGAAATCAACAGCCTAAGTACTGTTTTTGAATATACATGCTTCAATGGAGAGAATAATTATTGTTTTCTATTGAAATCACAATCATGTCAGTTTTCATAGGAGGATGTTGTAGTGGATATTTTCATCTGAAGAAGACAAAAAAGAGTTGGTTCAGGATTTTTTTTTTTCACTTTTACCCATGTTAAATTCTAATGAAACTGTCATATCTTATTCTTTTCCAGAACTGTTCAAGTATAACAGATATTGGTATACTAACAGAGTCTGATATTGAAGTTGTTATCAAATATCTTGATGAAGACAAACCCATACATATAAACTATACAGTCTCTGATAGCAATACATTAACTATAGATGATATTATTAAGGTAGGGTGACACTGATGAAGTTTTTTTTATTATAATGAGACTGCTGTTTGTTTATTACAACAATATGGCCACTTTTGCATTATTTCAAAGGTGTTTTAATTGGAAAAACTTGATATAGTTCAGATTAAAAGATATTGTATCATTCGATCATTTGATAATGTCTGTGTTAATTACTTGTTTCTAATTATGTAACAAATTTCTCATGGAAAGTGTTTGTCACTATTGGACTGCTGATGGGAAATGACCAGAAAGTAAAATGACATTGATATTTTGGCACACTTCCTCAATACTGAAATATATTGAACACATTGAGGATAACAGCACACTTTCTTTTCAGTTTTATTACTATCGATAGTGACTTATAGTAACATATATAGTGCGACAATATTAACCTGAGCTTGAACTACCTTATTATAATAATTACATGTTTCACTTACAATTGATCGGAGTTTTCAAAGGCGTGTATGCAATTGTACACGTTTTTATAATAGCCTATGTGACTATAAATCAATTTTGTAAAATTGCATGTTATTGTACTTATAATTTTGGACACATTCATTCATGGAGAAACACGTCCCAAATATTGTGGCACTGTTTCAAAGTATTTATTCCTATAAAAACTGAATAAATTGATCAAAGCGTGTATTTTGCCGAAAGCTTTGATAGAATGCAATTTACACCTGAAGACATAAATAGAAAATAAATACCGAGTTAAATGTATTCTTGCATTAAGGTCAAGCTCAGGTTAATTCTGTCGCACTATACAATAAAATTGCTAAAAAAGCATGTCTGTTTTTATAAATGTAACTTCTTTCATCCACAGTTATACTTAGATGATGATGATATGAGACTTTATACTAGTTGTGATTTTGAAAGTAACATTAAAATGAATAGACCTGATCATAGACTTTTTCTAGAAGATATTAGAAATAGTAAAATAACACAATACTTTGGACTGTGGTAAGAATTGATACACCCCTTGCTTCATTATTGTTTCAGTTTTACATTCTCTTACTTTTCTTTTTCAAATGTGACCCAATTATTAAATCTTTGATCTGTGACTTTATATTAAATCATTGAGGATATATGTACTTAGACATGATGCATATTCTCGACTATTGGATCACAGGTTCTGATGTTGTACTATGACACTATCTGCTCATTATCTAACTGCTGTTTTATGGTGATATAGTATTGTGTCAATTTATCAGCAGAATAAAAGTCTCCACCAAGAGATTGATAAATAGATACACACTAGAGGTGCATTTCACAAAAATTCTTTTTGTATTTTTTTTTTCGTAAGTGAGTTTCATATAATTAGCATTTCTAAGTCAGACAGATAATAAGCATAACTATGACATGATATTCAAAAGGTATACACAATTCTACACAATTTGTATTATATTTAGAATTGATAAGCCAAAAACATGAGCATATTGTTAATGTTTCTTGCTTTTGACTTACTAAGATTTTTTTCGTGAATATTTTTGTGAAAAGCACCACAAAGGTCCAGTCACTAGGAGTATTAGATATAAAATTAGTGAATGCCCATCAGCATGATACTTAAGCCTATCTAATGTAATTACCTTTCTTGATGTATAATGAAATTGTTTATGTGGCCTCTCATATATTACATAGACTATTCTTATGTATTTGTTACAGGAGAAATTGTTTCACAGCAGCTGCTAAATTATTTCGTCAAGTTTATCAACGCCCAGATTATCTACCTTTGTCTTTAGAGCTTGTACCTTCAAATGGAATATATCTATGTTCTGACTTTTCCAGCAATGATCTTGTTGAGGTATACAGTTTACTTTGTTAGCTCTTGTTAGCTCAACTTAAATGAACATAGTGTAAAGGTTTTTTTGTAAAAAATATGTCTCTGTGATTTAATGAACTTAGTTGACAGTAGAAAAATAGTAAAACACTGGTCAACAGAAAATTAGCTGTGAATTGAAAGACAAAGATATACTACACAGTCACTTAAAATAGTAATATGTTATAAAATCTGAGCACATGATGTGTTTTAAAAGTGTTGTGTCAGGGCTGACTTTTTGAAATGATTATTATCATTATGTGAACAAATGGATGAACACTTTCAGTATCAATACTGATTTCAGTAGTTTAAGAATAGAATTCTCTGTGAAGGTTATGGAATCTGTCTATTTGAGTATTTTGAGGGAAGGTTTACAGACTAATATTAAAATTATTATATATTAAAAACTTTTGTCATATCATGTATCATCAGATATAGATTACATGTACCATCGACAGATTTATTAGCAGAATGATTATTACTAATTTAGAGACTTTTTTCAATAAAAAATTAAGTACATTTGTATTTGAGACTTAAAAATTATTGTCAAATAACGCAATATGTTGCAATAACAAAGGTGGTCTTTATAGCAACTTTTATGATTTTTAATTATGTAGGGCAGTTGTCAGTCACAGACGAAAGTATGTGCTTAGTAGTTGGTTAACAGCTAAATCCAGAGATTTAGCCTGTCCAGGAGGAGAGTAGGTTGACTGACCGCCGTTATATGACCTACACTATGTGTTGCTACGGCGTTAAACCCAACAAACAAACAAAATATAGCAACTTTTTTGTATACTATTTAAGCAACCTTTTTTTGTGTTGCCTTTGTCTAGCTAGTTATTTCATCTTAGACTGTGACTATTTTAGGTACAATATATTGAAGAAGTTACAATATTAATACAGATAACTGGTAACCAGTCTATAACATTAACACCTAGAGAACCATGTGATAATATATGTCAACCAATACAAACTATATTGTATGAAGGTACTGCTTGTAAGTATATTTAATGTATTTAATGTTAATTTAATAAGAAAAATTTAGCTTGAATAGTAAAATGTAGGTATGATAATAAAACTTAAGACAAATAATATTTTAAGAAAAAAATGACTAGCTAGCCACTAGTAATTTTTAATTATTATAAAAGATCATTGGTTTTATGTTGCATGGTTTGAATTATTATTTTGATAAAGTAATTATTGTTGATTTTGGAATTTGCTCAGACGACTTTTTCTTTCATTTTTTTTTTCATTGTATCATATCATTCTCGAAACACGATTTGTCCAAAGATTTTTAGAGGGTGCTGTATAGCTATTATTATTAGATAGTTTTTGTAATCTTAATACATACATGTATATACATTGTATTTTCTATTTCAGTGATTATTACAGATTTTTACTATGATATAGAATTTACTACATGTGGTAAAGATACAAGTATAAACGTACAACTTGGTGCTAAATGGGATGTGTGATATATTATCTACATAGAATAAGTAATCTGTTTGTATAATGTACTATTATATGTCAACTTCATGGATGAAAAGTAATGAAATCCAAAAAAAGTTGTTGTGACGAAAATGCATCAAATAAACTTGCAAAATAAAACTTTGGGTCATTTTGTGATATACAGGTGTAGGATGTGTGTGTCAGTGAAAACCCTGATGACAGCTGTATTGATGGCAATGATTTTGAACTTTACTTCTCTCTTTGAAAAGATAAAAAAGACTACTGAAAACATCAATATAATCTCCCTTAGTTAATATAGTTTAACTCAGCTATTCATTATCCTGACTATTTTTTGCTGGTAATGCTGACTGCTGTGATTTGTTCAGTGTTGATCTGAGTTTTTATTGCTATAACTTTTTTATTTTATTGGAAATATGAAGGGACCAAACTAGTGTGGGAGTTAACACAAATACTTTATCAATCATTATATAGTATTGTTTTAAGTATTGCTCAACAGGTTTAATCAGATACTCAACTGTTACATGTATGTAATGATTATGAAAACAGGCTGTTTTTGTAAGACTAAATTAGATACACTCCCCTCTTCAGTGTTTTATACTATTCACCATTTCCACATGCTGTTTTGTGACACTTTTTGAAAGTTGTTGAATGGGCAAAAATGAGTTTGACCTGTATCAGATTTATTTTAATTTAACATTTTAAATGACATATATAATAGTGATGAGTATACACTAATTGTAAACTTAAACTCGGCTTTAACTATATGTATTTTAAACATACAAGTGCCTTAAAACATGAGAATGTCTGTATGAAACAAATAATGTGCAACGTATAAAGTTTTCACTTGTGGCTCTGAAGATCAGAATTATTGAGACATGTAAAGGGGTTCTTGCCATCTGTTTAAGCATTCAAAATAATGAAATTATGTATTTTATGTATTTTAACTTCATCCATGAAAAAGTACTATTGATATATCATATGCGGCCGGCATGGTTAGAGATTTCCAGAAACACTATAGTAGATTTTATATCTGGAACCTTGCTCCTTGATTGATATTACATTGTATATTTGTCCTTTACTAATAAATATAATTTGTGTTTGCTATTTTCTTTTCAAGAATGTTTCAGGCATAATTCCCTGAACGTATTTAAGTGTAGTTTTTTTGTTAATTAAATATTTACTTTAACTTGGTCACAATTTAGATCAAAATTTGAGATTTCAGATTTCTCAATTTTTTAAAACATGTTGTGAACAGTCTTCCAATGTTGTGTCTAGAGTATTTAGGGAGTTCTACTTTATGACTATTATGATAACTTTATATGTATACAAATATTTATAACAATGTGAAGTTGTGAACTATGTTTTAATTTTTGTTGCTCTTTAACTGTAACATTATATACCATATTTTTTTCAATGATCTTTGGCTTGCCAATAATTTTTTTTTGCTATTGGTCTTCCAGTGTTAAAAAAAATGCCTGACCTGCAACAGTCATGAGGATGATTGAATGCCTCGATATGGATAAAATATTGTTGCAAAGTGGTGTGTAACACCATGCATTATATTTATATTTCTTTAAATTTACTGTATAGCATCTCAACAGTATAATTTATTATATCTCATACAATATTTATTTTCAGTATATGTATGTATGTTTTGCTGGTATTTTGCTATTTTTGTAATAAAACATAAAACTTAATCATTGATTGATTTTAATACTTTTGTCATTATCAAAGATTATGTGGTCTTGACTCTACCATAAGTCTTAATTTTTATATATTATACATGTATGAGTAATTTAACAGATGTCTAGTCTAAAACCATGCCAACTAGTGCTAGTATATTTTGCATGTGTAATCATATAAGAGGTCTTAAAACACTTGCTTAAACAAAGTACCCAGGGTTAAAATATACTCTTGTCCAAAGGTTACAATGTTAGGTGGCTGTTACAGGAAGAAAGCTGTAGATGACAGGAGACTTGTTTTGAGTGATTGCTGTTAGACAGCATTGTTGAGCAGTGGTTTTACAATTGACATGAGTCATTATAAACTAACTATATTAAAATATATACTCAATGATATTAGAATTGTATTTCATTGAACTCAGGCTAAATCTACAAACTATTTACTAGTGACTCTTTTTGAGAGAGACATAGTTATACAATCTTTTTCTTCCATTAGCCTTTCCCTTTTATTTTACACACAGCCTGTAATTTTACATAGCCTGTCATACACATCAATCAAAATGATTTATATTTCATATTTGTTTACTTCATCAGCATGCCCTACATTCATTAATTAAGTGTTTTATGTAGGTGTATATTTTTCAGCAATAAAGTAAGTATGTCAAGTGAGCTGCATCATTTTTAGGTACATTTCACCTTTAAGCACACCTCAAAACTTAATGATGCATTTTATAACATAAGTTATTGTTTCTTGGAAGAAAAGCACTTCATAATAAGTCAATCATGAATGTTCTTGATAAATTGTTAAAGGATTTACAGTGAAACCTCTACAGCAGCCAACATTGTGGTGATTGATACATAGGAGAGTTCAAAATTGTAAAAATCCTTAAATTAATGAATTTCATAATATTGGCAGCTTTAAAATAGGAAAAGAAACCTTTTACAGATCCCTAAACTTACTTACGGATCAGCCCTTTAACCCTTGCTGATATATAGGTTGCCAGTAATGCGTATGTGTAATTTTTGTTTGAAAAATGAGTGGTGATTTTTGTTGGGATGAAACTGTTGTTGAGAGGAGACTAACATTAAGAGGTGAAGCCTGTAGCTATTCAAAAGCCAGCAAAGATAGTAGAAAGTTGAGAAGGATTAGCTAAGGGCTTTGATAAAAAATACATTGTGGTCTTAAAGTTGGGTATAATGCAGATTTTCTTCATATAACAAGTTGCAAGCTCTTGAGAAATGTAAAAATGTACTGGTTAATAAGTATCGAAGGCTGATCTGGTAAGTAAGTAATTACATTTAATAGTCTAAGTTTCATGCTTTTGCACGTTAACAAACTTTACAGCTATTACCCCTGGTCATTGAGCTACTGGTATCTATCTATCAATCTCCTTGGGAAGTCTTTTTACTCCGCTTAGTGCAGCCGACACTATGGCACAAGGGAATTATACCACCCTCACAGGTACCCATTTACACCTGGGTGAAGTGAAGCAATCGCAGGTAAATTTCTTGCTCAAGGAAATTAGCAGAGCCCATGGTGGGATTCGAGCTCGTGACCTCTCGAAGTGCGCATCCTACCACTGGACTACTGCTCCTACTAATAGGTGAGCCCATCATAATAAATAACTGAAAACAATGTTGATAAATGATGTATTTCATAAAAACAAAAACAAGTACATCCTAGAGGAATGTCCTAAGGAGTGACCTAGAGATATGTAGCGTAACCATGTAAGACGATGATGTTAATTACGTTAAAAATACAAGTATATAAACAGTAATACTGTCTCTTCATTTACTATTTTCCTTATACTGTTTACTTAAACTTCGCCAATTTATTATATACAGAGTGAGGAATAATAACGTTCAAAGTTTGGAAACATTTTATTAAACACTGAAGGTAAGGTTTTAATGTACATGTATACATAAAAATTGAATTAATTCCACAGTTTAAGTAGTGATTTGTAGTGATAAAAGAATACTCCAGACAAGAAAAGACTTGTAAATATCAAGATCAAGTTGTATTATAACAAAGTCTTATCATTTAATGAATTGTGCTTTACAAACATATTTTGAATGTTAAGGAAAAATTTGACACAGATATGATATTAAAGTAAAATGTTTGTTGTACAGCGAAGGTTTTCAGCCTCATTAAGTTACATACAGTTCAGCAAGGATGGATCCGGAGTCATTTTTTTTCTAGGGTTGGATTTACAATGTAACCAAAGAGTTTTCACAGAAGTTAAGGTGTACAAATCATTTCAAATCCAATTGTTCAACATATTTTGATAATTCAAGGTGTGGAATCTTCTAGACCCTTATCCTCCTTGACTGGGTTCTCCATTTTTAAAACTTTTTGAAAAATGAGTGTAGATACAAAGGTTTGTGATGTAACTCTACAAATGTTTAAATTATCAAATGCAGATAGAACAATCAATAGATACTCGTATGCAATTATTTTCAGGTTAATGTTTTGTTTTTGTTTTTTAATGTCGTGTTCAACACATATATAGGTCATACATACGACGGTCAGCTCTTCCTACTACAGGTTTCCTGGACACCTTTCTATCACCAGTACTAACTTACCCTACCACGAGGCCGACAACTCATGTATAGGGTATGACCTGCCGCGACCAGGTTTCCAACCCGTGATCTTCGGATTCGAAGTCAGACATGCTAACCACTACGCCACGGCCGCAGCTTTCAGGTTAATGTAAGAAATAAGTTACAAAATACATTAGGCCACAACAAGTTGATCATGTGTTCTATAGATTTTCCTGGAAAAAATGGGGTGAGCGAGCGAAGAAAAAAATCTTAATTCAGATGCTTTATATAGCAGTTTGACCAATGCCTTATAAGCGAGCGAGGAAATACATTTTTTTTTGTAAAAACCGTCAGAATTAAGGTGCAAGTGAATCTATAGAAAATAATTATGATCAACTTGTTGTTCTCTTACAGATTTTAACTGTTAAAACTTATTTTATTTCAGGCAAACACCAAATACAATGAAATCCATAACCTTGATAATAATATTTGTTGGTTTGATAATGCTGATGGACCAAACAGAATCCTTGGTCATACAACCTCGTACATGTTGTCGTCGGAGGTGTCCAAAAGGAAGAGTATGTAGAAGAAAAGGGGTTGTGTGTCGATGTGTAAGAATAGGAGGAGAAATATTAATGATGGAAATGAGAAAGCCATCTGTGAAAATCTCGCCCATACCAGAACAATAGTTATCCCAGGATTACGTCATTCATGATTTAAACACTTATGAGGTTAGCAATCAGTTTGGTTTTACAGTAAAAACCAGTATTCAAATTTAATGACCATGCACTAACCAAGCTTGATAAGAACAGTGTTAGAATTTGTCATAAACTAGTTTAAAAACATGTGTATTGTTAGGAACAGATGGATCAACACAAAACTAGTCCAACTGCCAGTACTTAAGAAGACTGTAGATTTGCTTTGGGCTAACCAATAGAGACTTTATACCAAGGCTCGTATTTAAGCTCGCATACTCGCAAAATGCGAGTGGATTTTGAAAATTGCAAGTAACTTTTATTTTAACTCGCAAATTTTCGTGTGATGAAATCTCTGCAAATATTTTACTGTCTAAAACTAATGAGGCTCAAATCAGCATTGAAACAGCCACATAGTTCAGTAGTATCAATACAAGATTCACAGTAAAAACATTTTTGATATCCATTGTATATTCCACAATAACGTTCTTGTTCTATCTATAGTTAAATATAGCACTTTATTGTTTTATATTGCAAATATGAACAGTTATTATATATGCTATTACCATTTTGAGTAAAAAATACAAGTGAATTTTTGTTTATTTTGCAAGTTGAAATAAAATCAACTTGCAAAAATGTGCAAGCCCTAATTTTTGTTAAATTCGAGCCCTGTTTTTTACATTCTAGTTATGAAATAGCAAAGGTTTGTTTTTACTAATTGTCTTACTCAAGCTCAAATATGCTTTGTATCATAGTCAGAAATCCACTAGACCTTGTCAAAACAAAACTATATCAATAACTGGCTCATGAAGGAAAGAAATAACATGGGTAGCAGACAATAGCTTGGAGTGGTATGTTCAGAGTGAAGTATACAACATGTATGTAAATATACAGCATCACTCTAAATTATCTTCACACTGGTAAAAAGTTGGGTTTTAATTGATATAATTAAATTTTATTTTTGATGTATTCACACGTCAGGAGAGTTATAATAGATAACATTTGAAAGAAGAGTCAATTGTTATACGTGTACAAATTATCTAACAACATGTTTTAATTTCTCAAGTAATAGTAAAACAAATTAGACATTTTCAGAAGTGTAAAGGTAATTATGGACAGCACAGTATACACCATCAGCAACCTTGAACATGATATATGTATATAAACATTATTTAGTCATAACTAATCTTTTGAAACAGATGTTTGTATTATAAAAACAGCACATCTTACTGTGAGCTTACATTATATATCATTATCTACATGTAGTTTGTAAATATTATGTAACTATTATACTGCATTATGTAAAATAAACTACTTTTTGAAAAAATATTTGTCACTTTTTTACATCTGTAAAATGATAATGATTTTACACCCTAGCTGTTATTGGGCAATGGATTACTGTACTGTTCCTACGCTTTAGTCGATGGGAAAAATGACCACAATTATGATGCAAATTAATACTACACATAAAAATTAAAGTGTTTTTTTTTTATCAAATGTTTAACACTGGAGACATTAATGGAATTATACAAAGTTGAATTGTGACACTTGAGGAATTAAACAGCTCTTATGAAAAGACTGTAGCATCAAAACTCGAAAATAGCCAAAATATTTCAAAGTCTGTATGAAACAGTTGTATTATCTTCAACAGGAGACAAGTGAGTAGCAAGGGTTTTTAACATAAAATACACACAATTATTGTCAAGTACAAAATGTATTTATAGATCTATCACAGCATTAATTCATTCATTGAATGAAAAACATTGATAACAAACAAAATAAAACAGAAAATATTTTTGTATTTTCACATGAGTTAAAATATTAACAGTAAGGCCAAAATAAAAAGTATGTTTAATTGCTTTTCCTGACTGACCCTAAATAGTGTGAATAGAAAATATTGTATAAGGATTCAAGCAAGCAAAATTATATACAATAAAACACACACATACAAATATATATGTAAATATATTTATATTTATATTCCAAAATTGATTTGCTCAATAAAAAAAAACACGACTGAAATACAAAATGGGTACAGGAAAAAAGCAATTGAAGATATTTTAAAGTCTGGCCTAATATTGATTTCTCACTAAGATAAATTGCTCATTATATAAATTATAATAAATAATATTTATTATAATTTATATATTAATAACATAAAAAAATGTGTAACTTTAAGATTACAACAGAAAGACTGTTCAAGACTGCTCAACAACTAAAATTGTTCACAACTAGTCGTTACACATGACTAATATTTGTTCTTCTGGATTCCCTTCTAACTTGGGTATACTTGTCAAAGATGGTACTTCCTTCAAGAAGAGATGAGATGTCTTAATCTTCCAATTATCATTGTATCTAGGATCCTTTATCAGTCCAAACACCTGTTGAAACACTCCAAGACAATTGTTTAAGCGATGTAAAGTACCACACACTAAGATTTCAACTAAACCGTGAACATTGGATTTCACAAAAATACCTTCACTGGTTAAATTGGGATTAAATATCAACTGTTCATCTCTAGGAAACATTAAGAGTTTGTCTGATACAGAAATTGGATCAAGAAGAACCTCTTTTGTAGGATCAGGGCTCCATTTCTTAATAACAAGGCGACACTCGTCCATGAAGTGATGAGGGCCAAAATCACCATTAGGTTGTTGTAAATATGGACAAAATGAGTTCAAATTTTCATAAAACCACTTAGCAAACTGTTCACCAAATAATTTAAAATCAAAACCTCCACTCTTTGTCTCCACTGTTGCATGATGGTCATGATAGGAAGTTATATTGACATTTGTGACATTTATATGCTGTTGAACTGTATTATGGACATCTTGTTGAAACAATGGATGAGGACAAGCTTGTTGAAATAATGGGGGTGGTGCTTCAAATGAGGTCCTAGAACTATTATTAAAAGAATCAGAATCCCTTGAGTTATCATCAATTTCCATCAACTGAAATAGTAAGTGTCGTGTTGTTATACATTTAACAATATAAATTATCTATTTAATTACATACACAGCTAATTTGCAGAAAAGTGAGCTCATACGTTTTTTTATCTTTTTCCGATAGGATTATATGCTCTATTAATAACACTATCAAATTGAAACAAGAAATGAACAATAATTTTTTGAAGTCATATCTCAGGACATTTAAGATTATGTCCAGTATCAGATCTGTGAACACATTGGCAGACATTCTTCCAAGATTACCAGACCAAATGTCCTATAATGTCAAAACACTTTTCGAAATGTCTGCATTGGTAGGTTTATTCCTCATAGATTCAAAGGTTTCCTAATAAATTCTATGATCTTCATATTTAAAGATACAGTTATGCCATTCACTTGTATACTCAGTCATTGTCTTACACTTTCACTAGTACAAGCCTGATTTCATCTATTTTGTAGTAATTTGCCAACTTGCCTAGTATTATGAAATAAGCAACTTTCACCAGCCTGAATTAATTTCATTTATAACCAGCTGGTGGCTCATAGGTTAAAGTGAAGATAGTTTTATCATGAGTACTTGACAAAGAAAATCACGTCATATTAAACCCTGTGCAAGGATTATTTTAATAGTCTTACCTCCAGGTTTGTTGTGTCAGTTCCCCATCTTTTCAATACTTCAACTATTAAATCTTTCTTGCTAGAAGGTAATTTAAATCCAATCTGTTGAAAACAAAATGAAATCATCACAAAATTATATGAATTATTAATTTAAAAAGATACTCAACGCTTGTTCTGAATAAATTCTACTGAATGGTAAATACAAAAATAGGGCATTATTATTTTGAAGTATTTTGCCCATTTAATTAAACACAGGGTTCCCACAAAGACGAGAAATCAAAATTCCCTGACTTTTCCCGGATTTTTCCCTGACCAAATTCATTTTTCCCTGACCCGTAACGGTGTCAGGTTTACACAATCTTTGAGCACTAAATGTATTGTTCAATGCTTATATCCTCCCATATATTGAGTACTGTGGCACTATTTGTGGATATGAATTCATCCAATGCCATTCTAAAATTTCCAAAAAGAGCAGCTCATATATATTGGAGACTGTGTTGACTACAAAAAAGCAATTCTTGTCTACTAATCCCTAAAAAACAATGCTGCTGACTGAAACAGTAAATTTGTTTTTGCAGCAACTCTAAATTAAGGTCAAGTTCTAATAAACAATTTTACGTCCCAAAACCTAAACTTGAATTCTTCAGAAAATCCTAAACATATTCAGGATCAGTTATATGGAATAAAATGCCTCTTAACTTTGGACTCACAGAAAGTTTAACATCATTCAAAGTCAAATACCTTAAACGGAATTTAATAAATGTAAAATGGTCTTTGCCCACTGGAAATATTTACTCTTTTTATTTCAGGCTTCTGCGACTTTTTATCATTTTTCTTACCTTTCAATTTGCTAATTCATTATATGTTTATCAATATGTAAAAAATGAAACTAACTTGTACATGTTTTTTTCCAAAGGACCTAGGTCCACATGGAAGATAGGATTTATTCAAATGTGTAGCCTCATTTAATAAAGTCTTTATTTTATCATTATTTTTGTTTATATGTTGGCACCCTCCTTCCCATATTAGTCAACATCTTTCCCCTCATTATTTAGATTAATTTAGTTAAGATACAAATACATACAATTGTCATTAAATACTTGAGTTGTTTGTTTTTATTTAGTATGCATACACTTATCCGAAATGAAAATTATTTGATAACACATGTCATGCTCAAAGATGTTACATTCTTAAACATACATTAGAGGATTGACTAAAACAGGCACACATTTTACTTGAATATAATTATATTTAGTAATCAATGGTAAACTAACATTGAACAAAAACAATAAGACTGATAATGATCTAAATAAAAACAAAATGCAGTAAGACAAAGGACGCTTAAACCCATTTCAGTTTCTTCCTGAATAACTTAGTTACTGTATCCAAAATCTTCATATATAACCATATTTCTAGTGAAAGATGTTAACAAGAATAATAAAGATACTCATAATAATAAATATCAACAAAATACCCAAAATAATGGAAGAAACTGCCTACTGTTTGTCCATAATTTTTCTCTTACAAAATTCCCTGACTTTTCCCTGACTTTTGCTTATTTTTCAAATTTCCCTGACTAATTTCAGAATTCCCTGACTTTTCACTGACCTTGAAAAAATTCATTTCTCCCTGACGTTTCCCTGACCGTGGGAACCCTGTAAACAGGTCAATACAAATTCTCATATTTGTAATGCAAGTGTTAAGTTACTATTACAATGTACTAATATTTTCTCTGCAGAACTTAAGTTTTTTTTAAACATTTAAGACTGAAAGTGGAGGCCTTGCTTATTAAGTTAGTCTTAATACCTAATGGTAAAGCAAAAACTTGGAAGTTATTATACATAAAAATTAATTTAAAATAAAATATGGTATAAATATGCAACAAACCTCATTTCTTTCATTTAAATATTCTGTAAGATAGGCAAAGAGAATGTTTCTTTTTATTTTCTGTCGTTTCAACAATTCAGCAGGATCAGATGTAAAGGTAACAATTACTTTTATTGCTTCTGTAAGTAAATAAGCATATGTTTTATTAGAATACAACGTATAGATAGTCAACCTAAGTTATAAAGTCAGTATTTACAACTGTTGAAAGTCACACTAGGAAACAAGTCCATATCAGTTATTTTATCATTCTCTTGTTTGCTCCCTGGTCCCCAACACTAATGGTCCGGCCAACACCAAGGATGACCTTGCACGAAAGGATGTAGAAAATGTTATTCAATTAATTGGTAGACATGGTCTTACTGATTCCAAATTCGATTGATGCCACTTTGTCATCCTTGGGCAACTCCCAAAATCCAAGATGGCGGCCAAGATGGCGGCTAGAGGCTAAAATATATATGTAAAATGTATTTTAACACATAATGTTCCTAAAATGAAGTACAAAAGTGATTTCAACACCTGCAGATCCAGTTGGTTGAATTTTGTTATTCATACATAAATCTTTAAATTCAAAATGGCGGTCAAATTGGCGTCAGAATCGCGGATAAAGGATATTAGCCCAGTATATAAATAACAAACTGGCAGAAAGAGACTGAGTGGTGTAGAAATTTATTTACTCTTAGAATAGTTCATGAAATTAAAAAAAAACGATTGATTTCACTAAGTTATAAGTTATTATAAACAATTATAAATCCAAAATGGCGGCTAACATGGCGGATATGATCTAATAGTTTAGTATATAATATTACATACATGGACGAAAACAAACACGTGTGGGTTCAAGTTTCAATGTTTTTTTTTCTGAATCTTTTTGAAACTCTTAAGTTTGTAAAACTAGTTAATCCCACCAGATTATCTATTAGCAACCCAAGATTCAAGGTGGAGTCCAAGATGACGGTTACGAAAGAAATTCAACCAGTTCTAATTTTTTAGCATGAATGTAATGTAAATAATGCAATGTTTTCATAATGGCCAAGTTATTTGGCTGAAGACAGTCACATTAGCCTTCAACCTGCGGCCGCAGGCTATAATGAATGTCTTCAGTCAAATAACAGGCCATTATGAAAACACTTAATTCACCATCGTCGCAGACAGGGTCCCTGTCAAAAACACTCAGATTGTACCAACATTCAAAATGGCGGCTTTTTGTGAAAGAAAAATTACAACCTTCATGAGAAAAACTCGGCCTTTATGAGATTCGAAACCAATCAAAATGTCTGAATCTCATAATAGCCGAGGTATTTATTAAAGGCAGTGTGTTTCCACAATGGCCGAGTATTTGGTTATCATGCCGTAGTGAACGCCATATCAGCCCTGAAATTGAAGTCCAATATCATACAGTTAATTCATAATGTTACTTATTTACTGGATTTAATGAAATGAAAATTTAGCTAATAATTGGAATGGACAAACTAATTTAATTTCCAAAATGTAAGCCATATTTAAATAAAAAACGGAAAAACAAAATGGGGTTAATATACAGTTTACAGTAGACAATTTATTATAGCATCATTGGGAAGTGCTATCATTTGGTTAAAGATTGCAATATGTGTGGATATTTGAAAAGCTTATAATCCGTTTAGATGAAATTCTTCGATGCAGTAAAAAGTAAAGTGAAACATTTAAATAGCAAAATAATCATGTGCCAAAAAATGAGGGATTAACTAATTGACTGAGCTCTATTATCATCATTACACAAACAATGATACAGTCTGACTTTACTAAACTAGACTAAATTAGAATATGTACTTAAATGTTTATGCTTGTTTCAGTCTAATATAACATAACGATAGCACAATTTCTCTGGTCGTTTTTGTATGGTGATAGCAACATGTTCAAGTGACGACACAAATTACTGTTTACTGAGTATTTTTACTCAACATCCTAACCACATCACATGCAATAGCTAGTAAACTTAACATAATAATGATTATAATCTTTAGAAAGTATCCACGTGGGTACTAGCTTATGGCCAAAAGATATCATAACTGTCTTCACTTTTGATATAGGATAGGTGAACCAGCTTTAAAAGCATAATTTATATCGATACTACTAGTGTACTCTCTTTACATAGTCAATAACTGACTGACTTGTAACATTACATTTTGGACGAATGTCAGTTGAACCCATTGTTATAGTGTCACTCGTGTTTAGATGTGTTTAGATGTCAGGCCTGTTTATGAACTTTTGACACTGATGCATCAGACCTATTATGTGTTCTTTCAAGATATTTAGACTTCAGTGATACAAGGCGTTTCTAAATTTTCTACTTGGCCATGTTTTGTAGTTAGGGACTTTGGTCAGTTATCTTTCCCTGATAAAATCTGAAGCAACCCAATTGGTTATTGAAATCCTCGGATTTTATCATTGAAGTGCTATGTAAGGATAACAAAATATTTCATCTAATATCATTCTTGTTAATGAAGATATTAAAAGAAGTGATGAAATTTAGATAGTTCTTTACCCTAAAAATACATAGCTTGAATTTCAAACAAATTAAATGATTTACAAAAAAAGTTATAAAAGATTAATTTTGGCAGATTGACATTGAAAAGTAAGGGTAAAATCCGAGTAATCCAACTAATTGGACCTATCCATTTGAAGAGTATACAAGGGAAATAATTGACTAGGTCCCTAATTGATGAATCCCTTAAACCACCTACTTGCACAGGGTAACACTATTTGCTAAATCATGAGCTAGACACTTGGTTCAAACAGCAGTGTATACGCATATAGAATTGGCATCTTCGCGACGTAATTTCTCTCTATCCTTGTAAATAAAAAGTTATACTACAAACTTTTGATGGAAATGTGCTTTGATATTTCTCCTTTTTTGATCGATGGATGGAGTCGTTTACAATGAAATAAAGAACACTCATGATTCAGTTGTGATATCTGACGTCATGCAAGATCATACTTGAAATCCTATTGCAATGTCTCTTATTTACTATCAAAATGTGTTACAATGTCAACAGAATTTCTATCGATTGCTTTGGCATCAATATACTCTTAGAATACCTTGAAAGATAATAGAACATGCACACAATACTTTCAATAACATTTGTCTTTTTCTTTGTTTATAACCTCCTTTTAGTACATATTGATTATTATTGTAGTGGCAAACATACATGGAAAAGTAGTTGTTATTCTAAGGATATGAAAATATCTTATCACAACCTTTGTTGTTCAATGAATAAAAGATTTTCAGAAAAGTGTCTCTAAATTGCCATCTTAGAAACAAATAGCTTCTAGTTCTCGAGTCAACTGACAAGCTAGTATCGATGATTCAATATTACCATCACCAAGAGATGTAAAAAACCTAAACATGATGCTGTATACCCATTAGAGAGGAGATATGTCAAATTATGTGACTTGAATTAAATTTCCAGCTCTTATCATTCATTTTGACCACCATCTTGGTTTCTTGAATTTATCGAAGAATACCAGTATAGCACTGCCCAATGATGCCAGTGTGGCATCAACTAGTTTTATAAACAAAACTAAAGAGTTATAACTACAAAATACATTAAACTTTTTTATGCCACAGTGTACGATTCTGCTCATTGTAGTTGACATACCCGACAAATGTAGCTTTAATCCGCCATTTTGTCCGCCATCTTGGATTGGAGAATAAACGAAGGTTACCAAAATTGCATGAAATAAAATTGCAGATAATGTAAGACTAATTTAGCTTTTCAAATAATCTGACTTTGATCAAGATGGATTTATTATTACATTAATCAGCTCTCATCCGCCATTTTGTCTGCCATCTTTTGAAGTTTTTTGAAGTTGCCCAAGAGTGCCGAAGTGGCATCATCCAGTTTCGTAAACTACAGTGTCTCAGCTTTAAGAAAATGCAAAAACATTTTCTACATCCTTCCATGCACGGTTCAGTCGATTTTTGTAGTTTATATACTGGACTATAAGCTATTAGGCTAAAGTTTCTTGGTCAAGTAAATAAACAAGGTACCTATATGTTTTATATTGTTCTACTTTCACTTTGAAATGCAAGAAATATAAGAGATAAAATGTCACTGGTCAGTGTTTATTATTTAAGTATGAGTAAAACAATGATCAAATTCTTCAGCCTAAATGTTTAATAAAGAATTAGCATGCGAGCAGTGATCACCAACTAGTCTAAGACCTGGGACAAATGAAAACCACTTTGTGTCTTACTATGTTACTAGTGTCATAGTGAACATCACATCTTCAATGTGTAGTTGATCAGGTAAACAATGTTTCCCAGTACTATATATAAACAGCAGATAAGCTTCACATTGGCTCCCTTCATTATAAATGTTTCAGTAGTCCAAGCTAAATATAGTCCGCGTATTTCTTGAACGCAGTTTGGATTCCATACAATTGAAAATAAAATATCCGAATTGTTTTTTATCCGGATATGTATTCACTTACCTTGTTTCGTTTTAACAGAAATTCCTCTGCTGGTGACAGTGTCGACTAATGACAACATTTCTTCTTGGCTCAATTTTTCTAACAGCTTACGACATCCCTCTCTTTCTGCCTCGGTCAACATTTTGTTTTATTTTCATTTGCCAGCGCCTAGCACCGCTGACCGGTATAACCGAAAAACTAAACTTTACTGCAAACCGAGTTTATCGTAAAAAGGGGAAAAACTCATCCGACTATATCGAATTGTTTTGTAGCATTCACTTCCCTTGTTTACCATGTAACGCGGTTCGACTATCTAGCAACTATACTTGCTCAATTGAACGAAATTGACACACTAAGAGCATTTTATTGCCAGAAACAGCAAAAACATTGATTTTAAATGATTTTTCTTATTATGTATTAAAATGAAGTCGATGCACGATTATAAATTCTCAAAAATGACCGTTATTATGCACTAATTTTCTTTGTGAATAAAATGCGACTACAATTGAACCATATATACAAACTTTACAAAGTCATTCAAATTATAAAATCAGCAATTCTATGTTTAGAATTCTACAGTAAGGCCAAATTGGAATTCTGTTAAGCGTCAACTCAAATTTGACAAACTTCGGTACCTATTCACAAAAACAAACAAACCCAAATATTTTTACGGCAAAAAAAAACCCAATTCATTATATATATATTTTTTTCAATGGTATAACATCCTCATAATATGAAGCAATGGCCTGAATTTAATATAAAATGACAAGTGTTGTTTTTTTCACGTAAAATATATATTGCATTAATGACGCTGTTATGATAAATTGCTTACGACGAATAACGTCGTTGCCGAACACAATTTTCCCTGAATTAAAATGTCGCATTGAATCCCGTAACATCGGAATTATTTAAGAAAATTGTACCTACATTTTTTTTTTTTTGATTGAGGTCTCGAAAACCTACGCGCGCGCAGACGCTTACCAAAGTTCCGATATGGCATAGCCTAAACATGTGCAACGTTGTAAATATCTACTGATTTAAAGGGTCAAAGTTTTAACATATTTATTTATTATTTTTCGCTGTAAAATTGACAATTCAAGATACTTCCATTGGCACGGTGGGAAAAATACCCATTATAATTAATTTTTCAAATTAATATTTCGTTGATTTCTATTGAGTTGGGGATACAAGAGAGCTAAGTAAAAAATCCACAACACAGCGTGAAACCTTACACCAAGAGTTCAGGTATGAAAGATCTTGAAAATCTTGGAAATAAAATACTAATTACGATTCAAGAATCAAATCTGTCCCAACTTAGAGTCAAGAAGTCAACATTGACATTCTGTTAGATGACGATTTAAGCACGAACAGTTAATGAAATAGAAATTAACATACATGTTCTTGTCTCTAATTTTAGTATTAGACGTCTAAACGTAAATTGTGTCAGTGTTTTAACTAAGTGAGAACTACAGCACCAACTTAAGATCTATAGGTTTATGTACCTTCAAAATGTGGAGCTTTATACGGAAGCATAGAGGTGACATGGTCGATATTTTTTCTAACTCGTTCCCACAACTTAGAAGAAAAGGTTTTTTTTCTAACTTGTTCCCACAACTTAGAAGAGTATGTAAATTTTTTCTAACTCGTTCCCACGATTTAGGAGAGGCAGGTAATTTTTTCTCTAACTTGTTCCCACAACTTTGTAAGTTGTTCCCTAAAGTTAAATTAACCAATTGCTGATTTGCTGTCATCCATGTTATCCGTAAATTTAGGAATTCGAAAAGATCAGACATAATGACTTTTTAAGGTAAGTAGATATCGATCGAATGGCGACTTGATGAATTTTGTATACGCCCTCTGATTGGTCAATTTATCTTGAGGGAACGACTACCTAAGTTGGGGTCACAGCTTAGAATTAAATTTATCACTTCTCATAAGTTGTTGGAACGAGTTAGAAAAAAATCAATCACCTCTCGAAAGTTGTGGGAAAAAGTTATAAAAAAAACCTTCTTAGATGTGGTAACAAGTTAGAAAAAAAATTACCTACTCTTCTTACTTGTGGGAACAGGTTAGAAAAAAATTTTCACCTCTCGTAAGTTGTGGGAACAAGTTATAAAAAATATCGACCATGTCATCTCCATGCTTCCGTAGTTTTACGTCGCGTTTTCAGTCATGCGGGTATTTTCTTCTACCTACCTCTGTATCAAGTAGTGTAGATGTCAGTCATTGGCGATGGTATGTGCTCAGTGCTAGAGATCTATTTTTAATGATTTATCAATAAGATCTTTTAAAGGATGGCGATTAGGACAACCTACCGTCGCGATATGGCTCAACAAATAAATGTTAAAATATGACATAGTGCAGCTATGACCAAAATTACCTTAAAAAACCATCCAAAAATTCTAGGACCAATTCAATTTTGAGAAAAAAAACTGACAATGCATAATGCATATCGCACGTACATTTGCACTACTGTTGTGATGCATTATCATATAAGTTCATTCATATGACGGAGTTTTAATCATATCACGAAAAACTAATTAACGATAGTTTTGGAATTTGTTCTGATCACTGTTTTTATTTCATTTGGAAAAGTGTAAACTCGGTTTACTCCATAAACAATATTTTGTCCAAGAACGTTTGAAGAGCACTGTATATGAAGCTGAAATCAGACAAAAATATTATAAGTATTTACCATTATTATTACTCATAAGTCAATCAGGATTCTAGAATAACAGAACGAAGTTTTTGAGACGTATAATTACTGTTGACGACCAGACATTATTATTATATAAATGAAATTGATAAATAATCCAATAGTTGAGTACATGAATTTAACCATGCAACTTGGCAATTAGTGTCATTTTGTATAATTATCAAACTTATCTATTTCGTCTGTACGCTGTTTTCCCTAGGTAATTATACATAAAATAGAAAAGCAAACTATTGTGGGAACTTTTTAAGAATAAACTAAGCATACACTTTTAGAGGTCATTAGAGTTAAACAACTAAAGTAAAATATAATAGAATATTTGCAGCAATTTATCAGCCTGTGTCACGCTGTAAGTGACCACGCTATTACAAGCCTAGTAGATACTGTACAGTAGCACACAATCCGACTGTTGATCTGCACATGAGATTATCATGAGAACAAATAGTATGAACAAAGTTCACACGTCTTAAAGCTCTAGCATCCTGTTTAGACAGCTTGTTATTTAGGCCAGGTCATGCCGGAATTTTGTTTTAAAGCGTCCGCGTAGGTTTCAGAGTTCTCAATAAAAAAAAATGAAGAAATTTTCTTAAATAATTCTGTTGTTCCGGGATTCGATAACTGACTTTTCTTAGGAAATACTGATAGTTCCTAGTTTCTGTGTATTTTATTAATGAAAATATACATGTGTATGTAAGATTTATACTTTTTTACGAAATCACTATAATCTCATATTAAAGTCATTTATAAACATTCATGCACAACCAAATACTTATTTGTGTGAATACTAGCTAGAATTGACATGTGTTTTCGATTTCGGTTTGTGTATTTTTGTGAATAGGTACTTAGCATGAGTTGAAACTCCAATTTGGCGTGGCCTTATTTATTCTCTCATAAAAGAAACAGTGAACTGGAATTCATTCACGCACAGCAACTCTATACAATGCAGTTCCTCTATTAGGACCTACTAATATCGAAATGCTCTTCATACAAGCACATTTTTTATTCTCATATTAAACATTTATGACTTTAAAAATCTTAAAAAGAACCGCATGATTTTCCAGGAACCATGATGATTTTGGAATTTTACTGTACTATGTGTAAATATACAATAATGTCATTTTTGACGTACATGTGTCGTAAATACTCATGTTCCTATATTTTACTATGTTTGAAACCTATATTTCTCAATCTGGAAATAAAGCCTAAGGGAAATTCTACAAAATGAATCAGTTATAAAAGTTATTTATATATAACAGTAATGATATTACAGTAAACATACAAGAAAACCAGACGAATAAATCATGTTAGAAACATAAATAAATTAGATATAAATATCACAGTGCTTTCCAAAAGTTTCTAAACATAGACTTTTGAGAACCACTGATCTTGCACGTCGCATTTTATTTCACCGTAGGTAAAGCTTATTCATGTTACAAAGTTTTATAAGTCATATGTTGAAAAACTTATTGATGACATGTCTCAGATGATTATTTGTTTCTAAAAATAGAATTTCACCAAGGACTTTTGGAGGACAATGTGATTACATAAAGTAGTTTCAAGTATTTGTAAAGAAAAAATACAATTCGAAAACTGATCAATTATTTCGTATTTTTTCGCTTGCAACTCAAATACAATGTAACAATGATTGAACGAATGAACAATGTTTGACAACAGAAAACATATTGAATTGTGTAGACAAAGGCAAGAAAATACGAGAGACAATAAATAGATCAATTTAAACTCAAACATCAACATATATCGAGGAGATAAGTGATGACTACAGTTTATACATTAACATAACATATATTGTTTTTTTTAATTAGGAGTTATACCATTATTGCTGCTTTGCATAGTTTTTAATCCAGTAGCAACATTATTTTGTTATCGATTTTAAGAACGGAAATGTGTTTTCTACATTGCATTCTAACATGCACTTATTCAACATCTTCTATGAAAACTACGAATTTTCACTACATTAATATATTTGTGACTGAAGTCACATAACAAATATGGATTAGTTTTGTTCGTCGTAAGAGCTTTATTCCCAATCTTTTATTTGTTTCAAGCAAAGTATCCCGACTTTAAAACTATTTACTGACCGCGTTATCAACCTAAATTCTTGTTATCATTGATTCACTCCATTGGTCAGTTTCCAATGCATATTGCTAGCGCTTAGACCCTGGTACCCTCGATTTGATATCACATATTTATTTCTGTTGATGTTAGAAGTGTACCAAGGGACAATTTAAAGCGCTATGTAGTGATATCTTTAGAAAACTGGCCACGGATGACAAGTATAGAGTACTTCGTGTACTAGGTAATATGTTATATAACTCTGGTCTGTCAAAACAACTGTCATATTTCTATTCCAGATAATGGTACAAATGATGGTATATGAGAGGCTCAGATATATTAAGGCATCAAAATAATCTTGTGAAAGTAGTGTCGATGTAATAATAATGCTGACATTAGCTCTGCTAGACAAATCATCGGATATTGCCATTAAAAAGATCTAGGCGGACAATAAGATGATAAAAACGTACTAGATCTATTGAAAACAAAATGACAATGACCAATGAATAATGAAGTTAGAAGCAAAATTAGTTTTTGATGCGAATATTGACTTGTCCGGTTCAATTAAAGATCTTTGTTACTAACTGTAATCTTGTATAACTTTCTGCATCCATCGAGAAATAGAATGTTGATAAAATACTGTTGTCTGGTCTAGCAATATACTGTAAGAGGTCAAAGACCTCGTGTCAGGTAATCTATCTTTATTTGGTGCAGTGGCTTCTTCTCAACTGATCATATAGCTATCAGTATTCAAAACGTTACTGATACATTTACAAAGGTCGCGATGGCAGTCCGGAAGTATCATGAACAATTGACTTACATTGCCATGTACATTTACAATTAAGTTCATATGTCATTTGTAATAAAAAAGTAAAGGTTCTATAAGGAAGATTAGAGAAGGCATGACAAAATTTGACATGGTGTGCTTGTCGTCATGAATAAACAAATGCACATGATTCCCGTGACTGCTTACCCAATGTGACTTTGTTGAGCCTCATTAGATGCTATCGTAAGCAACCAAGCATCATGATATGAAATGCTTTCATTATGTACAATATATACAAATGCTAAGTATATCCAGAACTCGTCCATAGTTACATTTTAAATGATTTGGTGTTCTCATTTTGTTCTCAGTACGTTTGTGAACATCAACTCTTGCTAGTATTGGCATCAACCAATTATTGACCACCCATGCTTGTTTTGATGAGTACAACAAACAGTCAAGTTTTACAATAAATCCCAACTTATTATTGCAAACTCATACGGTTAAAATGATCCTATACAAAGATCATTCCGCTATTAAGACCATCAAGTTTGATGGTCTTAATAGTGTAACTTTTCTTTCCTTGAATATGTTACGCAAATATTATAACTGTCGGTCTATTCCTCTTCAAAACGACACAGAAATAATTCTCTGTTAAGGTATAATTTCAATAATGCCAGTAAACAATCATTAAAATATCTGAAAACCATAATTATTATAAAACATAATTTGATTCATTCATTATATCATCTTTATCATTCTTCATGGATTACATTCATAAAACACCATTCTGTTGCAAACTTATAAAGAAACAAATAATGGAAAAACAATGGAAAAAATCATAACTTAAAAGGCAGACACGGTGAAAGCTTTAGATATACTTTGTACTATGTCAATTTTCTAATACATTTGTACATTTTCTGTGGCCATACACATAGTTTGTATTACTGAAGTTCATTCTTAAATGAGGCGTCATCAAAAACATTACCAACGAAGAAAATGCTCATTATCTTTACTACGTTTTTTTTGTGTGATTTATATTCAAAAGTGCAGAACTTGATTAAGGAGACAGATTCCGATTACACATACCCACTTACTTAATCCTTATTTTCAGTATGATCAGAACTTGAAGGTATAATAGTGTCCACTAAATGTCCTTGGACAAGCCCTGCTTTTAAAACAAACCGATTCACACTTACTTATGACAAAATCATACAAATATTATCTAAGTAAATTCCAAAATCACCATTGATTAATTTATCAACATATGAGTTTAACTATGTTACGTAAATAATATTTAGTAATACGAGTAGTAACATTACTTGAAACATGCATTATCAAGATTTCTCAATATTTCATTTGCCTTTTGAAGCGCGCTGAATTTCTGAGATAATTATGTCTTGAAGAGTTTTCTTGCAAGAAAACAAAAAAACTGGTTTATTAGAATGCCTATATTATGCATATATTATCGCGGAAAATATCTTAAATCTAGAATTGACAAAAACACGATAATTTGTATCAGCTTTTCTACTTTAAAGTTCTATATTTATTAAAGTATTAAAGAAAACATATTGCATACCTAAAGCCTAAATTAAGAAAATTAAAGATGAAATGTAGAGCATTTTATGAACATCAATATTATCAAGGCGTTTTATCAGGCTTCAAATTGTAATATTTCAGAATAACTAGTTCATGAAACCATTATTATTAGCCGCATCGCATTTCAAAGAATCTCCCAGTGTTTCTTGGGAAACTGCTGAGTGATCATCTGTCGGCAATTCATTAAAACAAGACACCAGGAACACCATGTTTCTGATCACAGAAAACTTAATCAACAAACTAAATTAGATGTTGACTTGAATGTTTTATTTACATAGCTTACGTCAGAAATAAAAATGCAAGTTAGCATGAAAGTTAACATGCAATTTAATTAATTTTGATAATAAAATATTCTAATGTTAAACGTAAAGGTTTCCGCATTCAAAACTGAAACTGTTCGCCTTCATGTCGGTGTATTAGGATATTTTCGATTTATATTATTTGAAGACGTACTGACGTTTAGTTTAGAGCTGTGTGAAATAATTGATGTTAGAGCAAACCATCTTAAATGAGAAAGTAGAATCTTGAAGACTGTTTTTGCAAGAAAACTAATTTTCCATAACCTTGAGCCATTCTTTACAAAACACCAACATTTGTTGATAGTTTACAAATTACAGTAATTTATGTTTCAATTTCAAGTAAAACCGACCATTATACCAAATAAAAACCATAGTTTATCACATAGATCCAAGAAACATTGTCCTTGATAAAGTTAATTAATCTAAACAACAGAAACCCTTCAAAGTATGTACTAGACAATTAAAGCCAATGGCAACTATTATGTCTAAAAATCACCTTTCTACCTAATGTATCTGTCTTTGATCATAATTGTTTGATGCACGAGATTTAATCGGTTAATGCCTAAACAAACTTAGTGGAAGCTATAACACACGTCTATTACCTGCTTGTTATTAATATCCGATACAAGGACATTGATATATATGGGTTAATAGTAACACAATAAGTGATCAACACATTAAAAAGTTCCATATATTTTCCATTTGAATTACCAATCAGTCGACGCATACTACATTTACACAAACGTCATCCAGGAATCTATAGCTTTAACATTTCATAGTTGGCACACTAGCATAAATGAATTAGGTACGCCTTAAGCCTATTTCATATCACGCTTGCGGCAGCCGTACGACAACATTTTCTGAAAAATCGCAGAACTTCGTACGAACGCCGCAAGACAGTCGTGCGTTTTTTCAGGTGATCGCATCGTCGTAGACGTTGCAAGTCAAATTTTCAACATGCTTATTTTTCTTGCGATCTCGTTGCGATTATTAGATTTTTGGAGCCCACAAGACAGTCGTGCGACTGCCATAAGACAACCGTACGTCATTCTTGAGACAGTCGCACGTCAGTTAAAGAATTAGGCGTTCGCATGAATATCGTACGACTCTCGTACAAGCTTGCGTTTGCCGTGCAATTGACGTACGGATGACGTACGAAACTTTTCGAAATCTCACGACAGTCTCACGACAGTCGTTATTGTTTGTACGACAGCCTTGCGATTATCGCACGGCAGTCGTGCGTAAACACGTGCGACAAACAACCTACGGCTCGTGAGAGCGTCGTACGACCGCCGTACGACGATTGCACGGAAAGTTTGATGTATCTGCGGCGGCTGCAATTCGTCTGCGATTTCGTTCGCAGTAAAAATCGTACGACAAAAAAATCGCGCGGCTGATGTGAAACAGGCATTAACGAATTGTGTTTTAAAATTCGGACTCTTGCATAAAAATCGACTTTGGTTTAGTTAAACGTTTTATATCATTTACATAATATGCTCTTTAGCAAAGCTAATTTAATTAAGAAGTGTGCCATCTATTACACAACACCAATAAATTGATAAATGTTGTTGATATCTAATAGTAATTAATCTTTATAATATCAAAAGACACACAAACACATAACACATGGATCCAAGAAGTATTGTTTTTGATAGAGTTAATCAATCTTAACAACAGAAATCCTTCAAAGTATGTACTAGACAATTAAAGTCATTGACAAATCATTTACCAACAATTGTATCTAAAAACACCTTTCTACATAATGTGCATGTTTTTGATCATAATTGTTTGATGCACGAAATTTAATCGGTCAATGCCAGTTAACTCATTTCCAGACAAATTTATTGGAAGATATGACTCACGTCTTTTACTTAATTGTTTTTAATATCCGACACGATGGCATTGAGATAAACAGCATCACTGAGATCGGATCAAAATAATAGATAATACCAATTGTTTTGTAACAGAGTAATCACCATAGGAACTCAGAAAATACTAAATGTTGTTTGAATTGATATAAAAGGTTAATAACTGATCAGATTATTTTCAACTGTTAGCATCGTTTAGGAATTATAACAACACGACAACAGAAAAAAGATAAATCAGGAACCACTACAGAGATAGAACCGTGACCTACATAGTGACATCTGGACACATAAAAGTACATCGCCATAGAGATATGTGGAGCATAAATTAAACATTTACTAGCCCGTTTAATACAAACAAACAAATGGGACACGATTGTAAACTTTATGCCCACTCTGTTTTTCACTATTTAATAAGTTTTACGTTGAATTATCGAAAAATGGTTACACAAAAAAGTAATGAATTAGAAAGCTTCATTAATATGGTTAGTTTTAATTAAGTGATTGTTCTAACTTAAAGTGATGCACATACAAATAAAGGAATAAACAAAGCCAAAGAACGCGAATATGTTATGTTTCTTTTTGATAAAATCTTGCCTTTTAACGTATAATTCAAACCTTCTAAATTCAGCGAATATAGAAAATGATAAATAGTCTCTGCTTGGATTGCAAGTCCCTGTGATAACAAAAAACACACTGCTCTTGTATTTGAACAACACATTCTAATTTGTTTGCTGAACAAAGTTTCTAAGTATGTCATCAGTTGGTATTACAGAGCATTTTTATCTTCTAATCTTAGATAATTGTTCCACACATGTTACGTAAAGATAAACTCGGTCAAGGATATTTGTTTATGATAAAGCAGATACAAATAATTGAAGAGTGGCTTTAGAATGTTGCTAAGGTCTTAATTATTGGCTATATTTGGAAAAACTAACTGATGCATTTGGAAAAATTTCTTGAATAAGTATCGTTTAATTCAAACCGATTTTAAAGTTTTATGCTCCTCGTTTGAAAAAAAAATCAAAGTTTTTTACCCCATGGAAAGCTATTTATATCTGAACGTATTGCGTATTTTGTTTGAAAAGCTCTTAAATTCTATCAACGTTTAGCGATCAAATTATATTCAGAATTTATCGTTCACGACTATTTGGTGCGTTACATTTTAGGAAGCTGGAAATTGATCATAATATCGACCATTAGACAGTCAACGGAGGTGAATTTCAACAAACGCTTCTAGAACAAAACATCTTAGGTGCCAATCTTCAAAAGGAAAGAGCGATTGTTCTCGAAATGAGTCGATTTTGTCATTGATCGATAGATATTTTTACCAGCTCATCTGTCAAAATCGGTTACGAATACTAAAAGCATTAAGTTAAGTTGACATGAAACTTTTTAGGTGTTGCTAAGAGACTAAAAATAATTCGCTTGTTTTAAACTTTATCATCAGAGGCAATTTATACAGTCTAGTAGTTTCACTTGGCAAAAATACAAACTAGACATAAAATGCTGATCTATGTGTCGATTCTAAATGTAATGTGACAACAATGAAACTTGAATTATCAACAGATGTCAAAACTAAAATGCCGGAAAATGTTTTTTCGAATTAAAGATCATTTTAAACAGAGAGTAATAGAAAAATGACTCGCTTGGTTACCTAGCACAAGCGATATGGCAAATAAGTTGGACTTATACTTCACTGTTTTGTCTGGAATTAGAGGGGAAAAACAATGATTAAAAATAATTCCAAACTAAATTTAACTTAATCAACAGTTGAGATACTTCTGAAGCAGAAATATTTATTTGTCTAGTTAAAAAAATATTACATCTTTAAATAACTTTTTAAAAATAAACTCGCCTTATTCATTCCGTTTTAAAGAATAATTAATTATTTAAGGACACTACACAAACTACGTAAACACGATACATTACCAGACAAGTCACATCTGTGACTTACAATTCCTTTAAATAGAACAACATCATATTCTATATACAAACATGTAGCACGTATAGCACGTATAAGTTTTCATAAGAATTTTAAAAAGTATTAAATTAATTACTCCTCATATTAATAATATTTGGTAAAATATACATTAACCATATCTAACTGGATTTAAGTTCCATAAAATGACACTTTTGAATGAGCTATACCAGTGTCGATAAATAATTGTGTGCACACAGCTGACCAGATATAACAAGGAAAATATTGTTAAAGTTTAAAAATGTCATAATCATAATAATAATACTATTACATATAATAATACTTAATTATATTATCATCTATATTCGATCGTTACCAGGCGAAAACCGTTAACTATTAAAGTTAAATATACACGCCGTATTTGCTTTAAACATACAAAAAGCACCAAGTACAAGTCGTTTTTCATATACAGTCTGAGCAGATTTTTCTGTAATTCAAATTTAACATCCGTAAATTATTCATCATTCAATCTTAGTCCTATGACATTTAGAATAGACACATCTGTCAGATTTTCAGTCTAGTTAATACTTAGCCCACATGAAAACACTAGACGGCTCATAATTGTTCTGGTTAGAACTTTATATTTAAAACAACCACTTTCAGTATGTAAGTGTTTCACGAGGAAATGACCTTCAAAAATAGCTCTATGACTACTTAACCAAGATTTTAGTCGCCATAGGAAGTACCTTGTGTTTCAATACTGTTTGACTTGCAGTAGCGTTGTGAATTATAAAGAAAAAATTAATCGCTTCTAACCTTAAATGACGACACTAAGAATCAGCAATATGACTATCTATATGTATCCCTTATCACGAAAAAACTTTTGGAACTTAATAATCAACAACAATCCAACTTTATAGTGATGGAGTAAATATAGGCAGAAAATGATACTAAAATAAGGGCTTGTTAATGTTCAAGTTTTTTTTGGCGGACTCCTGCAATACTAGTGAACAATCTCAACATTTGAGTCCATAAATGTTTGTATGAATAATGAAAGCCTTTCAGAAAATGATTTTCTTTTCAAAAACATTCAGGTTTACTACCATCTGTGAAGTGTCTGAAACGTTCTTATCTGTTGCATTTATTCTAATTTCCGATATTAAATTAAACAATCAATGACGCTATACACGAACTTGACATTGGTTGTACTGTATCAGTCATTTTGGCTACTTTCTAATCCGATTAGATATGGGTAAGTAAAGTAAAGTTGCACTGACTTTCAATGTTTGCTTAAAAGCTGTTATATAATTACGATTAAGAGGTTCTTGCGAAAAATTCAAAGTCACATTTCAATTCTAAAACCAACACACATTCGTATATATTGAGATTGATACAGACACACGAATAATTCGAGAAACAAAACATCAACGTCACAAGAGTAAGCAAGTGCACTTGATTATCGGTATTCGACAAAAGCAAGACAATAATTCAATAACTAAAGGAAACCACCATTTACTGATAACAAACATTAATTTAGTTTTAAGAATGTCAGCTTTCTCTTTCTGAAACAGGTCTTTAAAATGTGATTTTATATGTTGCTGAAATCAAGTGTGAATCGTTGCGTTTTAACTAGTTAAATAGTAAAGAAAAGTCAATCATGATTTCACAGTGAACGAACGGAAACAGAGATGTTTCTGACACGTTTAATAACCTCAGACAACGAGACTTCTATAATACCGACAGTGATACAGTGATCTAAATTAGGACAAATTGATAAACAAACCAATGGTTGAGTACATGGATTAAACCATGCCACTTCGCAATTAGTGTCATTTCATATATCACATTGATTTATTTCGTCTGAGTGCTGTATCTCAGGCAATAATAAATTGTATATGGTGTAGAATAGCAAACCATTGAAGGAATACGCTTTCGAAAACAACCCAGCATAAGCAATTGATAAAGTAACTAGTTTTAAACAACAAATATTATAATCATTTCGGAACATGTTCAATCACTAACTTACTATACCACGATACTACGTGTAGTTATCCAAAAATAACGAATTCCATATAACGTACCATTAGACACTGTATGACTGTGACATGTACCGAAATGGACAATTTGTCATTTGTACGTTTCCCACCACAATTACCTGTTAGGTAGATTGTATAACGTTACATCTCTCAATTTAGACAGATTACAGGGACATGTAATTACAGATAATCTGTAATAGAATGCGAGTGTCTGTCATCTATATATGTATCATTGTCAGTTAACTCTATCTATATTATTTTGCATTAAATCGTCTAATAATAATCATGTTTATTGCCTGTCGGCATTCAAGACACTTCCGTTTCCAAAAGTTGTCAATATTTAGAAAGTCAACAAAGTTGTCCAAAAAAATAACATTACAACGTATAATGAAAAATTGTTACAAATAACTAGATAATTTGTACGTCTTGTCATCTAGCCTTAGTCTGAAATTCTTGTAAGTCCATGTTCAGCTGTATTATGCAAATCAACTGTTACTGACATGTTACGTGTTTTGTCCATGCTTTTACTTGATGATGTATGCTTGTTTATTTTGGTTATTCCTCGAGCAGCGTCTTGAACGTCTTTTGATATTTGTGGAGGTGTGATTGTTACTATGACACCAGTTTTGCAACCCGGTTCTTGACTCCCAAAATTAACGACGCTACCTGTTTTCTTAGTACCTAAATAAACACCTCCCGCTTCATCCTCGTCAAAATCGACACCACCAGCTTCTTCTGTGCCCATATAAACACCACCTAAGTCATCCCCGCCTAAATCACATCCGCCAGCTTCTTCTGTTCCAGCGTAAACTCCACCCGAATCATCCCCGCCTAAATAAACACCACCAGTTTCTTCAGTTCCCATATAAACACCACCTAAGTCATCCCCGCCTAAATCAACACAACCTTTCTCTCCGTCTGAATAATTACTTCGTGTTTTCTCCATGCCTAAATAAACACCACCGGATTCATCCTTGCCTAAATAAAAACCACTTGATTCCTCCGTGCCTAAATATACCCCACCAGTATCGTCTGATAGGTCCTGGTTTCCTGATATACATGTTTTGTTACCTTTCTTGTCCATGTTTTCATTTGTCTTTGTTTCTGGTGTTCTTGCTGAATTGCCTTTTCGAAAACCCACGTTGATATTTTCATTTATTGTCGCAACTGTATCAACTTGGTCATTCTTACTTACTGAACTATTCGATATACATTCATCATTTTCTGATTTAAATAGCTGAACAACAGTTGTTTCATCACATTTAATGATGTCAAGTTTACTGTCATCAGTTCTATTAACAAACTTGTCATTTATTAGATCAGAAGCAGTATTGGTATTGGCAGTTGATTCCACAGGACAAAGTTCAACTTTGTTTGTGGAATATTTAGAACAGCCTGTTGCAAAAACAACATTATTTTCTGTATTACTGTCACTAAAAATCGGCTTATTAACAGACTTATCAACGTTTTTCGTATCTACTTGCGTTGTTTGGGAGACGCCAGCTCGATCATCCGTGGAAAGAGGAAATATTGAGTGACCGGTAAATTTAGAGTCTTTTGTTTTGGAATCGTACCCTGATGTTTCCGAAATATGGACTCTATTACGTCGCCATGGAAACATTCGCTGTCGAATGCTTTCAGTTGAGAAACAGTATATAACGAAATTTGCAAAGCCTTGAGCGCTGTCTCCAATGCCCTAAAATGCAAAAAGGAAATAAGAGGCTTTGTCAATGCTCTACATAAAAATATGTTTAAAATGTAAACTACCGATCAATATAAGCACCATGTTATGCAGGAGCAATGACGAGTTCAAACATATTAGGCGGAAAATAATGGACCTTTCCATGACCTTACATATTAGCATATTTAACAAAGGTTTACAGTTACTTTTTGTCCAACAAACAAGGTGTTAACAAAAGAGCACATGCTTGTATTTGTGGGTAAATGTATTGTTATTCAAATAAAAAGGTCGCACTCGGAATGGTCCATTGTGGTATACTACCATTGCATATTAAAATTGTTCATTTGCCAGTAAGTTTCAACATTGTCAAAATGGTTTTGAATCAAAATAGTACTTTTCTTACTAAGTTGATGAAATGCAAATTTATAGACCTTTACTATAAATGGTTCTATAGTGAAAATATTTTGTACATTCGCACCAGTGTTTAGGATGGAACTGTGGTCACACTGATAATATGGAACAATCATAACTATAGCCATAATATTACATCTACATCTAATTAATTAAAGTCGATAAAGGAAACAGACACATCACTAGTCTAGATATTTGTTTCCTTATACTACATGCAATATTCTATGCAAACACACGAATGATTTACATATTGCAATTGTTAGAGTTATGTTTCGCATCTATAACGCAACTAACTGATTCTAAAACGGACGTTATTGGGAGCATTTACATGCTTACCTGTAATGGATTAATCCAGGTTACATATGGTTCATTGACGATATCTTGGCCGAAATTACCAATTAAAAATCTCAATGTTCCCCAAATGCGACATACTATGAACACTAGGGGAACAAATGTCAGTTTTTTGTTAGCTTCAGCTATTACATCTCTTTTTGATCTCTTCTTGGTTTTCCCAATAACCTTTTTGGTCTGAAAACAAAGAGATGTAGTTAGTCATAAGTATACGCGATATTGGATATTAGACAGTTATATTATTTCTAATTAATTTGGAATAGCCTTTACTACATGTATAAAAACTTTGTTTTTTCATTCTGTTCAATGTTATTAGCTCAACCGGTTTTCGTATATAATTGAAACAGTTGACAAGTGAGGTAGAATTAAAAGGCACACAATATTACGATTTGATAGTCAAAGCTAGTTGGTTAAAAAGTGATTCTCGTATTTGGTAGCCATTGTCGACAAGTCACATTGTATATGATATGGTACTCCTTTATTACCTGTCTTGCCAAGAAAATCTTTATTACAGAATACAAAACCACTGTCGCAATATAACAAATAATTTCAAAGAACTTTCCAGTAGCAAATTGCCAGAATAATGCATTTGGAACTCTTGGATCTATCCAACACCAACTGGCTTGATCTAATGTAGTATCTGTACCAAGTACTCCAAGACTTATAGCTATCAATGTTATAATACCTGAAGACAAAACAAAGCAAAAACACTTTACACAATGATCTATTAAGCCAAGCGTTACATCACTAGTACAGCTAATTATATTACCGTGATCGGTTTGTGTCAGGCGTATTTCGTCGTGCAGTACAAAGTAACCTAACAATGAGTAACGAATATTGAACATGTCTTCTTAAATGTCAATAGAAGCAGATGTTATTTACCATGAAGAAGTAAAAACTATATTAGAAATGTTATCGAGGTCAAATGTTAAGCCACTTGATACAAGCTTTAGTTATGATTTTAAAGGCATATTTGTACTTATTGTAGTTGGGTAGTTATTTGCTTTAGATAATGAAAAAAGTAATCCATATATCTTAATATAAATTAAAAACTTAATTTAATTTGATGGAAACTGAAATTTAAAAAAAATAGACAACATTGAGCATAATTTGATTTCGACAAGGTTATGTTTTACATCAAACAATAGCTTATTCTCATATATGGCAAATAAAGAAACAAAAAACAGAATATAATCATAAAATAATAGTGACCTCCAGGTATCCAGGCAATCACATGAAACAATCTCATATATTTTAAGGTGAAGTTTTGATTGTTGAGAACAACTGTAGAAAACAATGTCGTTCCCATGATAACCGTCCAGGAGAATGATACCATGCTAAAAAAGATGGTCATAGCACTTTGGAAATCACAATAAACTTCACTTCTGTTGATCAGTGGTGAATCTCCATACAAGAACCATATTATACCAAGTAGGTTTCCAAATGCAAGGAGAGCATCAGAAAATGCTAGGTAGAATAAAAGTTGTCGTCCTGGTGTCCTTAAGTCTTTGAATACAATGTATATAATGCATACACATGTACCACCGAATATTGACAACCCCGCCATTATCGCTGTTAGAATAACATAAACGTACTCTTTGTTACCATCACTAGACTCATTGCACGAATTAATGCACGTGATGTTGGTTGTATTGTTTGCCATTGTTATGCGGTATCATATGTATTTAAGCACTATAGTCTTGCAACATTTTTGTTATCAACAGTTTTTAACATAGCGGTAAAGTTTTATGTCGTATTTGCACGAATATCTCATCACAAACATTGTTATCGTTCACTTATAATATAACTGAATTACTTTGTTTCTGTCTGTAATGCATTAAACCACGACTTAGTGTTTGTAAAAAACATTTCAGATGTCTGCTTTATTAGTACCTCGATGATAATTTTAATTCCATGAGTTTTCTGTCGTCCAATATAAAATTTCTCCAAATTTAGACTTTACAATGATGTATAATTCCGAGTTGTTTGCTTTATACGTGTGATAATATCATGCCACTGTAATCCATTCTCAGGTGCTCTTTGTCGTTTACTTGAAAACAATTTACGTTATTCCGGTTTTACATTTATAATATGTCAGAATTTAATTAATTTTTTTGTCTCATAACACTTTAAAAATCTTTCTGCTTCTGTTGCTGTATAAAAATCACCTGACTGTTCTTATCATTGTTTATTAAGGACTACAGTATTTTCAATTAAACGATTTTTTCAGGGAAACAACTTCTAGAAATAGTTGTGTGCCTACTTAACTTAGATTTTAGAACAAAAGCCGTATGCTGTAAGTGCCGCTAATGGTTTTTAACTTGCAATAGGATTGTTGAATATTAGTTATAACCAAAGTGCTATCAGAAACAAAATAAACATAGACTGCCGTGTTGTAAAATATATCCCGACTCATAATCCGAGATTCGTTAGCCCAATCAATTTAAAACATGCTTAAGTGGTTGACTAAAGCAAGAGATAAAGTAGTTTCCTTGTAAAACAATTGATGTCAGATTAAAATTTTGTACGGCAAACATTCGAGTTTGGCTCTGCGGCTTTTGTTTTACAGAGTAATGAAAATATGAAGTATTAATATATCTCTTTTTGTATTACCAAATATCGAGATAAGCTTTAAAATCAGTCGTTCATAATTTTGTCTAATCTTTCGCTTGTTGAGCTAATAATATTTTTTTATTTATCATAAGGGTCAGCAATATTCATACCTGCATTTACTTGCAGATGTAGCAGGTCAACGTACTTTTCTATTACTGTGTTGTTATATTGTGTACACAGCATCAACGGTATAAATTGGCACAATTTGATTGTTTTAATATTATTTGATATTATTTTTGTTTAATTTCCTAGAGTATCAAATATAGCCTACCTTCCATTCTATATCAAATACAGTTACATGTAGTATCTACCAATGCCTGTGGAGATTTCTGATTACCCATTTTTAACATCGATAGTGTTATCTATATTTGCTTCCGATTTAAATTATGCTGTCCGGCTCTATATCCTTGAACAGGAAATTGAAAAATAAGCAGGTAATGAACGAGACTCTGATCTAGTAATGTAATCAGAACTGCGATTAGAGAGATTTTTCAGATTAAATCACGAGCGTCACGACTCTTTAGATCAAAGTCACACGTATAAGCTTTAATGGGCATATTTCGTCCGTTTTTGTAGGAACACTTAAATGTTGCCTACGACCTAACTTTTCAACGTTTGAATGGTCTCAACTTCAAAAGTAAGCAAACTATTGTTTGTTGTTTGTTTGTTGGGGTTTACGCCGTAGCAACACATTGTATATGTCATAAAACGGCGGTCAGTCAACAAACTCACTCCTCCTGGAAAGGCTAAATCTCTTGATTTAGCTGTTAACCAACTACTAAGGGCATACTTTCGTCAGTGACTGACAACTGCCCTACATAAAATAGAAACCATGCTTTACATTTTGCTATGACTGTCTTTCCTGATAATAAATTATCACACGCAGTGTAATTTGATTAAGCATTTGGTATTATTCTTCTCTCTAGTTTCTTACACTTGGTTGAATATACGTTTAATGTGCCAGATATGTTGATTTTAACTAATACACCGTACTCACAGCTCTTCTGTGTCCCTCAGACATTTTTCGTAGCATATATTTAGTTTTTTAACATCTAATTTTAATCTCAGTTGACATAGTCAATGCATTTACAAGGAACTTGTCATTTACGACAAATATAAAAATATCGATACAACCGAAAAAGCTAGTCGTTTAATTATCTAACGACCCTGTTATTTACGATTTCAGAATTGACAACATGTTCCTTCAACACATCGTAGAACAGCCAATTTGTAGTGTTTGTGGGCAAAGAAAAGTGTAATTAAATAGAGAGAATGCCAATATGTCTCATTCACAATTTATCATGCAATAGTTATTTAATTAAAATTTCCAAATGAAATTTCTCTCTAAAACAGCTTGTTAAGCCTAATCTGGCTTTTCATTATTTTATCTCGATTTTTTCAATGATGCGCACATGATTATCCCCAAACCGTAACCAGACTTGAAAGACAATTTTAATCAGATTGCAAACATTTCGATTAAATAATGGAATAGCATAGCTTACAGACTCAAAACCATTACCAGAGGGATAAGTAATACTGAGAAAAGTACTTTCATAAATTTAAGTACGATGTACATTGATTCAGATTGTCATTGCTTACACAGCTTAATAACTTTTGTCATATTACTTTATCATTTCCAGACAAATGCCAAGTCAAAAAGAAAATTAGAATCGAAGCTGAGGATACATATAATGGCAATTTTTAACCTCAGGATATTTACTTGAAAGTTAATTACATTTGATTATACGATGGTTTCATCTTATTACAAACAATGCAGACAATCTCAAAGTGAAATGAAAAGTACCATAAAATAAACTCCGTTAATTTGATGCAAGTCTGATATTCAAAGAGAAATCATTAGTCCGGTTTAAACGCTTCTTCCTACATAATACAGAAATATTTACAACAAGCTAAAACGCCATATTCTTAAAACAATTTAAGTTAAGGGTTATGCAATATTATAATCATTATAAATACATTCTGATTATGTGCATACAATCTTCTACAACATTTGTTATATAAGATAGGAATTGTTGTAGACAACAAAATTAGAAATTAAAGAAATTGAATCAATTCTTTCAAACAGCATGTACAAATTTCAACTATCAGTAATAATTCGAGGGTTTATGGCAGCCAGCAAAATGAGAAATGGATGTCTGGAAAAGCACATTCATATTCATTTGATATAAAATAAACTTATAGGACAATAGACGAGTTCAAAGACCTCGCTTCTTTATCTAAAGCATTTAGCTATTTCAGAGTAATAATCATTATAACTCTTGAAGGAAATTTAATATGCTACTTTGGTACCCTCCCTTACGATTGAAATCAATTCAGAGTGTGTAAACCTGTATACACTTAAGTAAGGAAATACCACATGTTCGTGTTTTGCGTAACAAAATGTACAATATCATTTCTACATTCCCAACGTTAATTATTTTGTTTTTAAGACCATAAAATTTGTGTTGCACAGCGCTTTGAGCACATTTCAAAAGAATCTTATGTGCCGCTAGTTTGTTATTGTAACATAATCCTGATAAATATGTTTTGAACGTTTCAAATTACACACAGCATTGCTACAAGACAGCCGTTATAATTGAGAGAGAAACTTTAACGACCATCTAAACAGCATCTAGTGTTATAACGTTTATTTAACAGATGTGCCTCCTCGTAAACATGCATTTACACGTCACATTGTTCATCGACACATTCATAATAACACGTGTAATTTTCACAGGACACATTTTATAATAAATCACTGTCATAACGACTAATAAATGCAAAAACTATACAACACAGAATATCTCTTAGTATCTATTTAAATCATCCGGAGACTTAAACTAACTGAATAATTTGTAGCTTCTAAACTAGTCCATGTCCTTAAAATACTCTTTGCACAGGAACTTAATATAAATATAAATAATTTGAATTAAAAGAGCATTATATAACAGAAATATAGTTCATAATGTTTCTTGTTACAATATTTGTTCTAATGACTGAACACATTGTTATTCGAGTTCATCATGCAAACTCCGGAATTGTCATTTCCGACTTTCTAGATAAAACATAAAATGCTCTTGTTTTTATACTCGTTATGTCAGAAATTGCTGACAGTAAAATGTTTCAAAGTAACTCAATTAGTTTATTTAATGAGGAACAGATCATATTAGTTCTGATTTAGCTTTATTATGTTACACCACTCAGGAATTCAAATGAAAGTCATATGACAACACTTCAATTTTAAAATGGATGACCCAAATTGACGTTAAAGACAAGAGCGCGTTCGTCGATAGACTTAATTAAAATATTCGAGTTCCTGTTACCATTTATTATAAGTATAATTAACTTAGTATAAATAATGTCTTTGGTCATGTCCAAGTTGCCTTTATTCAATTGTAATGTTATAACTGATGGAAGATTGCAAATAGATGATAAAATGAGTACAACTGTAATGGTTTACATCCTACTACTATACATAAAATTATGTTTAAATATGAACTTTCGATTTATTTAGGTTTGATTATGAAATCGAAATTGGTCATTAGTCTTGAGATAAAGCTACTTAATGCAAAAACTATGCACACAGAAACACTTAGTCATGCGATAGATATACAGTTTGCGTAAAACAATTTGGACTACATCCTAATTTTTTAAAAAGATACTTTGACTTAGGTTTTGATTTGATTCCTATCATAATACGAGTTAGTTTACTCTAAAATAATACACAGTCAGATGTTGTTGTATACATTTTAAGTTAAAATTGTTAAAATGTTATAGAAATTTACTTAAAATGGTTAAAATATTAAAACAATTTACTGAAAATTGGTGCAAGATTTGTGGAGATGTTACAAATTCGTTTAACTTTATTTAAATATGCTATTATTTAGTTGGCTTCAATCATGTTATTATTCATATGAACACAAGATGTTACATTTAGATGCATTCTGTTAAATTTGCATAGCATCATCAAACAAATGACAACAACATGAAAGCAATATCAATCTTTAATGATCAATTATAGGAATTATTTGTAAAGTTTGACATTTCGTTAAGAGAACATGTCTTTGTTTAGTAAAATAAAACTTCTTTCATCATGTGAATTTTTGTATAAATTTAATAATATCATATTGGATTCTGTTAATTGTAAATGGTTTCATTTTATATGATTCATGAGCCTGCTGTTTTTGTTCATTATATAATATTTCAGAATAAGTATAAACATAACATAAATAAATTGTGATTTCTAAATAAGATCTAAAGCACTACTCATTAACTTCAGATAATATTTTCACCATAATTTTCTCTTGATGTAAACAACCATTTTTGTCTATTATTTCTGTAGAATCGTGTTTTCTGTTGTAACTGGTTATTAAATTGTTTATTTCTATATTATAAAGGAATGTATTTTCCATGAATGTCACAAGTATTGTTTTTCTGAATAACTACACAGGTTATTTATGATAAAATCAAGGCCATTCAAAGGACTTTGATGTTGAATCTGGTGGCAGTGAAACAGAACTGTCCATCTCATTAGCGCAAGTAAGGAGACACAGGTAAGTAAAGAAATATTTCATTTATATCTACCTTATCTTTACAATTGTTTTGATGGGCAATTTTACATGCTTAGAATGTCGTGTTGATACACATGCGAAAATTGATAAAACATTTGGTTTGAATACTAAATTTTGTATAGCCTGAGTACTTGATTCAGACTAATGTTGCTATTTGCGACAGATGGTGGCCGGTATAATACTGGATTTAGTTGGTTAAGAGATTGTCTATTAACAAGTTGATGATTGTTCTTAAAAGCAACACTCTACATGCATAACATTATCTTTTAAATCAACATCAGAGAAACAAGTGTTAAGCAGTTGTATGTAGTTAATTAATGAAAATTGATAGACAAGTACATATAAAACGACACTAAAGTACATATCTTTAATTTTTTAATAATATTTGCTCATTTTTAACTATTTAAAAAATTGTCGAAGTTGTCCCAATATATTCTGGAGTTAAATGACGATAGTATCCATATCTTTATCAAGCACATGGTGTGTTCTGCATATTTCCTGTAATAGTAGGATTGGTATATTCACGTCATCAGTCTCTGCACGCCTTCAGATTGTTATTGTTGCACGAAACATGAGTTGTATTAGAGGTTTTTTAATTGAAACATTACTTCAAGGCTGAACTATTGACGTAATGGCGGTGTTTGAAATTTATAAAGTTATTTATGAGAAAATTTATGTGGTTAGTTCAAATGTTTTACAGAATAAGAATAACAATGTAATGCTCCATTTCACAGCAATATGTAGAGCATGCTATATTCTAACGTAAACAACACAAAGGATGATTTTTACATTTTATGTTTGTACTAATAATGGTTGATGACATTGTTACAGAGATTTTCATCATTCAAGTTCCTTGATAGAACACGCACTTCTTCATATTGTCATTATGTCGGTTATGGCTATAATATGCTTGTTTCTTTTTATGACAAAACGAAAAGTTGCTTGTTTTAGGTATGTAATTGTTACACCAGCTACAAAAAGTCAGAAAAAATAAAAAAGTTACTTAGAGTTTTACACATTTATTTCTCCATTTTTTTGTATAAGCCATTATACATGGAATTTGACATTCACAATAATATTATAAAAAGCAACGCATATTGTTTATCAAATATTTATCATTGTGCTTCACTAAATTTCTTAATACAAATCTAGAAAGAACACATTAACTGTTAAATATATGTTATTTTTTTACTTTCTTCAAATGCTTCTATTGTCGTCTTGTCATTTCATGTATCAACTGGATGATGCGGATACATTGTACCATCACATTAAAAAGTATTGTTGTCCCCAAGGAACAATTTCATCTGAATTAAACAAGCACCAGAAATATTTACTGTAAATTAGCCTCTGTAATAACAAAATTTTAGAATAATGTTTGTTATACTTTGTAATATCTCTGTTGATTATTTTAAAAGATTTAAAATCATCATCCGTGTTTTGCAGAGCAAAAATATTTTGAAATAAGTTGGTCTTTTCATCATCTACTGTAGCCTGAATTCTAGGATGGGTGAAATCATGCCACTTGTCTCATATTCAAACCTTCTCTGGCATTTTTATTGTGCCATGTAGTTGTTTTATGTTTCATTTCCTTGAAACTTTCCTTTAAGTTATGATATTATCTATCATACGATTTTAGAAAAAATAATATAATGCTACCAGCTAAAATCTTTGCTGTAGAAAGAAACAAGAGTTGAAAATGCCACTCCACAGATGTGCTTCCTCTGATACGTCATTTTAAATATCATGTTAAAGTGTTTTTTTCAAAACCGACACTTTCTAAAGAACTTTAGGTATTTGATTTAAAGACCAGGTTTTTTTCAATGAGCAGTATTATGCAGATCTTTAGTTGTAAAGTACACATTTCGAAACGTAATATTGTGATGAATTGACCAAGGAAACTGTTGTCCCCTTAATCATAATGACTAATGGCATTGTTACAGCGTATTTATAACAACCGCAGTTTTCATGACACCTAGTTTTTGTTAAAAGGAATGATGAATAGCTGTTAATGTTTTTTATCCTTATTCAGTTATTGGAAACAGTAAAGAATCTTCTAATATTTTTTTCAGATTTTGTAGTTCGCTATTTTCTTGACAAAAAAACGGACACTTTGTTATGTTCAAGAACCTACAAAACGTCATGCGACAGCATTTCAAGAGTAAATTTCCGTTGTCGCTTAAAGAATATTTCTTTTCCAATAAAATTAATGAATTCTCAAGATTCTTTTTTATTCTGTGGTGCTGTATTAATTCATTTAATTTGTCATAACTACTCATATAAGGTATTCGAATCCTTGAAATGCCACTAATATGTATAGTTTATAGTTAAACTAACTACAGAACTTACGAATACGTAGAAGTTTTAATTGTATGAATACTGTCTTCAAGTAAAATAAGTCCTTAGTGAAAAATTGTTTGCGAGACTTGATGCCCTGAAAAATGGACTAGTAATAGCTTATCCTTGCACATGTTTAGTCGCCAAACACTTTTTTGTATTTGTTGAAATAAAGATAAAAACACGACAAATTTGCAATTTCTGTACAAAAATAGTTTATACATATATATACTTCTGTTGCATGAATATAATTAATTTTATAAGCGTCAAAATTATAATAACTGATACGACTGACCGTTTTTTATAGTCAATAGTGTCCTATAACATATGTTACATGACTGCTGCATACTAGTTATACGATATTATCAGAAAATATCGCAAATGTGTATCATAAGTCTTTAATTTTGATTTTGCATTAAGTTATTCATCTCTTATATTCTCAGTCAATCTATTAATAAATCATGCGCGAAAAAAAACAACAAAGAAGTGAGTTGTTTTGTAGTTTGTAGAACTTATTGGATATGTTACATAAAGTAAAACAGCTCTAGCCTTAAAGTAGAACTCAACACGCTGTCAAACATGCCTATGTTTTTTGCTAATTCAATAAAAATGACAATCCTAAGATATATGACGCATGCATTTTGGTCAGGAAACGTTTGGTAACGACACATGGGGCCGTTAAAAGTCGTTCTTTTAGCGTTGCTAAGTGTGTTACCTGCCCTTGATTTTGGAGTTAACTCCCTTTGCACGTACAACCCGTGCATTCCCATAATGTACATCGGTAACTCGTCTCGGCCACATTGTAGTTCGTCCTCATTATGCACGAAAACCACGCTTGCATGAAATGCATTTTATTAGCTACTGTATCCGCGGATTTTATCAAAATAAAATTTGAATACCTTTTTTTTCTTTTTTTTTTTACCTTGAAAAGAAAACTTTTGCTAAACGCCAAGGGAAATAACCAATATTACTCCTCGTTAAGTTATAGTGGTGTCTGTCCTGCATGACCTAATTTACGTTTTCCAAAAATAACTTCTACAATGATGACGACATTTTGCTTTCGTTTGTTAACATCACTTTCTGGTGAAGAAACTCAGTCATTCATGGTTAGTATAGTAATTCTTTGTCATTTTTATAGTAAGATAAAGCTTATCAAACGAATAGAAACGCCATTATTTGACAAAAAACGTGCTTTATTTTCGCTGACATAAACTAGCTTGCATTTCGTCATGTCGGCGTCTGTTCCCAGACCCGGTATTCATTTGGAATGTAGAATAGGAAATTTCGGAAAATTGAAGCCTTGTGAATGATACTTGTTTCTGAGGAATAACTAGCTTAACATACACATTGGGTCATACTATGCTTTTGTACTTGATATTGTATTTTATTGTGATAACACTGAACCATCACCTTTGGAAAATCAACGGGGTGTCCCGCTACTAAATTAAGAGAAACATTTAAGGGCGGATCCTTCATCGAACCAATACATAATTTGGCCGGTATTTCGCGGAAAAGCCGGTTTACGGGGGTAAGACTAGGGGACGGACCCGTGTCGTACTAACCATTTTCAGTGCGTTTTACGAGAAACTAGCTTGAATAATGTAAAAAGTTGTAAATTTGTTGTAAAAACCTTAGGCTTTTTGGATAGATAAATGTCTTCTGTATCGAAACCTGAAGACCTGATGAGAATATTCGAAAAAAATAACGGAATTATGCATGTTTCTGTGACGCAAGGGTTAATTTTCATAATTTTGATGTTGGACCCCTTGTATATATTATAGGCATAAATGATTATCGTTAGGAATCCCTGTGCCTTCAGGTAGACAAACATCTGTGTTCCCCCTCCTGTTTATTTTATTTTCAAAAACATTGAAATGAAAGTAAATGTGATACTTTCGCTTTCCAACTACCAGAATAAAGCAGTTATAAGATTATTTTACAGGATTTTTAGTTATTTTTTGTGTTTTTTCTTTTTCAGAATTCCTGACAGAAACTAGATCTAATGCAATTTGTGTACCATAATGCAATGCCAAGTATGACAAAAAATCTGCTTCAGCTCAATCAGGTAAATCTATGTTTTTGATGGTTAAAAACTAAATTTTAGACTTCTTCAAAACACTTCTCTGTCATACATTGAAAGCCCACTTTACTTACCAAGTATCATTTTTTGTATTTTAACATGTAATTGTTGCACAATAAGTTGAATATTGACCAGATCTACTTGCAGGGAAATCATATTGTAATTCTTTTTTACATATGTCAAGGAACTTATGACTGGAAAGCAACCTCAGCTTTCAGAATCAAAAGTCATTAGATCTATACCTCCCAGTATTAGTAGAAGGCTTTCTATGTTAAGTGCATTGAATACATGTCAAGGATGAGTAATAAATGTAACTTGAATAACTTGGATTTACAATGTAGTTCCAAGGGCTCATATTTTCAAACATTTCACTAATTTTAGGCAATCTTATGTTGTATTTGTTGACTTAATTATTACAAATGCATATATGCATATTATTAAAAGAAATCACAAGTACAAAACAAAACAAAAAGCTTCATATTAGTATTTTATTATCAAAATAAAAAAATGACACATGTAGGATTATAATAAACATGGTTTTGCTTGGATAATTGGAAGAATAATCTGTTCTAAGTTGAATGAAAGTTAATGAAAATACAAAAAAGACTCCAGCAGAACTTCTGATCTTTTAAATCTTTTATATGAATGCTGTGCCTTCTTTATATAATTTTCTTACTGTAACACAAAGTATCTGATATTTGTTGAAAATGCATATCCTGAAATGACATGAAATATAAATTATTCTTAATATGATATGACATTACATAGTGAAAATAAAGTTTATGTTCATTTTCTATTTTCAGGCATACTATTTTCAAACAAGTTAAATGAGCTGATAGAGTAAAAAATAACATTTGGGACAAACAGTTCTCTACAAATCAAGTAACAACTTTTTGGTGACAAAACAATGATATACATGTAATATAAACTGATTCTGGAATGTTAGTCAACTTCAAGTGATGATAAAATATTATATCTGTGTGAATTATTTCAATGATAATTTGTATGAAGTATTGTAAGAATTTGTGTAACCAAATACATTTTTCAAAACTTATTTGTGTTTTTCATATTTAAAGTTAATAAATGATGTTAAAATTCATTTTGTCTTGTGATTTAGAGGGTCCATTAGATAGTCATTTCTTTTATCATTGAAGAGATATCAAAGTTCCTCATTATATTTAGAAAAAAGCACATATATGTGCCTCACAACTTGATTGAAAGCAAACAAGATAAACATGTTCAGACTAAAAAAATTCAGTATGTATCTGGACCAATGGTTAATCAATCTTAATGCTGAAATTACCTGTTAGATAGATGCAACACTGCTCTTAACTTTGGAAGAGACTTAAAGATAAAATTGAAAGTGTTTATTGATAACTGACAATACTACCTGATTTATATTTTCAATCAAGAGCAAGATGTAAACACATTATGTATATTTTTCAAGCCTCTTGAATAATTTTGTCAATTTTTTAGAGCAGTGTTGCATAGATCAGACAATAATACTTACATTAATGAAAAATGCAGCTGAAAATAAACCCCACAAACTGTTACACAAGATGAGCTATATCTTGCTGCCAGGATTATGCATGCTATTGACATCATCTTACTCCTACAAAAGTAACAATGATATTTAATTATTTATTTAGTGGATTTAACGCCGTATCAACACAATTTAGGTCATTTCACGGCGTCCAGCACACCTAACCTAGCTTTCCTGGACCATTGTCTATAACCAGTACTCACCTACCCTTCCATAAGGCCGGAAACTTCTCCATATTATCTAACTAATGGAGGTAAATCGACATTATTGTCAAATTTATGGAAGGGTATAACTTCCCCGGGTGGGATTCGAACCCGCACCCCCTCGGGCACGAGTCTCCAAATCCTGACGCGCTACCAACTGCGCTATCGACCAGTTACAATGAACAAAATTAACAAATTATTCAATCAATCTTACAACCATATTAACTTTATGAAATATTATCATTGAACCTGAATGGAATTGAAGATGTCACTTTCAAAGAGAATGCACAAATAATGACGTTAAAAAATATGTGCAAGTTTGGTTCATGAAAGTCCCACCCCCTTGTTGTTACTTAATGAGAGATAGAGCTATATACATCAGTGACAGTTAATGTTTACTCTTTTGTACTGTGATTACAACCAAACATATCTAGATCAGATGATCTTGACTTCAAATAAACTCATTATTGTTTAAATAAAGTATGTTTCATAATAAAATCATAACAGACAGTACCCCTCCAGGCTCCACCCCATCAGTATGAACGTGATTCATACGGATCAATCGAGGTATCAATCATGTGAAACATCAATATTATGGTCAAATTTCGTAACTACTTTTTACTAATATTGCTGCGAATCACAAATAAAACAGACTGCACTACAGAAGGTTCACTTCTAGGTCTGACTAACCGTGACAAGATGGGCGAAATTATTTGGGACGAATCCAACGTGGTTTGGTGAATAAACAAAATACTCATTTACTCACTATAATAAGACTACATGAAATCGTTACTTACAGTGTTCAAAAATACTGACACATCCTTAACTTTACTTCTTTACAGCCAATCATCTGGTTCTTGAAGTTGAACAACATTGCAAGATTTACAATTCGTCTATCGTTGAATCTGACTAAGCCCAATCTAGTCTCCTGAGTTTATCAGCGATCATTAATGTTTTTTTTATTTAGCAGGTCAAACACAACTAAAACCCGGAGTCAACTCAACTATGAAATGAAACTACTAAAGGGTCCCAATTCGAAAAAATTGAACTTGGAAGAGACGTTTAAAAATCAAACAATGCCGCCATGTTTACTCACTTCAGATTCGGGCGAGAGTTTTCTCCCTTGCTTCGTTAGCAACGGACGCCGTATTCAGGGGAGATCAGTCATGTCGACCCTTTGAAAATGGGGGTTTTGATAAAGAAATTAGGTTCCAGACCCCTTTTGGAAGTGTCAACTTTAAAGGTCCATGATCTAATTACATATTATTCTTTCAAATAAGTAAAAGAAACACATACTTTTAGACCCCCTGTTGAGTTCTACTTTAAAGGCTCTTCATTACCATTTCTTTTTTCGTTGATGCTTTGATAAGGCACATAACTTTGTACGATACAGTGTCTTCTATGATATAGACAAATGTCTGACAAATAAACGTGGGAATTAAATAAATGATATGAATTCATGACTACATTCTTCATCGACAAATAAAATATAAGAGTAAATGTGGTTAGAACTATCAATCAAATATAACAAAACAGTAAAAAAACCCGGCTAATTAATGTATGATGATACATCATTTGATTGTAACTATGGTGGCTGATTTATGCCATGTCGCATTGTTGTCCCGCGGGGCGCCACACGAAAACACGAAAGTACGACAAAATGGTCTTTTTGTCGTATCATCGTCCCGCGAGGCGCCATGCAAAAACACAATCATACGACATTTTAATCATTTGTCGTGTTTTCGCCTGTGAAAGCACAATGTAACAATGTATTTTTACGACAAAACTTTTACAAAGATACGACACATTTTCGTGTCGTGTTATTGCCTTTATTTTGTCGTACCTTTGTGTTTTCGTCTCACAACCCACGGGACGATGATACGACAAATGTCTATTTTCGCTCTTTCGCCTTCCGCTCACACATGCGTACATCTTCAATAGTCTTCTGCGCATGTGTGAGCGGAAGGCGAAAGAGCGAAAATACAATTATACGACAGATCTAATCTGTCGTATCTTTGTCCCGCGAGGCGCCACATGAAAAAACAATCATACGACAAATGTCTGTTTGTCGTATCATCGTCCCGCGGGTTGTGAGACAAAAACACAAAGATACGACAAAATAGAGGCAATAACACGACACGAAAATGTGTCGTATCTTTGTAAAAGTTTTGTCGCAAAAATACATTGTTGCACTGTGCTTTCACAGGCGAAAACACGACAAATGATTAAAATGTCGTATGATTGTGTTTTTGCATGGCGCCTCGCGGGACGATGATACGACAAAAAGACCATTTTGTCGTACTTTCGTGTTTTCGTGTGGCGCCCCGCGGGACAACAATGCGACATGGCATAAATCAGCCACCATATGTAACAGTTAATCAAACGGGTCAAAGACTATTTCTTTAAAGAAACTACTTTCATATTTGTTAGCCATTTAATTACGGCTCATTCCAATTCAATTAAATTATTAAAGCTTCCGCTTTTGTTATTGTCTCAAATGGAACATCAATTAAAAACTATTCCGTCTTTTACCGAGGCCGCCTTTTTTATATTTACGGATAATTTGAAATAATACCACGATGTTCATGGCCAATAACAAATCACATAATCCAAGGTCATAATTTAATCTTATTCAATAAGTTAAAGAACAATGTCTTGTTCGTAAGAAGTGCGTTCGATTTCTGTTTACAATAAATATAAAAGAATAATTTATTGGATTTAAAGGACTAGAGCTCTAGTAATTACATGTATATGATTGTAAATATAAAACATACAATACCTTTTCAAGTGATACTCCAGACCTGCTTTCAGTTCATCACCACTTTTGTATTTATTTATCTAAGAACGTGCTTGTGCATTAGGTGTTTCATACGCCTACAACAGAATGGAGAAATACTATTATACTGACACATCTAATAACGTTTTGATTCTTCCTTTGGAAACAGACTCAGAGACCTTGTTTATTAAATAATGTACTCTATAGCCTAAACTAGTATTGTCATGTCTAGTAATTCTGTATAAAATTAATTTATTACTTAAATGAAACTGTGGAATTAAAATGTCAACATGGTAACACAGTCGAACTCCCAGATCAAGTAATTAGTCACAGAAATGATATGAAATCTGTATGTTGACATTTCAGGCATAAATACTTGACATTTATCATTTAGTACATGTATTGCTTACAGTATAAAAAATCTTAAATATTTCACGAGATTGTCGTTCAAAGTTGATTTTGCTTTAAATGACAATGGCCCTTGGAAAGATGCTTAGTATTATAAAAAAAGAATTAAAAAAGCATTATTAGCATTGTATCTGTGCAGAGTCTTATAAACGATGAATTGATGGAAAAATCTTTAACGCGTAATGTTGCCATAACTGAGTTCATTGTTAATGTTCTTTCCCGATGATGGGAAGTTACGTGACTAGCTTTATGTAGTTCATTACCATTTAGTCATTTATAGCATCAATGATGTATTCCATTTCCTGAGATATAACACATTTAACTATGTCAATGTCTCCATATGTTATATTTTGAAAGAATGTAAATCTACATAAGCCATTATAACAGATATCTGACACCAGAACAACACTTTCTTTAAAGCACTGCTCAATAGGTAGCTATTTCTATTTTTACACCTGGATATTTAGAATAATGAACAAACTATTGACATTTTAATACCATTACCAATTTAAAAAAGATCTGAATCATCGAAGTAGATTACGTATGATATATATATCGACATCTTAAATTGAATTGCAGAAATTTTTTCCTCCACCACACGTTTCGAAATCGGCATCTCATGATGCAGTGAAAATTGACATTTTCTGGCATATTTATAGAGAACGTAAACCTGAAATGATAATATTTACACTCCGGTAATATTTTACAGTAATTAGCACACAGTTTAATGTTTTAATCGATTCTTGATGTATAACAAACTGACGTTTATGATCTAATAAACGCTTTGCGTATAATAAAGCAAACTTATTACAGCTAAATTATGTGTAGACTTCACATTATGCGATGTAAAGATTCAAATATAAGGTGATGTACATTCGTAGAATAGCGTAATCATAATAATATGTTACTGAACTTAGCAAACTATATAGTATATTATCGAATCCATCAGATCATGCATTTATGCCATTTTTGGAAGTAATTCTGCTATTTATTTGGAAAACAGTACATAGAAAGTACGCATCTATTTTAACACATAAAATATGTTTTTCATTTTGTTTCAAAAACACTGTATTAAACAATTAGGATAACTGTCGGTTAAAAACACCTTCCAAATCAAATGATTAATTATCTGACGCACAACTTTTCCGATGGCCTACGTTTCAGACAAACTTTTCCTTACAGAATATATAAAAATTTAAGTAGATATATAAAATTATAACAACAGTCTCAAACGGAAGTTGTCTTTGGCATGGTAAAGTGTACATATGAGGTTGTTGCAAGCATCAACCCCTGGAATAAGTTTAATTTTACGAGAAACGGCGCCATCATTTCCTGTAGATTAAGTTGTAATTTTTAATCATCAACTAGGGGATACATTATCACCTTCATACATCTATAAATTTTATTGCGTTTCTAAAATAAAAGTCATCTGTTGGCCAATTCAATTACTTTTTTCAATAGACTCAAACGGATACATAAATTTAAGACAGCTTTTTTATATTATGACTGTTTCTCTCAATATTTACCAAAGAATAATTACAATTGACGTACATTAATGACATCCGATGAAAATCACTTTTATATACACTGAATATTTATCACTATGTGATTCATGTTAATAAAATAAAGATACGATTACATCATACTTCTTGGAAAACATATCTGTATTGTGGCATATCTTGAAAAGTTTATGCCACCAAATGTCTGGTATTAACCAAATTTTTATAATCATGGCAAGATGATTATTCAAATAAATATTAATGGCATGGTGGTAAGCATGTCTGACTTCGAATCCGGAGATCGCGTGTTCGAGCCCGTACGTTGTCGGCCTCATGGTAGGGTGAGTTAATACTGGTGATAGAAAAGTGTCCTGGAAACCTATAGTAGGAAGGGCTAGCCGTCGAATATATGACCTAAATAAGTGTCGAATACGACGGTAAATCCAATTAAAAAAACTTGTGAAAGAGGTACCAGCATGAACTAGTTCGAATGTTGTTACAATTCCAATGTTAACGCTCTATTACAATGTTGATTTCTTTAGAACTTTTACTACCTTGTGCTAAAACTACGGTTATTTTAGTCGCATTTTAATGTCATACATCCAATAAGTCCACTAACAGATATATATGGTTTTGAAAAGTTTGTCTAAACAAAAATATTCAAAACTCAAAAGTGCAACGTGTAGCATGGCATTTGTCAAGTTGTAATTGGCCGTTAGGTCGTTATATTCACACAAGCTCAACATTTCGTTTTATGAATTTGGCAGTTTACTGTATTTAACATCTATGGTCACTATTACGACAATAGCTAATATATTATACTTTTGGTTATATTCCTTTGATGTAAGAATGTTGTTGACGATGTTATGAAAATACACCAACAGCAACAAGGTGAACGCTTGAATATATCGTTGTATCTTGTAAGATGCATGCAATGCCATCCTAATCAAAATAACTAAATTGACTATACTACGTATTTTACCGTTTCGCAACTTTTCCGACCTACATAAATTGCTTTCATTCATATATCATTCTATAATTGTGTATTAGCAAGACGTTATTAGATTTATTGTCTGCAGTAAATCACAATACAACATGAATTAATCCCCCGAGAATTGTAAATAATATGTAGGTCAACGTTTGTCACAGAAACTAAAATCGTTGGTGTCATATGTGCCTCGTTAAGTAAAGGTGAATGACACTACGGAGATTGTTTGGCAAAAACTACTATTCTCATCAATAGGTAATTTAATTATAGCATTATTTTTTCTACTTACTCATAGACAGTAAATGAACAATATGTTCGACTCGAGAGTGGGAAAAAAATCTTGTAAATCCTTTTTCATTTCCGATTTATAGAATGAAATATATATATTGTTTTAATTAATTAAGAATTTATAATTAGTAATATCGGAACCGAAAACCTGCCTTGCGGCTTTCAGATTTGACTTTTGAACACAAGTTATGTATGTTTACACTTACCAAAATTGATATTTGTTGATAAAACACATTTCATTGTTGAGGGATCGAACAGAACAATTAAGTTACAATACTGTTTTTGTGAAATTTGAAATAATTGCAAACTTTTGTATGTAGGTCATACCAATTTTATTATTCAAATGTTGCATTAAGGGTAAAACTACTATTTTCTTCTTAGCACCGTACATGATTATATGCTTATAGGAATTGTTTGTAGAAATAGGCAGTTGTTTGTTGTACATTATACAAAGTATAATACATGTATATATCATACAGATATACTTCATATACTAATGTTGAAGAATGATTACCGATTTAATCCTTATTTGATAAAAAAAACTAACGGTTTTTTCACATTATCATTATTTTATCTTAGACATGTTCTTTTACATCTTATCTTTTGCTATTTTATTTCCTATTAAAATTCTCATTGTATCTATCCATGGTAGACGAGTACTTTTTATTTTGACTCCTATACATCAATATACCTATAATGGACACTAAATTATGTTCAATAAATGTTAAAGGCTTGGGCTCTAAAAATAAACGATTACAATTATTTCAATGGCTTAAAGAGAAACAATTTGATATATGTATGCTACAAGAAACACATTCAATTGAATCAAGCATTTCTATATGGGAACAAGAATGGGGTGGTAAATGTTTCTCGAACGGAATAAGTTCTAATAGTGCCGGTGTGATAACATTAATTAATCCAAATTTTCCATGTAAAGTTATACAATGTGAATCGATTACACAGGGTAGAATATTAGCTCTAAAAGTAGATATTTACGATCAAATCATAACATTAATTAATATTTATGGACCCAATGACGACAATAAAGATATATTTTTAAAGTTAAATGAATACACTCAAAACATACAAGAAGGTGCAATTGTAATAGGGGGCGATTTTAACACAGTTTTAGATCCATCACTTGATAAGAAAAATGGAATCAAATTCACACATAGTAATTGTAGAAAAAGCATTATATCTTTAATTGAAAATCAAAATCTTATTGATGTTTGGAGATTAAAAAACAAAGATAAAAGACAATATACATGGCATTCGAACACAAAACCTACAGTGTTTTGCCGACTTGATTATTTTCTGATATCTGATAGCTTAAGCAATTGTACAACTAAATGCAAAATTATACCCGGATACAGATCCGATCACTCGTGTGTTTTATTAAATATAAATTTATGCAAATCTGATCGCGGACCAGGGTTTTTCAAACTAAATAACAGCTTACTTATACATGAGGAATACAAAACTATAATACAAAATGCCATAAACGAAACAATAAACTTAAACCAAAATGCAAATCCTAACACTAAGTGGGAACTTATCAAAGGTACTATAAGAAATGAAACTATAAAATATGCCACTTATAAAAAAAGGATCGATACAGAAAGAGAAAAACAGCTACTTCAAGAAATCAGTTACATAGAAAATGAAATAAACAATTCCGATGAAGTTGATGAAAAAATGAACGAACTTAATAATAAAAAAGAACAATTAAATTTATTGTATGACATAAAACTGAAAGGATCAATTTTACGATCAAAAATAATACATATTGAACACAACGAAAAGAATAGTAAATATTTTGCAAACCTAGAAAAGAAACGAGCAGAACGTAAAACAATAAAATGTCTTAAAGTTGATGACAGATTCATAACGGATTCAACTGAAATATTAAATGAACAAGTAAAATTCTATACATCAATTTACCAAAAAGAGCATCCTGAAACTGAAATAACTGACATTGACTTTTTTAATGTTCCAAATAAGAAATTAAATGAAGATGAAAAAAATATCTGTGAAGGTTTACTGACTCCTGATGAATGTTATAATGCTCTTAAAGAAATGAACAATAGTAAGAGTCCGGGCTCAGATGGCATCACAGTAAAATTTTATAAAACCTTTTGGGAACACATTAAATGTTACTTAACTGATTCATTAAATTATTCTTTTGAACTTGGTTCTCTTACAGACTTACAAAAGCAAGGTATTATATCTCTAATCCCAAAGTCGGATAAAGATTCTACAATTTTATCAAACTGGCGACCTGTCACATTATTAAACGTAGATTATAAAATTGCTACAAAAACTATAGCTAATAGAATAAAACAAGTTATAACAACAATAATTGATCCTTCACAAACAGGTTTTATAAAAGGGCGATATATAGGAGAAAACGTCAGATTGATCTTCGAGATTCTAGAGTATTTAAATGACAATAACGAACCTGGTTTGCTATTCTTTTCCGATTTTGAAAAAGCCTTTGACTCTCTTAACCATGACTTCATGTTTAAATGCCTTAACCACTTTAACTTTGGACAAGAGCTAACAAAATGGGTAAAACTATTTTATACGGATATTAATAACATTATTGTAAATAATGGTCACTTTTCCAAAAGTTTTAATATAAAAAATGGTGTTCGACAAGGATGTCCGTTATCATCTTTCCTTTTCCTCATTTGTATCGAACTTCTATCAAATTATATAAGACACGATGAAAACATAATAGGTATTAAATTTGGTGACATTGAAATCAAACAAACACTTTTTGCCGACGATGCAACATTTTTTAATAATGGAAACAGGACCTCGTTTGAAAATCTTATCAACGTAATGAATACTTTTGGAAACGTATCAGGTTTAAAACTTAACTACAAAAAATCAACTATACTTAGAGCTGGCTCACTCAAAAACACCGACATAAAATACTGTAAGAAAAAGAAATTTAAATGGACCTCTGAATGGGCAAAAACACTGGGAATATTTTTTTATAATGATAGAAATGAGAATTTGACAAAAAATTTAGAGCCTAAGATAGAAGAATTTAAAAATTGTTTGAAACAATGGCAACATCGTAAACTAACTTTAATGGGTAAAATTATGGTGGTTAAAACTTTTGCACTTCCGAAACTAGTCTATCCATTTACAGTCTTGAATAATCCAAGTAAAAATATATTAGATGAATTAAACAGCAGTATCTTTAATTTCATATGGAATGGAAAACCAGATAAAGTCAAAAGAAAACTTCTCATTCAAGACAGTAAAGATGGGGGGTTAAAATTAACAAATCTGAATTTTTTTCTTAATTCATTGAAATGTAGTTGGGTAAAACGACTTGTAGACACAAAAAATAACAGCCAACTGAAAATATATTATCATGAAATTTTAAAACGAAAGGGTGACATTCTAATTTTCGAGAGTTATATAATAGAACATGACGTAAGACAAATAATTAAGAAAAATAAATTTTTACAAGACGTAATACTATGCTGGAATAATGTGAAAACTTGTACGAAAAACGACAAAAGTAAACATGTTATCTGGAATAATTCAGAAATAAGAATTAATGATGAAATTATTTTCTGGAACGATTGGTACAATAAAGGCATAAAATTTATTCATCACTTATGGGATTTTAGAATAAACAATTTTTACAATTTTGAAACCTTCCAAGCAATCTATGACATCGACAATAGTTGTTTGTTAAGATACAACCAAATTATAAGACAAATTCCAAATAACTTACTGATAGAAATTGAACCATCATTCCTAACACAATCACGACCTCCTACTGTACTGAATAAACTTAGCATCTCAAAACAAGCATGTAAACTATGTTACAAAATACAATTAGATTACAATGACATTCCACACATCCCCTCTCAATTAAAATGGACAAATTTAATGGAACAAGAATTACCATGGGAAAAAATATATTTACATATAAACAAAGCATCTATCGATACCACACTGAGATCATTTCAATATAATCTTCTGATGTTCCTTACACCAACTAACACATATCTATATAAATGTAAACTGACACAATCTAACTTGTGTGATTTTTGTCACCAAGCCAATGAAGATACTGAGCATCTGTTTTGGAAATGCTGTCACTCACAACACATGTGGAACAGATTATCAAATTATTTTGCCACAAAAGATGTAAACATACAATTTACCTTCAATATGATTATCTTTGGAGTTCTAGAACAATCAAGTCAATACGATGCTATTAATTTTGCCATTTTACTAATGAAATACTTTATATTCAAATGCAAATCAAGACAAACTATTCCAAACTTTAGCACTTTCTTGTCCTTTCTAGATCATAAAATTGATATTGAACTTAATATTGCATTAAATAATGACAAATACAAGAAATTTAAAACCAAATATGAATTATTGTTATAATCAAAAAGTACTCGTCCACCTAAACGGATATTCTTCTTAACTTTCATCTCCATCTTTGAATAATTTTTGTTTAACCTTGTATAATTTATGTAGTCTTATATATATAATCTTTGTAACTGTTGTACTAACCTACAAATTACCTATCATTTCTATCTTTAAATAATTTTGTTTAACATATTGTACACATTCCAAGTCATGTAGTCATGTATATTTTTTATGTTATATTATGTAATATGTGGGATTGTATAGTATGGAAACAAATTTACCTATCATTTCTATCTTTAAATAATTTTGTTTAACATATTGTACACATTCCAAGTCATGTATTCTTGTATATATTTTATGTTATATTATGTTATATGTGGGATTGTATAATATGGAAATCTTAATAAAAAAAAAAAAAAAAAAGTTATGTATGTTTTTTTACCAACCTGACCTTCTGGAACAATCTAGTGTGTCATGTGACAAATTTGTGACGATCAATTTATGCCCTAAAATGGATTTTTACAGGTCCGGGCTTGTTAAAATTGTCAATATTTATATGAAAATTTTAACCTCTACTTTTTAACTCATAATGTCCCAGGACACTTTGATTGATATAATGCCCAAAAGCATGTATAACAGGAGGAGACAATCCTTCGGGGAAAAGTACAGAAATTCCACTAATATAGAAAAATCATAAAACCCGAAAATATGCCATACCGCTTTCAGATTTGATTTTAGAACCCAAGTTAAGCATGTTTTTGACGGACTTTACAGAACAAACCGTTGCCTCATGTGACAAGTTTTGTGACGATTCATTTTTGCTAAAAGTAAGTTTGTAACAGGTCGCGGCCTGTTGAAAATGTCAATTTTTGAAGAAAAATTTAATTCTCCAAGTTTTGGCTAAAATGTCCCAGGACATGCGCAAATATGTTTTATTGCCATTTTGATTGATATAATGGTAAAAAAACACATGTATAACAGGGGGAGATATCTCTTCCGGGAAAAGACCCTAAAAATAGATTTTTTAGCAGGTCCCAACCTGTTGAAAATATCAACTTTGGAGAAAAATGTAATTCTCTATTCTTGGCTGAAAATGTCCCAGGACATACAGGTTTTATCGCCATCTTTGATTGATATAAGCCCAAAACATGTATACCAGGGGAGAGACAACTCTTTGGGAAAAGTGCCTCAAAATGGCAACAGTCCAGAAAATATACTATTTCAGTTTTAGCATTAGAGGTTGCATTTAGTCTTGAAAGTATGGCTATCGCAAAAGTACTTGAACAAACCAAATACAAATAATCTTACCATAGAAGACAATAGTTCAATGTCATTTAAAGCTAGCATGATTAAAAACAAATTCTACTTAACATATCATAGTCTTGTTCCAATGAAGCATTATTGTGAAATAAGATGACATCACACTGTAAAAGAAGTAATCAGATACTTTAATAAAAATATTGGCATATTATATATCATTATAGTACAACTGGAGAAAAAGTAGGTCTTGATTATCCTGTAAATCAAGAGCAACCATCAGTCATAGCACCGACAGCAAATAATAACACACTTAGAGTCCACTGTAAAACTAAGAGTAATACATTTAGTTTGTTATATACATAAATATTCATTGTATGATTGCATTTTAAACAAAAAGTCGACACATATATCATTCTAAAAAGATCATTCAAAGTATCTGCCAGGTTTAACTATCGCCATTGTTGTACTGGAATTTTGACAAGGTTTTAAGAACATGATTTACATTTCTAAGAGCAAATTTGTTATCACAAAAGTACGGTTATCTCTTGTCTCAAAATTAGTTTTTTATAGACATGTGCTTTAAGGATATGTAACTAATTGCAAGAGATGTATTTAATTAAAATTTCATCCTATTAATTGAGGTCCAATAATGTAGTATATGAAACACTGAAAAGAGCGTTTGCTTAACATTGATGTATAGTTTGTTTCTATTTACATTTGGAAGAATGCAAACAAAGAAACAATAATGACACTGAAACTAAATTCAAACATAGTTTGAGCATACCAAATGATTGATAAATATTTACTACTATGGTATTAGTTTAGATGGAACTAATTTATAAACATTAACTACTATGGTATTAGTTTAGATGAAATATTTATGTATATTAACTACTATGGTATTACTACACAAAAAGTAAATGGAATGTCAACTATTCAAGACTTACTAATCAATGTTCATGTGTGCTTCTCTTACGGATATGTTATTGCCAACAAAGCTATAGGTTTTTTTTAGACGCAAATAATGATAAATTGGACAATAACTTCCCTATAGTTCCAGGTATTAAATCTGATTCTCATTGTCTAATCGTTGATGTTTATTAAAGCGTATATTGTTTATGAGGCTATGACCACAACAAATTGATCATATGTTCTATGGATTCGCTCGCAACTTAATTTTGACGGTTTTAAAACAAATATTTTTACTTCCTCGCTCGCTCATAAAAAATTTGGTAAAACCGCTATATAAAGCAACTGAATTAAGATTTTTAAAATTTTCTTCGCTCGCTCGCCCCATTTTTTTTCTAGAAAAATCCGTAGAACATATCATCAACTTGTTGTGGCCCATATGTATCTAGGTTCATTTACAGAACTGTCTACGCTCACCAGTTGGGGTATTTAGTGATAATAATACTCCCAACGGATACAGTCAAGTAGACATACAATAAAAGTGTTGAATTTATTGAGGTTCATTGCTCTATCGACAATAATAATTATGTCTTACAACTGAATCAAACTATATCAGACAGTAACACTACTATCTCGGTATTAACAGTAGTCTAGATAAAAAATCAAAGTAACTCTAGATCATTTGTCGTTGTTTCAACTTAAAACTCATTAAATTGGTTTGGTTTTCAAAGTAAATCCAAGCAATTAGAGAGGATCTTCACTGACTTAAATTACAGTTTTCAAAGGTTAAGTTTTGTAACAGTCCATGCAGTACAGCAGCATTTGTACTGGAACTATTACATAACAAACTTTCTTATTGATATCACCAGCAATTTTTAAAATATTAAAACACAAATATCTTTCTAGTTTAATAATTGGAAACTTTTGTTGGTGATTAAAAATAATACAACAAATATGGTCAGATGTTTAAGTCTCCTTTAAATGAAAAACAAACACTAAATGATATTAAAAATGGTAATTTCTACTTAATAATTAACACAAACAATATCATAAAAAATGTTTCTTTGTAATTCGTCTTCTCACACACTTAGTTAAAACAAGTTTTTGCTTAATTTCGTAAGATTATCGTTGTGTATTGTCTTACTACAGGATTTTATACTATTTAAGTTATATCATTAATAAAAAAAACATATTAACCCAATAAAAAACAAAAAACAAAAACCCCAAAAACCATCAAAGCATACGTCTTTTATTTGAATTGTGATACAATATTGATGTCGAAATAGGCTCTTAGCCATAGTAAACTTTTATTTAAATTAATGCTAGTTCACTACTGGTAGCATTACACGTACATATATTCACTTGGTTATCATCAATGAAATAAATTAATCCAATATGCAATTTCAAGACACAAATTGCAATATTTTGAAATTGCTATATCAGTTGAGACACATGTTGAATGCTGAACAAAAATACTAAACATAGTTTACTTACATATATACATTAGAGTGTTGAAATATAAAACAACCATTGCTTTTATAGAATGGTAATACCCTTTACATACCAACCATTATACAGATTGTTATGATGCAGAAATGTAATTACACATTATATTGATCAAATGTGTCATATTGTCGTCGCCAACCTGCACTAGTTACTTCATTGAACTACTTGTTTTGCTTTTTAGACATATGATATATGCAACTATAGCACGTTGCATATTTTACATTTAAAATAGTGGTGTTATACATGCAATGAAACTATAAACAAGGCAACAATGAAGCAAATACCTTTTAGCGTGTCAGTTGTGACAGTTTTAGAGGATTAAAAATTGAATAATCATCAACTTCAGACATTGTAAGTTGATTTCATATTACAGTACCACAGTTCCACATTATTTGTTGTGTTGTTATAAAATGACGAGTATGTATGTATTATTTCAAGTTTAAATTATTTGCATTAATAAGTGAAATTCATTTTTCAAAAAATTTAAAACGGTTATTTTAACTGAGAACCGAGGAAAGCAAGTCATTTTGAACGCCTCCTGTGTTAACAGCACCAAACATTGTGACATCACATAAATATATAAAAAGCAAACGCAAAAGTTTTAACTTGAGATTTATATAACTCATTAAACAAGGAAGACTGAATATTTTAAAATGCAAACACCTGTAGTTTCTTTTTAAGGCGCTGCTATGTTATTTGTGTATGCCGAGTAGTAAAAACAATTTACGTGATATTTTTCATCCAATTATTTAAAAATGTGATGTATTACATTTTCAGAAATGCCATTCCTATTTCTGTTTGAAAAATAAACTATTTACGTATATCATAATCTAAGTATCATTATCTAACTGCAACGTATTTAATTCTTCTTCTTGGCAACAATTCTGACAACAAAAGAACAAAGGTTTAGCGGGCTCGTCTATGTATATGATAATTTTAAACAAGAAATGTAATGTGGAAACTACATTAAAGCCTGATTTTCATCAAGATCTGACCATAAATGACAGAGATATCTAACATATTAAAAACGTTAAAGCAAAAACTACAAAGGGAAATAATCTATAATAAAGCCAGATAGAGTTGATGTTACCTTCTCATTCTGTTCATCACTTGGTATGTTATTATTGTATGAAGTTTCATAAAGATCTGAAATAAATGACAGAAATATATGATGAATAAAAACTTTTACGCAATAGTTAACGACACCGGACGCCCGCCCGCCCAAACGCCAAATCGTTGACCGGGTTTCGCCAAACTATAAACCGATTTGTTTGATGAAAAATTCGGTTATAAACGATTTTTAATGATTAAATTTCGTTCTTGGACACTGCTGAAATAAGGTTTAGCTTTTTTTGATGATTTTGAGTGTTTTTATTATTTCGTTGATCTAAAATATGGTTGTAAAACGTTAAACGCAGAGTTTTTAGTAATAAATAAAATTGCAAAATGAACTGTAAGGAATGCATAAGATGCTGTTTTACCGTAATATATCACTATCATTGTTTCTAAAATGGTCGCAGATATATATCAAACTGAATGAAATAACTCTTTGATTTAATTACTGGTGAATGAATACATCCACTAGCCATATTTTATGTGCATGTTTGTACTTAGAAAACAATAGTTTTTATGATTGTTATTTAATGCGATTACAAGTTGTTGCCTCCAGTAATTTAATTTTGCCGTCACAGACAAAGGAACTACAATTATAATGTTTGTGTTAAGAGTGTAGCAATTTGGTAAGTTAGAAATATGTCCATTATATGAAAAGACATTACAAATCTACTATTCCTGACTGTAGTCATTGTAACGTTGTGTATCAAAATAAATATGTTTAAATTAAGTAACAACATTACTGTTAAAGAGGTTACTTCGTACTTTACACAGCCATTAAAATTTATGTGTAAAAGCCTTATTTACGAGCCTTATTTATAAAGCCTTATCATAAACATGACTAGACTTAAAGCTGATGAAAATTCTACTGAAAGTAATTTATGTAAATATTTAGAGTAAAATGCATTAAGTCACATTAATTCAATGGATTTAGACTAGTTTGATCTAGTAATGTTTATCATACTAATGCTCCTTTTACAAACATTTATAAAGCTTCTTATATCACCTGAAAACTGTATAAAAACTCTTTAAGCATAAACAGGTTTATTATATCAGAAAAATGTCAACAATTGAATAATGGTTGTTTAAATGTGTTTTAAATTCATATGAATTGGGAAAAGATAAAACAACGATATCTTAAAAATGTTATTGTTTAAGAGACAGCTCTTCGGTTGTCAAATTATATAAACTTTTAAGTACATAACTGTACATAAAATTACATAAAGCACGACTGAAAATGATTTTAGGGTAACGTTGTACAAAGACGTATAATGAAGCTGGAATAACAGTCGTAGTTTACATCGTTATTCAAAACTTGATCTTGATGTTATGCTACATATCTGCCTATTATTGTCTATATTCTAACTAAAAAATGTGTGCAAACAGGGTTTATTTGATACCCATATCAAATGTTAATATGATTATATAAGGTTAGTCATTTAAAGAATGCATTTAGCCTGATTATTAACAGTCATCGTTCAATGAATTTCAAAGTATCATATGCATTTCTCTTCATATCAATCAATTCGTGGTATATCTGCAGTAAGTCATTTTTATATAGCCATTGAATTACAAGATAATAATTGGTTAAAATTTCTGAATTGAAAAATCTATATATCGATAATAATTCTGCAATAATTCAGCTGTAGAAAACTAACATAATAAGTTATACAAACTATGGATACTGCTTGGAAAAACCACACTGGAACAAATGGCTTAAAATACAAATAAATTAGTAAATATTCCGAGTTTTTAGATTTTATCAATGCATTTGTATGCACAATTTAAAATTCTGGCTCGTTTGTTTTAATGGACAAAACATATCAATTATTTTGTATTATCGTTAGCCGTTAAATCCATTAAATCATTTTAAAATCTGCAAACTTAGTCGAAACAGAAGTCATTAGGAGTTATATTGTCGTTCCAATAAAGTGAATCACAGTATATGAAATATAGAAATGTCTATATAACATTTGATAATAGGGCGATAGCAGAGCGATGGCAGATCAATGCTGTGCATTAATTTGCTCGCTAGTTTTGATAGTCACAATGGTTTCGGCAATGAAAGACATGACTCATTTTAATACAATCATTCAAAGTTCTTATTATTCTGACAATTATTTTTACACTTTTGACTGGCTGTCAAAAGTAAGTTTAAAACAATGTGTCGATGCATGTAAATTAACAAAAGCATGTGAGTACATAAATTTTGAAACTCGGTGTCACAGATGTGAACTCGTGCGAGCAAAGCCGGTCGGAACTGTAGAAAAAGAAACGGAAATTATACAAACCAAAACAGGGTCTATACTTGGCAAGAAAGCGGAATGGATCCAGGTAAGCCATATATATGTACATGTATGTTTTATCATGTATAAATGAAAACAAGACATGTTGTGTATTTAACGATGAAGACATTATCGCAGCTTTGGATTATTAAATTGTTTTGCTATTTTGTCATAATGTCATTGCTTATTAGGTCGAGTAATGAATTTAGTTGTAGCAAAAGTTGTGAACAGGAAACTGGAAATGTTTCAATCACTTGAGATTAATTTCAGGACAATGCGAAGAATTGTGAGACCTGCCCAAGTACCGGAAATTGTGGTGATACAACGGGCATCAAAAACAATAAGTGCAGAAACTCGGGTAAATGTATAGTAAACATCAATATCACAGATATTTCCTTGATTTATTTAATAATAGCCATAAAACTTTATGTTTCCAAGCAGGATTTCATTCCGTTGTGGAGTTTTGTCATGAGATATTTTAATATTTCCAGCAATTTACCACCTTCTACTGAATGTAGTAAATCATTTAACAGTTATTGTGTAATCGTTTTTGTAATTGGTTAACACAATCTAAGCTTTACCAGGATACATAATTAACGATAACATTTTAATATTTTTTGAACAAGACAATTATCATTAATGCTTTTATAGCATTTTATATATTTGTTTTTGACTATTTTTAATTTTTCACACTGTAAGTAAACATAAAAAACTGCGAAACGTATAACATTATCATTATACATTCATGTATGCGTACGGATGGAATTATTCAATTGTTTTAGGTTTATAATAAACAGTACATGTAATTGATATTGCTTTTGATAGCAGTCAATAATTATCATTACCTTATATTTGCAAGGTTGTGAATTGCCCCTTAATACTAGAGTGAAAGGCAATATGCTATCATCAGATAATAAACTTATTCAACACTGTGAATTGGGATCTACAAAATTTCCTCTCAATACAAGTCATTGGAAAAACCAGTCAGTTTGTTTAACAAATGGTACATGGACACCTAATACAATTTGCGTTGAGGGAGAAGTATTGGTGCGAAATGGATTATATTATTACTTTAATAATAATAACTTGAGTAGGGATACTGCGCAGGTATTATCACTCTTACAATAACTGTTATAAAAAATACTTAATTAACATATTTGTCCTTATTCTTTATAACATATTAAATGAACTATCTGCTGAAAATTTGGCGTTTATTTTACATAAACCAAAGGAGTACATCGTCTATAACAGCCAACGTTATATTAAAAAAGCTTTTATGAAATATGTATTGTATCTATTATTGAGTTATGTAATAACGTTGATCATTACATCTATTTGATGATATATATAATTGGTACACTACTCAAATGAACAATCTTAAAACAAAACTGCTATTAAAGTGTATATGTTTACTGTCCAAAGTCAAGTGATTCTAGAAAGATTTATTGTAGCTAACACAATATTTCTTTGTCCTATAAGTGTTTACTTTCTTGACCCAAAATACAATCTTTTTAACTGAAGCTAATTACACATCACCAGAAGTTAAATTGTAATAAAAACGTAACTTTGTTAAATTTCCTCATATATTTCAATTTTAAAAATGTGCCAAAGAATGAATACTAATTTTGAATGAATATAATGTTTATTGTCTGTTAATTTATAATAAATTGTTTATTTTGTATTCAGTCATTTTGTGAAACTCTTTTTGGTCACTTAGTGAAAATCGAAAATCAAGCGGAGCAAGATTTCATCAGTTCCTTGCTTGTTGGTAAGTGCATAATCGTTTGTGAAGTGTATAAGTTGGGTGAACTAATTTAATATGCAGATATTTATACTGTTAGATATTTTGTATTATGTTCAGGGGTACTCGCCTTCGTTTTTTTCACAATTTGTTTAAAGTTCATTGATAATTTTCGATAATAATGTCATAGTATGTCATATACAAATGTGCATTCATATCTGCCCAACACCGATTGTTCTATATTATGATTTACTTTCCGTATTTTGATAATTTTTAGGCGAGTTTGACGTAATAACTTGGATTGGATTAAAGTACATGGCATCTGAAGATTTATTTCGATGGACTGATGGAACAATTGTAAACTACAACAATTGGATACCAACCCAGCCACAAATATCTTTAGGAAATTGTACAAAAATCATGCACTCTTTAATGAGTCATGGGTGGGCTTCATCAAGGTGCACAACAGGGCGACCAAGCATATGCAAATTTCAATAATACAAACACATAGCACAGGTCATTATGTTACTACAACTTCCTGCAATGCGACAACTTGACCCGATTTCATTATTGAGATAGATTTGCGAGGGAATACTTCGGATGCTTATACTGCTAACAATCGTTTTTTAGACATAAAAGATAATCCGATGTTTTTGATGTTTAATTAATGTATGAATATACAGCATAGCTCTTGGTAATTTTGTTAACATCAGGTTGAATGAAGACGATTTAAATAAACAAATAAAATCAAATGACAGCTTTATACAAACTAAGCCGCTTACGTCATATTAGCATGCAAAATTGTCGAATGGCCTGAGTATTTCTAACAAGTGTTTAGTATTTTTCATTAAGTTATCAAAATGAGCACAGTAAAACTGTATTTACAAACAGTATAGAGTAAGTCATAAATAACACGTGTTTTGACAACATGTGTAAGTGTATAATGTTAATTAGTGCAATGTTAGAATGTTTTATTTTTTATTTTTGTAAATTGGTGACACTTAAAACTGTTCCCGATACAATTTGAACATTTATTTTTATTGCTTTGAAACGAATATTTTGACATGACTACTTTATTTCTTTTCGTTTTTACTTAGTAACGAACATCTTAATAGAAAAATCGTAATTAATGTACACATACTAAGATATTTAGCACTGGCACCAGAGTCCATATCTTATGATTATAATGCGTACGTCCCTATATATAGTTCTCTGTACATACATATATAATTAACATGGTATTGAACGTTTTATACAGTGCATACGGTCCAAACAGTTTTTCTTCAATTCTACTTGTATCTGAAAGAAAATGTCAGCCTCAATTTAAAGACTAAACATTACTCTAACATCATGCAAAGTTACAAGTTTGTATCTGATACCGTTTTGATGAAATTTATATTAATTTCAGAATCACTAGTTTGCAGCGATTCAACGTCACTATTGACTTCCGGTTTAACTTAACCTGGTTCCCTGGATATAAATGATTACGTACACAGACGCAGAATATATCATTGATTACGTATATATTCTATTTATAGAACTTGGGACACGTAAATGTTTACCTAGGCAGTGCGCTCCGATTGGGTTTAAATTTGGCGCGCTTCATTGACAAGGTTCGGGAAAAGTCTCGAGGAGTTTATCAACCAATCAGCTTACGCCGGTAAACGCGTCATGATTAAACCGGAAGTGAACAGTGACTCTCAATCGCTGCAAAATGATAGTATTGAAATTACGATTAATTTCATAATAACTGTTTAAGATATAAAGTTTTTGAATAGTCAGTTTTGTAAGGAAATGTTTAATCTACAAAACGAGACCGATATTGCATCCAAATATATTGGTAAAGGTAAAATAAATCTGTCAGACCGTACCTACTGTCAAAATGGTTCAATGGTGAATATTATAATGAGTGTATAGATCTAGTAATAACTCGTACACGGTGATGAATACGGGAGCGATTTTTAATTGTGTTTGTTGACAAAATAGTGTATGTGCGTGCATTTTAAAGAATAAGAGGACTCTAGTGCCAGTGATATTTAGTGATAGTATCACACAGTCAATAACAGTACTAATTGCGGTATGCATAGGAGATCGTGTCATAAATACAAGTAATATTATAATATTCACGTTTAAATATCCAGGTAAAAAATAATGAAATATTCATAGCCTGCATTCCAAAATCGTTTTAAGTCAATGCATAACTAAATCCGGTGTTTACATTAATTCACTTCAAAACTAACTAGCATTAAGCGGACTCAATTTTGATAAATATGTGCGACGTTTATACCATATTTTCCATGTTAATTGGTTTTGTTTGTATAGTAATACGTTTCCATTTCGTCCAATTAGACCCTTAAACAATTTTAAACAAAGTACAGGAACGTAATGCAAGTTTGGTAGAGACATAGTTAAGTTATAATATATACTATTTCAGTTTTTAACGATTAATAGAATCGCATACATTTGATTTTGTCAGAAACCATATAATAACTTTTGTGGTAGATAGTGTTCTAATCTAGTACTTCGTAATTATTAATGGTCTATATTTAGCGAGTTACAATGCCAGTGTTAAGTTTAATTCATTGTTAGTTCAAGTACATATTTATACCTAATTGAAAATGAATTAGCTTATGTTTTCATGATTCTCTTACTTTGAATGAGTACTATACTATAATACCAATTCATTTTAGCTCGATTGTGAAACAATTTCTTACAACTTAGATTAATCACATTCAAGTCCACTTCCTGGTGTCCCAGTATTGAGCTAGTAGGATAAAGTTTCTTGAACAAGAAATCAACGGAGTAGGTTTTGAATGGGCTTCGAACCAACGCGGGGCTGACTACCCAATGATGTCTAGTCCAACGTCGCAACCGCTTGGCCACGCCTGCTCCTTTGAAGGACTATATTGCCTGTTCAGTCGCCTTTTGTACTTGTGTTACATTCATTTGATCAAGATATCCTTCATGAATAGCAAAGTACTCTCTCTTTCTCAAAATCTTTATCCTGTATTAAATGGAATAGCTTAGAAAAGCAGACTAAATAGTATCTTTAATTCAAAAGAAGGCATTCTAGATTTATATAAGACTTTATACCTTATTCTGATAGAAGTATTGGAGTTGTAATCCATTAAAGAGGCTTGTGTTCGCTGAAGTTGGCAGCCGTACAAAACTGTTTCATTGAATAGACAATTTAGCACGAGTGGAAGCCTAAATAGTTTAAGCAAAAAATACTTTAGTTGTACATTGAGAGAACTCTTCCACAGAACAATTTGTTTTGTACGGACTTATGACAATTTCTTTGCGTGACAAATGACCTTTAATATAGGCAATGTGTTACAGATGTATCTTGGAGTAAACGTGTAGTATATTGTTTATGTATCTGATCTGATATATTATTAGATATATAGATTTTTGACGGTGTATATTGGTCTTTCTACACAGAGGTTACACATGACCCTAAGGCATTAACAGAGGTTTTATTTGAGACTTCGAGGGGTAGAAGGACCCATGATACACCTTAAAAAATCTGTATTACGATTTTATATTCCTTAAAATCATTTAAAAATCCGTCGACAGCTCACAAATTTACAAAATCAGATTATAGAGTTTAATTTCCCCGTAGGGCACCCCATTTTTATACCTAGCATACACGAACTTGATTGATTTACAGCTTTTCAACACTTTTCATACCAAAATATGTAACAGTAACTAAGAAAGTACTAAACTATTCGAAATAAACAAAGAAAACTAATGAAGCGGCGAATATATCAAATGCACTTTTTCCTGAGTGCGAATGTGGACTTGTGACGTAGATCTACGTTTGATCATAATGTCGTAATGACAGCCATGTTATGATGTGTTTGTATGATTTACAACTGGACATTGAAACTTAAAATACTCGTGTATCTAAAAGATTAGAAAGTACAAGTAACTACTTAAAAAAAGAAAAAAAACCGCACACGGATGATTTGTCTATATGGACTACATAAAAGATACACACACGCTGACGGGATTAGCTTTTATGGCACGATGGACATGGTTTTCTAAAAATAAAGTCAAGATAAACTATAGTCTGATTTTATTCGGTGAGCCGTGACAGGTTGGATGAGTCTAATCATAACCATGACGATAGGTATAACCAGTAAATGCTACACTGAAAATCAATACAAACTATAATATCTCAAGTATATATGCATGATATAATAGTTCAAAATCATTGTTCAAAATAGCTCAGTCGATAACGAGTCGGAAACATATGGCCAATCCATAATTTTACTGCATTGGTTCGAATCTAACCGCCTCCATATTTTTATTTTGTCTTAAATTCATACATAGTTGTTCGTATCATATAATGATTGTTGTGTTATAATTTGATTTTGTTTAATTTCTATTTGTTTTATTTCCTTGGTTCTTTATTTTTTAAATCCAGCAATTTATGATGTACCTAATAATAATACATTTATATTATACACTCCGCTTCAAATGCAGTGGCTGAATAGAAATCAAACTAGGATACTATCGAACGAATGTGCCAAAGTTACATGCATCCCATTTCACTTCTCTTTCTTATAAAATGCATGTACATAGAATCATTTTTATAAGACACGGTCGAGACAGTTAAATGTATGACATCGAAGTAATAAATAAGCACAAACTCAGACAAATATGCATATTCTATTTTATATACATTTAGCTTCGTGCTGCACAGAGATTTCGAGTTGCACATTTCCATGATGGCAAAAAAAATAATAAAAATAATAAAAAAGAATAAAGGATACTAAGCAGGATTCGAACCCGGGGTAACAAAAGCAATGTCTAACAATCCAAGTGTCTTACCGCCACGACTACTGAGTCACTTTAATCAACCTTGAATAATTATGATAAAGACAGTAATCAGTTAGTTGGTTGAATAAGGTGTGTTACCTTTTTGTAGGAATGTTCCAAAAATCTATAAATACAAAAGTGCAGTCACGGCTCACCGGATAAAATCAGACTATAAATGGATTATTTTTTTTGGTTTGAATGAAACACAAGTCGGCCTTTGAAGTATCACAAATAGTTATACACGTATATGCACTGCGTTTTCATTGATTCGCTTTCAACAACATGACCTAGTTTTCTAAAAATATAAGTGTACTTCATCAGTTTTTAAAATTAGGTCATTTTTAATGAAAAAAAAAGATTCCATTTAATGAGATGGGGACAATTTCATTGCCAGAAACAAATTTTTAATGACCAGTTTGTGTCAGTGCATGATGTAGACCCTACTTTTTCACAGAAATACTGCAGTAAGGATAATTCAAATTTAGATCGGCGAATCTGGTTACACTCCGAGTTCACAAAAATTACCCGTTGAAATTTAACAGATACAGTGGGAATTTATACAAAGTTTATGCGAAAGCTTTAAATAAAGCAGAAAGACTTTGAACAACCATTCGTTTGGTACAAAATAAAGTTGAAAAAAACTACAGTCACCATCAGACTTTAAAATTCAAAATGCATAGTCGTATTAACTGTGGAAGCGCACAATATGAAATTACAATTTTTGTGAAATAATATTAAGGATGAAATATACAACACTAAAGAAATGAGTTTGATTTTAGTAAAATATTGGCCGATAAAGCAGGATGCTCGTTACTATATTGAAGTAGTATTTTACGATAAGCCATTCATGATTATTTTGCATGATTTATTTATATTTTCTGCGTCTTTGTTTACTAAAGAGCAAGTCGACAATAAACATGTTTCAGCTTTTTTTCAACAGCTTTATTGACTTTTCATGAATGCTTAAAAATCTACATTCGTTTCTGTTGATTCTGCCATAACTGTATTGTTCCGTAACCAAAGCAATATCCTTTCAGGATATTGAAATTGAGAAGCAATATTACTTTCTAACAGAGCCATTAACTCAGAAATACAAAAAATGATTTTTGTATCGATTCATTTCAATGGAAATGTCGGAAGATAAATCTGCGAAATGATACATTTGTATACTATGTATATTTGTATGTCAATCTACAATATTAGCTATAGATGGCACTCTTAGATAATTTATAAATTATTCCAGTAGTTTATAAACAAGATATTTTGCAAACTTCTCTTGAAGAGATACAAGTGTACTGTGTAGAAAGTATATCCTTATCGTCAGAGGTATTGACTACTGTCAAACAAAACATTCATCTCGTGAGTAAGACGTCCGGCGTTAAATCGTTTAAATCTGTTTTATCCTATTTTGACATTATCGGTTATTCTCAATACGAAGGTCCATTTGACAAAATGTTACATAACTCCCTGCTAGTAAGTAAGAAAATGAATTTTAGTGTTTCGTCCATTACCTAGTAGATGTCCAATGATTGTGTGAAAAAATTACAAAAATCGGACTGTTGATAAAATCGTAACCGCCATTTTAGACCCTTATTTTAAATTTCCGTTACTGTCGCCAGTCCACCCCTGTGTTGTTTGCAATAAAATTGCAGAGAACACGGCCACTGAAAGAGTTAAATTTGCATGCAGATGCATTGGTAAACAATTGAAATTTGTACTTAAAAGGCTCTGTAAAACAGTATATCAGACATTTTAGAAATATCTAATGTAGAGTGCATGTCGCCAGACTTTATACTTTTTATAAAATTTCCGATACCGTGTCTGCCACAGCTAGATTAGAAAGCAAAATATCAACACAGAGTTATAAAAAACGCCTAAAAATTATCTTAGTTTCATTGATTATTAAATAAATTAACAAAAACCTTTGGTATGAATGATATATGAAAGTACATGAAAGACAAATGCGAAAGGGGTCAATAAAAAGTAAATAAGCAAAATTTCCGTTACCGGTGCTGCTGAAAATACCAGCAATGTTGAAACGGTATAATGACGATAAATACATCAATTGACTATAACTGTTTATAGATGATCGAATAATTCTTCGTTTGTAACTTTGTAGAGCTCAAACCACGTAATTTCAATACGAATTTAAAATTTCCGTGATTTAAATTTCCGTTACCATGTTTGGAATATCAGTCATATACGTTTCGTGGGGACATTGCGCCAGTCACTGCATCATATATTTATGTCGCTTATGACTTCAGGAACGCCTCGTGGTAAAATAATACACTTTTGAGTTTGTTAGATAAATTAAGAAATAGTTTAATTATGAAGGTTTTTAACGGTCGACAGTTCTTTAATTAATTGCGATATAAGTTCTATGTTGAGCTGAAAATAACACGTTGTGTATTATGAACTACGAGCACAAATATGCCTTGAAATTCAAATATTGATTTACTTCAAGAAATTATCAAAATACGACAGACAGAGATTATAAGTGTACCAAATTTCCGTTACTATGTGGTAACGGATATTTTGTGATTTTTGTCAGTAATAAAACAGCATTGTAACTTTGAAAATGATTTCAAGTCATTACTATTTTTACCAAAGGTTAATAAAATACACGAATTAGTCTCGAACAAGTAGACCAAGTACCATAAGACAATAGTGTTAAGCAGATCTTTATATTATAGCTCACCAGAGCCAGAGCACGATCTGTTCAATGTGATCTATTCTGATTGATGTTTGTCCGTCGTCCGTCCTAAGTCTCTTAAAATTGTATTGACAAAATTTAAAGCCATCAGTCATCAACTTTTGCACGACGCATTTAATAAAGGTCAACCACATTTTTTTCAAATTTAGCCCCTGTCATGGGTTCAATGACAATATTGACACTGCCTCAGGGGTCAACATATTTGAATATTGGCCCGCTAAAAGGGACTCAATGCTAAACATGGAATTATATTACGAAATATTGAAAACAAATTCGTAAATTGTATGGCCTAGAGCTTTATTGTTTGCATTGCCAACTCAAAGACACACTTTTATACAAATAAATGTATCAAATGTACAATCTATTTCTCATGTTAGTGGCCATGACTCCTCGGGACCCTCTCAATATCCTCTTTGTATCATATATACATGTATATCAGTTTACTGAATGGAAAAGATACGAACATATTTAAATCACGTCCTCGTCATTTTGTTAAATATTATTGCAGAGATCAAATAATGTCAGGTGGCAGATATCTCTGTGAACAAAATTTCCGTTACTATGTTGTTTTTGCGGATAAGCGTTGTTTTACCGAGTTATGATCTCGCTCATTCTTAATCAGTGTCTTAGTTTTATGTTTCAACTGAACCACGTCATCTGTTTGAACAAAAGCATACAAGTTTTTAAATAATTAATGCGTTTGTTATTCTCGTCGTATTTTTTTGATTATGTATATAGAACATATGATATGAAAAAATATGTTGTATTTGTGTAAGCTTTTTGACTTAGAAATAAAATGCAACTATAAAGTAACGCATTTGTTGGTTCAGTTAAAGACTTGGTGGGTTTGACTAGGGTTTAAAGGCTTATATAATCAATATAAAATTTCCGTTACCATTGCACATGTTCTTTATACATATACGTGCCTTTTAAGTATGCGGTTTATCACAGGTAATATGTACATTTTTTGTATCGGCAATGATCAAAGTGAAGTATAAGAAACAGCTGGTTAGCATTGTGACGTCCACAAATAATAGAAAACAATTGGATGGTGACCAATGATTACAGTCTTGATTTTACCCTTAGCATTGAAAGTGTGCCTAAAGTTCAGTGGCATGTAATGACTTAATTAAGAAGTCATTGTAGTCGATTATTTTATTTTTAGACAAAGACATGTATAATTGTTGAAAACCAAACCATTTTATTTTGCACGGAAGAAGATATTTGTGCGTTCGCCTTTACTGTCTGCAATGAGGGTACAAAATCGGATGTTAAAAGCGAATAGTAAAATTTTTACACCTTACCCTCTTTATATGGCCATAGCACAGGCAATAAGATAGTTATGCATCCAGAAAATTAGATTTACATCCCTGATACATGCATAATAATGAAAAAATCATTTAAAACTATTTTATTTGAAGTTGATTTTTCACATATTCACATTCCCAAATGGACCTTCGTATTGAGAATTGCCGTATATGTGATATATGGCGAATGAAATCTAATTGGCATAGTAATTTGCTGATAGCTACTGCAAACAAAATATAGCAAAAGTGTGAGAAAAGCAAACTATTGTTTAGATGATGACAAGCAAGAACAACGTTATTTAGAACTTGTAAGACTACACATAGATGTATGCAATGTAATTTTCTATCATGTTGTACAGGTTGGGTTATTTACAGCTCAAAATGAGAGCTCATTATTAAATCAACTTAAGTCGAAAAATCTCGTAATATTTCATCGGTTTCTTTTTGGCGCAGCTTTGTCCCATGAAATTCTCTTCCAGTATATATAGAGAAATGGATAAAAGATGCATCATTGTTTATTTGTGATAATCAGGTGCGTAGCATGGACAGTACTGTTTAATGTTACCAAATGATATATAAATATTCGTAATTTATTACAAAACATTAAATTATGTAGAAATGAGGAACTGTAATATGAAATCGACTTACAGTGCCTGCAGTTGATAGTTATTCGATTATAAATCCCATAAAAACTGTCATAACTGTCAAACAAAGCAGATGTTTGCTATATTGATGCCTTTCTAATGGCTTCATTGCATGTATTACTGCATTACATGTAAACTATGCAATATGCATATATAAGTATATGAGTTGCATATATAATATGTCTAAAACTGAAAACAAGTATTTCAATGCAGTTACTAGTGCAGATTGTCGACGATAATATGACACACGTTTTCAATATAATGTGTAATTACATTTCTGCAGCATAGCAATTTGTATAATGGCTGGTATGAAAACTGTATGACCATTCAATAATGACAATGGTTGTTTTATATTTCATCACTCTGATGTATACTTGTAAGTTAACTATGTGTTGTGTTTTGAAAATGCATACTGGATAAATTTATTTAATTGATGATAGCCAAATGCGTATAAGTACGAATGATTCTCAAAAGAAATAAGAAAATCTCGCATTGAGGTCGAAGTATATTATCCAAAATAAATAATTTTAAAACAATCGGATTTGATACAACAGACCACTGTTTAGAATGGCCTTGAGTTAAAAAGGTAAACGCTTTAAAATATAAGGAGGTAATAATATCGTGACGAGTAAGCTTGAGTAATTTAGAGGCAGGCGATTTCATTAATTGTCCGCGTAAACGTGCACCTCATAATTAAATAAACCTGATAATTCAGAAGATGTCAACTTTTGCATAAGCCTGCGTTAATAGTTTATTGCATGCATAATTTTACTCCTTTGCATAAGCATCCAGACAGTAGTAAATCAAACTAGTTTTTAATCAAAAATCAGCTCGAAATATCAAAGATGATGCGATTGAACACAAATGTGTGCCTGTTTACTATAAATATGCATTGCCTAAAGACACTTTCCTTTGTAAATATAATCTTTTTAAATATAAAGTGCAAGTGTGAATTTTAAGAATACCATAACAGTGCCAGAAATTTGCGAGTAGGAGTAAATGTCATTTGCGTTGACTTCAATATTATGACATTTTCAAGGCGTACAAAAAACAATTTATAAAATAAATGAAGGAAAAATGTGTATAGACAAAGGTGTTTCAAATGTCTTAAAATGTATTCCATATCTGACATAAACTCGCCTACTTCTTTGTGTGAGTTAATATATCCGTGTTACGTATTTTGTAATCGGATTTTACCATGTATAAAATTACAAGAGGTGTGCTAGTTAGTAAGCAAATTGTATTCTATTATCAAATATTGCATATTGCACAGAGAAATACATGATCTGGTTTTTTCGAACGGCTGCTACAGAGACACATGTACAATCCTCTTTTTCATAAATACATTGCGGAGGTCATCATATGGAAAGTATATAACATTAAGGTAAGAATTTAGTGTCAATAAATAAGATGTCCACTCCCAAAATAACAAAATTACAGACTTTATTTACTTACGAATTCCAGGGACACACACTCTAACAAAGCAGAGCGCCACGTTTAAGCAATCAACAAATTAGTCTTAAGGCTAATTTAGTACTTTTTCCTGGGTAAATGACTGATTAATTAGTATCCTCTATGGATATGAAACATTAAGCAACAGCGGTATTAGATGTAAATAACAAATAACAAGTTGTCACCATTAAACGATTATCTGAATAATCACATAGTGAACAAATACTATGATAAATAGATGGTCCCACTTGTTTACGAGTCCTTAGTTATCAGACACATTATTTATCAGCGGTCAATGTGCTCTACCTTATTTATTGGAGTTTCAATATTTATCTGTGCTATCAACAAGAAACTAAGTATAAGACATGGCCTATCGTTAACTTGCCTCGTCATTTTGAATTAGTCTGTTGTAAACAAACTGCTGACAATGTCATTAATGTCCATAAATTCGATTGACGGCAAACAAAGAGAAAACACTTAGATGCTGGTTTGTTATTGTTAATTATAGGTTGACTTAATGAATGATAAATAATACATTTATGTGACTTTTGTAAGCACAATACCAAATAAGAGAAATAATTGCGGGTGTTAACTATTCCAATATATTTAGAGAGTTTTATTCCTTGGTATCTTATTTTAAATTTGTAAAATTTTATTTGATTGCATAAAAGATTGAGAACATAATTCCAGCTTTTCCTTGCCATATTAGCTCATATTTTTTACAGGTTATGTTTTTTTCAATTTCATGTAAGTGGACGCGTTCAATTATAGACATTCTGTGTATATTTTATATTGTAGCACAAGGGGTAATAAACCATCAACGATTGGATATGATGAATTAAGTCAGCTGGACAGACCCAGCTTATTTTCATTAAAGTGTTTATTGTTTTGATAAGTGAAATAAATATGAACATTTTCTTTAACAAATATATTGTACATTATAAGTAACTCGGATATTTCATTAAAATAATAAAATTAAACCGATTGACGTTTCTGTAAGGAGATCAACATATGGCTTAGAAAATAAGGCATAACATTTATAATCAGATTAAATTAAACTATCGAAGTATACCTAAAATTTACAAATACCATAGCAAGGCACCTCTTATTGAAACTAAAAGAAAGAACAAAGCAAGGTAAAGCAGTAATAAAACTTAAAAATATGTTTCATCGTAATATATGACTTAGTTTAATAAATGCGGCAGCAGATTCACTATCTATTCTATTGTCTATTTATTTGGATTATTTATTTATCTATATCGCTTTTATATTATCATTAGTAAAGTCTAGATTTAAATAAACCTGATGCAAATTTGAACTATTCAATCAATAAAGTCTTAAAATCTTGAAAAAGATACTGGCCATCTCAATTACTGTTGGTAAGAATACAGGTGTAAATCGATCGGTAAATGAAATCCGAAATGTACATGCTTGTAACAAATTGGATACGTCTCAGTACCGACCGTTTTATGACAATAACGTCATCTAGATATAAAGTATAACAGCTCTATAAACGGATTATAATCTCCTGTAAAATAGCCTCTTAACACGCTGTTTTATTGCACAAAAAGGTTAATGTAGGTAGCAATATGACACGATCACCCACATACCACTTACTAGTTTTAATAATAAATTGACATAATGACTCTTTTACATCTCTAATGGGTAGGGGGGCATATAATTTTTATATATATTGACTTGTTGTTCCATATATAACTCAATGATAATTATTAGTTAAGTATATTTTATAACATATAAGAAGAATGTCACGACTCGTTTCTAACGACATGACTGGGTTTTCTTTCTCGTATTACGAGAGAAGTCTTTATGACATGAAATGACAACTTTTACTAGTAAACAGAATACCATGACCTTTCTGTAAAATTCAGTCTGTAAATTCAAAAAACATACTTGCAATCAATATGTCTAAATCGATACTCAACAAACTAACATTCCTAAAACACTCGACGAAAAGAACAACATTATGAATAGAAGTAGGATTTCATGATTTACATTCTGAGCATTATCAGTACTTATAGGTTTTTATTCTTATAAAAAAAACCTAATATATTACACCAGTCATATGACAGTGGTACGATTTGTTAAGCGCAACACTGGAGTGTAGTGCTATGTTTGTATTCAGTTTTGATAATGTCGCTGCATGCGAAACTTTTCGATTGTTACTGCCTTATTACTGTCTAACTCATTTTTGATAGGGGCCGCCAATGATGTAGCATAGGTTAGACTTAAAAGCGTACTGACAACACAGCCAGACGAGAAATTTTAGGTTCATGAATTGTTATACGTAGCGTGTTTTTTGTAAAAAATTCATTTATTTTATTTAGCATTTATATATTATCATTAAAAGGAGTTTATCCAAGAAATTAATATTTTTTCTTTTAAAGTGCGGTTTAAACTAAAACATGTACACACGACCTTCACGCTCTTCGCCGTCTGTTTATATAAAGCACGCTCGTATAGATCATTTTGGAGACTTTCTAAACCACTGATGAAGACACTGACACCATTAACAAAGAAGGATTATCAGACCATCACTGATTATAATCCTTTTATGTATTGAACATTTATACAGGCGCATATGATTTAGAAATCCTACATTATTGTTTTAATTAGCAGTTAATAACTTAAAGCAATTTTTTTTAGGAAATTTCAATGTCTAACTTACAGAGAATCATTGCTTTTAAAGCAGTACTTTTATTTAATTTATTGTTTGCTCTATTTGATGCTTTGCATCAATTATTTTTTGTTAGCTGTGTATTGCCGTAAAATTATATCACTCGTATTATTTATTCTGTCATCTATGACCTTGGTTAATTCATTTTCTGATTATACACTTCTAGATATGTTGTTTCCATAACTTCTGGATGCTCGCTGGTAGACACAGCAAAATGTAATGTGTTTTCCTATTTTTCTGGTTGTCATATAAATGTAGAGTATCAGGCCGGATAAGTTAAAACGTATAATTACGTTTCTGTATTTAAGTCTTTTGTCAACAAAGAGAAGTAAACAAGCGCAGCATCCATTAGTGCTTTGTGTCTGCCTGTCGCTAAGCATTATGTCGAATAAATGGCAATAAATGGCGAAAAAAAACACGTGTCACTGAAAGTTCTCGTATTTTAAAGGTTATACTCGGTACAAAGCCGCAGTGCGATTACCTAGTTAACGTGACTTATATAATTTACTCTTAATAATTGCACTTCAACCAAATGTGATAAAGTGCTCAAATTTACTTCACACGCTCACATATCATCTATAGGAGTATACAAATGATGACCACAACAAACAAAAAAGATAAAGTGATGCAGCTTTCCACCAGTAGCTTTAATTACTCCACAAAGATTTAAGTATAATCATATTAGTTCAATGTTAACAGTACTAAACTAAGATCATAAACCAGCTTAAATATCATTACAACTACGATTCATGTTAGACAAACATGATGATACCATGACATTGTAACATACAAAGACTAAATTTGTCAAAAAATATGGCTAAATCATATCTCATTACTTGAATAAAATCATTGGAATGGAGTTGAATTGCTGACATGTGTTGAATAAACATTTAAGTACGTTAAATTTAACAGATGCAGATAAAGATCAAGAAGTTCTACAACATAACCAAACTATTCTTGTTTTTCAAGCAGAACACCCGGGTAGACTACATTCACAAACGGTCTTGTAATGAAATGTTTGAAGTTTCAATAAGTGGATTATACACGTATTTTAGAACAACATATTAAAAGCTTTAAGAGATACATGTAATTGCAATTGCTTTTATTTATAATGAACCGATATGCATTCTTTTTATAATGACAGTAAGTTATAGTTTGAATACAAGTGAGCAGGTGTAGATGCAGAATAAAAAAGTTTTCTTATGATAATTTAGCATGAAATGCATCTGTCCTTCTCAGTATTTAATATTTATTAATAATTATTAATAATTGTTTCATCATATTTATATGCACAACTCTGCCTTTGATGTTAAATATTTCATGTGCATAAAATATACTTCTCTTTTGATTTAATTGAAGTAATATCACATATGAAGTTGTTTACAAATTATGTTTCTGATGTTCACAAAAAATTAAATACAGCATGTCATACAATATTATAGTAATATTATAGAAAAAAAAAACATTTATTTATCGTATGCCTGATTTAAACATTTTAATTTATATTTTTATTAGGTTATTTACTGTTTGATATTTCTATTATTATAATTTTAGGGCTGTTTAATTAAAAAATATATGGATTAAGATAATTTTACAAACTCTAATTAAGGTATTGTAGAGTATACTTAATATTTATTTTACAATATTTTGTGAGTTACACGACAATATTTTCTACAAATATTTTCAGCATGAAAGTTTTTCTTGAAAATAAATGCTTTGCCTATCTAGACAAAGTAGCCTCTACATAAACAAACATATCATACAGAAAGGCCATAATATTATAAAATACGCCAATGGAAATAGACAATTGGAAAGATACTAAATCTGAAGGAAAATACAAGTCATAACATCGAATTTATCATTTTAACCATCTTCAACGTTTTGTTTAATTTACAGAAGTCCAATAAGCGACGAATAATATTTCATTGATCACCATTTGTTTAGTAAGCTTAATAAAGTTTCGATAGACTATTGTTGTACGTCTTACATACTAAAAGATGGTGCAATTTGAATAATTTTAGTAACTTCTTGGGAATGGATACTTGATTTCATAAAAACATTCACAATACCTAAGTGAAAATGGATGCAAATAGTCGTATTGTAATGTTAGATATATTCGGAGGGCAAATGCTACATGATAAATCAGTGGTTTGGCAACAATAGCTTGTATTAACTATACAATGTATATATTTTGGAAGCTTGCTACCTTCGAAACTAACAATATGAACATTTCGTAGTTAAAAAAGTTTTTGAGCTTTTAATTCATGTGTCAATTGTACGAGATAACTCTGTTATGAAACTTCCTATTATAGTTAACTATACCAATAAAGTTTATAAAATAGCCATCTTAAAATTGATAGAATATGTTTACGTCGCAAATAATGTATAAAGCAAACATATGAAAGAAAAAAAACTTTCAAATGTATAGCAGGAGAAGAAGTTTTATTCTTTTTTAGTTAAACTATATTATATTGAGGGAGTTCATTGCCAAAGAAACAGACAAACAACAACAATGTAAATCAAATAAATCACGTGTTATTTGTTGAAGAAAAATAAGCACACAAAACATGAAAACAATAAAAGAAATAGCAACTTGATTATAAGAGAAACAAACAGATTATTATGTTTTAAACAAACCTTGTTGTTATTCCATCATTCGTCTGGACGAAGGAATTAGTAATTTGAATGCTCCATAGTATATAATTTTTCAGAACAAGTATATAACGTAAATTACAATCATTACCTAAACACATCCTACTGATTTAACAACAAATGCTTTATTATAAGATCACAGTTCGCTAAAAACATACCCATTATGTAGTCATTTTACATTTAGATTTTGGTTAATTTTAAAAGACATTTTAATTATATCACACCCTCGTGACGGAAACCTTGTTGATGGTTAATGTTCAATTACTGTTAGGGTGAATAAACCTAATGACATATCTGTTGTCTTAATACATATGGTTTTGTTTGTCTTGTTTAACGACCAAAGGCGTGTGTCACTGGAGGCGGACAGTTAAATTAACCATCGCTATTGAATTCTTTATTCTATTATCACTGCAAGCAACTGTTCACTTTCTTACATAAAAATGGCGGTCGAAGACGGACTTGAATCAACGATAAGTGAAAGGATGGATTTAGAATATCGACTTTAACTTCTCGATTAAGAAGGACATGTCTATGAATGACGCCTTAAAATGTATATTAGTGAACTATTGTAATGAAGTGCATTGGAACCTGAAAATAGATAATCCAAAACTATCGTGACTTACCTCTGGTCATAAACAGTTGTATTATTGACTGTACATATAAAATAGAGGTTAATGTGTTATCAACGTAATAGTAGAGGACAAGTATGTTGATAATCTCATTACTTGATAGAATCTTAAATAATTTACAGTATCTATAAGTATCGCGTTTATGTACCAGTACTTAGTAAATAGTAAAAAACCTGGTCTTTGAAATTCAATTTTTGGATGCGGTGGGTCATTGTGGTCGTAATAGACACTGATGCCAATTTATTCGTAGTTAGATATTTCGTTGGCTTCTTGTGAAACATTAGCTTAGCAATGGTAAAAAAATCCATGGAAGCTGGTAAACTGTATGTTAACCGTACTGAATTAAACGGTAAAACAACTAAACATACAAATAATTCTATACAGGTAAGGTGTAAAACACACGAAAACGTCACTGCAATTTGCGTTCACATGTGTTCGATGTACTTGTTTACACTTGAACGTCATACGCCTGTTTAGTGTGAGAAACAGAGAACAAAAGAAAGAAAAAAACATCTTCTCTTATAAATTTTATAAAACACATTCCAATGAAACTTAGATGTGGTCCTACCAGATGCAGATGCGAAGAGAAACACAACAAAATATGGCACTCTAACACACACAAGTAGTGACATAAAGTAAAATGCTATTCTTGAACTTGAAAATATTTTCTTTTCAATAAAACATATTTTGTACCATTTTGCTTTTTAAAATTCAGATTTGTGGAATGAAATAGATATAACAGCAATTTTAAGACAATTCTACAAATATTAATTTAATGCCAAATGATAAATGTTAAATAAATAGGCAAAAAGTTTGCGTTCGTTTATAATACTAATGACAAAATGCAAAAAAGTTTAAGTTCCTACTAAAAGTGAGAATGAAATAATGAACACGAGTGACACATTAGTTGCATTTCAAGACAAACTCTGAGTTAATTTATACTAGACAACTTTTATTTTCCACATGATTAGTTAGTAATCAAAACTATATATATATATACACCCTCGACGACATGTTTTCATTCTCCATAGAGAATGATACCAATTAGCGTGGTTATTGGCAAATTACGTAAATAATGCGAATTAGTCATGATCATATCAGTAATTTGGCAGCACAAACACATCTCCATTTATACAACGAAAGAAATACACTTTTTGACCTTAATGCAATCTTCAAACAAGGAGCAATGTTACGCTTATAAACAAAATTAAAACATTCAAAATTGTTATAAATGGACGTAGTAAATTAGGTTCACAGTGCACTAAAACAGCATATAATAATGTAAATGACTTAAACTGAGTATACGTGCTGTTTCATTAAAGAAGAATGAAACACAAATGACTTGATATATGCTCTTGCATTGTCAGTACCTTTATGGTCGGTGAACGTCTTATGACGAGTAGTTGACTTTTTTCGGAACATTTAGATAGGAGACGAGTAAAAAAGCTTATCGTTGATATTTGACCCGCAGAAGAACATTTCGAAAGAAAGTTTGTCAAAGCATATCATGCAACAAAAAGTAGTTAATTTGAATAGGGCTAATGTATGGCGAATATAGAAGATATGTTTGTAGCCCATGTCAATATCGGTCGCAAAAGATCCTTTTGAGTTATACATGTACCTTATTAAATTGAGCGGCTTATTAAAAATCGTTAAAATGTCGATTGTATGTAGTCCATTATTATACGCTGTCATTAAATATACATTTCATATCGACGAATCCAGTGAGATTTTTTCGGCATATATTCGCGGCAGAGTTCGGTCCAGCGAGACAGATACGTAAGCTTGTCATACTCAGAAACTGCGTTCAGTCAAAAAAACTCGTTCAGCATTTTTACGATAGAACCAACTTAAAACACAGTGAAAGAGGCATAAAAATGCTGAACACATTAAACATGCAGTATCAATCCACCAACAATAGAGTAGAATTGCGAATCAAATGCATTTTTTATGTTTTCTTTCCCAAATGTTTTTTTAGGGAAATGTATTGACAACACACGCGATCAATAAACTTATTTTCTGTCAAGTAAACTTAAATCATACTACGTTAAGTTCAACAACATACGTGCAATGTTAACACAAACACATAAATAAGCTCTAATAATTATGTTTATGACCGAGACTAACCGCATGCCTTGTCAGATTTGGTTCCGGGGCTTTTAAATATAGCGACCTTTATCTTGAAGGATGTATTCAGAGCTATTGCAGCAAAAATGCAAGAGAATAGTATATTTTGTGAATGTAATCGTCTTAGAAAGATTTAACATTAGAAGTTTCCTCACTAACGTTACAACTGAATATTTTTTATTTGAGAAACTTTATTGATTAATTATTTACATTGTACAGAAAGCATTAAGCACCAACAAAGCATACCATGACTCTGAAGTCTAGTCGTTGGCCGACGAACAAATGGTAAAACGTTGTATTATCTTTTTGTAAAGCTTTAGTTCTAACTTGATGGAGTATTTACATCTAAAGCTGTTTTAGGAATAGCAACTGATATCGTTCTCCTAACACAAGACAGTAAAATGGTAGTGGGGGAGACGAGTACGAAATACGCCAGTGAGTAGACTTAGTAAATACTGTACATTAAAAGGAGTATATTGTTGTTATAGTCGGTGTCACAAGAAGTGTCAGTGGTAATATACTTTGATATGCTGTGTTCCTTAGCGTCAATGGTTGTTATGCATTAAAACTGAGGGGGTCAAATATTGTCAATGCGTGTGCATTCAAGTTTTAATGCATATTTAATACTTTTTTATCTAGTAACATCATGCAATAAACATCGATGTGGTACCGTTTTGTTTTTCATATAATACAAACACTTTTTTTAGATATAGTACTTTAAAATCAGGATGACATTAAATATTTCTCAAGTTTTTGAACGTTTTTGGTTGTTTTGGTTTAATATCATATAGTCTTAAAAATATAATATATGAATTTAAAATGATTAAATAAAAATCATCTGAACGTGAAAACTTTTGCAATTCTCACTCAGTCTGATGAATATGATCAATATGAAAACCTTGACTTACATGTAATCACGTGTGATAAACATAAAGTACATTAGATCATTATAATAGGATTCCGTTTGTACAGTTAATTAATTAAATCGACCATTTTACGACATTGTCAAACAAATATAAGGCGATTATTTGTTATTTCCGTTTGTTCAATGTGTCAGAATTGTCTGAATCGAGAAGTAAAGCATCCATTGCCAAAGATACACTTTTACGTTGTAACAAAAAACACATGCAAGCTTGTGTAGCACAAGGGAGTTATGTGTTTATTTATATCAATGAAATTCATAAATGATTGATAATAAATTAACCACTCTCACTTCTTACTTAATCCTATAAAGCATGTCCAATTGGTGAAAAAAATGTTAACCAGTGAGTAAATACAAAATGTCATACAACCGATGCGTTATAGAAGTATTTGGCATGCAACATTTGAACAAAGAGAATTTAAAAATAGAGTGTAAAGGGTGATTAAAGAAACACTAATATGTACTAAAATTAAGTGTATAGCTAAAAAATTTGAACCACGTACATTTAAAAATTAAAAAAAAAATATTGATAGTGAATGTACAACACATGCGAATATAAGCCTGTCTCTGCAAGCAATTCGATGCACGCGATTGAATATAATTCAAAATAAATTTCTGCCAAAAACAATTATTTGATTTTTTATATTATCTACTTAAAACCTTTTGCTATGTTTAACAACATCAAAATTATTCGTTTAAAAGTTTTACCCAAATTTATATGACTATTCGAATGTTGTTTGTAACAAAAATTTTTGTTAAGAGTTATAACACCAGATTCAGCTTTATATATCTTTATTACAGTGCTATAATTTTACGCTTTAAACTAATACCACACCTTGATGTCTTATTATTGTCTATCTCTGTTTACGACGTATTGATTCGAACAAAGGTGGTCTTCGCCGTTACGCTACTTTCAATAAACAATTATCTGTGCTTATGTACGTAAAGAACAGTTTTATGACAATCCGTTCTATGATGCTGACAGCTTTATCTTTCCCTTAAATATTTGCGTCAATAGCTCTAAATAATTCATAGACTGATGTTCGAACTTAATCTCCAGTCGTGACTTAAGTAAGAAAGTGACAATATATATGAGGATTCTCAGTCATAAACAGAATACTTAGGGTTGATTTATGTGTTTGCACTCTAACATGACATGTATATTGTTGAACTGAACATAGTATGAGATAAGTTCATTGTTCTTTCGTGCTATCAATATTTCTTCATTATACTTACCAAACGGGGATTAAATATGTAATTTAGCTTAATTGTAAAGCAAAATAGACATGCTTATAGATACATATTATTAACATTTTATTATTGAAACATCTATAAACTTGTGTGCGCATTACTGTGTAATAAGAATTTGTTTTATATATTAAAACATTTAGGAAGAGAAAAGTGCATGGCTTATGCCTGTATACATACACATACTAACAATATCAAAATCGTCTAAATGTCAATTATCTCAATTTCCGAGATCCTGTTCTTTTTCAGTAAATGAATGCAATGCACAAAGATACTTTTGTTACTTCTAGGTGCGGTGTTTACGATCAAATACTATGCCAGCACAAACCATTATCGTCTAAATAAATCACCGTTTAAAGAAGCAAATCCCACAGCAATTATTTTTGAGATTACAAAAATAAATGCCAGTCTATGGTGGACTGATTGTACATTAATTACTCAAATATCGTCTGGTACGTATTGATAACGAAGGTAATATCACGTTAAGCACATAATGCACGCGATATGAACCATTTCCTTGCTTTATCTATATTTTGAGCTGTTTTTATTCATCGTTGATGTAGGTTATGTAATAAGAAGAACAATACTATAAGTGTAATTGTACATTGTCCTTCAGTATATCTAACCATGGATTAAATGTAATCTTGCTTCAAAAAATGTGTTTTCCAAAAAACGATATAAACATCAGAGAAATGCCTAAACCTGATTATACCACAAATATTGGTGAATACCTGATAATGACTGAACCACAAGTGTAAAATAAAAGTGTATGGATGCAAATGCAGACATTGTTGCATGAAAATGAAGCTACAAGGAGATAGCCAATGCTGCAAAATATTGCAGAAACAGACCACGCAATTTATGACAGTTAACAAAAAAGTTAAAACACCGATAGTTATGCACAGATTCTAGGAAGTATGCTTAATATGATACATTTATTCATTTATATTAGGGTGGTGCTATATATTTTATAATGGTAGGCTGGTAAGTACCACGTAAAATGGTCTAACGATAACTTTGGGAGTTTATACATTTATATACAGTATCCAGATAGTCTATTATCAGGTGAAATACTCTGTATATGCAAAGCATGCATGATAATTTTATATTATGTGAAAACAGACTCACGTCAAAAATGTATAAATACGACTGAATCCATTTACTTTATGTAAAATAACATATTTCAACAGCTTACACTGACGTTTGGGACAGATGTACGCCAATATTTCATCCATTAGAATTATTTTCTGGAAAATTAGCGTGTTAAAATAGAATTTATTTGGCTCTTGAGGGAAATGGTACTTTTCATTTCACATAATTTAAAAGAAATGTCAAAATAGTTAAAACATTGCAATTAAGTTTTCTGACATATATTTTAATTATCTTCAAATATATCACATAGCTAGACAAAGCAGACACTAAATGGAATGGTAAGGACTTAAAAATATCAACTATTATAAAAATGGGGCTTTATTTATGTTGTGTTTGCTTTATTCTTCTCTGGATTTCAATTTACTGTTTGATTTAGTTTGAAAAATCAAAAAAAGCTTATAAATTAATTCGAAGCAATTTAAAATCAGAAATAATTTACTAAAGACTCTGCATCTGTAGTTAATTTACAATTTGATAAACTATACTATAGAGAAAAGCATTCCTTGTAACATGTTACTATCACAGACTACATTCGACATTTCACGGCAAGTACAGTTCAGAAATACAATGAGTAGTTGATGTCATGAGAACAGAGTCCGAATCAAACATTGTCACTTTCGATCACATTTATTGAGTTTTTATTGTTTTAAGCACTGTGTTGCGTTTAAACAAAAGTTCAAAGCCTTGTCGTGCTGAGAGAGTAAATAAATTTAATGACATTTTAGAGTTATTTATTTTGAATGATGAACGTAGTATTTTCATTTTAAACAATAGGATCAAGCAATCCGTATTCTTAGGTTGTTGAAGCATTACATGAGCTTTATCAAGTATATTTCATAAGCTTACATACCTACGTGAGGTCCATATAGTTGTTCTTATATTGATGAGATGTATCATGTCAAAATGAAATGCATTTATGTGGTTGCAATGTCAGTGTATTGACCTATAAAACAGTATACCTATATTTTAACTAATGTATATGTTTAAATTGCCTTGTGCTTTAACCTCTATGGCGTATTTATATCGTTGCATTGTCAGTGTATTAAACTGTATCATACCTCTACTTTGAGAACTGGTTATTGAATATGCCCGGCGTATTAACCTCTATGACGTAATTATGTGGTTGCATTGTCCTGTGTATGACCGGCATGGCGTCGTCAATTGATCTTTGTGATAGATGTGTTGTCGATGTAATTACATGAGTTACGATTCATCTTAAGGTATTTATATGGCTTCATTTTTGTGTATGACGAAAAACATTGATGTGTCGTTTAGTTGCATTGTCGGTGTATTGGCATAATACGTCATAACTATTTTGAGGAGACTTTAGTGTTGCATTAACGGTATATAGAGTTGTACTATGTATAACATGTATGCTTGTCGGTGCCAATTATTTTATTATCATTATTCACCGATATCATCATGATAGTTATCTAGTCCAATATCTATACTCGAATTGGCCCTTTACAAAGCGTGTCATAATCGAAACTCAGTCACAATTTTATTGACATTGCTCCGATGATCATTTCTCCACATCAAGTGGATAGTGATAGTGTTGCGTATGTGAAATTGTGTATATTTTTTTGTTTTAGTGCTCTTTATCATGACTTGTACATGCCCATAAAAATGCTTATATGATAAATAGCAAAGGTTATCCGACGACGTGAATACCTGATTATATTTACTCAGTGCGCTAAAAAAATATACAGTTTGCAGCGAAATGATAGAAACAGAAAGAGTAAAATGTGATTTACAAATCTAACATATTTAAGTACTTTTGAGCAAAACATCGATTACAAACGGTTGTTTATCGCAATAATATAAATCGTATAGTAACGACACTAAAGATAAAACGACATTCCTAGAAATCTGTAGTTTAATTTTTCTTATCAAAGATCAAGGTTCTGATCAAAGAAACCTTGAACCATTATATGTAATTTCCTTCTTATTCGGCTTTAGCATAATGACATAAGTCTATGACGGTGTGTAAATACCGTCGAGACTGATGACCACATTTAGTTTCAGAGTAGTTTTGTCTTCAACATCAGGAAAACAAGCATAGCTTTCAGATACTTTCTATTGTCACAAGTTTCCAGAAATAATTCGACTAATCCTATTACACACGAATCCCATAAGAACGTGATCATTTATGTTTTGATTATTACTTAAATCTCCTTACTTATAGGCTAAAAACTTGACCGACGAGGTATTATATCAATAATGCACTTATAGACCTACTCTTTGACCAGTAAGTGAATGAAGGTTATGATTGTACCCCAATCATGGAGTTGATAGGCACAAAAATATACATGTGTGGAAGTAGACCCCACTGAATTTGTATTAGAATTTTACCGACAATGGCAATTCAATGGTGATTAATTTTATGGAGAAAAGAAACTTCATCAATCAGTTCTGACAACTGTTCAAGAAAAACAAATACATTTGTACGATGCAAATTACTTTTCGGCTGAAACGTTAAAATATGTTTAAGCCGGTACATTGTACGCAAATATATTAAATAGCAAGGATCTGAATAAATAAATCTTAAATTGTAGAAGATCGCGGTTCTTTTTCCCAATTTCGAAGGATGTCATTACATCTTAACTTTAAATACTTTGAAGTAGTGACAAACGCCATAAATATAAAACCGATCGTGAAATAAACTTGAAAATATTAACTGTTCTGTAAAAAAAAGTTTCCAATCTGCGTGAGAAAAATCATGCATGTGCTTTTGTTTCATACTCATTAGCTATCACAATGCCGCAAATGATGCTAACCTTAATGGACACGCACACGGGAACAAGACATGTACATCCGGTCTACAGTTATAATAAAAGAAACTCGCTGAGAAGAATGAGTATTGAAAGTGCATAATTTACAAACATACGGAAAGTTAAAGAGAAAAAAGCTAGCTGAATTCTTCTAGATTGGTGATTCACCTAAACAAACAACATTGTTTAAATACAAATATTCACAATTAAAACATTTAGTTAAACAAAACATATTTTTAAGTGTAACAATAACAAATACACCTAACACTCATTTTAACTTGACCCTTTTTTAGTTGCTTCCATGTCGTTTTTGGTTGAACGACAGGGAGGGGATTTGAGAACTTTATGATAGTTTTTACGTAAATCTTTTCTTTTTAAGACCGTTAAGTTTAAACCCTTTTCGTTTATTCATGTTATCGTATTATTACTGATTTAGCTTAAAGTGCTCTGTGTTTTCTGTATGGCCATTTTGTACTTGCCATTTACATTGGCAATGATTCTAGCGTTTTGCTTAACATGTTTGTGTGTTGCATGCAACATTGTCGAGTTGTTTCCCACTGTCAGTTCCAAGGCAGAAACATCTATGATTCTAATTTTAATAATATTTCTTATGATTTCGAAGTATGCAATTATTTGTTAGCATTTCTCAAAAGTTTTACCATGTTGTAAGATTATCAAGTTAAGCGATAAAATAAAAATTGAATATGAAAGGATGTACGGCTTCATCTAATACAAGTACCTACTGCCAGATCATAAATAATACTGTCGTGTCGATTAACTCAATTTTTCTTAAATGTTCATTAAAATCGTGCATAAAATACCTGTAATATCATTCAGGTAAACTTATTATAATCCTTGTAAAAAAATAATATACAGTGTCATTTAAATCCTTCTTAAACATAAAAATGATAAAAGTTGATCATGCATATACCGCAAGTAATTTTACTAAAAATAAACTGTATTTATTTTTAAAGTTTGAATAATATAGTTTTAAATTACTTAATCTGATTTTGGAATTATCCCAAGTGGCTGTTTGTATTTTATGGGTAAATGTAAATATGTTATTCCTAAATCAAGATTTGTCTAAGGACGATTAGTAGGCACAGTAAATGTCTGAGCCTATCTAATCACCTGGTGTCAAAATTTTGCAATATGACAGACGTAGCGTGTAACTCACATAGTGTCGTAATAGCAGACACTTATTTGTAAACATATTGTATATATATATGACATGTTTGTCAAGTGTTTGCTATAGAAAATTGGCAATATCAAAATTATACAATTATACTTAGAGCGTCTGTTTGTTACCTTCGGGAATCAAGTAACATTAAAAGCATATTTATACGAAATTATCATTATAAGCTTTTTCGTCCAAACCAAGTGCCAGAAACATATGTGAATTTCACAACGGTCTAGCTATCATGTTTAATTCTCCTATAATGGTATGGAGTCACAAGCTGCATTGAATCTTAAACAGATGACCCTAAAGAAGTAATCTTTTTTTCGACTTAATAAACATTTCAGTAGTATACTATGATAAGACGCCATCTCGGCACTTCAATGATGTTTGTTAATAATTGAGACTTAATACAATATGACTAGTAAGGATATTGGTGAAAACGAAAAAAAAAAACTAAACATAAATAATAGTTTGAAAAAGATACCAAAATATCCTTTTTAACAAAATTATGTTTAATTTGTAATTTCAAAATATACGGAAAAATAAAAACGTCTGTCATTATATTTACTGTATGTCTGTCCTTAGAATAATTACCCACACCTGCTTCTCGATTATTAAAGTCGTCTTCGAGTATTTGAACGACATTTTGAAAGTACAGTTGTTTATTCTATATAATTATATTGATGTTCTAATATGTCTGCTACTCTTTTTTCGTTATCTTACAGAACAACCAGTGTTCTTGGTAACGTAAAAATACAACCCAATAATATCAGTTCAATCCAAAATATATACATTAATATTTTTCCACTCACAATATATGTCATATTAACTCAATGAACATTAAATGGTCTCTCAGATCTACGTGTCGCTTTTAGAAGCCATAAGTATATACTTTGCATGAACACTAATCATGTTAAAATACATGTCTTAACAGAAAACACTTTCCAAACACACTAATAAAAGCGAATTGAAAGTTGTAGGAGAAATGATGCAAGTAATCTTGACATTTAACAGACAAATGCCAGTGGTTCCGTCATTATCATTTTTTTATCACACAAGGTTCGACAAAATAGAACCTGACTTTTTGGAAACTCTTTAGTTTATTTCAGACGTTTTGACAAGATCTGTCAAAAATTATTGCGTGCGACAACGTTTATTATGTAGTAAACAATTATTAAATTTTGCAGTTGTTTTGTATAGCATGATGTGCAAGAAAAACAAGTCAAACTTGTTACAATGGTGGATTGGCTAGACAAGCAGGCGCTAAAACAAATGTAGAAGGATTTATATGACATTTACTTGAATACATGAATACACAATATATTCATAGTACGTTATTGTACATTGTAACTAATAGCTTACACAAAAATTATTCCGCTCCTATTTAGTGTTGCTTGCCTTTTCAAAGAATAATAACATAATGTCAATCGTTAAAAGTACTTTAAATAGCACCATAATATACTTAATAACTGTATAATGATTAAAGATAAAATTATGTTTCATGTGCTTTAATAGTTTCTGATACACAATTATAATGTAATTATGGTCATACTTTATAGTGCATATGTACCTAATAATATAATGTGTTATATAACACTAGAAATTCCACGCACATATTAAAATATACTATGATTATGCCCTTAAATGTTTGTTATGATAAAACAGAGTCGTCATTGTTCGGGTATTTGTAAAATAATAACATCATATTTTGAGATTTCCTAAAATGGTAAGACATTTTACATTTTATAAGATATGAAAACGAACTAGTTGATGTTGTGGCATAGAAACCATATTATTTCATAAATAATAATGTGTTGGAACAATAGTAAGGAAGTTTGTTTGTTTGTTTGTTGGGTTTAACGCCGTAGCAACACATTGTAAAGGTCATATAACGGCGGTCAGTCAACCTACTCACTCCTCCTTAAAAGGCTAAATCTCTAGATTTAGCTGTTAACTAACTACTAAGCGCATACTTTCGTCAGTGACTGACAACTAACCTACATAATTAAAAATCATTGGTAGGAGGGAAAATGGCCTTAGAAATTATATCATGGCCAAGCTCCACGAAAAAAAATCCTGCCCGGGAATCAAACCAACGACCCCTCGATCAGTAGACTTGTGTGCTACCAACTGAGCTAGCCGGCCGGCCGAATAGTAAGGAAGACCAGATCGTACGTAAACTGTACTTGAAATTGTAATCAATTATGCTTTGAACTAACAATACATACCAGTATTAACGAACTTGTTACTACTCCAAACAGCAATAAATTGATAACTAATTAAATACATATCAACAATACTAACAAATGCAGTTTCCTGTCATCACTTCTTTAATACACTTAAATCATTTTATTAAATTGGGAAAACAGACGAAATTCATTTTGCCATTTGATAATAATAATACATGTAAGAAACATTATGAAGTTACCTCGACAATCTTTGTACAGTGTTGCAACTATTCAAAATACACACTGTAGGACAATTTTCATAATCTAATGAATGTTTATCAATATGTTATAGCTGCACAATGAATTTATCAAAATACAATACTCTATTTTCATTCGTCTTGGATGATTTCATCAATCACATAAGTCTGAGTAAGAAATCTTCAAGTTAATGAAAACGTCTCGTTCGTTCCATATCAACGCCTAGTGTCATAATGGTGCAATCTTGAATGAAACAATCAAATTAACTATAGACTTAAATCAACGTCGTAAAATATACACATGGATCATCACTTGAATGTTAACAAATTTTATATTGTTAATAAAGTTGTTTTTAAGAATTTTGTTTATCATAAAACAATAAATTTCGTGACATATATTATTAGAGCTATCAAATCGATCAAATATAAGTGAAAAATATAACTATACCGTAAATTAGGGTTCGTGTTTCAACTTTTTGCGCTTATCTAGTATAGTTAGTCAGTTATATGGTTGTTTGACACGACATTGGATAACTGTAATCATATGGAATTGCATTGATGTTGTTTTTAGTGGTTAAACAATTTAAGTCACATAACTATAATGTGTAGGTCATTTCTGTAAATACTAAACATTGTTTATGTCGTAATATACAGAGTAGCACTCATGATTGTTCCAACATATCTGAAACAGATCAAGTTTTACACTATCACTTTTATTCTATTAGAATATGTTGGTGTTCATATGAAATGCAAAATTTGCTTGTTTTTTGACATTGAAAAACGTAATTATTGTTATTTAGTACCTTGTTTTATTTTGTCTTGTTACATTTGATTTGTTAGTTTGTTTTGGTTTAACGGCGCATCAACACAAAAAGATTATATAGTGCCGATTGTTACATTTTGATAACAATATTTTTTTACAGGACTGTAGCACATGTATTTAGAATTGATAAGTTCGTGTATCTAATACATGATTAGCATATCAATGCATTTACAAATACGCATTTCATTGCAATTGCGATTTACAAACAAATGACAGAAGTGTGTTTTATCAATTTTTAAGAATATAATAACAACAAAAGAAATAAAAACAAAACATATATTAAACAGTTTATAGTTTATAGTATAGCACAGATTCATAGTGTATTTATCAAGAATGATCCCTTATAATAAAACATTGACTTAAGGTTCATGTAAAGTCTTGGTTTGCAAAATAATTGAGTGAAAATGAAAATGTCCTAATTCTGTCATATCTCCACTCAAAGTAGTGTTTTATACATCAAAATGTTCCTTATGAAACATACAAAGTGATACTTGTCATCAATTACTACAAAAATATTTAACAACAGATGTATTTGCAAAATTGATGTTGTATAAATAAAAATACTAAAATGTATTAATCTTTTATTACAACAAAATTTAACATTAAATCCTTTACAGAACATTATAGTTCATATTCTATTGAAGGTACTCCAATATTTATAACATTAATAAATGTTAAAACAAAACTAAGGCAAATGAAAAACTAAAGTGAAAGTAGAAACAGGGTCGTGAAAACCCATTACACTTGCAGCTGTCAAAATGTTTTTCATATACCGTAGTTTTGTTTCAACATTTATTGAGATTATATATTTTGGCGTACCTTCATTGGAATATGAACTATAATGTTCTGTAAATGATTTAATGTTAAATTAATTTGTAAAAAGAATTGAATGTCTTTTAGTATTTTCATTTTTACAGCATCAATTTTGCAAATACATCTTTTGTTAAAGTTTTCATCTGAATTAATTGCCAGCATTACTTTGTATGTTTCTTAAGAAACATTTTGATGTATAAAACACTGCTCTTGATGAAACTCTGACAGAATTATAGCATTTTTTTATTTTACTATTATTAATGCAAATGAAGACTTTACTTGAACCTTAACATCATTAATGTAATGAACTTATTATTAAACGCACTAAGTTTTAGCTATTTAAGAGGAATTACAAGCAATACATAACAAAGCATATACAATTTATAATGACCAATGACAGTTTCTAAATGATTTGGCAATGCGTCTTAATATCTTGCTTATGTACATCCTCTCCAAAAACAACATGAAAAGTAATTTTCTTGTTAAAACTGTAGAAATCAAAGCACTGAAAGTACTGGGGTATTCATTGTGTTTAGATTTATTCAATTTTTGTTGGGTTTTATGCTGTAGCAACACCTTATAAAGGTTATATCACAGCGGTCAGTTCACCTACTCACTGTTCCTGGAGAGGCTTTATCTCTGGATTTAGCTGTTAACACACTACTAGGTGCATACTTCGTCAGTGACTGATGACTGCCCTACATGATTTAGAATCAGGGGAATGAGGCAGAATGGCCGTAGAAATTATTAATGGTGTCGATTACATGTTTTTTTCATACTCTCTTCACAATAAAAATCTGCTTGAGTCATTTACAATATTGAACGATTGAATTTACGTATTACTATGATTACTGTTGTAATTAGTCAAAGCTATTAACTGTTACAATATGACTATCACATTGTTTAATTAGTCTGTGTGTAAAAAAACTCTAATATAGGAGAGATTTAAAACTATGTCATTGTTATCTGTTATGTGTGCTACGTAGTACACACTTTTGATTAAAGTTGGACAAACACCCTGCAGCTATTCTATGATTTATATAGTAACTGAACAGAAAATAATGTATTTAAACCCCATTTCTGCTTATCATAAATGTCTTAGAAATTAATTTTACCTGCACTGATGGTGTTTAATGATGAAGGTTAAAATTTACAGATATAAGTAAGAATTAATTAATAATAAATTATATTTCTTTTTTTTTTCATTTGATTACCTGATTTAACAAAGAGATTAATGTAGTCAAGTGAATGGGATTATTATTTGGAAAATAGATGAAAGTGTTTTATATGCACAAATTATCTATATCTTGTAAGAAAATAAACAAATGTTAAGATTCAAAGTGTTATACTTAGATTCATCTAAATACCAGAGTTCATTATTACACACAAACTAGTTATTTTGAAGTAAAAGTGATATATGTTCCAAACATTAATTATGTTGATGACTTCAACAAGTACAAATAATATATTCAATACATTAATTGATAGTATAATAATTATCATTTATATTATTAATATACTTAAGTTAAATGCAGTTATTGTATTTTTTAAATGAGTATGTTGTATTAACATGTTTTATTCAGGAAATTTTCCTTAATCTCTCCAGTTCTTGACAGATTACGCATTGGTGAAATGAAACTTTTCCATCATAAGCCTTTATTCTTTATTGAAAAGATTTTATAGATTTTATAATCCCTTAGCTCTCACAGTACTTCAAACTATACCTTCACAGAGAAAAAAATCTACATCAATTTTTATTTTCTTGAAAGGGTTTGGTACTCCAGTATCCAAGTCAGGGTGCTTCTTAATGTATCATAGTCTACACTAATAGCGTGACTTTACCAATGATAATTCACACTATTTTATTGCACAAGATTTTCAAAAGACCCCCCCCCAAAAAAACCACTTCAAAACAGAGGATTTTTCAAATTTACTGACTTGTAAGTATTTAAACCCGATATAGTCATGGATGGATTTTATTGCAAGTATTTTATCCATTGTGATACTCATTGACAAAATGTATATTGATGATTTTATCCTTGTTAAATTTATTTCACTTAAGGACTTGCATCCAATGCGCCGTAAAATTCAGGTTTAATTGCACACAACCCGAACAGTTACAGTCCGGAAATAATTATTTTTAAAACAAACCCAATACGCGGAAATCAGCACTTAAAATAATGTATACAGTACAATATTAACATTTCCAAAAATGCTTGAAATCGTCAGTTAGCCATGTATGACATCTCCTTTAGATAAGCATTCTTGAAAGCAATATATGTGTCAGAGTTTAACAATTTCGTCATGTTCCGACCGAGCACGTACAAACTCATTTTTTATGGTATACTTTATAATTCACCTGTTCATTTGGCAAGAAATTATATTTATTGATAACCAATCCAGATTATTCGATTCAAAAACATGTTCTGTCCCATATTCTGACGGCTAATCGAACGTAGATTATATTTCTTTACAAGAAAATATTGACGCAAAACATCAAAGGTCCCCAAACAATTAATAGCACGAAATGCTGCTTACGCCTGTGATCTCTAAAAGTGAGGGATTAAAATTCTTTAAAAATGTTTATTAACCGTTAATTAAACCAATAATGTTTGATAATTTAATAAATAAATGTACAATATATAAAAGGATCATTATCAGTGATGGTCTGATAATCCTTCTCTGATTATGGTGCCAGTCACAGTGTCTTCGTCAGTGGTTTAGACTGTGACTTTCTATAAATAGACCGCGAAGGCCGTCGAGTGTACATCTATCTCATAGTACTGCCACACACCTCTCACGAGTATTATGGGCAGTCTTATCTCTGTTACAAGTTATTCGCTTCAAGTATATTCTGTGACGTCATATTGAGCGTCTGGTCAATTTCTCGCGCATACATAAAGTACCAGTTTCAGTATGATGTTGCAAATCATGAACTACTTTGTCTCGGAATATTCTGGCTTGGGTGCTGTTAGGTATAGGCGATTAAAATTGGACTCCGATCGGAATACTACTGTTAATCTTTTCATAACAGAGTATTCATTGTTAACACAATGAATACAAAAATAGCCCTCACCTACATCAGTGAATACAAAGCATTTTAATTATAAAAAATATTCAATCAGCCTTTTATCTCGATCCAGACTCTTTTAAATTATATCTTGAAATTCAATGCAAATAGTGGGCGTTGGGTAATTACTTTTTGCTTCACCGCACAAATACAATTATGGTTATAATACATGTATATGGTCTCAGATGAGGGAACTAGTTGTATTTAAACAAATAAGTAACACAATCAGCTAATGTAAGAAAAGTAATTTATAATAATAACGTTTTTGTAATATGCATAGAATTATATTAATAGAGCCTCTTAAAAGAGATAAGTACGTAAAAGCTTTGTATCCAAAGGTGGGAGAAACCAGCATAAAGAAAGTACTTTTTGTTCCCAAACATATTGTTTTTTTTTATTTCCTTTTTTACTTTCACTATGTTAGCCATTTTGTCCGATTTCAACTTTGAATAAAGTAGTTTTGTATTTGCTTTGGTAACAACAACTCCTAAATGAGAATAAAGGGCATTTCTTACCTCCGAGTTAATTTCGGTGTCATGCGAAAATGAAGATACATTAAAGAGAAGAAAGTTACCATTACCCTGGTTTGTAATAGATGCCAATCCTATAATGTGTGTTATCTTTGAGTGGGAGAAGATACTGACTAAACTTAATGTCAATTCTGTCAACTCCAGAATAATGTTGATAAGTTAGATCTTCTAAAAGCTTCCATGGTTTTAAGTTGATTTCATACAAATAATACCATTGGCCAAATTACTAAACATAAAAAACCACGCGAAACATAAGGGAAAAACGAAACGTTATTATAACTGATGGCATCGAAACATCTGGTTAATCGAGAACTGGTGTATTTGACCCAAATGCTACATAGGTTGTAGAGGGAATTTTACAAAAAAATGAGACAAATGTCACTGTTGTAAATTATAACGACACTGTAAAAAGGCAAAAGTATGAAGTCCTTGAGTAAAAGATTAAACACGTCCTCTCACATAAAAGATGTCCTCTATTTTATTAACTTATAAAGTTTGTTCTTTTTTATTTATTCTATATCAATTAAATTTATTTCAAGTGTAAATGTATCAAATAAATCAAAGTATTAAAAGTACAGATGTGGCGGTGCTACTGTAATTGTTAAACACTGAAATGATGTTTACAGAAAGTCTTTATAAAACTAAAAACAAAAAAGGTATTCTGAACTAAAATAGAACATGTTTACTATAAAATGTATGGCATATGCTCTCTAAGATTTGTGAAGTTTGATGTTGAATTCAAAATGCATGCCTAACCATGGTTATCCAATAATGAATGAAAAAAATCAATATAAAGAAATGAAAATGTTAAGTGAATAGGTTATTGTTGCAATGGAAACTATCATTTTTATTGAAATTATGGTCTTCAAATATACTTAGTTCTGATATTTATTTGATTCTAAATTTAATCTCATTTACCACCTATGTAAAAACAATACATTGGCACTGTCTTACCAGTTGCTAAGGTTGTTTCCCAGTATCTCAGTTCCCAGAATTACAAAAATGTTACTTATGTTTGTCAAGGGAGAATGTTTAAGCAAATATGTCAAAATAAAAAACAGTATTGATGAAAACATACACTCCCCTCGCAGCTCAGTGAATACATTACATTCACCCGCTGCCTTAAAACTAGTCGATTTATGATATTGACCTTTACTATGAACCTTTGAACGACCAATGAAAGTTTATCAAATTCCAATTTAGCTGAAAAACTTTAAACGCATTTTCATTGGTTGAATGGGTAAACAACGCCCTATATGGTATGATCATACTAGTGATGAATGCAACCTCGTATGACGTCATATATAGCGTGGCTACACTTTGTATTTAAGTTCAATAAGTTGCTCTATGTTTACAGGTTAAAGATCAGAGATTGGCGTTCAAAAAGATCAATGTTTACTTTCATTTTTGTTAATTTTTTCATTATATAACTAATGCAAAACTGTCCAACATCTTTGCATTTCGACATTATGAAATTACAGGCGTGAGAATTTTTTGCATCTATTTTTAAAGCCACTATATGAAGATATTTTCATTAACAGTAGACTTGAAAACTGTTTTACAACCATGAAGTTATTAAAATATAACATGCATTAAATACACAATTAATCGCTCAAACCATTCTGCTTTCTAAATCCGAGTTTGACAAAATGTCCAATTCTTAAAAAAGTGGGGTACTTTTATAAGAGCAAACTTTATTCATTTATACGCTGATGTTTGATATACCTGATCCAAAATAGTTAATAAGCTTAATTATGTAATTCGGAGTTTTTTTTCTCTAATAAGACTTCATCTTTAAAATACTCTGACAAAACTATTGTTTCAAGTATTGACAACCAAATTCTACTTTCGGTTTCGATCTACTTTCACTTTGAAATAAACAAATAACATGAACATATCTAAGCAATATTTGCATATATTTAAAAAATCTTGATCATTAGAGGTGATTGAAATAGATTAATGTCTATTTTCTTTGCAGTCAAAAAAGAGTTACTTTTGATATAGGGGCTTTAAAAACCACATGACAGTCATTTATTATTATTATGTGTCTCTGGCTAGAAATAGAAATATCAGTTTGCACGTAGTTTTTAGCAGAGGTAGATAGTGAACGAGTACGAGTGAATCTTTCGAACCGATGCAATGGAGAGTAATGAAAACAGTGCCTAATAACTATATAATATCAGAATGCAAACATAAAAACACAAAATTTATATCTTTCTTGTGCTAAAAATGAGTGGTTGCCATAAAAACTAAACTAATAAATACAGTCCTAAAATGAGATTCAGTTATTGCTACAATACTGCATACGCCAATTTAATGAAATTCAGTCACAAAACTTTTCTCCTTTACTGAAAACTTTGGTTTCTATGGTAACAGAAAATAAAGATATAATTATTTGAATTACAATCAGCAAGAATCCATTCATAGAAATAATAAATCAAATAAAAATAAAAATTAAATACGTATTTATTTCTAGTAAAAAAGATAAGATAATACGATAAGAGATTCAGCTTCCGAGCTTTCAACTAGGATGAAACCCGTTGGGTGTAAGATTAACTCTTATTAATAGTATAACAAGGTTTTATCAATATTTTCTACAAATTGCAATGCATTTTGTGAAAATAATTATAAACAAGTGAATTCAGAATTTGATACAAACAGAGTGATTTCATTTTAATGATTCATAGAATATGTGGATATAGAAGTATCTAACTCTCATTGTAGTAAACAATGATACAATAGGTCACAAAAAAGTTTATTCATTATAAAGATTTTTTATGAATTAATTTATGTTGACAGAGTGCAAGAATATTGTATAATTGGAAGCAAAGTATTTTAATTATCAGGGCTTAGAAAATAGTCATTTCTCTTTCATTTCATATCAAGGCAAAGTTTGAAGACTTTGGCAATATTGAGTAGTAAAGTTACATAAAGTAAATGGGTTGTATTGTACCTATGAACTCAATAAATCACGTAATCGAAATTTTTCATATCCGAAAATTTGTTCACTTTCCAAGTTTGATGACTAAAATAAAACGATTCATGCTTGAGGTGCACTATTATCACTATCGTATAATTAATTTGATTCACTCACACCTCATTAGTAAGGTGTAAATGGTTTTTAAGTGGTCCAGGAAAAAATAGAAACAAAAAATCGTCACAGTCACATGTTGACGAAAATCGCCGATTTTCGTAATATTATATATTTTCAAATAATTAGTTTTCTATACCGCCGACTATTTTGCCAACGAAATGGACTTTGGTACGATAACTTGTAGGCATTCGGTAACAAATCCAACGAAGTATAACATTTTTAAATATTTATCAACATTTGTGTAATTTATTATACCAATGTTCATTCTCAGTAAACAAAATCAATGTTATCATTGGAGAAAAATATTTATTAAGCAATTAAGACTCCATTTCGCAACTGCCTGCTCCATTTCGTCCATTTCGCCCAAGATTCTCAATTGCGTGTTTGAGTCATACGCGAAGTAAACCAGTCAATGTCTGTTCCATTTCGTCGATTTACACAAAATTTTCCATTGCATGTTTTAGTCATATCATGTTTCTCTATTGCCGGATGTAAAATCAAATTTATGGAAATAAGTCGCATCCGATAATCAGGATATTATACTAACCGGAAATATTCCGAATCAAATTTTGCAGGAATAATATGCGAAGTGGCTCGGGTTTTTTGCTTTGATTCAATGGTCGGAGCTGAAATTATTGCTTGTTAACTTCGGAGCGGTGCTTAAGCCCCGTCCCTAAAAAATTGTAAATCTCTGTAAACTTCGACGTTTTTTGAAATAACAACAGTCCATATAGTAACGTTATAGACGTTCATAACTTACTTAACAAGAGTAACAACACACAAGGATATAAACATAAATTGGATGGTGTTTGAAAGTGTCATTTCAATACGCTTCTAAATCAAAGCTTTTAGCTTCATCTTCTAAGTACTTAATATACATTTACGACTGAATCTTGAAAGTGTGTACTTTTAACCAAATTGGTTTTGTCTTTATTCATACAAAATGTAAACATATCTCATATATAATATGAAATACTATAAACATGTCGGATAAAAACTAATATATGTATAAATTGCGCCAGGCACTAGGAAACACTAAAGCAAACTAGTTTATGTTATGTTTAATAGTTAAGTTGTGCTTTAAGAAAGAATATTGACATTTTTTTTATCTATTTATTTTTATTTTTATTTATTGGAGTTAACGCCGTGTCAACACAATTTTAGGTCATTTTACGGCGTCCAGCGCACCTAACCTAGCTTTCCTGGACCATTGTCTATAACCAGTACTCACCTACCTTTCCACAAGGCCGGAAACTTCTCCATATTATCTAATCAATGGAGGAAAATCGACATTATTGTCAACTTTTCATGGAAGGGTATAACCTCCCCGGGTGAGATTCGAACCCGCACCCCCTCGGGCACGAGTATCCAAATTCCGGCGCGCTACTAACTGCGCTATCGACCGGGTTATATTGACATTTAAATTCAAGTGAAAGTTGTATATTAGAGAGGTAAACAAACATAAATTAAAGAAATTCGTATCACAAATGACAAAATTAGACTGTAAGAAATAGCTGCATCATATTAGATTCGCAGTTACACTATATACTCGTATATGTGTAAATTTGATTTGAGTATTTGTGTGTGTCTTCCATGTTAATGAAAAGGTGTCTTGTTCTCTTCAAATCATCGCCTAGTGTCACAATGGTGCAATCTTGAGTGAAACAATTCTATCCACTGTTGACAAGCTTGAATACAGAGGCAGAAACATTACTTTTTAAAATGTCAACAGAATAGAGATTGTTTATTAAAGTGTCATTTAATTAAGAAAACAATCACGTAAAACAAAAAATAAAATAATTTATAATTTAAATATTAAGTTTGGTTCACTTGCTTTACGCTTAAATCTTTTGTTAATATGATTGCAGAAAATCGTTGTATATGGTATTTTGTCACGTCATTGTATCATTATATCTATATAAAACGCACAAAATTACCCATTATCATCATGGTTACAAACAACAAAAACGACCCAAAAGAACAACCATTATAATACAACAAAACATAATCGCCACCAAAATCACTAGTAACATCAGTATATACAGTTACTACCAAAGTCTTTTCCACTTATTTATTTATTACAATAGGAATCAATTTGGCTAAATTAAGTCTTTGATTATTAACATCAAATTTTAGTCCCATCTTAAAGTCCTTGGATAAAATCATGTTTGTAAACTGCTTCACATTTACCTCCTGAAACAATAACTTAAATTTCATAAAGTACTTTTTTGATATGAAAACATTATGAGTTTGGAATTCAAACCTATCACAAGCTTGCTTCTCTTTTATATAATCACATTAACAAATCACAATTACCACCATCACTATGAATAAAAACAACACCAATTACAAGACTACATTTATCTCTTATATGATTCACACAATGATAACCAAACCAACATATTTTCGAAAACATCGACTTTGTCAGTAAAAACAAACATTGTGATAGTATAGATCATACTTGATCATGTAGTAGTTACAACACATTGCTAACATAAATAACACAAGTTACGAAAACATAAAAAATTCGAAGGATATACAAAGCAAACGAACATGTTTGTGAAAAAAAAAACATTTGCATTACGTACGTAAATACATGTATATTCACGGGTTGATACATGCAGGCGTAGTTTACTATTAACAATAGCTATCCTGGAGTTGTTCTCGCTCGACCACAGACAATTTCAGCTACCAGCGCAACACTATTTAATTGACCTATGGAAGTTATCATTTCAATACACAACAGTCACAACAATGGTTTAAAAATGGAACTTGACAACATTAATCTCAAAGACTACGTCAGGGACCGTTTACTTAAAATAAATCGCATTTAGTGCGACTTTTGACCATTGATACATTTTATTACATTTTCATGTTTCTGTCAATCAGTTTAGATCAATTATCACTTTGTCTTTTCATTAATCTGACATCAATCTATGTAATAACATTGAATCGCAATCAAAGCAAACTGAATGCATTGCATATTCACTTGTCTTTTATCTATATATAACTTCGGGAGGTATTCACTGCACACTGATTGCCTAACATCCTATGGAGATACAAATTGAATACGAAAGCACAAATAACAGCATTTTACTGTGGAATTTGTCTATGACAGTTTCCTGCACTGTACAGAATACATAAAACAAACACGCAATGGCAATACGTAATTGACTAGACAGAACACGTTTATTGCATCAATTTTATGAATACCTTTTGTCTGGCTTTTGGGGTGGTAATGTGTAAACATTTCAAATGTCTGGATTAGCTTTTTTGCCAGTAAGGTAAGAACGCATGCATAATAAATTTAAAAAAAACAACAGTAATATGAAAATTAAAAAAAACAGTGTAATATATTATTGTTGACATACCTAGAAAGGAAACTGTTAACCAGGTTGGAAATTAAATAAGAATAAACATACAAAAACAAATGTTCCCCATTAATTATTCCCCGATCAAGTGACATCTGTAGAACTCAAGGACGTGAAAAATGTTAAATGTGGCATGAAGTGAATCCGTGTTTGTAAGTTTTGTGAAAAAGGTGTCATTGCTGCGCACAAGTGTGCACGGTACAATCAGGTCAGTATATTAACTGAGTTATGTATGTATTTGTCTGAAGTCAATTTGCACGAACTAAACAAGAACTATATCTCCATAGCTAGAGATTACACTGTGTAGCGCAACGGACACAACTTTAAATTGTATTTTTGTTACCTCTTACATGTATTGGTTTGCCTATATTGTTTAGATGGGCATGTGTTTTAACGACTCTGCCATTGTGACCAGGTGATGATAAGTTATTGTATTGTGTTTCGAGGAAATGACTCGTTAATGAAATTGAATCTGTTCAAGTAGTGAATATAGTACTGCATTATTTACTTGACTTGCGAAATTGTCTAGAGTTCTAATCAACATTAAATGTTACAATTAAAGCTTGGGTGAACCTGAATTTGTATTGATAAATTGGCTTTTTAGCCTTGAGATCACGTGCTTTCTATGTCCAATAATTGAATAAGAAATCTACCAATACTACTTGCATCGGAATGGATACTCTCGTGCAACGGAATACTCAGTCAAATATCGGAAGTTGTTGAAAGTGATCTCTTAGTAGTATATCGGAGTATGCTGAAATGATCATTGTTACGAAGGCGATCGTGAAAGAACGCGTGCTTCAGGTATACCGATATATGAACTAACTTCGAACATGGTTTAAATATACTTGAAATATAGTTTGTGTTCGAATACATTGTGATGATTTAAACACAACAATGAATTCTACGACAAATTTAAGCTTTCTATCGGTGCATCCGGATATTACACCGTGGAATAAATCTAATAATTTTACTAATTTCCTTAGTGAGAATTCTACAGAGCTGCCTTTCCCAGTGTTCGATGAATTACATTTAACAAATTCTTTAGTTAGAGGTACAATGTCATTTTTCTCATTATTTGGAAACATATCAACTATAGTACAAATGTACAGAATGAGAAGACGGAGGTCTACAATAAATACTCTGATTATAAATCTGGCAACTGCCGATTTGTTAGTGACATTTTTCTGTATGGGTGCTGAAGCTATATGGGCTTTAACAATGCAGTGGTACGCCGGGGAGTTTGTTTGTAAAGCTGTAAAATATGCTCAAGTTTTTGCCTTAAATTTATCAACGTATATTACGGTTGTCATAAGTTTGGACAGATGTTTTGCTATAATGGACCCTATTAGTAGAAATAAAGCACCAAGAAGAGTTAAAATAATGCTATCTTTAGCTTGGGGCTTATGTGCTTTGTTCAGTGTACCTCAGGTAAGCTTAGTGATGTTTGTTTCCTAACAGATCTAATTAGATTATTATACTCTATCAAACGTTTTACTGCAATTGATCGCGTGATCAATATAAATTAACAGGGCCTATAATATTTACTAACACGTGCGCAATTCATGTTTATGTCTATTTTTCTTTGATGCTGTGCATGCCAATAAAACTAGGTTAATTTTATGTTAATGGTGACATTGCAAGTTATTGTTTTCCAGAACAGATTTACCATGAACTTAAAGCGAAATAACAGTAAGCTAACTTTCAATGTCAAAATATATTACATACAGGTGTATTGTCCTACTTAATGTGAGTTAACAGGTTTTGTAGCTCAGTGAATCAAGTAACATTGAAACAAGACCATCTCATTTTCCAGTTCCGATTTTTGACATTGCTTATTTCTACATATCCAAGTTATTGGGATATTTAAGTATTGAAACAAATTTAATGTGTGATGTGTTTGCAATAATATTAGTATATTTATTTTGTTCCATTTGGATTATTTCTTCATTTCTACATGTCTATTTCTAATCACAATGTTAAATTAATTTTTATATTAAGTTGGGACATCTTTATGCATGTCAATCTCACCGTTTTTTTTTTTTTTATTTCTATAAAAAAAATGTCTAAAAGTACTGACAATTAAACTTCAATTTACTCAAGAATTGGATAAGTGGAACCTTTTTCAAGTATCTAAATCACATAAGACATTCGAAAACACTTGAGAAGAATTGGAAACATGTTTAGACTATCAAAAATATTTTCACGAACTTGCAAGATTGTTAAATTTTGATCATCGATGCGTCTTATGCGCAATAAATTGTTGCAACAAAACATACATTGCACTTAATCATGCAATTCAATTCGTTCTTGGAAAAAGAATAAATTACAAAGTGAAAACGGTTGATTAAATAGAAGAAGATATTGTCTTCTCAGAACAAATATATAAGACTCCGAGCGGTCTCCGAGGACTTGAAAATTAACATCATTTGTCGCGTTTAAAACGATTCTCAAAGCATTTATTTCCCATTAATGACTTTGGGAGAGAAAAAAATTAAAACACACAATCAAGATGATACTAGAAGATAATAGAGCAATGGCTTTGGTGCAAAATGTAATGTGATTCATTCAGCTTTCTCCATTATAAAAAATACGCGTCTAAACAAAATGAATGCATATAATGTTATATCAATTGTAACATGTCGGAGACATGCAGTCTCACTATACATAAAACAGGTAGCAAAGCCAGGTATTTGTACATAATTTGTATTACACTTTTTCGAAGTAAGACCAAATGAATTTTATGTTTAATATCAGCAGACGGTTATATATTGGACTTTTTTTAACTAAACCTCAATTTTCGTCATAAAAGTTACATGTAATAATGTATACATATATTGTTGCTCTTAAATGTGTGTTAAGTAAACTTAGTGATTATATTTGCGCTATCCGAATAAACCTTTTTAAAAGTTTCTAAAAATGTTTAAACCAATTTAACTCATTCATCTATGAATATATCAGTGAACTCATCACAAGTTCAAATGAAGGTTGTATACAAATATATTGTTTGTTAATTTCTTCATTAAAATAGTAACAGAAATAAAAGGCCATAAAAAGATTAATACATTACATTTTTCATTAACAACACTACTTTTAACTGATTTATCGTATATTAGTTGTTTTTAATTACATACATGTAAATAGTCCAACGTCATTTTTTTAACAAACTTCAAGTGGGTTTATATTGTTTTACCAGACGCTTAACATAAAATCAACGTTGTATGGCCTAAATAAGAAAATGCATATCGCATACATCTGTACATCAGTACAAGTAACTTGACTAATAACTAACGTTCAATACTAACGGATTAATGTTTTGTTGTCTAGAACACTATGATATAGTAAAACCACTATGTAACAGCCAATGCAATATTACGAATTTGGTAGTTACCGATTTGGCTGTGGCAAGTAACTTCTACACTAAGAACAGCGAAAAATAGGTTGTATTTGCTATTTAAAGCATAGAAAGATTAATATTTGAAATATTTGAAATTTGGATGTGATTGGGAGGTGATGGTTAAGAGAGTGTTCGTGTATCTGTATCTTCTTGACTTAGTACTGTGAAATCAATTAAGAAAGTTCGTATTTTTAGAATATCATATTTTGTTTGAAGGTAAAGAATGTTTGAAAGATCAATATTGTTGTGTTACTATACTCTTATACTCCAAATGCGAACCAACATATTGTATATGCATTAGAACAATAGCAGGTTACTAAGTTTTTTCCATTTATTTATTACAATAGGAATCAATTAGGCTAAATTAAGTATTTGATTATTAACATCAAATTTCAGTCCCATCTTAAAGTCCTTGGATAAAATCATGTTTGTAAACTGCTTCACATTTACCTCCTGAAACAATAACTTAGATTTCATAAAATACGTTTTTAATATGAAAACATTTTGAGTTTGGAATTTAAACTATACGCACGTTATGAAATTTTAACAAAGAAATATATTTATGTTACAAAAAGAAACACTTATACTACTAGGACCTTTTAGATAAAAATAGGTACAAGGCAACATAAATTCTGTGTCTACGTCTCTATTGATAATGTTCATATTCATATAATTTTTACAGTTTATGAATGTATAACATTTATCACAATTGTATATTTAGTAGCGAAAAGTTTGTTTTCGTTCATCACAATATTGCAACATGAGGCTTAACACACGTATCACAATAATAATGAAATTATGAGATGGACTATATATGTTTTGAACGTGTTACAATAGTCTACGAAGCACAATGTTATCTGACATAAATCATTTTGTTTTTGGAATAAAATGTGTACTCTCCGTACTCTGAAAAGCAATAATTGGCAAAGCTCACCTAACTCTTGAAATCACGCGAGTGAGATCGATAAAGAAAGCCAAACAAATGAATATATGAATATACTTCGATTAAACGCAAAACAAATGGAAATAAAACATCAAAATCGGGTAGGGGTGAAGGATGGTGAAAAATCCTGCCATTTGTTTATAAATTTTTACATACAATATGCATCCTCAGACGACTTTCACTTGTCACATTTATATTTTATCTGATTTATACAGAGCCGGCGTCTACTTTACAATCATATTAGACGACTTCTAAATTAAATAAATTTTGTTTGGTTTTGGAAATAACTGAAAATAGCAGCAAAAAGGTTTACGACTCAGCCATAAAGAATTGTTATTAGTGGCCGAAATTGCAGCCTGTCGTATGTCGTTCAGAGTACTTCTATACGGATTGTCTGTTGGTCGTTTATAACAAATCAATTTCGGATATTTTTGTACGGATCCAAACTCATCTAATGGGACAGATGGCATGATGTCTGCTCTAGAAAAGTATGTGTATGTTTATGGGTCTTTATCATATTAATCAGATAAAGATTTGCAAATATAAATCTATGACATTAAACAATTGAATCAGTGCCTGACAGCATGACTTTGTTCTAACGACCGGGGGTTAAAATATTCCGGACCGCAATGGGACAGACAAATATGGGTAAAGGTCTCTCCTTCTCCTGATATAGCCAATATTCAACTTCAGTAGAAGTGATATTAAGGGAAGAACTAGACCTAGACTAGCTGGTCAAGCAATCGGAATAAAACCAATTAAGTATTCATACTCCGGAGACCCTTATATTTACACTGTATGTTGTACTGTTAAACTGCCAATTTATACAAACGAATTGGAACTTAAGCAATATATTGACTGTCTCCTCAGTAAGTGTCTTCACATGGGTCTTATAAATCAAGAAAATAAGATTACTCGGTGATAGTTCCAATCAACGAACCAATATCTCACTGGTTGAATTTTGGTCTTATACAAGCACGGTAATAAAGTAGGATTTTTCAATAGACGGGATAAAAGATTGTAATTACTATTTCCTCAAGTAGTATTTGGTCTTCATCTCAGACCGGATAAATTTACGACCCGCTTAGATTTCCAGTAAATTGACTTGAATTTCAAGGTGATAATGTTACATTTTCTAATTATATTATATCGTAAGTTAAATAACTGTAATTTTAGAAGAAACAAACCAAGACTTTAGATACAGATTCAAATGTCCAAATAAATCCAAGGTTGTTTTCTGTCAGAGAAATGAGGCTTAACGCACGTATCACAAATTATGAAATTGCATAATTGTATTTGACATTTAACATTTTGTTTTAGAAGAAAATGGACGCTCATTATTTTTATTCTTGAGTAGCTTGGCCAACTCCAGTACTCATGTGCGTCTGATCGAAAATGAAAGTCGAATGATGAACATAACCTATGCTTCAAAATACGCAAGGAAAATCAACAAAGGTCGTTAAGATGAAGAGGTGGTAAAATACTAATATTCAATTATTTTGAAGAAAATAGGGACTAAAACAGTATGCACTCGCGTTTGACTTGTGTCGCAAATAGGTAATAAAATTGCCACAAAATGCACGTTTTTTTTACCTACATAATCAAGGGTTGGACCTCAGTATGTTTCTCTTTCATACACGTTATAGTTGAGTTGTGCATAACTTCCATAATGTTAAAGATATGCCACTGCTAACAGAAAAGAATGTTTCAAACATATCTTCGGATGTGTTTGACATATCACATTTACATCCTATTTACTTTAAACAAATCCGGCGTCATTGCGCAATCAAATCAGACTGTTTTTAAATTAAATAAAATGTGTTTGCTTTCGAAAAGAACTATAAATCGCAGAAAAACAATAAATTAATTTTACAACCCAGTCACATATTATCTCAGAATTGTGCCTCCAATAATCGTTGAGAGTACAGCGTTTGGTGTCTATGGGTTTGTCAAAGATAACAACTCAATGGTAGGCGCGTGTTTGTACGGATCTCATTATTTCAGAACATGATGGCGTGACTCCTGCACATGTACTTAGGCCCTTACGACATAATAGCGTTCATCGGACTATATCATTACTTGTTTAAATCGATTCATTTTTCACCCGATGAGAAGATTGTAATTATACATTCTAGTGAATGTTTTGTTAGGTTCATTAACCTCAATAAAATACAACTGTTCTGTCCTTGACCTTTAATGTAAAACCATACGGCGACCTACAGCTTAATAAAACAATATCGCCTTTAATTTCAAGAAAGAATCTACCACAATTTCAAGGAATAGTCTTATCTTAATTACAATAAGTATTTTAACAGAAGCGCTTTGAAGTAAAGCTACACTTTATTTCATCTTTATTTTCATTTTTAATGTTCAAGAAATTGTAACTCATTGCTACTCGCACTTAACTTAAGGTCACCGTAATCTTCAAACCATGCCAATGATTTCGATTTTTATTCCATTAACTACTCTAAGGTCTATGTAATAATCAGTAATTATCTCGGTCAGACTAATTGCGCTCAGAGGAATAACTTAAACATGTTTTTGACGAAGAGAAATACTGACGCTGATTTTGGCAAAATGTCAGAATTGTCTAGAGCATTTACATTTCAATGAAAGTTAAAAACCAGTTGCATAGACTAATTGTTCGAGGATTTTCAACTCTTATTTTGTCAGTTCCATGGCAAGTAGCTAATTTGCCCGAAAGCAGCTTTCTCAACAATGCTTATTATTTGTGTAGGCATACCGAACATAATGGTAAATTAGTAATTGTCTAAATTCAACAAAAGAAATGACATTAAAACCAGAAACGCGAGTTAAAAATAAGGGTAAAAGTAAAAGCCCCTAATTTTTTAAAATTTTAACATTGTCTAACTTGACTTAAATGTGATAAACTTTCTCATTTCTTTTTAACAAATATATAATAACACTGCTCGAAATGTAAATCGATTTATATATAAATAAAAGAAAATTGAAAATCAAAGACTTGTAATACAATCTTGAACTCCACTGTTGCCAAAATGTCTAGCACAACGTTAACTACTTAAAAATATTTGATATTATTCCATGATGCAATACATTCCACTATGAATTACTACTAAAACATAGTCTGTCTGTGTTTAATATCAACGTTACAAATATAACGATAATCTTGGACAGTTTACAAATATTCTTAGATGTAAGTAGGAAATGATTTTCTACTTATCATATTTAAAATTTATGAAGGTGACTCATTATACTTACGCACGATAATCGTATTTAGTACATTTCAACAAACATTATTCTTTATTGTTTAAAATTCAAATGACAGTTACATTCATTGTTTTGAAAATCTTTGTCACTTTAATTGATTGTACAGTTGATCATGATTCAAAGCCTATGGTACACTTATATATTAAATATTTTTGTCAAAACTTTTGCATAAGATCTACCTTACAACATACATAATTATCAGTCAGAAATGTTAGAAGATGACGAAATGGTTTAGGATTTTTTATGTTAAACCATGCTCGATATATTGACTTCTAATTCGGCAACCTCGGTTTTCTGAACGCAACTGACGCTGATATTCCTAGGAAATTGGGCAAAAGATTTTCCCTGTATTTGCAGAAATTGTTAGCTATTGTTTAAGTGTGTGTGTAGATGAAGAACTAGTTCTAAGCAAACTGAACCAGTAGCCGTATAAAATCAATTCAGTGTTGATACACGACATAAAAGCCAAATAAAAAGGATATATTTCAAGCAATATAAATGTGAAGAAGCATACAGCCATAAAGCAAAATTACCTTGCGACGTCCAGATATACGACGTATGCTGTACTGGTAAACTGCAAATTTATACAAAAGAATTGAAACTAATTCAATATCTTGGCTGTCTACGCACATGGGTCTTATAAATCAAGAAAACAAGATCACTCGGTGATAGTTCCAATCAGCGGACCAATATTATACTGGTTGTATAATTTGGTCTTATACAAGCACACTACATGAAATAAAGTAGGAGTTTTATAGAGACGGTATAAAAGATAGTAATTACTATTTCCTCAAATAGCATTCAGTCTTCATCTCAGATGGGATAAATCTACAGTCCGCTTAGTTTCTAGTAAACCATTTTCATATTCATGTTGTTAAAGGTAAAATTTTCGCAATCAACTCGTGGTAATCTATTGTATATTGAAAACAACGATTTGGATATGGATTCAAATGTATAAAAAATTAATGAACTCCAATAGTCCAGCTTTTCATTTGAAAGCATGACCGCGATCATAGTTTACTCTTTCACAAACTTGATTTCGAATGAGACAACTCGCGTTCGATTCCTGGTTACGCCATTCTTAGAAATTCGTTAAAAGTTTCATTTGTTTCTTTGTTAGTCGAAATTATCAGTTCAATATAGTAATAGTCAAGAACAATGGGTTAGGTGCGCCAGCCATAATAAATATCTAAATAAAGTTGATAACCGGCGTAAAGTCCAATTAAAAAGACATAAATACACTTATACGATCAGTAATCGTTTTAAAAGGTAAACGACATCCTCGTTGCTACGAGTAACAGCATTTCAGACATAAAAGGATACCCTCATGAAATCTGTGAGCAAATTATTCCATTTAAATTGAATCCTGTAAATTCTATCATGAAAGTTATTCATCTTAATTACTTGTGAACACGTGATTGACACTCCCGCGTATTTCTTTTGTTTGTTTTGTGTAATTGCGTGCTGATAATGAACACCATTTGAATGCTTCCCCTCCGAGTCCAATGTCGTTATTCACAAAATTTGTTTAAAGGGCAGATCTGTTTGATTGTTTTCTAAATCTGGTTCATTCTCAATCGCATTAATTTCTTATGTATTGGAAGGTAATACCCTCTAAGCGTTAAGTTCGTTGTGCTCGACTAAACGGAACTTATTCTGTTTAATTTGTTTTTAAGATGGCTTACCTTATTTTTGTATTCCGATCATTCTCTTACATATCAAAACTATATCAATGTTTCTTTATTATCAACATTCATTTTCTGGTGTACTGGATAATTACCGATGTGATTGCATCCCTTTGTTCGAACAATTTATGCAAATACAGTGTCATGTCTATCTTCTTTAAGCAGGAATACAACGTAACGCCTGTAAATTGATTTTTTTTGATAAACCACTGACCGATCGTAACTAGTATAGACCCAGATCTTTGTGAGTGCATTTAGGCAATGCGACTATCTTTCCTTTGATGTTTGATGAAAGTAACCTACGGTAAATTCATTAGTATCCAATATGGTTTCTGTTATGAGGATACTAATGTAATCGTGTGAAATGTATGTCTAATAAATATCTACATAAATCTAAAGTCTATATTAATGCACAGCCAAGATGATGTGCATTTCACTCTACGATTTGATAGTGATTAGTTTTTATGTAAACACACTTCTCTTTTGGAAGTGTTTTATTGATAACAGCAAGTGGAGGTTATGTCTTTACTTCGTCTAAAATTGTACTTAACTCATGTTTAAATATTTTTAAAGTTGTTGAAAGTGTTCTTTAAGTGATATTGCCATCTTTGAGAGAAAACAACATATCGAGAATTCTCTGATGAAAGATTGTTGTAACAGAAAAAGCAATAAAACTAACCCACATATGAAGTTCTTAAAACACACACCTGTTAATTTTTCATTGACTTCAAATTATTCTAAAAGTTATAGTAGGTTAACGTAAACTTGTATACTTGTTTGATACATATCATCAGAGTGATTTGAACAGGTGGTCGGTAGATTTGATATTTTGATAACAGATGTGAAAATATGTGTTAATTACAGCAACTCATTTCAACGTCAATCGATATCAAAGCTATGCTAATATAATTATACGAGGCAAACCTAACCCACCAAATATATTATAAAATATATACAAGTAACTTGTCTATTGGGGATTAGGACTGAATGAGATACGATGCGTCCACTGTATGGTCACATTGTTACAAATATGTCGTTGGCAGCTTTCTGCCATGAACGATTGACTGTTCACACAAAAGGTATAGTTGGACAAACGATACTTTATCCATATGTCATGTGGTTTTATCACGGAAATGGCATACTTCCAGATTTATTTCGTAAACAAATACAAGTTAATACCACAAACTCCATTAGACGAGTATATGTCTTACAACAGGGACAAACGCTTGTTAAATTACTTTCTCATAGTTACTAAATTAATAATTAGCACCCCCAATCTTCAGAAAATTAATCATTTCCTCATTAATTTAAGTTCAAATATTTCCTAATAATTATTTGTCACGGAACCGTCTCTTGACAGTTAGGCATATTTCATTAATTTCCGAGAACATTATTAAGTACGTAGGCAGTAAAATATCTCATGTTGTACTGAAATGTAAGCTTAAGTATGATCACGTCCGGTTGTTTATTTAGTAAAAAAATTTTCATAATCCTCTTAAAGTAATATGTTTATTTATGTTTGTATTTAAACGCGTTTTCTATACATGAAGCATATTCTAATGGCACATAACTTTCACGTAATTTTAAAAGCAAACTATACTCCCAGCCCCCTGTCAATTTTTAATGATACAACAAAAAAGCTATAGCATGAAATGACGAAGATAACAAATACGTTTGCTCTTAAAAATCTTTTCGCCGTATTTTGATTTTTTTCTGCCAGATCTTGAGGTTTCTCGGGTTTGAATTTTAAAGTGCAACGATGCCAATGACAGCATCGAATTGTTTCATACATATTCTACGTCTGATGTTCAATCATAAGGATTTTTAGAGTTTAAGCGAACATGCTCTGGCCAAAGAAGATTTCAATGCCCGGTTCAATTATACCTTTTGTGTAAACAGTCAATCGTTCATGGCAGGAAGCTTCCAATGCCACGTTCTTAAATTAATGAGAACTAAACATGCAAACCGCTAGTATTTTTATCGTATTAAAGCTTGTTAATGTACTAAAGTTTGTACAAATATTGATTGACTAAATATGTCTGGTATGTAGTTTTTAGTTTGATGAATTTTGTTTTCGTGGGTAAGTGGGGATAGGTTTATCTCTAAACAGGATTTAGCCCAAGATGTTTTAATAATTGGAATAGATAAATAATGTTCGCGACTGTTTCAGATTGTCTGCTATCGTCTATTGTAATTAGGTTGCAATACTTTTAACCAGCTTTCCTTATCAAATTTGCTCTAGAGAAATTCTATCTAATTGGAACAGGAAAGTCTGAGTGTCATGCTAGCGTTTCATGATATGGTGATTTGATAAAATCAACATTTAAATTGATTGCGCAAACTTCATTGATATGATGCACTACAGATTGGTGTCATTTGTGTAGTGCTGCCGTTTACAGTTATATTATTTTAGCATTTCTAATAAGTGAAATGATGTATTGTTTACTCAATTAGAATTAAGTAAACTTTTCACACTATGTAATATTTAATTGTACTACAATGTTTTTGAATTACGCGTAGGTGTGTGCGGTTTTTGGGGGAAACAATTTTAATAAGTAATAATTATTCTATTCAGGAATAAGCAGATGTGTTCATTTTTAGTATTAATTTAAACTGAATTGGTACAGCTCGTTGAACGTAGCAAAGCGTTTATAAACATACCAACCCGGGTCGATAGCGCAGTTGGTAGCGCGCCGGGATTTGGATACTCGTGCCCGAGGGGGTGCGGGTTCGAATCCCATCCGGGGAGGTTATACCCTTTCATGTAAATGTGACAATAATGTCGATTTTCCTCCATTGATTATATAATATGAAGCAGTCAGTTTCCGGCCTTGTGGAAGGGTAGGTTATAGACAATTGTCCAGGAAAGCTAGATAAGGTGCGCCGGACGCCGAAAAATGACATAATATTGTGTTGACACGGCGTTAACTCCAATAAATAAATACAAAAATATAAACATAACTGGTTCAATTTGACAAAATCTAAACATCATAACAATTAAATATATAGTTTGGTTAGTTTAAATATCTTTGATTATTTAATTATATTCACTTGACAATGTACACATGCACTTTTTTTTATAAAAAATACATACACATATATGTGTTAGGCACGATTATTGTCGACAAGTGAACGTTGTAAATATTTGACTGTTAAAGTAGATTCCAAGCTATATTAGATGTACTAGTTCAGTACACGGTACATTGTCTTACATCGGTCATTGGGCACAAAACTAGTTCAAATCCATCTTTCTTCAAATGCAGACTAGTTGTGCGCTTATCCATCAATGTTGATATCATATTAAACCACAAATAAGATTTTGTTGTGCTATGCTTATTGTTTTGTATCGTCTTTATTACTGTAATCTACAACCAGTGCCAGTAATACATGCGTTAGAATGAAAGTATCATACTTATAAAACACGCGTACTGGAATGTTAAATACTTTATATCGTAATGAGTATAACGTAAAACTATACCATAAAACTTTGATTAAGGTATTAACTACATCTGTGTTGATTTAACAATATAATTTCATGTAGATCTTGTTTCCCTAATACCTGTACAGGTATAAATACCTAATGAATTACAAATTATTTATCAGCAGCATTTTATTTACTACTCCAGTGTTCTACTAGCCTACTTCTTACAGCATATACTGCACGTGTCAATATAACCAAGTCACTGATGAGTCATGTTTATAATATACTTATGGCAAAGTTAGATGTTTTTAACTTGATGAGACAAGGCAATCAGTTCATCGAGCCGGATGTCCGATAACTGATAGGACCGATAAGACAACACTGTCTGTTTAAAATTACAGTACTTCAATTACTTTTGACACAGTGATTATATCTTTATATAAACTCTACATATATTGTACCTTAATGTCTATATTAAGTTGACTCATCTCCATATTGTAATGGTCGAATTGCTTGATACATGCAATATACACATTATATAAAACAGGAATCTAGTACTAGATTCTGTTATAAAATTAAGTTGGAGCGAATTACCAATCAGAATCAATCAATCAAGTTTTTGTAATCATGTTATTCAATAAAAAAGAGTTCATCCGAACACGTGGTTAATGTTTGCAAAAACCTTGACATAATATATCACACTATATTTTTAACGTCTGATATCGAACTCGCAAAGTATCTTTCTCTCACATTTCTTGTTTTATCAATAGTTTCCTCTCCTATTATCATATGTACACTTGTTTTAATGTTTAGCACTGTATTAATTTTAAACTATGATAAGCATTTACTTTTATCGTAACCGTTTATAAGTAGGAGTAATATTACATTATACATTGCAACAATAGCATGCTTAAGTGTATAGTAAATAACACTAAAAAATAGAAAAATACGTATGTTAGTTCGTATAATTGGTACAACAATTTCTAAACTAGCACTAAACAACACTAGTAACATCAGCGAGCATTTGTTTAGCATCAGCGTTTGTGTTAAGTACGTGTCTGTAGGTCTTAAATATACATTCCCTACCAATTTAGAGCAAAACATTGGAATACTAAAACTAGAGTCTTTCTTAACTGTCGAACACTAATAAAAACGCCCTCGTTATCATCGAAAACAATAATTCATAACTATGTTATGACTGTCCCCGAGGATATGTCTGACTTCCGTAAATTATTACCAAAACTCATTGAACACCCACACATAACAAGTAAGTTTTAGAAGTGATAAAGGAGTGTTAGCACTACCATAAAAGTGAACCCATCAAAAAGACATATTTCTCTCAAGATAAGAAGCTTTTTTATATGAATGCCACAATGTTGTCAAGGGGAAAACATAAAACATTTGGAAAATTACATGAAATATTCCAGTCTCTGTAAATTAATTTATTTTCCAAATTTATTGAAATATTAAGTCTGATATTCTCGCCAGAGCTCATCTCCCATGCTCTAATATCATTACTTGTCTTTATGTGAAAGCCAGTATATCCAAGCAATCCATACTTATTATATTATACAATGACGAGCATACCATATACATACATATATCTTCTTATTTATAAAACAATATTCAATAAAAACGCTGGAACAATTGCCACAAATAGTATTAGATGTTATATCTACAAACTTGGATAACTTTAAGAGTTTTAATCTATGATCTAAAACATTGTTGGCCAGAGTCTAAACAAAGATGAAACATAAGTGCATTGCGCTGTCTGTTCATATGGATCTTTTCTTCAAGGACTATTGTCTGCGTCGGATTGTGCAACTCAAAATGATTAAATTCCAAACTCTTCAATGAAAACGGATAAATGAATAATACAACTTCTGCAATTAAATTGTTACTTGGTTTTAAAAATGGTAAACCTTTATTTCAAATTGGGTTCTTTCGAACAGAGAAAAATGAAAACATGTATATGTAATTATTATTAATGGTGTACGCAGGTAACATAAAGCACTAGTTAGAAAATGTTTAATAAAGTTCCAAAATTTATCCAAGCGATTCCACTCACAAACTACGTTGATTTAGTGTTCATCATATCATTTTAAGAATGATTATTGAAAAGAAGAAAATGAAAAAGAAATTGACAAGAATAAATTAAATTATTATATTAGGTAAAGCCCATGCGTATTATGTTTTTTTGCCTTCATACTTATCCACACGGTACACATTTCTCTTAGATAATGTTTCTGGTCTGTGTACGGGATAAAGCTATTTTTTTCAATCTAATCTATAGGTATAGAAAAAGTAGGAAAACAACTAATGTATGTACTAAATGTGGACGTTTTCTGTATAAATAATGACACCACTGAGAGATTCTGTCAAGGGCACCAGACCACAGATACATAAATTATATTCCATTTCTGCTAAATAGAAACGCTGTAATCATTGTACTTGAAAACCCTGTAGAATGTATGAATGACAAACGCACTTTAAAATTTGTATATGTGCTATAAAACTGTACATTGTTCCTTCAAATTCAAATGATTCTTACAATACTGTTGTGCATCAAAATACAGAACAGAATATCAACTTCAGGGTCATATAATTTGTTTATCTATGAAGCAAATGCAGAGAGTACAACGAAATAACCAGTACAATAAATATACATAAAGTAATAACGACAAATCGATAAATCGAAATATACGCACTTCTAAGCATAAAACATTTACAGAAACACATAAAACACAAAACACACATTTTGATAACTTATAAGAGAAGTACAATCTTTCTTATTCTAGACAAATGTAACAACGTAATCACTTGAAGTATGTAAATATAAGTTAACATGAACACGTATTACATTTACGTCCGAAACAATCTTCTAGTTAATGTATATATTTATTATAATAGCATACATGCATGCAATAAGAGTAACAAAACATAGCATGCTCTATTTCAATTATTGACAAATAAGACAAAGACAAGACAAATACATCAATATAATGATATTGCGCTAAAACAAACAGAATCATTTGTTTACATAATTAGCTCTTACCATAGTTTCGAACAGTTGATAATTTACTTGATTAAATAAATTATTCATAGTGTCGTAATGACAATTGTATCAAGAGTACAGTGTAATTTAATCAATGATACATTTTATTTAAACAGACTACGTTGTTCTAATCATAAGGTACAATCCTCCTTCGCACTTATTTTTACCTGTAGTGTGTAAATACGATACACGATAAACATTTATTCATGATACTTGGCCTCCGGTCCACACACATATAACAAACAATATACAGTACAATGACAGTTTAAAACAAAGCAGATGGCAAACATATACTAAGATACCAGAAGTATCGCATGTATACATATATTATACAAATTGTACAGTAAACTCACAGTAAAATATACATGACGAAATATCAGTAGTGTACATGAATATCACGTTATAATGAATATCATAGAATAAGGTGCAAAGATGATAATAGACGATTCTTTGAAACTAACGCCGTCTTTAGAAAACATCTTCAAGACAATACCATAACATAAGCATGAATAACCAAACTTGTAAGAAGCATGATTTGTCTGCAAGCTTGCCCAATAAAACACTTGTCAGCCGTTCTCCAGAAATCGTTACCATTTTGAAAAATACGTGTCTCCAGGTTATATTCGACTATATACACAACGTGAAACAACACTTATGGTTTTAATCATTTGGAAATGTTAACTTAGATTGTTGTTGCTAAAGAGGTACAAAAGAAACATTGAAAACTTGCGCCTTTTGGCAAAAGTTTGCTAAGCAAAAACTTCAATAAGAAGAAAAAGGCCGTGTCTCCATCTCTATTTTTAATATTTGCTTTGAAAAATAATTAATCTAAGGTTTGTTATTGCTTGTAATATGTATTTATTTTCCATATATGGGTAGTGAATTGTATGATTTTAAAGATATTCTACTGATACGAATATGAAATTCTAAGATTTTCTACTTTTTAGGGTTGTCTCCAAAACAGTCCTATGTTACCGTAACTATTTTTGCATGGTTAAATTACTTTCCAAAAGGTGTTGTTGTTAATTGTTAAACCGTTTACTAATACTACAATGAGTCAAATATCGTGAGAAACAAAGTTTGAATCTTATCTGTCCTAAGGAGAATGAACAAATTAACCCCAAACTCAAATTTTTAAATGTCGCATTTAAGAAACTATGCTTCCATAACGAGCGTAGCACAGTTGCTAGCGACAATATAGGTGTTTTTACATTGAATTGTTGTTTGCCACTGTACATTGGTGTGATCAAGTGCAAGTAACGCGTACATTTATTGTTACTTCTATTTTTATTGAGGGAAACTTTAACGGAACACAGGGATTCCGTAACGACTATTCTCCGTAACAAGTATTTGACATGCTATATGATATAATTTATGGAAGAAACAAGCTGTTTTTGTTTTCGATATTCCTCTTTTGATCATTTGATCATGTTAAAAGCAAAATTAGGCCTTAGCACTAACAATTACGGTACATGTGTAAGAAAACATATTTTAGTGCAGGTACAGGATGAAGGATAAATATGAAATCTGTGTAATGGATGACTGTCATAGTATTAATATTACAATTATTAATACATTCGTTGACATATTTCTTTAAGTGGAAAGAAAAAATGTTGATGTCTCTTTAATTGAGAATGAAAATTCATTTCGTTACGGAGTATAGAGGGCTTGTTACGGAACATAGATTGTAATAATAACGATTTGTGCGATCATGGAATTAAATTGAATGCATTTAACATTATCACAGTACTTTTACTACGTAAACAGACTAACTGAACGTTTTCCAGTCTTATATGATGAAAATTGATGAAAATAGTTGCGTCCGTGGAGATTTTCATATTTGACACACCTGTATGTGTTTCAAATTTGTAACAAAACAATATTTGTGTAACTAATTTATGCAAAATTATGGTCAAAACAACAATAAAGAATATTTAACAAATTGGCAATGTCTAAATCGAATTAACAATGATTCTTACACATTAAAACAATGACCTAAAAAATCAGCATGTCTAAAGATTTGAGAATAAAGATTTGAGAATGTTGATATCATTCAAAAGTTTCATTTTATCTTGTGCGTTATCAGTTGAAATTTCCAGTTATTGCTTCGAAAAAATGTCTTCACCACTGATGACCAATATCAACATGAGCACCCATCAGAGACGTTGCACAAAGACAATTTTAAACGTCTCTTGCACCTACGACACATATATTCAAAATCCGAATAAAACAGCTAGGAATTTCGGAACGCATAAAATATTATGGAATATCGTATCAAATTTCTTTAAAGACCACATCTGCTAAGCTAACTTTAGATACCATACTATTTATTATTATTATTTAATGATATTCTTACTTTATTAACTTTTATCATGGGGTAAGAAACAAGTAATTACTTTAATAAGTGATTGCAGTATTTTAATGAAAATAAAATACATTACAAAATAAATTTAGCAATACCAAAGTGTTTGCCAGTTCAATTTTAGAAATACTTTGTAAATACACGTACACATATGACAAAACAGTTTCCTTTCATTTTAGGTATATATCAAATGCAATGTTTGACCAAAGTTAAATTTAAGCTAAACTATGCATAAAATTAAAACAAAATGTTTCTAGATTTGATTTCATTCCAAAATGTGATTGTTAATATAAAAATGTTTCTCACTAGTTTTAGTCTGATCGCGTCCTCGAGTTTTAATTCGCCCGGATTTAAAATTACCCATTTACTGCATAATAGTTATTTGGCCTACACGGTCACCAAATATTATTATGTCAAACCCAAACGAATGGGTTGTTAATATAATCATTTCCCATCGTGGTGCTTAGCATATGTTCCGTAACGCCGCTTAGCATAGTAATTTTTCGCAAATAGCTAATTCATTGACTATTTATAATGTTCATCACGATCAGTGTCGTATATTTCATATATCTACATGGTATACACACTAGAACATATCAGTAAAAGTGCATTTTAGTTAGGTTAATACCATCATACTTACTTCATATGTCTCATTTGTTATATTCAAAGCTCAGTATTATTGTAATTTTGTAATATGGCAACATTTAAACTTAAATTTTGTTAAAAACATAAGGAAATACTCTGTTCTGTTAATAAATCATACTTTTGTATTGTTTAATCGATATTAAAATGCAGTTTTGTTCGAGTTGGCAAGACCTTCTAATTTTTACTATGTTCCGTAACTCCATGGCACATCAAATATGTCATTATGTATGAGCATACAGTGTCATGTTTCAAACTAATTTACATTTTATTTTGTGCCTTATATGTTGTAGTTTTCATCAATTTGGAAAAGAATGGTCCACCTGTCTGTATGTGATAAATACACATGTCGACATAATTGTGTTACGTTATCTTATCTTAACAACAAAAAATGATGATGACTTCTACATGCGCTATTCTGACAATCATGTATATATTGCGAAGTAGTTTGCTTAAATTTGTTTCACTACTCACCATTGAATGATATTCCATACTTACATGGACAGAAATACAGACTTGCATTTTAAAACTAGGTATCTACTACTTGAGCTCGTGATTCTATGCTCCGTAACGTAGGAGTTGACGTATACTTTTTGAACTCGTACATCTTTCTCAGTCTTAGAATGGTGTGCGTTATATTTTTGTTTCGAGACCACGAAGGTTTGAATTTTGCAATTATGTTAAAAAATAAATGTTTACAGTAAGTTCATTTTTCGACATTTCACTTTTCAAAATGGTAACGATTTCTGGAGAACGGCTGTTGTAGAATTTTATTCATGAAATAAATCAAAGTGGATGATATTCATAATGTCTCAAAACGGATAACATATGTTTGCATGTTGCTGTTGTAAGAATTCCAAAATATACCTAATATTCATTTCGCATTTATTTCACCGAATCTTTTAAATGCATTTATTATACATTTATAATCTATATGGCTGGTTTTATGTATATATTGCATGCCTTTTGGGTATTAAAGTTAAAATATGCAAACATGGCAATAAATCATATTTCTAACTGGGATAAATTTGACGCTGCAAGTAAGCATACTTAGCCCAAAATCAAAATGATAACCAATTTTGAATTTGATCGACTTTAATATTTTGTTCAATTTAAGGATTATTGAACAAAGCTAGGTTTAAGATAATTGTCTAATGGAATGTATCATTATTCGTATAAGACAGATATCTAGATATTAAGTGTCTCATATAAGCCTCAACGGGCTCACATAGCTTACTAAATAGACTAGGCTACTCAAAACTAACAGTTCTGCTTGATCAACATATAAAATACCTTATCTATTGCATACAGACGTAAAGTTTTATTGAAAATTTCCATTCGGCGAAAACCTTTTCACATCTATGTCGAAATAGTTATAAACCTTTTAACTTAATGAAACAATCATTAGCGACCAAATTAATAATAAATTAAAAATATTTTAAAATGTTGTCATTAATAATTTAATATGGGCTTTTTTTTGTCAAACCTTGTTATGTAACATAAGAGTTTATTAGCATGTTGCAAAAAAAATTCGACAAAAATTAATTGATTATAATACAAGTAGCACTATAATTCCGCAATTATTTGTCGCAACAAAACTCATGAAGTGTTGTGCACACAGAGTACAAGAAAAAATTGTTTTGCATCTAAATATCATCGTCTGTCGATTATCACACAAAAATCTATTCATTTGATGTTAATACCATATCTTTGTACCTCAGATATATAGTTCTGTTTTTTATATCACTTCCATTTTATTTATATAAGAATCAGTAGAATCAAACAGTTGTTTCTGTTATAATTGAGTATCATACTTAACGTCTATGCTTGATTGTATTACATCATTAAATAGAAGAAAGAAAGTTATGTTTAGGTACACACATATAATTGTAAGCACGTTACAAAAATTGAAAAAAAATGTTTTCCAATTATAACGGATAGTCAATCATTACCATGTTATTGTTGTGACAATATCATCTCACATCTGAGCAATATGTAGTCATTAAGCTTAAGAGTCACACTGTTAAGATAAAGGCAGCCTATACAATTTAAGAAATGTTTAAGAAAGAAAGATGATATACACGAAACAACTGTAAGGATCTATTGCTTCGTCTTTTAATAATGCATAACTTCTCTGAAACTACAAAGATAGTTAAACGCCCTTTAAATTAACTTTAAAATGTTCTTTTGTGTTTTATGACATCCCTGAGGATGTCTGTTGTTGAAAAATCATCTCTTAATCATATATGGCTTTCACTTACAAAAACCTGTTTGAACTTTTGAAAGAAATGAAAATACATTTGTACTACTACTATCTTGTGTTCACTGTGTAAAACTGTAACTGTTACTGTTTATTAGTCCTGAAGACCACCCATAATTCATTTCAGTATATACAACAGGTATATATTTTAAGTAATAATACTGATAAATGTGAATGTGACAGAGCCAGTAGTCCATAAACATAATTCCTTTTAAGATTTTGTATTTTTGTAAAAGTATATTATCCACCAATATAAAAAGCGGCATTTCGGAATATCACATTATCATATTGTCACAACAAAGACATTCGGCATATTATACAAATTCGCAAAACAAGTATACTGTAAATTAGATTGTTTCATTCTCAAAAAAATCTATATGGTCATCCATTTCCCGACGCTTTTATCTCCAATGTTCTAATATCATTTGCCTTCATGTAAAAGCTGGTGCTCGTGGAAAATCCAACTCACATATTAGGATAAATGCTTATTGATAAAACTGTATTATTGAATAATTTAAACATTTGTTCTATTGCCAGAAAATTAACTATTATATAAAGCATTGCTATAATAGGTTTCCGTAAAGGTCTTTGATCTCATATCTACACAATTGATGGCCTGAGTCCACAAAGTAATGTATAATAAAATTAAATAAGATAGTTTAGCTTTTTGATATTTCTCTATAGATTATTTACTTCATTGAATTTTACAACATGAGAACAATAAAACTCCACACGAGTTCAGTTTATAACTATGGAAACTCAAATTACTAATACTGTAGGGTAAGGTATCAGTTTTAACTATGGTAAAGATGATTAATAAGTACTTTGTACCAGTACTATGATAATTTGTAAATAACAGCCCATATTTCAATTCTATAACTGTGTCTGTCTTTTCTGATTCAACATACTAGCTTTGCCAAACTACATCCCCATGAGTACAATAAATACCCTTTGATAGCCCACTACCATCAACCAACAGTAACCGTGACGTGTTGTCATTGAACTGATGTCCAATCATTTAATGCTTTGTTTAGTAAACATACGTGGTTTAATAGTTTTAAAGTTGTAAAAGTAATATTGTATGTTCTAATTACAATTACCAAATATCCCATAATAAGGGTGTACATAAATTTAAAACAATGCGTGCTTAATGATATAACGAAGACAGAAGGTGAAGTGAAAATTTGTGACCCACTGAAAATCAAACTGGTGCGGAAATTATGACAACCAATTCTATAGTAAGTTTTTATATGTCTAAACCATAAACATATCCCAATGACTATTACAAATAATCTTTACAAAGCATATACGTCTCGCATACAACAATTAAGCAGTTTTGAGACTTGTTATCAAGAACACGATAAACATTTATCAGTTTTTGTCTGAACATACCTCAAATACTTAAAAAACCGAAAGCAGAATTGTAGTATTTATATACGTGCATGTTCAGTAAATTTTGTTGTACACTTATATTTAGATCAACGGGCTTTATGTGAACAATATGACTTTTAAAATGTTTTGTCGAAAAGTATACAGAAATGACGCATCGCTCACTACTCGATAAATTCAGCATTGTTACTTTTCATTGAAATATTTGGGCTAAGTACTCCCACCTCTTTGTTCTAAAGCTGCAGTCCCATAAACATAAACATAAAATATAGCCGTGAGGGCACCGTGCGATCAACCTCCCTAGGACTCGTACGAACCCTTGCGTACCTGTACGGACTGTTATGCTTTTACCAGAGTCCTTGAGATGAGTCGTGGAAACACGTATCAGTTTTAAAGTCAAATCGTGAACAACATCGCGTGGGCGAGTATGGATTATACTTGCATATCTTCCAGCTACGGCTCAGTACGGGTGTGTTGTTTTGTGCTATGTACGTACCGTCGGCTTAATACGCAAGGCTTTCCACGTTCTACGACTGTCTGCACGTACGGGTCCACAACAAGCCACGATTTTATGGGACTGAGGCATTAGCAGTTCGTATATTCTCTTAATGTTTGTTGATATACTCTAATAATAAAATATCGATTGTAGAACAAGTGCACTTATAATAATTATTATAAATTATCATGAAACCCCATTAGGCGAAAGTTAATGTCTATTAACTGTGGATAATGTATTAGGTGGTTATTACTAAAGACAACAATGCAATCAGGGAGATAAAACATTGTACGTTTTATAATATTTGTAGACAAATTTCCAAGACAAATACATCAATATAATGATATTGCGCTGAAACAAACAGAATCATTTGTCAACGTAATTAGCTCTTACCATAGCTTCAAACAGTTGATTATACACTTGATCAAATAAATAATTCATCGGGTGATAATGATTACTGTATCAAGCTTAACTGAATTATCTGAACGTGTAACATAAAGAAACATCGACGTCTTAATTCTTTGATTAATATGCATTGGGTACATTCTACTTTCCCTTTAAGCTTTACGTGAATAATATATTAATATTTTGTTACTGAGAAAATAACTCCAAGGGCACGAGTCAAAATCAGATTTTACAGTCCTAGAGATTTTGATCAATATTCTACACACAACAGTCTAGTAGAATATTAAAATGAGGTGATGATAATAGCAAAAAATCAAATAGTAGTTTTATATGACTTAAAATATACAAAATGTTGTAAATGACCAAACATCACTAACACTGGTGTGCTTCGTTTTATACCAATTGTCTCTTAAAAACGAATATTGTTATATAAATGCTAGTTAACTAAAAAGATAAAGTATTGAACCAGCAAAATCTTACCCACAGTAAACGACATATAGCGTTACAATTATTTCAGACAATTTCAATAAATAATCAACAGTTGGATGTGAATATCAATTATAGCGAAGACACGTTATATTTTCGTCTGTTATAATCCCTCTCATTAATGCATTTCGTTATTTCGTATTTACAGACAAACGTGCAATCAGGGAAACAAAACATGACATGTTTCATTGTTATTATTTCATAGACAAATCCATCATGATAATGATACTTTGCTTAAACCAACAATAATTCAAAACAGTTCCACACTAAGTGTATCAATAACAATTTTATCGTTTTCTCAGATTCTCTATCTGTATTACTGGCCATAAAAAAATCGTACTTCAGACAATTTAATTATTAAAAATATTGAATTAAGATTACATGAAATACTGACATCTAAAATAGTACACCTCTGCTGGATACCAAGTCATATTGGTATACATGGAAATGAAAAGGTAGACATTTTGGCTAAAGAATCTTTAAACCTTCAACCAGTAGATATCAAATTACCAAGCAGCGACTTCAAATGTTCTATAAATTCGTTAATTAAGTCAAAATGGCAAACAAGGTGGAATAATGCTGTATTTAATAAGTTACATGACATAAAGCCAACCCTTGGTTCATATTCGTCAACAATATTTTCTAATCGCCGAGATCAAATAGTGATTACGCGATGTAGAAATGGTCATACCAAATTAACACATTCATACCTTCTCAAAAGAGAGATCTCAAATACATTCGTGACAAACATTTTAAAGTAAACTCACTTAAAGAACTTTTTGAGTCTGTACCATCATATGCGATACTTAACTTTTTGAAAGAAATAAATGTTTATAATAAGATATAGAGCTTTACATCATTAATTTCGTTTGAATTAATAGTATCATTGATTGCTTTCGGCGCAATATGACCTTTTTGTGTTGGTGCGCCGTAAAACCCAAACAAACAAACAATTCACCTGACATCAATGTCGTACATGTGTAAATCTATGGTTAATATGTGTAAGACATAATTAACTATCGTTTTCATAATTTTGTGAACATAGATAAATTTTAACTGCACTGAAGCAACACTGTATTAATTTTACTTTCTACAGTAGGAAGTGTTCTTTCATAAGAGTTTTGTTATACTATATATTTGAATATAAAGATAAATAACATACATTTAGAAATGTACTATAGTGTAGCCCCAATATCATAATGATAAATGTATAAGATTAGCTTATAAACATTTTGAATAATAGTGTCGGGTCAGAGAATTGAATTGTTTGGCATTTCCCTATTTAATTCGCAAGACTGGGGCGATTATTACCGATAGCGACCTATGTAATTATTTTTTGTAATAAACTTGTTCTATTATCTGAATAAAGCTGACAATTTTTACAGAATCATTATTGTTGAAGATGAAATGATAGTTACATTTCCAACGAAATAACTATGAGTTTTTAATTTAATTTCCATGCTACATATACCGCTGAAAATAGCTGTAAATGACCAAACATCACTAACACTGGTGTGCTTCGTTTTATACCAATTGCCCTTTAACAACGAATATTGTTATATAAATGCTAGTTAACTAAAAAGATAAAGTATTGAAACAGCAAAATCTTACCCACAGTAAACGACGTATAGCGTTATAGATATTTCAGACAATTTCAATAGAATAATCACCAGTTTGATGTGAATATCAATTATAGTGAAGACACGTTATATTTTCGTCTGTTATAATACCTATCATTAATGCATTTCGTTTTTTCGTATTTACAGACAAACGTGCATTCAGGGAAACAAAATATGACATGTTTCATTGTTATTATTTCATAGCCAAATCCATCATGATAATGATACTTTGCTTTCAATAACCAACACGATCATTTGTCAACCGCTTAACACATTTTCAAAACGACGTTTTCATGACATTTTCAATAATTTAAAACAGTTCCACACTAAGTGTGATTTAATCACCTTTTATAATATTCCCACACAATTCAATTGACATCAATGTCGTACATGTGTAAATCTATGGTTAATATATGCAAGACATAATTAACTATCGTTTTCATAATTTTGTGAACATAGATAAATTTTAACTGCACTGAAGCAACACTGTATTAATTTTACTTTCTACAGTAGGAAGTGTTCTTTCATAAGATTTTGTTATACTATATATTTGAATATAATTTTTTTTTTTTAATAAACTTATTCTATTATCTGAAAGAAGCTGACAATTTTTATACAATCATTTTTGTTGAAGATGAAATGATAGTTACATTTCCAACGGATTAACTATGAGTTTTTAATTAAATTTCCATTCTTCATATACAGATCAAAATAGCTAGAAGTCAATGTAGACCTTTAACACAATTCCAAATTCTAGCAATTATATTTAAACATTTGCAAATTGTAATAATATAATTTTTACTTCACACTTCGGAGATTTAGTGGGGTTATCTAACTAAGCTCTGTGTTAGCGTAACGCTGTTTTGGTTACCTTTAAAGGCCACACACCAAGTTGCTTAAGTCGGCATGAATTGTGACTGGAGTGTATCGATTATATACTTAAAAGTTCTTAGTAAGAGGTATTGCAATATTATAACTGCAGCAAATGAAAATGTCTACTTTAAAATTCACTCAATTAATGGACCTGATCATTCAAGTCGAGCGCGTTGTCAGTTGACTGACTAACTAAAGCTTAGTGGTGAATAAAATAACAGTATATGAAGGTTCATACTTTTATTGCGCATCGATATACTGCTAGCAAAGTTTCAAAAGATTATTTTTTCCGTAAGCACCATTTATCTATTTTAATGTTGCTGAGGTCAAAAGCGTAGGTTTGAGTATTCTCAATCGTTCCATCCTTTGAGTTGGATCATATATCCTTTAAAGGATTATTATTAAGCTTTCAAGGGAATCCTCCAAATGGGTCAAGTTTTTCATTCAATCAGACGTCTATTACAGACAGACATTAACGGTATGGAAAATTGCCTCCCGGAGAAAAAAATATATATTTCACTTGGAAATGACTTTAAGTTATTATAATGAACAAACATTTCTAAAGTCAATCCCTCCTTATAAGAGTAAAGAGTGCTGTAAGACATTGCGTTATAATAATGAAAAAGACATCATTGTTTGCATCAAAAGACAGAAGGAAGTAATCAAAGTATAAACACATTCTGAGAACATTTTGAAAATACATTGTATTATCATCACATGTGTTATTAGGAGAGATTTATACAACTATTTTTCAAAAAACAATTAAAGAATCTATTCTCAACGCTAGTGTTAGATACCTAATAATATGTTGTAGTAATATGCGAAGCTCAGCCATGAACACGCGAGCTTTCATAACTTATATAGAACATTTTGACAAAACTATTCATAATATTATACAATATTGATCTGATGTTTTCAGAGTCGTATTGGTAATAAGTGTTAAACTGGCATTTGAATAATTTCCGAATAATCTTTACAAATTCACACGATTTACAAATGGAGCGCTGTTTAATTATTAATTTAATATTTTTGTTCAAACATGTATTGTGCCAGGTTGATGCATATCGACTATCACAAACCTTCAAATCATTTCTAACAAAAGAGTGATTCACCTGCTTATCAATAATTGCCTACGTTTAAAAAAGAAATGCTTCACTTTATAAAAATGAATTGTTAATACACAACTTGAAACTGCGATACGCAAGAATTTCTCTAATCAAAACAAAATTAAGTGTTTTATACACTGAGTATTGTTTTTGTATATACAAGGCACCATATGTCGTTCACTGCAGAAATAGAATATAACACATCGAAAATTTTCCAGTTAAGATCTTCAATTCTTTCTAAATGAAATGACATTGTATAAAGCATTCATTTTACTTAAAAGTGGGTTAGAAGCTCAGGTGCAATTATGCATAAAAATGATTATGATCTTTAATTTTATAACCACTACACTACACTACAACATTTCAGTTTTTGTGTTGTCTATACATGTACCACTCCTATTGACGTCTCTGCTATCTATCTTCATGTCCCAGTTATATCTATAGGATTTATTGACACATATCTAAGACATAACAGATTCAAAATGTGTTTTTTTCTACGAAGGGAAAAATGTCCATGTTTGAAATATATATTTTTAAATATATTTGGTCTTTAAACATATGTTATAATATTTTCGATCAACGCTAAAATCAATAATTGAGACAAGTCATTGTAATGGTATACTCCTTATGCCTAGTCATGATACAATTGTTATTAAAAGCATCAGTTTAGAGTATTCAAAAACATAGTGGTCATTATACTCGTCTTCTTCAAGTCACACCTTAAGGCACATGACAATAGTTGGACAGAAAACGAGTTCAACTAATGTATGTTTTCTTCATCAAATCGGAAAATGTAAATCTTTTGTAGCATTTCTGAAACATGCAAATGCATGCTTTCAAATCAGCCGTCGAGGCCTTAAATGGTGTATTTTATGTGCATATATACCACTCATGTCATCTAATCATTTCAGAGCATAAGAATGCTTACGTTTTCAGATAACACGATAAATAAATACACAAGAACCTTAAATATGGTGTCATTGCAAGTTGCTGTAATACGATATAGTAATATTACATTTTTGCCAACAGACTCACATGGAATACTTGACTTTTTTTCAAATTTTACGCCTCGATTTTAAAAGTGTCAGATTGTAACACTTAAAATTCATAAGATACAGCTATCATTCCAGCATAAAAAACATTTCATCTTGGAAATGAAAGACAGCTAACGTCAAGGGCATTAGTTTTCAGTTTATATTGAACATCTTTTTTTACTGAAATGGCACTTTCATTTTATATAACAAATCTTATGAAAATAAAACATTGATAGTTTTACTCTGCTGACATATTTATTCCATGAAAAAACAAATTTGATAAAATTGAGGTTTTTTTTCTTCTGGAATCAATTCAAATTTGATTGTTTCATATTGATTGTGCAAGTCTAGAAAACAGACTCTATACAATGCGCGGTATTTGAGAAAAAAAAATATTAATTTGTTTTAAAAGTGGATGAGAGGATAGCTTAGTAAGAGGCCAAGGAATGTATTGATTACCTAGGGCTTTATTTAACTTTATACTTGAATTTTTTGTATTTTCATGAACTCCTTACGCTATTTATCAACATGCCTGTTTGCTGCCGTTTCACTTAATCAGACTTGATTTACTTCTTTTATCAGCTCTCGCTTATAATTATACAGGTCTTAACAAAAATAATGACCTTAACAATCAAAATACTTTATGCAAATTTGATAGGTATATAATGGATACATTTTTGTTATATGATATGGTTTAACATGACATGCTATATCAATTGTCATCGATATTACCATGTATACTTACTTGTATGTTGACCAATAGTACTGTTTCCGCTAGAGTCCTGAAAAATAATGCAGAAAGTATGGTCATTTTAGATACAAATAACACATATATTAGGCATCGGAATTGTCTATGTGTTCGTTCAAACATTTAATTCGCCGCAGAAAGTTGGAAATCTGTTTTTCTATCATAAAAGAATATAAAAGAAATATGAGCCACATGCTGCAAACATGAGAGGTTTCTTTTCACATCACCGAGTAATCAAATACATACTTGGACAAATACGTTATACGTATGATTAGCATTATGCGTTCTTTTCAAATATCATCCATGATATGCGGAGCTTATTTAACCGTTGTATATAACAGACTGTGTGTCTTTTATAATCATATACAAAAGAACCTTCAATAATACAATACAGCTTTTTCTTCAACTTGATTAGCTCGCATGTCTATAAATATCCAGACATGTCGTTTTTAAAGAGTTTTTCTTTAAACAAATGCAAAGCCATTGAAATATTATACATGAGCATAAGTTAGACATATAAAAAGTAAAGATACACCTGTATTGGTGGCTATTTCATAAAAGTGGTAGGTATATGTTACATGAAGTCGATCCAATGAATTGTTTTTGTTCTAAATGCTATACAGCAACCATTTAAACGTTTTTTTAGGATGGTGTATTTTGAAGAAATCTGACGAGTCGTTAGTCGTAAATATATGCTATAAAATACTTAAGATATAAATGAACATAATATTTATCCTTTTTTATTACATGTATAAACAGAAAGTTATCACATTACTTTTGCATTCTTGTATGCAATGTCTGAGCTCGTACGTTTGTATAATAAAATGATGTTACATCGAAAGTACCATATCTGACTTTTACGTATAAAAAGATAAGCAAAACAAATCCAAACAGAATCTCCATATCCCGCATTCAGGACAGATATCATGAATCGAAATGTACACGTTTAACTTGTATCTGCAATTATAGGCGATAAATTTAACAAAAGGAATTATAATCTAATGCATATTTCGAATTAACATAGCTTTCAATTAATAGTATGTACACCATGAGTATGCAATATAATTAATTACATCTTTGATATTTGATATGTAATAAAATTCTTAACATCAAATTTTGTATTTTTTATCATTTTGAACGATTTATATCGGTGTAAAACAACTCTATAAAACGCTGAGAAAATTGCAGAGAGATAAAATATTTACTTTATGGCCGTTTCTTCTTCAGAGCATGCTGTGTGCAGAATTCAGTTCAAGTTTGCATGTTCATAAACTCAATTCTGTATATTCTTAACTAGCTGGCAGTCAGTACATGTACATGTACTTCTTTGCGTGAGGTTTAGTTTTACAGTGAAATGGACTCATTTTACATGATTTCCTACCGTGAGGTTAATTGAACTATGGGGATATTAAGATATTAAGGGAGATTCGCGTGCAGGGCATACCAAATCCGTTTGCCATGCACGTACATATTAGTCTGTTAGTGTAACTCTGAAATGCATGAATTCGTGTGATTTTAAGAAATTCCTTTTTGGCACTTACAAAACTAGTATTAATAAAATACTCAAATACATATATATATATATATATATATATATATATATATATATTACTCCCGTTAAACAAATGTTTTAACTTAGTATTGGAATCTAGGCATATTAAAAATCCATAGGTAAATTAAACTTTTATCACACAGCACGTGTTATTGTAATCAAAATTCAAAAGCAAATAATTAAACAACATTAAAACGATATCTTTAAAATCTCTGGTGTAATTTGTTTTAATAATTAATGACGTTGTACATACAAAAATACTTAGTTCTACCAAAGTTCAAAAGAAGTAGGATGGTATTATTTACCGCCGGCCTGAAGGCCGGTGGTATATTGGAGTCATCAGAATCTGATGACACGGTAGGAGCAGTTCATGATTTCTTTTAATTGTGTCCTCCTTTTTTATTTACAAATGTTGACAGTGAGAAATTGTATTAATTTTAGTTTTATAGTAATGCAATAAAATTTCGTGCTTTTTGGGGGGCATTTTTAAAGAGCATTTTATCCTTAATTTATATTTTTAAGACATTGTAAAATATCTGCTCCCTAAATTGAGGTTCAGGCTAAAAAACACGTACCGTACATATTTAACGCACGTTTGACAATACGGCTGGAAGTAATTTTTGCCGCATATATATTTGTCTTCCGTTTTGACGTATGAACACATAATGGTACCTCTCGCTGCCTTACTCTCCAATACATCCGTTCAAAAGATTTACTCGTTCATTTTTTACCTCTGCTAAAATACTACGTTCAAGCTTATATTTCTATTTTTAGACAGAGTCACATAAACATTTAAATCGCATGACTGCCACGTGGTTTTTAAAAATAGATGCAAAAATTCTCACGCCTGTAATTTCAAAATGTCGAAATGCAAAGATGTTTGACAGTTTTGCATTAGTTAGATAATGAATCAAAGCACTGGAGTGCTGGAGGAACGATGTCCTGAACTTATTTTTAGATTAAAGAATATATTATTATGTATATTATCTATAAAATAATGTGTTAAGTATCAATTAACAGAATTTGACAAAAGGATAGCACTAGATTTCTCAAGTGGTTTGTCATGGCAAGGTTTATCTTACTTTATCAAACAAAATAAACCAGTCAAAGAAATAATTTTCATCAACACATTTTAGGGTCATGTACAGCAGCGATCTCACCAAACCAAAGATTATTCTGGACTATTTTCTTTAACCAAAAGGAGCTGACAACTTCTCATTTTTGGTTATCAATGGGTATTTTTTTAACGAGATCGTTAATATTTTCGTTAAAATTTTAAAGATTTGGTGTGGAATTACAAGCTGAATGTTTTCACAAAAACATCGACTTTCTAACAATTCATTTAAGGTTCCCCCCCCCAAGTACTAAGCTCTTTTGCATCAAGCTACATTCCCATTTTTGTTCACGAATTTTAAGTCAAATTAACGTTTTGGTTTTGCAATTTATTCACAATTAAAATTACTCTAAGAATCGTCTATTTCCTATAAATATTTGTTTAAAATTCCGTTCGCACTTATACATATTCATTCCAAATTATAATCAAACTCTATAACTTAAAATCGCTCAAGTAAACTTTTAATGTGACACTTTGAAGACGACAACGTCATATCGCCGTATATTAAGCATCCGGTAAGTGTATTAGTCATATCCAAAATGGCGGGTGTAATAACAATTGGATAAGTCACGTCGGTAAATATTTGTTTACTTCGAGTAAAAATGAATTTAAACAAGTTTGTCGACGTTTAAAAGTTGAAACATACGCATGTTATTTGACTTCCGTAACTCTAGCCAACCCTGCCAGGGTTGTCTACAGTTACGGAACTTCCGTAACTCTAGAACCTTGGTCTAGAGTTACGGTACCGTAACTCAAGCCACTGCTTAATATAATACGATCATTTAATATTGTTTATTACTATCGAATGATGTAATTATATTACGCATTTAACAGGCACTGTCAAAAACATTGTAGGCCCTTTTTACTCCAACAAGTAATCATTGCAGCTGTCACGGGTTGAGTTGTCTACGGGTTGAGTTGTCCCGTCTCCATTGCAAAATTTATATGTCCTGAGAGTAACCTCCCTTTTCCTGAAGAGTTTCAAGAACGACAACACAAGCCAGCGTTGTATTACATTTAAATGAGATGTTAATGAGTTTCACGCTTGAACTACGCCTCTTTGTCTATGTTGAAAACTGTTGAAGCGTGAAAAGAGTAATCTTATACTTTCTTGTTACCATTGGAACGATGCTAAATTAGCATCGTTCCAAAAATTAACAAAAATGAAAGTAAACATTGATATTTTTAAATGTGTATCTCTAATCTTTTAACTGTAAACATAGAGCAACTTATTGAACTTAAATACAAAGTATAGCCACGCTATATATGACATCATACGAGGTTGCATTCGTCACGAGTATGATCATACCATATAAGGTGTTGTTTACTCGTTCAACCAATGAAAATGCGTATAAAGTTTTTCAGCTGAATAGAAATTAGGTAAACTTTCATTGGACGTTCAACGGTTCATAGTAAAGATCAATATCATAAATCGACACGTTTTAAGGCAGCGGATGAATGTAATGTATTCACTGAGCTGCGAAGGGAGCGTATCGCTGCCTAAATACGTAATAATACCAAGTGATACCCTAGATATAGTGATATTCTAGGCGATTCTCAACTTTTTATGAGGCTATGTTCTTTGACAAAACTCTTAACCAGTTTCAGTTAACCCAAACCGACATTTTTGTCTAATCTTTGTCTATGGACAAAATTAAATAATAATTACAAATGTTTATACAAAACGTGTACCGTGGTGATGTTGGGAATCTAAACCCAGGTTCACAAATTCGAAACTATTATCTTTTCTGTAATACCACCACAGCAATACAATACATATTTTGATCAATCTTCGTAGGCTTCAGTTTAAGGTTTATAGTCTTCTACACTAACACAAACTATTTAAAACTGTAATATGGCTTCTTGTCTTAGTCTTGGTACTTAAAATGTCTGCCGGTGTTCAGTTACAATTCAAACAAACGTCTTAGCAAATTTGGTTCCAGATCCAGGGTTACAAGATCCAAAAACATTAGTAAATTACATATATCTTGACGTCAAACGTGTTATACTCTTAAATTGCCAGATAATTGCTTCCGATAGAAGCTGGTATCGTGAAGTGGAACGAATTATCTCTGTCGTCAGATTCTAAGAGCATTATTTCTTCAAATATATTTAAGAATCTAGATTTTAAATTGGGAATCAATAAGGCTAAGAAAACATACATTAATAGATACATTGTCTCGTTTATTTTAACGAAAATATCACCATTCATTTTAGTATGTTCAAGACATGATACGATAATACTAATAGTGCAAAGTATTGAAAATGTATAATACTCTTATTCAGATACCAATCCTATATCGAGCACTTGTGGTAGCTCTAATTAGTTTTGTTTATTGCTGTACTCGCATCGTAGATAAGTCGTCTAAACATAATGAATATTTAAAGGCACATTAGCTCACTAATTGGAGGATGCTGTTTGCTAGAATATACAGCAGATACATTTTCATTTTGTCTAGTTTTGTGACAGCGCGTTGTTTATCACATCTTATTTTGGCATGAATATTTAAGAAGGACCGAGCTGCTGACTGATTACATTTCATCCCTTGGCAATTTATTTTCGCTGTTGTTTTCTCTAAAGAAATAACATTTTCTTGACGAAGAAAAATGACGAGATTTAGAGCTATGCATATGTTGGTGAAACACTGATCTTGTTTCCCACAGTGTAATCTCGTTTGTACTTAGAAAACAATCTGTTTGTTTTATTTCAATGTCAAAGCAAAGACCTCTTTCTCTTACCAAAGCTTACCGAGAGGAAAACATTCTAGAAAACAAATATCATTCAGAACATTTATAAGAAGAAAAACAATTATAGATATATGTTTTCTTCATTTGTACCATGCAGCTTTGTGTGTGATTTGCCTCAAGTTCGCCGATTTTTTTACAAAAGAAAAGAATAAATATGTCCATGTCTTTACTTATTAAATTAATTAAAAAAGGTTAATAGTAACATTTTATTCCTGAAACAAGGAGTTATCAAAAGAGCAATATTGATAGCACATTGATAGCAGAAGAAGAAAAACATATAAAGTTGAACTAGGGTTAGTCAGATGGTCGATTCCTTTTGAATGTGCGTACTTGTAAAGAAAAGAATCTATGTCATCTCGTTAGCTTGGACGAAAAAAAAAACTGAAAAAATGTTGACGTTGGCTTAAATTCCAAACAATCGATTGATGAATCGACTAAACACGTCAATAGTGTCCTTCAGTCAATTAGATCTCAGCAAATAGCGAAAAAATAAGTTGCTCTTCATAACAACGTAGAGAATATTTCTGACCTGCATTTGACATCCATACACTTTATTCGTTCATCGATGACCTTATTCACGTTCATGTAAAAATCATTCGTAACTAATTTTTTCTGCATGGTATATAGAGTCAATGTTATATTTTGTTAACGGTATAATACAATTCGTTTATAGAAATGTTTTATTGAAACTATACATGTATTAAACATGGTTGAGTTTCTAAAGATTATCTTCATTGAGTTTTCCGGCATCGACTTACTGGTTAAAGTTAATGAAAAGATTGATTATTTCTCAACTTGATAACTCAACATTTATATTGCCCTAATGCAATATTACAAATATTAGGAACGTTGTAATTTTACTATTGAGTTGTCGCTACTCAAGCAAACAACCGCCAACGAATACAATTTGTATCCAGGACAAATTATATTTGTAGGGAATCATTGTACGTTTGTATTCTGCCTATTGATGTTACACTGAGCATGATTACTTTGAAAGACGAATGGCACGAAATGATTACAATGATATCATACTATATATTCCGTTCAACAACGTGTTAAAGTCACAGCGATTGTTCCAAATGCAAGTTGTATTTCTTTATGCATGTACAAATATAATAAAATTGTATATTTCGAGACACATATTTTCCGTATGACTGATTATACTACCTTTTTACTAACATAAATTCAATTCAGCTTTAGATTGCATTCGTTTGACATAACAAATTATTTAAGCAACACATTTTTATTTAAAGCTGAATAGTAACAAATTATGTTTTGTGTCTTGTTATTTGATGCAATAAGTATCGTGGTATAACATTGCCATCAACAGTAATATAACAACAATATATATGTCATGCTTTCGTAAAACCTAGAAAAGTATTTACAGATTCATAGTGCCACTCAGACTGTCAACTGAATGTGGCAATGCCCTAGAAAAATATTGGCTTATAGAGTGGCTGACACATTGGGTAACATGAATACGCTTTTACAGTTATTTACCTTTTCTTAAATGAGTACAAATTTGCCACTGACAGTGGCGTGTGGAACGGATATAATTGTATACTTATGGGCAAAGCAATATCACACCAACATTTATAACAACTCACTATGTTTATTTTTGTTGAAGTAGTCATTGCAGGAGGATAAGTAGCACTTACATTACCGCATGATGATAGTTACACTTAGTTTTTACCTGCTATAATAAAACATTTGTTGAACTGTTGATAGATTAAGATGAATGTACACGATCTTATTGACATTGTTTTGAGTACGAACTTGTTACTTTTAGTGCAACGTAATTAGATAAAAAATCAATTGAGCAAACATATACCATACATAAAACTGTCGCTTCCACAAAAATTACAATATTATAAAGTACACAATTGACTTACCCTTTCCATAAAGCTTATTATTGATTTGGTGTACAACCTAGATGTTACAGATAAACACCCTTAGAACACATTCAATTAATTAAATCAGTACATAGAGGTACTTGGATTGTTACAAAACCATAAATGTCATTAGTTTCGGTTGCCAATAACTGGAAGGCGGTCAATGTATAAATGTATGGAAATTACAAGATTAGTAAATGGTCATACTCACTAAGAATATTCTGCATCAGGATTATTCCTGACAACTTTTTAGAAGAATGTAAGGAAAAACGCGTTTTGGGACTTGAAATCATTTGAAGGAGAAGTACAAAATTTACAAAAGACAATGTGATGTTTCCATGAGTTTTAGTAAGAATTAGGAAGCGGAATTGAGTAGAAGAATTTTTGCCAGAGTCAGGCTAAATTGTTATTAAATATTAAACTATTAAACTGCTTTGTCTATTTTCAGATATTTATATTTAAAGTTGTTCGGGGACCTTGGAAAAGAGACTTTGTACAATGTATGGATACAGGATACGATGATGTAGCATGGAGTAAAAGAGTCTACAGTATTGTTTCATTATTGTTCAGTTTTGTCATTCCACTACTAATAATGGCCATTGCATATGGTTTGATATCTGGGACAATTACAAGAAAATCTAAAGATTTTAGAGGTAAGGTGTGCAGTCAATAGATGTCGGATTTCCGATTACTTAGATCTATGATATATTGTGCAAAAAAACTTTTGTTAACAAGGCAACTGCAACTATATTTGACACATTTGAATTTCAAACTTAATCAATAATTATCATTTCTTGTCTAAGATATACTAAACGTAAATATTTGTTCTAAGCACTGTTTTCGGTATTGAGACAAAGTATTTCTTCAGCTTTAGTTTCATTAAAAAACGAATTGGCCTCTCTTGTAACATGTATTGTATATATGAAGTAATATGTTCGTCATAACATGTTTGTTTTGGAGCATCTGCCATAACAAGGATTAGAAGTTATACTTATGTCGTATAACTTCTTAATTCGTTGAGACAAGAACCTTGCTATGCGTTTTTACGTTTTCAAATGGAAGTTAAATTATTCTAGCACATTATCAGTATAGCATGAAGTCACGCGAATCTCTCCAGTAGACTACGTTTTGATTTATAAAATAATCTTATTTAAAGATATTTAAGTATAAACACTTTGACCTATTTAGTTTTAATAATTGAGGAAAACGGTGTTAACAATTTGTGAAGGTCACATTTTTACCTCGTATATAATTGTAGTTATATGTACAGATAAAAAACATTAAATTATCTTAAAATGTGTCATGCATTTTGTATAGACTTCCATCCATTCATTGTTATTGTGCTACTTATTAACTTTAATTTAATTTCAGATCCAGAAGACAGTTCCACTACTTCAGAGCATGGGCAATTGCGTGGTCAAGTTAGAAGTCATTTATTTAGAAAAGCAAAACGGAAAGCTCTGAGAATGTCTATAGTTATTGTAGCTGCCTTTATAATATGTTGGACACCGTACTACGTAGTCTTCATGTATATAACATACTTGGACATCAAGCAGTTCTCTCGGATGACGCTGCTAGCTCTTGGATTTATAGGATTGTCAAACTGTCTCTTGAACCCAGTGATATATGGCGCTTTCCACCTTTGCAAGGTGCATAGTCCAAGGTCAGTGAGACCATATCGTCGCTTGCAAGTATTGCGACAACCAAACACTGCTCGCGCTGTTGCCAATGAGGAGCTTGTAGTTATGACCAGTCGGTCAACTAACGGTTGGCATTGTTTTAAACCATGGTTGTTGTACTCCCTTTTTTCATTTATAATCAACTGTTGTGTTGTGCCTTGCAATCCCAATGTCTTTAGAAAAATAACTAATTGTCCATCTTTTAAAATGTCTTTGTCGTAATACTGCACGTGCGTATAGTCTTATCTATTCCTTATTGATCACGTTTGAAATATAAAACTGACATGTTGTAGTTATTATGATGTATATAGAATGTATGCCAAACAGCAGTGGTAGTTGTTTAGTTGTAGGAATACTTTGCAATGAATTGATGAATACTTGTTTGATTCTTGCTCGAAAAAAATCTATAAATTTCATAGTTATGTCCGCCGTTTTCCCTACAACTAGGGAAAAACAGTTGGATACTAATCGAAGGGTTAGCAGGTACCAGCAAGAATAATTAAAGACAGCTGGATGTAAGGAATAGCTGTAAACCACTATTTTGTGCAAAGTGAAAAAAAAGTTCAACAGCAACACTCAATAAAAACGGAACGTTGTCGCTATAACATCATTCAAAATACCCCCTCGTGCGTTCATAACCGGCCGTTCCCGATATTCCTGGTAATTTAATTTATAGGTTTCTACTCATACCGTATTATTAACTGTCAATATGTCAGCAGTGATAAGTTTCTACTATTTTGTAGTAGGCTTAATGATACAAATTATACTTTCAGGGGAGTTTATAAATGATGCCGTATCATTATTATTCATTATAACACATAGCATTGTGCTAATAATTATGCACATAGATGCCATTATTAAATTTTAGTAATTTTATTTCGTAAGAATGTTGTAAACACGATTTGGACAAACGCATATCTGAATAAGGAAGCCAAAATTTATTATATAAATATATGGAATAATTTTTTTTATTTAAGTTTTGCATTCAAATATAATAATTTAACTCTGAAGTGCATTAACGCTTTTATGATTGTATTATAGTATCATGTTCCTGAGTACGATTCATCTTCATTGCAAACTAACCAGGGCTGTATTATATAGACGATCTCACACTTGTTATGTACGTCTTCAATAACCTGTGTCTAATGTGTCACACTAATAGCAAAAATCTTGACCAATAAATAATCATTTTTACTTCACATTGTTTGCATGTTTCAAAATGTAAATTTATACAAAACTACCATGCACATTGTCACACTGTTGCGCATTTCTTAAACGGCATTCTTTCAATTGAAGGCCGTTCAAAAGCATTGTCATAACAATGTTAGTTATGACATGTTCAAAACCTGTGGAAAAAAGTTAATTTCTAGGTCCAATTGCCCAACCTTTATTTTAACATTTCTATTTCTTGGTTTGTCAAATGTTTATAATCAACTCTGTCACATGTCCTTTAATTGATTGTTATGGCACTTACTGGCAGTACAACTTATACTAAAATCTAGTCCACAAATTGTAACAGAAGGTGATGTTTTTGTCCATTTAAGTGTTCTACAGCGCGTGTCAGGGCAGACATTGAAGTTAGGGCTGAAATTTCATATGGTAAACAGTTGTCTTAAATAAACAAATATCAATGAAAATTTGTTTATAATTCTTACTATATGTTGTTATATGTTTTTTTATATTTACTTTTTATCTTTTAATCAATAGTTATCGTGTGCATGTTCACTAGTAAAACGTAAAGATTATGGCTGTTTTGGTAATACCATCGGAATTCATGTAGGGATACAATATATTGTTTTGGTATAGTGAAAATCTGACACAATTCATTTAAAGTACGATAAATAAATGCAAAAATAAAACAAAAACAATCGCTCAGCTATACGTTATAATGAACATACCTTTTCCGTATTAACTTAGTATTCTAAGATGTATCTATATATGTTTGTATTATTTCAGATGCTGGAAAAGAAAAGACTGGCCAAGCTACAGGGACAGGGCATTGCCAAACAACCTCGATACGCATCGTATCGTTGTCGTAAAACCGCAAGATATAATGGTGTTACAACAGAACGAGTCGGATATACATATGGGGGTCAAAATCAAACAGCCTTGCCTTATCGTGCTGTGCAAAGTTACGTCTGAGAGCAATGAAAATTTGAAAGTTATAGATGCAACATCAAACGATTAAAAAACAGTGTTAAAGTTGTAATAAAATGTCTGATTTTATTGATGTTAATAGGAGGGAAATAACATTGGTTTATTGTTGTAGGTATGACAGTGCATAATACAAAACATCATGATGATTTTGATAATAGCTAACAATCTGGATTTAAATTAGAGTTTTGGGGACTGAATTTAATTTAACCACAGTATGTATATTTATTTAAGGTAGAATAACCATCGCTGTTACCTTATTTCATATCAATCAATTTTGCACTCAGAAATAAGATTTTCAAGGTCAATGTGTGAAACAACTAAAACATCATACCGTTGATACAAAAGTAGCAAAAAAAGTGACAAGAATTATGTAAATAACAAAGATGATGTATATAATATATTCATAGTCACAGTGGATATGCTCATTGGAGAAAGTTAACCAACATTTCCTGACTTTTAATTTATTTTATGATAGTGTAGCCTGTGTACTTAGTGAACCATGACACTCAGTATTTACATTCCAGTCGATGATTTGTTTAGATACTAACTTCCACTGTCTATAGTGTTTGTGTCAATTCATGAATAAAGGGGTCTCAAACTCATAACATTACAACATTCAGATAAAACGACGATTTTAGCGCTGTTAACAATATGAATTACCGATTCATTTTAATAACCCAACCTAACGTAATGCTATAAACATAAAAAACAAAAATATACGTGGAAATCACTAAAGCGGCGAGATTGTCAAGCACAACGTGTAAAATGTTATTTTAATTTCACTCAAGAGTCTTATAATTGATTAAACAAATTGTTTTGGGGCTCAATCATTGCAATATGCATAGATATATTACCAAATTAACGAACATTCTCCTATATTATTTGTACGTAAGAGGTTTTTTAAACTATTTGTATTGTATACAAATGTTGCTCATGATATTATTATATAGTGCGTACACATTGAACCCGACCTTACCTTTCTCATTTGCATCTAATTATCATTTGCACGTATCCCGGCGAAAATCCAATACCACGCCTACTATATGCTTCGGCTCGTTACGTATTTAAGATAAAATAAGACATGTATACACATCACGCATGTAAAACAACTCACGATTCAAATGCAATCAAACGGGAAACTCGTGTTCTTACATTTTTGAATATAATTGATAATAAAATGGATGGGGGATGGCGGTTGTGGGGCTAAAACCCACAACATTTTTATTGGTAGCTAGCCTCATAGTATAATCATCTGGTCCAGTCCATGTGTAATAAACACTCATTGTACGCTTTAAATGTACTTTAAAATTAAATTAATTAAATTTTTATCCTTTTTAACTTGTATATACTCTTACTTTTAACTCTTTTTCTTTCTCTTTTTGCGCAACCACCTGGCAGTTATATTCAGTCCGTTAAATTTGACCAGTAACTGGTAGAAGTAGAAGTAGAAGTAACCCCTGTGTTATAATTACATTCGATCATTGACGATATAATCCGAGCACTAATACTACATTCGTATTCAGTGTAATGAATATTCTTGCATAAAGATCAGGTCGGGGTCAACTTGTACGCACTATACATTGCAGTTATAGAGTTATGCATACGATTAAAATTTTACATCACTAAAATAGTATATCTAAAAGTATACTTTAAATATATAATTCCGTACATCAAATGATATTAAAGGTGTCAACCATGACATCTGATGTACCAATACGACTTATAGTGTATAGGTTATGGTTATGTTTTGATACTGTTCTGTTATCTGATATATAATATAAAGGGTTACGTTTATAATGATATTTGTGAGATAAAATGTTTGATTTTTATAATAAAGTTGAAATGTTATATTTATGTGTATTCTTGTTATTTACACTCCAGTACAATTGTAGGTCATGTAGTTCTCCAACACTGACATTGCCTATTAGATATATATAGAGGGATACTGATACCGATTACACAGTTGCCACTTCACATATTTCAGAGATTTCTACCAAAAAAGAGAACTTTTTAAAAGTCAATAAAAATAGTATAAAGATATTATATTAAATTAAATTTTATAGAACTTACCAAATATTGATTAAGAGTTATAATAAAATAATTACGCTGCGTTGTGTAACGTCAATACAAAATAAATATCCGGTACAATTTTAATTAGTCAATCTAGATAAAATCGAAACGCAGTTGAATATCCTTTTAACTTTGCAATAATGTGAAAACAAAACAAATACGTGTCTGAATAATATTAAATACATTGTAATGATACAAATGATTTTCCATTGAGACAAGAACATTGTTATACCGTCTAGAAGGTCACAAGAGTCTTCAAGAGAGAACTTTTAATTCAATTTTAGCAATACAAAGTTTTATATTCTAGCAACATAATGGTTATTTATTGATACAAATAGGAATAAAGTTTATCAATATGAAAACTTTCTATTGAATTAAGAGAATATTGACTTCGTCTAACCATAAAAACACCTAATTTTAGTGTTTTACCTGACAGTAATATGCATCATTTTATTATTACTTATTTATTTCGACACATTTGTCGTGGTGACATTTATATTCAGATTAAGATTTCACTAAAAATTAATATTGTTACCACTTAGTGTTATCTCCTTTGAACATAGAAAAATATTGTGCATTTCTTACTACAATTTCAAAGAAAAAAACTTCCACATAATGTACATTGAAGAAGACTTTTGCAGTAAGACAATCTTTAAAACGGTAAAATAAAGTTACAAACACAAATTGGTAACAATAAAACGATACTTCAATGTACGTTTTGTGGTCAAGGGCACACATAATATATTCTTTGGTATGCAATACATACTTTCAACAGAAATTAAATCAGCAGTGAACTTTGACTATGAACAAACATCTGAAATACGACGTAACTCAGAGGACGACAGGATCACTGAAATCATTTAGATAATCTGATATCTAGATAGCTACTTGTTCTTAACTATTTAATTCGTGACCATTTGACCATCTTTGTCAGTAGCCATATACGTTTCCCCTTAACTAGACAACACACATAAGACAAATAACTTCCTAGGAGGAAAATACTTTATGTTCTGCTAACAAATTCCTTTCATTAGTTTCTCCAATTGCTTGAATAGAATACTACTAATGAGAAAATTACAAGGTTTCTTACAGCGGTTATATTGTATTAGGGTAGTATCAAACAGTGCAATTCAATCTTTAAGTTTAGAAAATGCAATAAGAATCTTGATACGAACAAATTTGATTTTATGAAGGAGACATATCTGACCAATTGCAATGCATGTATAATTTCACTCAGTCGCAATAAAAACTTTTTGAAAGAAAATAACAGTATTAGGTATAAACTAATTACCCTGACATGAATAAGTTTTCAATTTAGAGAATCATATTATCCACACAAATATATATATTTAGATAAAAAACGAAGTAACCATTTAATGGAACTTGAAAAAATATATAAAACGTATCTTAGTATCATATTCATGAAACGTTTTCTTTCCGGTAGTAAGGCAATAAGGCACATTGATGTTTTAAGTTCCTGACATTATTTGAATGTTAGATGCATTGAGGAAAATTCACTATTTCATAAAAATTGAAATAAATGTTGAGGAAGTTGCCGTAAGAAGAATACCATTAGATTTTTAATGTTGTGTTTTAATGGAAACAAATGGGACAATTGTTGCAGATGACTTTTAAAAAGAATTTAACTTTGCTCCATTAATTTCCACAGTATGTTGGAAATCACAAAATTATTCTGATTCAGCACTGTCATGCTTAATTTAACTGAAAATTGTTCATGCATTGTATCGCTTTCTCGTGAATCTTTTGTGAACTATGAGTACTTATTAAAGCACAAGACATGATGAACTAATAATGTTATTAGTAATATTCGTGACTCATAAATATTGAAGTTCAGTATAAAAGCTGTTATTGTGACCTTCTTAATGGCACTTTATTTGAACAAGTTCAATCAAGCTTTGCTCGCACTGTTGCCAAATTCATGTTCTAACGTATGACCAGTTTACGTACGGCCAATCTGTAGAGTATAATATTTTAATACTTTAAACGATGGTTGTTGGACCTCTTCTTAAGTTAATTGATCCACTGCTGTTTAGAGTATCGCAAATGTCTGAGATTAGAAGAAGAACTTAAATGGTCATTATATTAATTCATTCTTGCTGTGTATTGTCTTATCTATTCTATTTGTTATTGATACTGGAAAATCAATGTACGTTAAAGTTATCATAGTGTATAGAATTGCATTTGATCAACAAGACACACACTCATCAAGAAATATTCTTTATCACATTACAGATATTCCTTTCATGTGTTTGTTATTTGCCATATCTGATATTTACAATAATCAAATTCTAAACTTTCCTATTCATACTGCTTTATCAACTGTCAAACTGCCAGCACTGATATGTTTCTTACCATTTTATGAGGTTTTATGACGAGCAAATAGCATCGGGGGAGTAAACGGAGACCGTTATATGATATTATATGATACTGTTTTACGTCAGCAACTGCTCAATATGGCACAAAATTACCTTTCGGTATTGATGTACAATAAAACAAAATCATTCAAACAACTCTGGCGACTCAGCTTTATGCTAGTAAGCCCTGAGTGTCAATATATGAAGACATTAAAATTATTCTAAATTTAAACATGGCTTCATGAAAATATTCAATAAGAGTTGGTTTAAACGTTGTTTTTTTAGTTGTTTTTTCATAGCTCTGTTATCAATATTATTTTGCTCAATTATGCTTCTATTTTTCAAAAAAGCTTGTATTAGGACATTTTGTTGTGTCTAATTATGAATCAGAGAACAAGTTTTAAACTTGAAATATTAACTATCAAAACTCAAAAGAGATTATTTTGGTGCCTTGAACAGTATAAGTTATTGATTACATTTCATGAAAACAATAGGTTGTCATCATAAATCAAAACCAATATGGTAAAATGACAAGTAATGGCTAATGCGTGAACTGTGAGTTTTCATCAATCAAATACTGGCATTATTGGAAATTGTTAACGACAGTATGTGACAGTTAGTTAAATTGAATCCATTAACTTAACCATTGTGAAATATTTTACTTTTTATTGATACACTTAGAATTTTAGCACAGTTTAATCCATCTTATTTGACAATGATATACGATTTTATATGACAGAATGAATTGCACATCATGCTTAACTGTGAAAGTGCACTATTCAAACGCAGTTGTTTAAAATTTCTACTTTTTATTGTAGTGATAATAAATATACGACGTTACGTTCTTGTGTGCATACATTACATGGAATATGAAATAACAGATGAAGCATTAAAGAAGTCAAATTTGTTTCCAACACTAGTAAATGAAAATATAAAATCGCTTATTAAAGCCCCATTATCAAAAGTAACACTGTTTCTGAATTGCATAGAGAATAGACATTTATCTATTTCAAACACTTCTAATGAACAAAACTTTTAATTAAATGCAAATATTGCTTAAATATGTTTATGTTATTTATTGCCAACCAAAGTAAAAGTAGACCGAAACCGAAAGTAGAATTTGGTTGTCAATACTTAAAACAATAGTTTTGATGACAGTATGTTAAAGATGAAGTCTTATTATAGAAAAGATTTTTCTCCAAATTATATATTTATTAGTTAAGCTCTGAAACTACTTTGGATCAGGTAATTTGAACATTAGCATATAAAATGAATATAGTGTGCTCTTATAAAAGTACCCCACTTTTTTAAGAAATGAACACTTTGTCAAATTCAGAAAGCAGAATGGTTTGAACTATTTAATGTGTCTCTAATGCATTTAATATTTTGATAACCTCATGTTTGTAAAACATTATTCAAGTCTACCGTTGATGAAAATGTCTTCATATAGTGGCTTTAACTATGTAAATTGTGCATCGTGACTATTATCCAAAAATGACATTGGGTTTGCCCATCTTATGGAATAACATCCTATTCAAATTAGTACACGTTTTCACAAATCAGCACTGATTAGCAACAAACATATATATTGATACCATAGGTCGGAAGCCTTAAAGTAGTATCTAAAGAAATTAAAAGAGTCATGTGGATCTATACGATCTCAAATCGTCGATATATTAGTAAATTGCCAAGAATACACAAGTGAATGTATTCTTAATTCCGTAAAGCTGAAAGAAGGTGTACTTAACTGCCGCTTTTATTATTTAAACGTAATTGATGACATACGAGATAAACAGAAACGGATTCATGTAATAACAATAAAAATATGATCTCTAAGTTTATTAATATTAATGTTCCATTCACTTGTTTTTAACACTTTAAAATTAATTTTATTTAATGTCATAAAAATATAAGTTTATTTGCCTCTCCATTAACCAAATGTAACTTATTTAAACCTTATATAACTGAGAATTTAATAAAATTAAGTCTACGATAACAAAAAATTGGGTTCAATAAAAGTTTTGCTGTTTTTGTCACAAACATTCGCTATCTGACCATTATCAATATAAATAAATAATAAAAATAAAGAAATAAAAATATTAATTTGTAAAAATATCTATCGCATTGTCTAGCTTTATTATGAAATATTTTTGCATTAGTAAAACCAGCTCTTGTCAAACAATTGCCTCTTTGAGGGCGCTGTCAGTGACCTCGTCTAAAGTAAGTACATAAGAAATAAACACTCAGTTAAGTTAAAAATAGCAATGCTCCATAACAACTCTTGGAATATTATATATACACGGGGTTTAAATACCTAGGATTCAATTACTTTATATTGCTGTTTATAGAGATGTTATTTGCCGACCAACAAGAACATGATTGTCCTTGAGCCCGCATTTTGTTTTCATTATGTGCAATACTTCAATTAACAGTCCTGTTTCGTCTGCCTAAGTCTAAAACATCTTATTCCCAAAGCTCTTGTACTAAATGATTTTTCTTTGCATCATTAAACATGCTAAAGTGACGATAACACGTTTCAATCAGTGTATGTGATCGTTTCCTTACAGCATGACAATCATCAATTATCATGTAGCATGAGGAGATGAGCTATTGTTATTAATAGCTAATGCATCATTAACTTTTTTGTCGAGAAAATGAATAAATGCCAATGACATTACCACTTGTTGCGAATTCAGTAATCCTGACGTAAAATAGAGTAAAAATTGGAAAAAAATAAACGCAAACAAAAAAAGATAATGGAAATTTAAAAAAATGTACGAATTGATTCAATGTCATCAGTTTATATAATGTGAAAGAAACAATATGATATTATGTAGATTAGCACAATTATTCCAGTCGTAATTTGTATTATTTCGTATAATACGAAATATACTTTGGATTATAAGAGATTATCTGAGCACGCAAAGCCATTGATTGCTTTGAGTGAATTACCTTTTTTAGGCTTATACTTTAGTTTTGTGTGAAATAAAGTTACATTACAGGTTCAATTTTGACTACATTTTAATATTGTTTATACATCGCAAATAATATGTGCCATATCTTTATTATCCTTGCTAATGATATGCTACATATCAAAACACATTGACGTAGAACATTAAAAAGATCATTTCTTAATTATTTCTGATAAAGGTAACGCAATAAAACCAATGTAATCATTATATCCAAATGCCTTAAATAATATAGCAGAAATATTGCTAATAAACATGTTGCCTTGCCTTGAAATAAAAACATTAAAAAACGTTAATTTTGTTACACATATGCTATGTAAAAAATTGCAACAATTGTATCTAGATTGACCAAATTATAGGTTTCACTCAAATAGTATGCCATATCATAAATAAAAAGTATGTATAATACAGTGTTTCATTTCATCGTAACGCTAATAAGTAACAGCGAATCAAGAGAATCCTGACTTCTTAGAATATGGATTAGTAATGCTACACTTTATAATGTATAGCTATATATAACGTAACCATGAAATAAGATCAATTCTATCCAATGCTTAAGTGATCTCAATATTTGAAAGAAAAAGTTTCGTTAAATACATTTTTGAGAATGTTTTTACTTGAGCGTTGCGACCTAAATTAATAGCTTTTTACGTAACACATTCTAAGCCGTCTGTTTCCCCGAGTTTGTGGTTTTTCTTTCATTCAACAAATAGGTACATTAGGTTTTAGTTTGTTTCTAGCTTCTACATCCATAAAGACATTGCAATGTCACAACAAGACTTATCGATGTGCATCGAGGATTTATTCAAGTTGTAGTTATATTTATGCCGAGGTTTAAAACTACGTACAAAATTGACCTTTTACAATCCCTGTACGTAATGCTTTAAACATAACATGCTATACAACAATGGTTAATTAAATGTTTTATTAGTCAGTTCTTACACAGTAAGTTTAAATTTCATTCTTCCAGTTAGTTCAAAATGTAAGTATATTGACAGCATAGTTAAATGTGTTGTGCAGTGTTATTTTTCCTAACAGTGTCTACCTTCGTAGCAATCGGCTAACATTGTGAAATCCCATAAGAATTCACCAAATGTTCATATAAGGCACCACTTAAGTATATTAATTTTATCGATCATTTTAAGGGTTAATCAAGATAACTACCTATTTGGCGAATAGTTAAACATAACTGGCGAGAAAGACGTACATAATCCAATTAAACTAATTTATTTAGAGTATAATAGTAAAATATTCGAACCATAAATGCAATGCCTAAGGATACGGAAGGTTCTTTTGCGTGATGTGTCAGTTTTTCTCTAAATAAGGCCACAAGATTGATTGAAAGCTATACAGTTTTTATACCTGCTAGATACCTACATTGCTACACAATATAGTAGGTTTAGCGGTATTAAAACCCTGATCTGGGCTTCGTATTAGTGAGACCACTGTGTACAAGCACTTTAACTTTAACATCAGTTATGCCTACAACATTATTTTTGCAAAACCCTTGTTGTGTCACTTTTTACCAACATGTTTAGGTAGTGAGATGGGTCATTTCCTAACAACTTACACTTACTAATTGTCACGTAGTGAGTGGCGATGATTTTTTTTTTTGAAATCGTGTTGCTTGTATGAAATTTGGATATAATTGGATATTGAATAAAACGGTAAATGGTAATAAATCCAACTAACAACGTTGATTGCTAATTTGAAACCAAAATGCAGCAAAAATGTCATGTCAAGAGTACGCTATTTAATGGTATTAGTAAATAAGAATGTGTCGACATAGACGTTATTCCTTATCATTAAGCATTATGTCATGTTTAAGAACGGATTAAAACAGTAAAAATGAATATAAACTACTTTTATTTACTGAATCGACGTGTGTAATTTAACGCATTATTTCTACTTAAAGACACAACTCATAAATGTCAGAAAACAATAGAAAATTGAAGAATGGTGAATGGTCATATTTGAAAAGGTGATCCTATAAACTGCTTTACTCAGCTGAAGACTGAAACAGTCAGTATAGTTACTTTCTTTACGACCTAGTTAATGTTTGTCTGATCTGATAATGTATTTTTATACGTATAAAATGTGTACATCTAAAGGAAACGGTAAAATTAAAATTCTTTGTTTTAACGGTAGATATTACTAAGTGGATCAGAGCATTATCATCCCTTTAAAAGCCAAACTTTTGGGTTTTCATAAAGGAGTCACTAAGTGCGTTTTTTACTAGCATATCTTCAATACGACACATTAAGATACGTAACTATATCATAATAAGAATAACACATAAGTAATGTGGGATTTATATAGATATATTTCTATATTTAAAGGATGATTCTTGACTTAAATCTATGATACACTATGTACATGTATCTGACTACGACATAAAAGGATATTGATATATTGGCTGATGATATTTCACTGGGACCTTTTTTAATGCGAATTCTTAACCAAAAAATGAAAGACGTCTAAAATGAATTATAAAGTAAAGAAGTAATTTCAGTTAGAATGAGAGGAACAATTTAAAACTTAAAAGAACAAGAACAAGATGTAATCCACAAAAACCATACTAAAAACTTTAGTGAATTCTATTTATATGACCTTATCGATCTTTACATTTGAGTCACAGCGTGCAAAACATGTGGGAATGTGACTATGATATTTCTAGGACAGATCAAAAATATTTTTAATGAGATTTTGTTGCTTTCAACACCTCCAGCGTCTGTATGATGATTTCTGCACTCTATCATGTAACATAAATCAAATTTGATTGCAAACGGACGGCGTATTAACATGTATTGAAACATTAGCATTTAGATTGAAAATATTTTTACCTTTAAGTTAAGAATCTATCCTAATGCGGCGTTGAATGACTTTCTTCTTTTTTTTTGCTGTTGCTGGTATGTAACAGACTCCTCTTTAGACTTTTGAAGAAAACATCTCACTGAAATTAAAAACAACGTTATATAGCTATAAATGCCCATATATTGCATGTTTTACATGAGCAAGAAAATTTTTGTGACCCGTCATAATACTGTTATACAAACGCAGACATTGGCGTGATGAGTACATTTCCCTTGAAACACGACTCATGTGTTTCTGGCTAATGTTTTGTATGTAAGTAACGATAATGACATGGAACACTCACAGTAAGACAAATAAACTACCTTATAGCAGAGCTGACACATTTTCCGTGTCATTCATTACTAGATACTTTATATAAAACGATCTCCGTTTTTTACGAAAATCAAAAGGGAGTGAAATACTTATATTTACTGTTTCAACTATAATCCATGAAAGCCTTTTTGATCTAAAGATCATGTATTGCTAAAACAAATGTATTAAAGATTAGTAATCTTCAAGACAAAATCGTAAGCTATTGAATAATTAAAAATGATTGCAAAATAACATTAGAACAAAGACCAATGAAAGATTGACCAATAAAAAAATTACACTTATGATATAGCAGTGATGTAAAACAACGTATGATGCCTGCTTTATACGCATTCAATTGGATGATTTGTCTTTTCATAAGTCGAGTACTTAATTCTTCTTAATTCTTGTTCTAAATTGACTGAATGTAAACATTAGAAAAAAATCATAGCATATTAAGCGTATTCAGAATATGTGGTATGCAAGAAATCTATGAAAGACTGAAAGGCTAACAATGATACTTAACATGATAAAATGGAGTCAAATAGCTACGTGTCCATTGTCATTAGAATATCGCTTACTTCAATATGTGCATGCCTAACAAATGTATTTTACAAAATATGAAAATCAAAGTAATGCACTAAGAAAACTAGCAGAGAGACAAATCCTGGTCTGCGATTAATGGAAGCCATTGAAGAAAACCAATTGCCGTTGAAAGTCTTCCAATCCAGGAAGTCAAAATATGAAATTGACTTCTCGAGATATACGTCGATCGTCTCCCGTATAACGAATTTTCAATTAATAAGAAGTACAAGTATCCATAAGAGTTTGATTTTTTTGTGATGTTTTTATGTAATTCTATAATAACCTTACCAGGTGAAAAGACGTTTATTTCCGAAACTACTTAGAAATTCCAATATTAAGATGTTTCTATCTTTGAAAAAAAAACTATGACAAAAATTAAGTCATTGACATATTTGTACTTGGAATTCAATGGTTGCAATCATCAAACGCTTTGAAAGGGTAAAACAATTCTGAATTAGTAAATTCAATTAATACATTTGCGTAAGGATTACAAGTTCCACTGATCTTGATACCGTTTGGATGAATAAAAAAATCCATAGTCTTCGTAATAATACATATTTGACATTTTTAAAAAGTCTTTAACTACTTATTTATGCTCAGAGTCAGTAATTATACCACTGACAATGTTATATACATTATACATAGTCGTAAAAACACTAAACATATTTTGTTTTTTTTTAGATTTCGTGATAAATAAATGCTCGATGGTCTAAATTTCGTTTTTATTTCTTATTAATTCGCATAAACCTACAGGAGCCGTTTATTGTCAAACATCTATGTAGGTTTAACACCTGGAATATTAGTAAAAAATAATTACAGTCTGATTTATCATCGTAATGAAATAATATAACCTCAAACTACTAAAAACTTGATAAACATTTCATCGAACATATGACTCTAAACTATTAAAGAGTTGAATAAACTTGAATTTAATTTCAGACCATGAAAGTTCAAAGCCAATATCATAACAGTTTGTAGCTACGTTACTGGCCTATTTTAAATTATAACACGTTAAAACTTACAGCAGCTCCTTAAGAGCACTAAAATATAATAGTAAGTTATGTGTCTATCAGATACTCCCTACAGCTTGATTTTTGAAATTTTTGTATCTTAATATATTCATGAAACACAATATATATTCATTTGCTAAATAAATTGTGCATTTAATGTTATTTAACCCGCGTGTATTGATATTGTGGTTTTTTTTCTAAAAGATACTTGAAAACTTCGGGAAACAAACTAAGATTACATGAAATTACACCTTTCACCTCAACAGCAAATTTAATCTGCAAAAGAAAAACATAGCGACATTAATTGCGGGTTTACTGTCACAAATCGCAAGTATTTGTTCAATGGTGCAAAGTGCGTAAAACTAAAAAGGAGAGTAATCAGCTAAACAAATGAATTCTAATTTAAACACAACCTATACATTTGCTTCAATAAATCAAATAGCTACAGTACTAAGACAAAGCATGAAAATAAGTCACCGATGGAGTATGTTATGTTAGCATTTATCTAAAATATAATCTAGTTAGCGTAATATAAATTTTGTAATTTAATATTCAATATTCTACTGTAACCTATCAGATTATAACATATAGGTTAACGATTGTAAAGAAATACCACGCAAAAATTGTAACTAGTATATAGATGTAATGCTAGCCATGATAGTTGGTAATATACTCGACAATGATAAAACTTTATATACAAAGGACTTTCCCTATCAAAAGAATAAAACAAAACCATCATAAGATGGAAAAAAGAATACTTTCCGAATGAGTGAGTTGTTTGTAATTAGTGGTGTTTAAACATGCAAACATGATACTATTCAAAATTTCATCATTTACGTAAATAATTTGGAAACATAAATAGGCTCTGGAGTGTTTTCATGTCATTAGTTGTATGAAAATAACATCAAAACTAACGTTTCTTTGCATGTCAAAGATAAATTAGCAAGTACATGAATAATGACAATTTATACCGTGCAAGTTTCTTGAACTTATAAAACACGACTGCTATAAGATCAAAGAACCAGTTCGACACATTCTATGAGTCATTTAACTAATGTCGTAGTCTACTTTTTCTTGATAATTTTATCTGCTTCAAAGGAGTACTTCTATTCACATGCTGATAAGATATTTTATTTCATTATCACGTATACCTTTCGCTTGTTTGTTTTTGATTACTTATAGTTTTATATGAAATTGTATAATGTTGTTTACGATGATTTAGCATGCATCTTGCTACTTTATTTCATGTGTACTTTTTGTGCCGGAGATTTGCATAAACAAGATATTGTAACATAACCCCAGTTAGCATGTGTTTATTTATTCACAACAAAAATGTTTCAACTTCAAATATTTAATAAACTTTTAAATTATCGTGATCGTATAGTTTTACATATTTTATAAAGTTAAAACTTTCCAAAGTTTTGCAATTTAAATTAAATTCAATTCAATTCATTATTTAATTTTAACAACTATCAAGCGTACTTAAGTGCTCCTTCAAGCACAACAGCCCAACAACACCTCACTTACGAATGGTGTTCCCTGGTTTTATGGACAATGTTGAATTGATGCGACAAGTAGGCATTGCCTAAATAGACTAATGAAATTAATTTTAACATCTCATTCTAACCAATCAGTATAACTTTGACAAAACATGCTTTTGGAGAGTTCGAAGGAAACTCCTGTCAACGTGGTATTTTACCATGCCAATATTTAATATATCTGTTAACACCAAATGTCACTTTTTGATATAATGTACTTAAAAAAATATCGCTGCCACGTTTGCCAACACTTGTCAAAACAACAACGACATTTAAATTATTATTTAACAAACATGTCACCAACATCCGTGAGATCAAGAGGTTATTGATGTGTTTCAGTGCCAAATGTAAATAATCATGTATGTACGTTTTAATTCAGTCAATTTTGAAACTTATACTTGTCTCAACATTCCAACATTTCCATGTTTAATGAATTTGAATATAATCATTTAAATTAAAATTATAAATCAAAGTACATGTATGAGGCCACTATGTTACACACCTCCCCCATTAAAGAAAATTAAACTATTTAATTTTAACTTTAATCTTATTTAAATTTTATAAAATTTATTAACATAGTGTCCTCATTAAAAACAAAATCAACACAAAAACATGATATAATATCAAACATCTTAATACGTACGAGGTAACAACCTCAAATGTCACTAAAATTAATTGTCATTTAGGTAACAACCCTTTCATATTGTTCTATGGGTAACAACCCTGATAATTTTACCTCACAATTAAAATAAGTGTTTACTGTCTTTTGGGTAACAACCCTATTTATATCGTCCTACGGGTAACAACCCTTATTGTTAATATAAGGTTTAAACTGTTCTTTGGGTAACAACCCTAACAACAAAAACATAAAACTTTAATGTTATGGGTAATAACCCTAATGTCCTAATAAAAAAAAAATAAACATGAAACATGCACACTTTTTAATAGCATGCACACTTTTTAATAGCATGCACCCACACAAAAACAATATCCAAATCAAACATGTACACTAAAACTTATATGTTTTATTGAATGTCCTACTTCGGTATTCGGTGTTCTCTGTAGTACTGTTGCATTGGTTTAATGTCATCATGGTTATCATCATTATGGTTATCATCATCATGGTTATCATCATTATGGTTATCATCATTATGGTTATCATCATTATGGATATCATCATTATGGTTATCATTATTTTGCTCATTGTCAGTTAAATCATTAAGGTAAAATTCGTCATTGTAATAATTTGGTTCTAAGGTAGCAACCAATTGATCATTCTCATAAACATAAATCGTTTCATCAATTTCATTTTCTTGTAAGGAAGTAATCAATTTGTTGCCTTCATTTTTGTAAATACATATATCATTTTCTTCTAATATTTCGTCATCCGTATGGATGTCATTTTCTTCTTCACTCATTCCTAATTTTAGAAATGTTTCGAAACTCATTTCATTCTGCATCTGCAATTTAATAGAATGTTTTATGATTATTTTCACCTTGAGATTATTTTAAGAATAGTCTCATAGGACTTTTTTTTAAATATGTATCTTCACCTAGAGATCACTTTAAGAGTTATCTCGAGGACTTTTATATATATAATTAAAAAGATTATTAATCAAATTATCTTCACCTGTATCGAGATAGTTTTGAGAACACATCTCACAGGACTTTTAAACCTAATTAAAATTCTTGAATATCGTCTCAATTCGCTTGTCTTTGTCTGTCTTTCTTAGCATTTGTATTTCGTCTGTCATTATAACTTTTTGGACATCGTCTGTATGTATACTTGTACTTGGAGTTGGAGTATTCTTGTCATCAGTAATCCTATCATTGCAACATTTAGCCAACTTCCTAAGTCTTAATTTCGTATTTTTATTCCTAATGCAATAAAAACTAATCATACCCAAAATCAAAAGACAACAGACTATAAGTGTTGAATAATTTAAAAGTGACCAAGTGGACAAATTATCAACTTTGATCTTTTTATTGTTCTTAACGTGTGAAATAAATGAAGACATCGGAATTTCTTTTAAATGACTCAAAGATTCAGGTAATGTCAATTTTGTCATGTTTGGGAAACTTTCTGTAAAGTTACGCCATAACCTTATTTTGGATATTTCGTAAGTCGACATAAAAGTATCATATGTGTTACGTCCGTCATATGTCATTCTCGTTTCGTCATGTGAAATTAATTGTAAGTAGTCATTTGATGCTTTACAACCTATCCCTAACGTAATAACATCAATGGGTGGATTAATCACAGCGGAAGTAACATTGTTTTTGCATACAATTGTAAACTTCAAGGGGGTTTTAGTGCCAATAACCCATGTTTCAGAATGCAGATATTTCGCATACGGTAATTTTGTGTCTAGAATAACATTACTACTACAAAACGATGCAATGCTTTCGAAATGTGACAAGAACAACGAGACCACACATGATTTACTCAAATTCACTGGGTATATAACCCTTTTTATATTACAGTATCTCAATCTTACATCATTACATTTTATAAATTCTTCCATTGAAATCAAAGAATATTTTGTTCTCATTTTATCGATGATGAACGCCTCACTATCAAGTTGATATTGAGCAACCATATTTAATTTCTTTGTATCTATTAAAGATACGTTTTTTAATGGTAATGGTAAATTTATTATCTTATATAATTCATAACTTTCCCGAACATCAATCAAAGAAATTGGTAATATTATTAATATATTATCGTTGTCAAGGTATGCTGTACATTTTAATGTATCATAAAAATACCAAATATCCGTTATTGGATCAGCTGGTAATTTAGCTGTATCGGGTAATTTATATTGAATATCAACCAGTAATTTTCTCAACTCATTGGGTGAAATAGTTAATGGAGTTAGATTATGTATTGACAACATACTAATTTCATTCTTTAAATTAGTTAAGTAAAATAATGCGTCTTGACTTGCTTGTTTTATTTCTTCTAATATTAATTTAAATTGTAAGAATGTACTCAAATATGGTTCCAAATCAGTTATTTCTTTCATAAGTGTTTCTTTAATTTCACTTATTTTTGTATCAAGCTTTTGGACGGAAATTATTAAATCCATAATAGCTCTTCTATTTTCGGAAATTTGTATTCTTGATAAGTTTAGTAAAGTTATACTTTCTTTTAAGTCATGTATAATATTATCTTGATTTTCTGCTAATTTTTCAACATTTTTATTTATGTTCTCTAAATCAGTTTCGGAAACTGTTCCAAACAATAGTGATGATAATTTACCTATTATTGGTATTAATGATCGTTTATCTCGTTTTGATTTATTGTTTGTAACTGTGTATTCATCGAAACTCATTCTAATACTATTTAGTGTATTGTTTATCATATGAACTTCTTTATTTAGGCTATCTAAAGTATAAACAAACCCTATGTTATCATTTTTACGATAATGATCAGAAATAGTTTTCAATATTTTGTCTGTACTACGTAAATCATCCTCAACTTTGTTCAAGAACAAATCATATGGTTTTAAATTGTGCATAAAAGTAATCAACCATTTGGAATCACTAATTGAAATGTCATTAACTTTATCGAAAACAACATTCTCTCTCACTATAATTGGATAAGTATGGCTAATGTAAACAATAAACAAGATGCTTCTGAATAACATCTTCGTATTTATCTGAAAATACACATGTATTCACACTTTTTAAGTAACACACTAACACTCTCACACAATATAATAAACATATGAATAATGCGGTTATACTTTAAGTATATCAATGATTCATGCAATTACATTTTTAGATGATTTTACTAATATTTACATCTGAATAGGTCTCAACCCATTCAATCATAATGAAAACAACGTGACACACACGTTACAGTTAACATACGTTAACTCATATTTTAGAACCTTATTTTAAATCGTATTTTCACTTAGCAATGTTTACATAAAATTAAACGAACTACATCAGTTCAGCAAAAGTTTTTAACAGTGATAACATCTTCCCACTTCTTGTATCATCGCTCATTCTTTCTTTCACACTATTCTTTCTCTCTCTTTTACTTATCTTTCTCACACTTTCTCTCTTAAGCGATTTTATTGTCGAAATGCCACAAGGTACACTAACCTTATTTATTGACATTTCTACCGGCGTAACAACGCCACTTGATTCACAAGAATCATTCTGCAATAAATTTAAAAAAAAATTTCTATCTGTGCGAATGGTAAACAACAGCATACATTAATTTATTTTGTTTTATTCTATTTTAACTAACATCTCAATTCAAGTCCTAGAGAATAGAGCAGGCCAACATTCTGAGTTCTACAATCTTCAAACAGAAAGCGTCAATTCACTTTCTTACACACACATAAAACGTCACATAAATTGTGACCGTGGCAATACGCCACAAATCTACTGTAAACAACAGTATTTCAGTAATTGCTGCATAGAGGTAACACATTAATCTATCAGCACCGGTTAGTCTAATACACCTAACCAAATATTTTTCCAAAAGAAAATATTAAAAACACGTGTTAGTATTGAAAATTCAAGAACCTCAGAACGGAACCAGTTCCAATCTCTATTCTTCTGCATCAGTGTCAATCAAAATCGAATTGTTTCTACACATGACTATCAATCATGTTTCATTTACTTTATACCTTTATTTTTGTAAGTTTCATTTATTTACATTTTCTCTAACAGTTTCGTTTTGCTATTTTTTTTTGTTTATAATCAATTTTACATTTTTTTTGTGTTTTTATAGATTTTTAAAGTATTTTCGTAAGCGTATACATGTATGTCATTTTAACTAATTTAATTCATCTATCCCTACTTTTAACTTTATTTAAACTTTGTTTACTATGTAAATTTAATAACTTCAACGCGCACAATAATTCTAGATTAATCTATATTTAAAATGATAACAAAACAGTTACTCAAATATTTTCTAGCGCAAAATATCAACGATATATTCCCTAATAAAAACAGATTAGGCATACCAACGCCTATTATCAAATATATACATCGCGTATATATTAAATACATTGCAGATCAGTACATCTTTGATCCACTTAAAGATAAGGCATTTAACAGCAACGGTCATCACAGACCCAAAAATAACTAAAGTAAAACTTCATTTTATCAAAATTGTCCAGACTTGATGTAAACTATGTGTTTCTCTATATCTTGTCAGCTGTTATTCAACATTTTCTATGGTTTAATATTCAAGACCCACCAAAGTTTTACATGAGTACGCAACTGTATACATTGTATTTATAAATTGGAATGTCGAATGTAAATAATAACCTGTGCGGCGCCCTGCGCATTTAGTGCAGATGATACGCCTCTTAGTTCACTCGTCATTTTCATAACTCGTGGAACCTATCAATGCCTTCAGCCATTGTGAAAGATATTCCAATGTATTATTTAAATTGAATTAAAAATAAAAAAAATAACATCTTTAAAACTTAAATTTTAAATTCAAACCTAAAATTTAAAATCGTTAAGATCATTTTATTTGTTGGCAACAATGCTACAATTTCAAAGAATTACTAATGGAATAAGCACTCACCTCCATTGTTGTGTCCTTGGTTGAATCCTGCGAACGGCAACAGTTAAACCACATGTAACATAACCCCAGTTAGCATGTGTTTATTTATTCACAACAAAAATGTTTCAACTTCAAATATTTAATAAACTTTTAAATTATCGTAATCGTATAGTTTTACATATTTTATAAAGTTAAAACTTTCCAAAGTTTTGCAATTTAAATTAAATTCAATTCAATTCATTATTTAATTTTAACAACTATCAAGCGTACTTAAGTGCTCCTTCAAGCACAACAACCCAACAACACCTCACTTACGAATGGTGTTCCCTGGTTTTATGGACAATGTTGAATTGATGCGACAAGTAGGCATTGCCTAAATAGACTAATGAAATTAATTTTAACATCTCATTCTAACCAATCAGTATAACTTTGACAAAACATGCTTTTGGAGAGTTCGAAGGAAACTCCTGTCAACGTGGTATTTTACCATGCCAATATTTAATATATCTGTTAACACCAAATGTCACTTTTTGATATAATGTACTTAAAAAAATATCGCTGCCACGTTTGCCAACACTTGTCAAAACAACAACGACATTTAAATTATTATTTAACAAACATGTCACCAACATCCGTGAGATCAAGAGGTTATTGATGTGTTTCAGTGCCAAAAGTAAATAATCATGTATGTACGTTTTAATTCAGTCAATTTTGAAACTTATACTTGTCTCAACATTCCAACATTTCCATGTTTAATGAATTTGAATATAATCATTTAAATTAAAATTATAAATCAAAGTACATGTATGAGGCCACTATGTTACACAATTTACCATGATAAAAGATTTGAGGCGATTACAGATCGAATGAACTGCAATGAAATAACATAAAAAAGCTTGTATAGAATAATAGCTTAACAAACTATTTAATTTGATAATACGTTGATCGTGAGATGACCTAAATAGATTTTGTTGTACTTAAGACAATTCTAAATAAAAATACTTATATACTTACTACGATATTTTACCCTAGAAAAAGTTCTAATCTACTGACAAATAACAAACTATTACATTAATTTGAAAGGCATCTGAGACAATAAGTATTCAAAACAATTCAATATTGCAATTACTGTGTTATTTAAGAACAAACAAACCTTTGTTTGTTTTTCATAATTCCTTCTTAATTATAATGTTTGTGTCTAGACAGATACAATTCGTTATGTGATGCCTTATTCGATATCATTATTCCAACCTTAGTACTAAGCATGCAATAATGACAGAAATAACTTGTATACACTCAACTGCACTTTGCATTATTCAACCATCTAAGATACAAACATGCACTGCATTTAGTCTGCATTTAAACAGCCCTATTGGAAATTAAATGCAATAATTATAGAACTTTAAGACAGGTTTTCATCTAAACAATTACCAAACAAAAATTATTGGAAGAAAATGATGTGTATTTTCAAGTTAATTAGGATTTGTAATCTAATGAATGATTGGTACATTTCATGATCTGAATCTTCTATAATAGTCGTCATTCCTCAATTAATGTACATTTATTAGAAACATGACAAGACAAGATGGCATTATATCTTCATTCTAGCATGCCTTCGACTAGTTTTTTTCATTACTCCAGGATTTCAATTTATACTAATCAGCTTATGGTTTTGCTTGAACTCGTGGTCTAATTTATGATGATTTTAACATTAAATTTGCATAGCAGACAATGTAAGACAGTTAACGATTATATAACATTTTATTAAACGTCCGACGATAGGAATTTAATTCCGATTTGCAAATGATCATACCCTAAAACCCAAACTCCTCACAGTGCTTACGTCACGTTTTGCTACTTTAATAAAGGGAAATAACCGCTGCGGGGAGTTTGCCCAAAACCATGTCGTAATCGCTTACAATATATAAGTATATTTACGATTTATATTGTTATAGTGCAGTTGGTAGCGCGCCGGGATTTGGATACTCGTGCCCGAGGGGGTGCGGGTTCGAATCCCGCCCGGGGAGGTTATACCCTTCCATGAAAATTTGACAATAATGTCGATTTTCCTCCATTGATTAGATAATATGGAGAAGTTTCCGGCCTTGTGGAAGGGTAGGTGAGTACTGGTTATAGACAATGGTCCAGGAAAGCTAGGTTAGGTGCGCTGGACGCCGTAAAATGACCTAAATTGTGTTGATACGTCGTTAACTCCAAAAAATAAAATAAAAAAGTTATTTTTTGGCTCAGTTTTGGCACAGTCTTTCGCCATATCGCATTTTTTCTTGATAAAATCGGCTTCAAGTTCTCATAGATATTTTTAGATATAAAAGTGGGTCATTCTCACACAATAACACTAACAGTATCTTCAATTAGGACATATATCCTTATAATCAGTTTATGTAGATGTTTAGTCGCCGATGTTCGTTTTCGAGGTTATTTTGATGATACGAGACTCGTAGAACCGTTCACATATACTAACAAGTAACAATCTTATAAATATTCAATCAACCCATACAACGTAAAAATGGAAATGTATTCAGTAAGAATATATATGTATATGTACTTGTAAGCCCTACATGAATGTTTTGTATCTTACTTGAAAGCAGTACATAAAGGGTTTATACATTAGCCACAAACTTGTCTCGGTAGATGTTTGATAAGATGCACGTATACAAACGATTTAATTACACTTGAAGTGTACAAGTGGCATTTCAAGTGAGAAAAACTGTAATGGAAAATACGTTAATATATGTTAAGTATCATCATTGAGATATAATCATAAGATTCAATTAACAAATCTTATCAAAAAATACTTGTTTGTCGTTATCATTTTTTGTCATTGTCCTTCTTGTACTCACTTTCGTATATTCCCAAGGTATATATTGTACATGTATATTAGGGATATACACAAATTAATATGCTTTCAATGTTAAACCAGACAGATGTATTTGCGCAACATTTTCTATATCCTCTCGTATATTTTCATGTGGTAGAATCAGAGACACTATTATCAGATGAAAAATGATGCATCTTTGTAAGATTACATAATTTAATGCTAACTTTAATTTTGTAATCGGATTTTCTGCCATCTATATTCAGTTTATCGTAACGATGTAATCTGAAAAAAAAGGAAAGTCGTGACTACGAAATTGTTATATAATTATGCAGAATCAGGAAATATAGTAATGTTGTATAATATCATCCTAAAATTATAAGGATTGTTTGAGTTTCAAGTGCAATATCGTGGTATAACATATTATTGATAGGCTAGTTTAAGAAAGTAATAATGATAATGATATTGATAAGTAACTAGCTATATTTTATGAGTACTCTTTAAACGCTGACTAATTTAGAAGTCGTGATGAAAATATGATAACATGTCTGACCAAGAAAGATCATCGCCAATTAAATGATACAAACAAGAAATTGCGTAATTCAATTCATACTAAAACATGTTGTGCTTAAAATATTTAATCCTCTGCCACTGAAATCACCTAAGAAATAATGATTCGACTCTCAAATACAAAATATTTTTTTATATTTGATCGATAAGTAATCTACTGCAACTAATACTGTCAGGCAAATCTTTACTGATTAACGATCACTATTCGATGTTTTATTTCATGGTAATTATATTTAAATGCATCTTTGTCGTGTCTAGTATAATTCAATTATTGCACAACAAATGTAGCAACTACATGATTTCCGGAACTTAATGACAGTGGTTTTTGCTGATTACAAGTATGCATATATTTTAAATATGCGAGTTTATTGTGTAATACGTACATTGTTTCTCAATAATAGTTGAACTATTTATCACAATAAGCCGTTACAATATTACTGCACACGCAATTATTTTGCAAAAGTTTCTCCAATCCATCAATGACAATCGGCTCCACTTTATCGTCTGGTCAATAATCGCACTTGAAACGTATTTAATCCTTTTAATTAGCTACATGCTCTTTGAAAATGTTTTATACACAGAACATGCATTTATAATGTCGTTTGGCAATAGCATAAACAAAACAAAATAAGAAATACTTTTTGTCCATGTTTTGCTTATTTCCGTTTGGCTATTTATTATTCTACACTATATTTAAAGCTTAGTTGAGGAACAACATACTATGTTATTCAAAACGTCTAAAGTAAAAAGCTCTTCTTCATTGACTATAGAACAATTTAAGCAATGTGATGAACGTGAATTTTTGGTTAACTTGTCTTTATAAATCAGGTTCTATTTTCTGTCGACTATTCGTCTTAGTTAATGTTTTCTTCAAATAAAAAAGCACATGCTTTATCATAAATATGTCGACTTACCAACACACAAAGTTTCATATTATATTAAAGCCCAGCATAAGTGTTGCATGCACATACATAAATTCTTACAGTCACTGATTTTTGGAAGATAGTCAAACAAAGAACAATTATTATTTGTAAGCCTTTGTCTTAAAATTGAATTTGGTTCTTATTGTTTTTACAGTTACATGGTTTAAAAACGACTAGACTTCGGCTGTTGAATTTTTTCTTTAAATGCACCTATTAAAACGATGGAATTATTCTTAATGTAAGTGCAACAATATTCACGCACAAGTACGCAAATGGTTCGACAAATCGAATAAATAATTTACATGGATAAATTTTGCATTGTATCTGTATAAAGGAAGATTGAAGATCTAGTAATGAGTCATAACTTTTAAGCGACAATACAATCATGCAAAAAATTGAAATTAAGTAATTTAATACTGATAAGTTGATAACACAAATCACTAGAACATTTAAATCTGTGTGCTATGTTATATAATTGAAAGGACTGCACATGATAAAGATTTTATATTACGCACCATTAAATAAATGTTGAGGGTTGATCTTCCTACGGTAATTCAACGAATATGTTATTATCTTAATTGGTATCACATGGACTCATGCAATTTGGTCTAGAGCTAATGAGTTCCTTTTTGATATGTAAGAACAAATTATTATAACTAAATATGTTGTAAAAATAACGTATTTGAACATCAACAATTAAAATTGATATTGTTTCGCCGCCGACATTAATAAAACAACAAAACAGCGTTTGCTTCACCTGTGATTGAAGGTCGAATCGGATAATACACATTTCAAACTCACAATATTATAATTTGATCTCGTATTTAGAAATCAAAACTATGTCTAAATAGATTGTTGGTGATTTATGTAAAAGATAAAAGCAAATATTCCGTTCGTCTTCTTTTATCAAAACGTTCTTTGTTTTGTCTGTCATTCCAAGATATACAAAAAGATTTAATTTGTTGTAAATCGATGTGCAATTCTGTACAAAATGAGTAAATTTGCATCAGATAATCACAAATGTCGGAACAATTTTAGAATAACCAATGAAACGTCTGACAGAAACATGCATAATCAAAGGGCTGAAAATGCTGAATAAACATAAATGTCAGGTTTAATGTTGTACATGCATGTAGTAACCAAATTGTACAAAACAAATATTCTAAAGTTTAGCTCTTAATTTATCTTCATTATCTTGTATCTTAAAATAAAACTTATGTGACACGTGTAAAATTACCAATATGAAAACATTGCTGTAATTATCTATAAACTTTAAAGCATGCTTAATACCTAATACAAGCATTTGTAAGACTTGTTTGAATTGTTTCTATAAGTGAATAGTGTTAAAAGATTTAAAAGTAATTCAACTTAAAACAATGATACTGATTTCGTTTTCTGATCAAGCGTTTGTTGCACATTGCGGGTTTCCAAATAGTGCGCAAGTTAATAACTAAACAAGTAACAAGAAGAAAAAAAGTAAAACACAATTGTTTGCAGTTAACAAATGTTTCTTTTTGTTACGAATTGATTAATTATATTAAGATAACACGATACATTCGTATAACAAATTATGATTGATTTTTGTTTATTGGACTAAAACCAAAAGTTCCATCAGCTAAATATCTTAACTTAAGCATATATACATGTAAAGGCAACTATTAAAATACAACAAAAGCCTTAATTTTAAGAAAAAAAACGAGGACAAACATAACAACAGACCAACAGACCACGTGCCATACATTTATTTTCATAAACATGGTTTAGCAGCCAAATAAAGAAGGAACCCAACATACTTAGACTGAACTCATGATACTTTAGGAAAGATTGTCTAAACTTACCAAGTTGAACACAATACTTAATAAATGTAGCGTATTGATAATATTCGATTAGACTGAATCAAAGTTAAGAATGATTATGATGCGTACATGGCTTGATATGCGCTACAAGCTTTGATGTGTTAATTTAATGACTTTATCTATGGAGTGTTATATTATCAGACATATCGTTTCAGAGAATACTCGTAAACTATATAAAGAAAGATCTAAATGTCGTAGTATCTACCATTGCTTGTCTGCAACTGCAAAAAAATATTGATATACTCGACAGCAATTACTTCAAATTACTTCAAATTATTTCAAAGCAATTATTTGCATGCATACATCAACTCCTTCTATAGAGAATGAATATACACATTTAATGATTTATTTCTGTCATGCTTTACGGTGAAATGCTGTGTCATTCGATGAAAATATACGATGAAAATATCGGTTTAAATTTTCACTACGATGAAAATACAAATGTATTAAAAAATTATCGGACTACTTTTTTCAATGGAAACAGACAAGCTAGAGCTATTTCCAACACAATGTAGCAAGTTCAATGGTGACTAGAAACGCATCAGTTGATGCTAAGCAGGAGAACAAATTCATCCTATCGCTAACTGATTTTTAAAAGGAAATCCTAGAAGTTCAGTCGACACAGCTTTAGTTTACACGGCAATTACGCTACTGCATATAACGGATATTTTTCTACATAATTAGGATCAAAAGCGATAGTTTCGTACTTAAGAAATAAAATAATACATAAAATAGTCTAATACAGGTTTTCAAAAAGAATTTCATAACAAATCGTTGAATCACTTACGTCACCATTCAAATCCAGCGAGGGAAAACTTAAGTTGAATGTTGACTCTGTATCAAAGCTGCATCATGTGCATTAAATTCCATTCTGTAATTAATTAGACGAACAACCAGTCATTATGCGGTAAACACAAAGGTTGACTAGTTTTAATCCAAGCCAATCTGTGCACAAATTAGATATAAAGAACTGACTTCAAAAATCATCGACGTTCTTGAGTCTTAGCCATTTTGGAAAATGTATGACACATCCATTTACTTCAGCGTATGCATAGCGTCAATTACAAGTCTGTGTTAAAAAAGAAACATGTACTTTTTAGTCGCCTGATAATATCGTTTAAATCTTGCCGTTTAACCGCGTTACATGACATCACATAATTCTTGTTGTTGTTGTTGTTTTTGTTGTTGGGTTTAACGCCGTAGCAACACGTTGTATAGGTCATATAACGGCGGTTAGTCAACCTACTCACTCCTCCTGGAAATGCTAAATATCTGGATTTAGCTGTTATTCAACAACAAAGCGCATACTTTCGTCAGTGACTGACAACTGCCCTACAGAATTAAAAATCATTGGTAGGAGAGAGAATGGCCTTAGAAATAATTTCATGACCAAGCTCCACGAAAGTATGCCCCGCCCGGGAATCGTACCCACGACCCCTCGGTCAGTAGACTTGCATACTATGGCTTAAGTTTGACGCTTCCATATCCTCTTGTAATTCTGATATCTATATTTGTTTTGTATATATACCACCGACTTCATCTAAAGTGTTAAACGATAGAGATTTAGACTTTTTTGAAGAAATTGAATCTGGAATTGAAAAATATAATAAACAAGGTATAACATTGATTTGCGGTGACTTTAATTCTAGAACCTCTAATATTTCTGATCTATTAGATGATGATCATTATATTGATTCATTAAATAATACATATGACAGTGAAACAAATAATGCTAACATTTCACCAAGGTGTAATAAAGATAAAATTATTGATAAAAATGGCCATAAATTATTATCATTATGTAAATCAACGTCTCATTTTATTGCCAATGGTAGACTATATAATGACAAAAACGGCAATTATACTTTTTGCTCTGAACAAGGACAAAGTGTAACTGACTATTTATTAATCAACAAAATATGTCAAAATATTGTGAGTGATTTTTACATTAAACCCTTTAACAATTTTTCAGATCACGCTCCTATTTTTTTCTCGCTAAAATGTATTGGATCTACGCTTGAGAATTCGAATAATAGTTCGGAAATGAAAAATAATCATGAAATTAAAATAGTTTTTGATCAGACAAAAGCACACACTTTTATAACCGAATTGCAAAATAATTTAAGAAATATTACAATTGACCGTGACAAAAATGTAACGGAAAATGTAAAAAGGTTGACAACTTTTTTAATTGATAATGCAAAAAATTCTTTTACATGTAAAACAAATCAGCCAAACATTAGAAAAATAAATAAGACAAAAAACACGCCTTGGTTCAACCAAGAATGTGCCCAGGCAAAAAGACAGTTTAAAAAAGCTCGTAACCAATACTTTAAACATAATACGAATCATAATCGCGTACTTTTTACCAAAAAACGCACCATGTATAATCGCATACGCATGAAAACAAAATACAAATTTAAAATTCAACAAGGAAAAAAACTTGAGAACATAGCAAAGACACAACCTAGACAATTCTGGTCAGCACTTAAAAAAACATATAAATCATCGAATACTCAACAATCAAATATGAGCATTGACGATCTCTACAATCATTTTAATACGTTATTAAATACTGAACTAACCGAAACAGTAAACGATCACGATCGCGACAATGTTTTAATATACGACGATATCCTCGACATTCCGATTACAGAAAACGAAGTACATAACGCTGTATTCAAACAAGGAAATAATAAGTCATGTGGTCCTGATTGTATAACGGCCGAACTTATTAAAACCTCATATAGTATTATATCACCATTTCTTCTTTTAATATACAATCAAATATTTGATTCCGGTGAATACCCGGAAAGTTGGGCAATAGGTTACATAATTCCTATATTCAAGGGAGGTAATCCAGATGCAGGATCCAGCTACAGGGGTATAACTTTAAATAACATTTTATCAAAAATATACTCTCAAATTTTACTTACCAGGATAACAAAGTGGACTGAACAACATGACATCATTTTAGATAACCAATATGGTTATCAAAAATCAAAAAGTACAATAGATTGTATATTTATCTTACATTCCATAGTATCAAAAGTTTTAAGCTCAGGCAACAAATTATATACAGCATTTATTGACTATGAAAAGGCCTTTGACAAAATTAATCATTCGTTTTTATGGCATAAACTGCAACAAGAATCCGTAAGCACTAAGATGATATCAGCGCTTAAAGGAATGTATGCAACAGTAAAAAGTGTCGTGAAGTATAAATGCGAAACGTCTCGATGTATACAGTCGTTCCAAGGAGTAAAACAAGGAGATGCTAGTTCTGCGCTACTATTCATGCTCTATGTAAATGATATAGTACAAAATATTAATACAGATATACAAGGATTATTTTCTATAAATGAACTAAAGTTGTTCCTGATTCTATTTGCTGACGATCAAGCTCTATTTGCGCTAAGTGCTGCTGCATTACAAGGCATGCTAACCGACCTTGAACTTTACTGTAATAAATGGCAGCTTAAAATCAATACGAATAAAACCAAAATTTTAATATTTGAAAAAAGCACGAGGCACACAAGTCATGATTTCTATCTGTATGGTATAAAACTTGATTTAGTAACATCATTTAAATATCTAGGAGTATATTTCTTTAAAAATGGACATTGGAATAGAAGTCAACAGAAAATAGCTGAACATTCTTCTCGTGCAATGCATAGACTTTTCTCAATTTTCCATCAATACGAATTTAAGATAGTAGACAAATTAAAGCTGTTTGATATTCTTGTATCATCTGTTTTACACTATTCTGCCGAAATTTGGGCTTATAATAAAGGTACAAACATCGAATTAGTGCATACAAAGTTTCTTCGAAAAATTCTCTGCGTAAACAAATCTACTAATTTAGCTGCTTTATACGGTGAACTAGGTAGACTACCCTTAATTGTAATACGAAAAATTAAAATGTTAAAATATTGGATAAAAATACTGCGTTCCGATAACCAATGTCTTACTAAACAGGTATATACATTTCTTAAAAACGATGCAGACAACGGTATCATTTACAATGGCCAAAACTGGGCATATCAAGTAAAAACATTACTTAATAATCTAGGACTTACATATTTATGGATAAACCAAAACACCAATGAAATCAACCTATCAATGCTTAAACAAAGAATATATGATACTTACTACCAATCGTGGTATGCAGAATTAAACAACTCACAAAGACTGTCCACGTACTCAATTTTTAAACATACATTCCAACTAGAGCCATATTTAGATTTTATTCATGAACGAAAATACAGAATAGCTTTATCAAAATTTCGAGTATCTTCACATTCACTTTACATTGAAAAAGGTAGACACTTAAACATACCACGTGACAGTCGTATCTGTACTTGTTGTAACATGAAAATGATTGAAAACGAATATCATTTCCTACTTGTTTGCCCTGCATACAGCGATATTAGAATTAAATATTTAAAATCTCACTACAGAAGATGGCCAACAATAAATAAATTTGAAAAAATAATGTCATCAAATAATAAAAAAGAAATAATCAACCTGTCGAAATATGTGTATTTTGCAAATATCCTTCGTCTATCACTGTTACATTAATTTTAATAATAAGCCTGTAAAAATCCTGTCCTTGCTGTTCTTTCCTCCTGACATGAAAACAAAACTTTTGTATACGCATTGTCTTACCTCATACTTAACTTCCAGCACTTATGTATTTATTCTGTCTTTGTTAGTCCCACTAATAACTTAATGTATTATATTTAGTTTATATAGTAAAATATTATAAGTTATTGATCATATTACATGTATTCGATAATTGATTCTTGATGAGTAACTTATTTGAATTTAGTTTTCTGTTTCATATGTTATCATTTGAATTTATTTTTCTGTTTCATATGTACTCATTTGAATGTATGCATGTTTGTTTTGTTCTTTGTAAATATGTAATTGTCTATGTATGTTCTTGGCCAGAAGCCTAATGAATAGGCTTAATGCTTAATAAACGTATTGTATTGTATTGTATTGTATTGTATACTACCAACTGAGCTAGCCGGGCGGCTCACACATAATTCCTAACCGTAACAAACACGGATTAATTAGATTTGGATGGGTACTGTCTTAAGAAATAAATTATTTTGTTACAATAAATTGTTTGTTACACTGGAACTATAATTACGCTCTGTCACATTTATAATTTGTTATTCGATCAGTCCATGAACTGGCACACGTAAATGTCATGATTGCATTATTGTTCAGGGGATAAACATGAAAGAAACAGAATATTCGTCGATATCGGTGTAATATTATTAGTTACACAGTCAGTTACTGACCGGATACGGTGTGATACCGGGTCAGTAAATTAATATTGGGTGAGAGCGTAGCTCGAGCCCAATATTTATTCACTGACCCGGTATCACACCGTATCCGGTCAGTAACTGACCTTGTAACGAATTTATCTTACCGAGTACCCCAAAATTAATTTTGGAGTAGAAAAATAAGGTTTCGTCGGCGCTATCATTTATAAATTTTGTTACTGACCTAATATGGGATAATACATGGTCAGCACGTGACCGCTCTCGGCCAATGAAAAACGAGTATTCTGTACGAGGTAAGATAATGATCTATATTTCACCTCGTGAGCTAAGAAAATGACATTTTCACTCGTGGCTACGCCACTCGTGTTCAATATGTTTTCTGAGCTCACTCGGTGAAATGTAAATCTATCTTACACCGATATCGACGAATGTCCTTTATATAGTTAAACAGCAATAAGTCTATGGAAGTGTAAAGAAGAATTTACACCGGAAACAGTAACTACAAAAGCACAGTAATGAAAGAAACTGAATATTCTCAACAGAAAAATCTCTAGTCTCTATTTTAGTGGTTCATGTTTCCTATAGTAATTTTTTACCATGATACATTCTTACAGATGAGTGTTATTTTTTCTATCTTGCATACGTAGTAAAACATCTTAAGTTTTTATATATTCCAGAAAGTCTCATTTGATACAAATGCGTTAAGAAATGTTTTACTTAGTACATAGATCCTCTGCTGAAATTAAGTTATGGACAATCCTTCAAAGAAAGATAAATATAGAAATATTTCTTCCATAAAGAATAATATGCTGTCTAGCATAATAATGTATTGCTTGTAAAAAAGTAGATAGTTATTCTGCGCATTATTGGCTAAATTGGTAAAGTCAAAACCCATTCTATAAATACAAAATGGTATAATGATATCACAGTATAATATCATCTTAAATTGGTTTTAAATCATTACAATTGTGCACATAACTGTCCAATTAGTACATTTATCATTTTAATGAGTAATTTAAACTCATATATTTAATGCCAGTTCTATAAAATACTCATCCTTAACTGCTTTCCAGTTATTCCGTTCGTATTATAACATGTATAATATGATGTATTTTATTGTGATTTAATTATAACCAAAACAAAATGCAGGAGCGAATTCAAAACAGGAAACAAAAATGACAAAAAAATGTTTTGATTATTCACTTGTAGTTTAATTCATTTCTGATTGTTGCCATCTTATTAAGCTTACAATTTGGCCGTTCTTATTAAGATATTAATTCATCTACAGTGCTCCTCTCTAATACAGTAAAATATACAGCCTACAGGAATTTGTTTAATAACATTTATCTTTGGATGTCTACAGACAAGTTAATAGGTTTGTGTCCCAAAGGAACAACATTCAATCCGAGAATCAAAGTCAATAATGCAAATCACGTTGTATAAGCCTTTCTGCACTCCCATTCTGCATTTCCTTTTCATGGTCGAATTTAATATAAAAGCCTTAGTCTAGGCTTGTTATGATCGGCTCATGATTTTGTCTTGCAATGTTAAATAGAGTAGACTGGTTTCACCAATTGTATATGTTTAAACCGTGTCGACTATACAAACTTCCCTAATACTCGTATATCATTCTTTCAGATTTTCGTAATAATGATTGCAATAAGTTTAACTCCTTACTCAGTCCAGATTCAAATGCCACCATTGCATGGAAAGTAACACTGTGCTGCATTCTGTATTCTATCGTTTGTGTTCTGTTGATCAAAAATGAAGCAGACAGGTAGAAAATATTACTAAAGCAAGTTTAAATCGTCCGTATCAAAACAGAGTAGCATTGATTTATGTCATGCATGTATAAATAAGATTAGTCTTTCTCATGTTTCCTTTAGACAAGAAGAGCGGTATAATTTTTTCTTTAGTTCAGGGCATTGAATTATAACTTCTATTATGTAATACAAAGGTTCAATGTCCTGAGACGTCTAAATACATTTATGTAAAGTTTATTTTTGATTCAACGTCTTCAAATGTTTGTTAAAGGCTTTGTATTTTAATGTATACTTATATAGTTCGATTGCATCTTCCTATTCCTACTCGTATAAAAATTTGATATTGATTTCAACATATATAAACCTCACAAGATTTAAAAAATGTTTATTCATATTTTTATAAACAGTTCCATCATTTCGACTAGCTTTTGTAGGCTACAGGGCACAGCTAGGTAACACTGGCATTTTAAATACAATTAACATGCTAATACAATATCATCCGAGACACAAAACCTTCCATGCAATTATGCACAGGACTGATTTGCATTTTGAACTAGAAACGATTAAATTTGCATAAGACAGTCGAAGAACTTTTACATTTTAAAAGGTGTGGATGTTAAAGGTGATTCGAAATCTGAGAGAACAGGAGTGTTACATATCACAATTTCAAAATTTCAATTTCAAAATGTCTTCAGGGGTTTTTGCTTCGATCCAGTAGTTAACAAATTTCAAACTATACTTGACAATGTGTTACAGTGGATATTTTTCTTAAAATCAGAAAAAAAGTTGTTTAGCGATCACAAAACAAAATCCTTTTTGGAAATAGATAATTGTTTTTTATTGGATATTATAATTATATACACTTTGTATAATGTGCTCTGCGTCATCAAACGGTGTATTTCAAAAGGAAATAACTAAAAGTAATGCGTAGTAGCAAAAAGGATAGTTTAGATTAATATTCAGTTAAGGAATACATAAAATCACGATTTAAGTATCAAATTGTAGACTTGCGTAGATAGCAATGTATATCAGATTAACTGTAATTATCTACTGATGACATGCACGAAGGTTAACTCTCGGAAACTTTAGCAACAACAATACAACAATGGATCAGACAAATCACGATGAGGAAGCAGACATGACACGCAAGAACCATTGTATTCAATACAATAACAATGACGGTAGATACTTGTTTTTATATAAAGCCTTTTTTAAGTGTATGTTTATGACCTGATGACGGTACGCCTGTTACAGTGTTACCAACAAGCCTAATATAAGAAATCAACAAAGTAATTCAGTTTACTAAGAATAAATTGCACGAAGAATAAAGCAGTTGTTTCCTTTGAGTTGATTAATAATTTCTGGAAACGCCAACGATATTGTATGTTTAAATGAATATGCGCATTTTAATATAATTTCCAGTGCAGAAAATGTTTTCTCTGAATTAAAAAAAATTACCTCATTGATGTATACAAAACCGATATCTAAAAATGCATTTTAACGTCAAGACGCCTACATTTGCAGAGGGGATTGTCGATTAAATGTTTGAACGTAACAACGCCGCGAAACGTCGCAACTGACGTTAAACGTCGCAACACTAACGCTAAACGTCGCAACCGCCGCTAAACCTCACAATCACCCTGCCGTTAAACGTCGCAACGCTAACGGTAAACGTCGCAAAAAAATCGACTGCCGTTAAACGTCGCAACATTGCCGCTAAACGTCGCACTTAGTAGGATGGTATAGTATCGAGCCTAATCAACACATAAATATTACATAGGACAAATATGACTTCAAAGCAGCCACTCTTAGACTCATAGCAACCATCAACATATCCTTAGCAACCACCCCTTGGTCCATAGCAACCACTCTTACACCGTATGCCAATCGCCTTAAGGCCAAAAGTATCCATGATACTTTCCATAGCAACCGATTTGAGTTCCATAGCAACCGTAATTGCACCTTTAATATCCATTTAAATATCAAATGGAATAACTCTCGTGGCCGTAAACTTTATCTCAGTGTCTATTTTGATCATCTTCAGATCAACTTTCAAACTTGGTCAAGTTGAGTTAGATCTAGATAGGCAAGCGCTACAGAGACCTTATTCTTGCTTTATCGGTGTTGCGACGTTTAGCGGTGAGTGTAGCGCCGCTAAACGTCGCAACGCCGCTAAACGTCGCAATTGACAAATGTGTTTTGTATTTCGATGAATTGAAGATCATGTTTTATACTGGGTCATGCAGGATAAAATATAGATCAGAAGGTCAAAAAATATTTTTTCAAGCTACAGCCTGCAAATAACCACATGTAGCTCTGTACAAATATAAGGAAGTGAGAAAAATATTTTTCTCAACTTTAAAGGTCTAGAGCTTTCATTTTTTTGTATTATTTTTATATGTGTTCGTTTACAATATCAAAGCATATGTGTGCGTATTTTTACGAATATTATGGACTTTGGTACCCGTGTTAAAATAATATGTTTGTAAATGAATACAAATAGTTAATCACCATTGTCATGTTAATGGTTATAGCCAATCGAACTTTCTTAAGCTGAGTTATTTTTTGATTTCCTGATTTAAATACCAGGAATCAATTAAAGTAGATTAAAATGTTCCACCTGGCCGTTCTATTTGCGCATGCGTCGGCAGGAGCCTATGACACGCGCAAACGACGTATTGAACTGCGCAATATGTCGTTGCAAGAGTGGTTGCTATGGACCTAAAACGATTGCCAGTGGCGCTAAAATGGTTGCTATTGTTGCTCTGGGCATATTATCTCGTAGGTTGTCTTCATATGGCTGTATATTTACAACCCAGATTCCAACAGTACAACATAGTCAGTTTACAAGTTTATAGTTTATTCTAACACCACATATATGTATATCAAAATGCTATGATTTTAACGAAGTCAAACATAAGTTCTACAGTCCACGGTTCATCAGTCCTAAGCTTTGAGTCCAAGTACCCAGTTTCTGGCTTCCGAAAGTGTGCCAAGATATTTGGATGCCGTACTGGGTCTAGGAACAAACTTCAATCTATGGTACCTAAGACAAAGCATTGAATCTAGTGTGGACTAGAGGTTCTGGCCCCAGTTTCACAAACAAACTTAAGTACGAACTCAATAACAGAATCAAGTTGTTTTTAGTTCTTAAACAGCATGTCAATGCATTTGAAACAGCTGTTATTAAATGATTTTATAATAATTAGATACATCAAATGTATCGAAATAAAATAAAACGGGTTTTATAATAAACTTAAAGTAAAAAAATCGGATTTCTCTTGAGACTAAACTCAACAGTTCATTAACAGATTCAAATCATTACAATGGAAGTAAACCTTATCCAAATAGATCTATCAGTTTTATTTTGTATAATATGGCTTTTAAACAACTATTGGAGTTTTAATAATACAAAATTCGTTGTAAGATTGATTAAATTATTAAACTTAAAGATCAAAATAAAAAAAATTAGTTTTAGTACAAAGTTGAGTTTTTTCGTGAAACTGAGGCCTGATCAAAGACCTCACAAGGCTCGGTTCCACGTTTATACAATTGAGTTTTAGCATTTAAAAACAAGAGCTCATCAAAGAGTTCAGAACATAAAGGATTGATTAGTATTCATAGACATTTTATGTGGAAATTAGAACTGTGACAGCCATATTGCTCATCCAGGTAAATAATTAAGATAGTGATTATTATTAGAATATTTCATTACAATGTATTACCAATATAAGGTTTAGGTTTCAAGGAATCAACGTCTTCATCATATACTATACTTATTTAGTCTAGATATTAATTATAGGTTTGCAAATAGTTCACAGGGGTCATTTATATCGACTTTCTTAATATACCCTTTTCTTTTAAGTACAAACTGTCATATAAATGCATACATAGTGTCGAAAAGTGTGTTATGTAGTTTGATGAATTGATGGTTTGAAACTGGATCGTGTAGGATAAACACACATATATCTGTACAAATATGTCAGAAACAATTGTCCTAAGATTAAGTATGACGTTTACCGTTGATTGCGACGTTTAGCGGCGTTGCGACGTTTAGCGGCGCTACACTCACCGCTAAACGTCGCAACACCGCTATAGCAAAAATAAGGTCTCTATAGCGCTTGCCTATCTAGATCTAACTCAACTTGACCAAGTTTGAAAGATGATCCGAAGATGATCAAAATAGACACTGAGATAAAGTTTATGGCCGTGAGAGTTATTCCATTTGATATTTAAATGGATATTAAAGGTGCAATTACGGTTGCTATGGAACTCAAATCGGTTGCTATGGACAGTATAGTGGATACTTTTGGCCTTAAGGCGATTGGCTTAAGGTGTAAGAGTGGTTGCTATGGACCAAGGGGTGGTTGCTAAGGATATGTTGATGGTTGCTATGAGTCTAAGAGTGGCTGCTTTGAAGTCATATTTGTCCTATGTAATATTTGTGTGTTGATTAGGCTCGACACTATACCTTCCTACTAAGTGCGACGTTTAGCGGCAAGGTTGCGCCGTTTAACGGCATTCGTTTTTTTTGCGACGTTTACCGTCAGTGTTGCGACGTTTAACGACAGGGCGATTGCGACGTTTAGCGGCGGTTGCGACGTTTAGCGTTAGTGTTGCGACGTTTAAGGTGATATGGTACATCTGACTTTTTTTAGATTTGCATATAATTTTTGGTACCGTTGTAAACTTAAAGATATTTCCGATTCGGATCTTCACTTTATTTGACGTCAGGATTGCTAATAACGTTACCATGACGTCGTAAACATGACAACCGCGTGCACTTTTTACGTCAGTCGACAATGGTAAGAAAACGTCTATAGTGTGTTGCTAAATCTTTATTTTCCGCATCACAACAACAAATGATACATCAATTTAAAGCTTACATCATTATCTATCTCCTGAACAGTGTAAATATACGTTTTCTCTTAAAACTTTTGAAAGAGACAAAAACTTCCGAATTTGCAACATCAGAAAAAAATCCAGAAAAATTGCCTTCAAACTGGTTTTATGAAAACTCTGCCCGATAAATTTTTGCTAAGTTTTGATATAATGTAATGCATTGTATGGACTTTTATACAGCATAATTTGAGAAAAGTTGTCTGTACGATTTTTTCGCTGTATGCGTTCAAGTGTTATCAGTATGACGTCAAAAACGTCATTCTGACGTCAAGATTAAGGATTGTTTTTTGTCATAACCACAAAAACTTGATTATATTTTGTTGTTTTTTTTTTTTGGCAAAATCAAAATATGTAAAAAGTGTTTAATTTTTATACGTATCAAAATCGAAACATAAATCCAAACATACAATTTTATATAAAGTAAGCCTTTATACATCCCTGGATACATTTATACATACATTAAATAGACTTAATTTGGAACTTAAATTTGTGGGGGTTTCCGTCCATGCACAGAATGTTACACATTATTGCTGAAAGACACACAATACAGATTAAACTGTATTGTTCTTTGTGGTCTAACGATTTAACAAAATAGACAACTCCGTACATCTTCAATGATTTTGCCGCTGAATTCTATATATTCTTTAACTTCGACATGTCTATGTGGTCGCCTTCAAAAGGAAATTATTTATACTTTGTATATTTTAAAATGTATGAAATCAGCATTTATAACTTTATACACATTGATTTGTCATATATATGCATCCAAACTATTTTTAATGTCGAAAACACGTGGAAAATGGTGTACGTTTTTTTTTTCGCTACATGGGTTCAAGTGTCATCGATACGACGTCAAAAACGTCATTCTGACATCATGATGTAGTGCTGTAGTATAAATTCAGCATTGGATAAAAAGATTTTCTCTTGAACTTTGCCGATTTGAATATCACTAAAATTGCACACGTTCTAATAGCTAGCGAAATAAATGTCACCTAGATGAAATTAAAACTATTGAAACAACACAACTTGGATGCGGTGCCGAAGTAGGTGTATACGTAAATGACGATGTGTCTATCAGTAACTTCATTGTTCAAGACGGAAAAGTATCAGCAAATGCCACACATGTAAATGGTTTGAATGTGTATGGAACAAGGTTGATATGTAAAAATGCTTAAGAATTCGACGCATTTCATCCAAATGAATGACTTTCCTTGTTTATTGACTATATAGACATATGGCCAGGTAACATAAAAATCGTTACTTTCCAATTCTGTATAACTAAACTGCAATATATCATTTGATTGATAAGTGATTGGTGATAACTTGATGATTAAAGTCATACAGCTAGCTAAATCTCACAATCACTGACAGTTCGAGGATGACCTGACAAGAAATATGATTCGCTCGAAAAAACACTAACTAAACATCGTTGAAACCGTCGAGGAAAAAAGTTATATGTGACGTGAATCACCAGGACCACAAAGACATCTCGGTTTTGGAAAACATCTGGAATTCTGTTGCGAAAATGTTTCATATAGAGAAAGTATTTGTTAGTTCTCATCCATTAGTTATTGAGTAACTGTACGGTATTTGACTTAAATTCAGGACTGACATGGCGTTCATTACGGCATTATAACCAAATACACGGCCACTATGGAAAAACACGGACTTAATAATATACCTCGGCTATCATGAGATTCAGGCATATTGATTGGTTTCGAATCTCATAATTGCCGAGTTTTCTCATAAAGGCTGTGGTTTTTTACAGATAAAATTCCGCAGTTTTGAATTTTGGTAAAATATTTGTGGTTTTTTATTATTAACCTTACTTAATATCCTTTATCTATTGCACTAATTATTTAAGGCTAAAATGACTGACTTCATCCATATTAAAAGTCCATTTTGAAAACACTTAATTACTAACATTATATTAACTTAAATAAATTAGTACTTTCTTTCATATAACTGTTCGAAAAAAAGATTTTTTAAGTTATGCTAATCATGGGTAAACCTCGCATTGTCCATGTGATTTCCATACTTGTAAATAAAAGTTTGTATGCTTCAATATGTGTATAAAGTTAAAAATGCTGATTTGAATGATACATTTTTTATTATAATATTCAAGTTTTAAACAATACAATTTTTATATATTTTGATGTTCAAGGGCATTTTGCCTAAAATATAAAAAATATGACCAAATATTTTTGGTTTGGGCACACAAAATAATCCTTTATTTTGACAAAAAAATGACGTTTTTGACGTCATACTGATAATACTTGAACACATACAGCGAAAAAATCGTACAGACAACTTTTCTCAAATTCTGCTGTATAAAAGTCCATACAATGCATTACATTATATCAAAACTTAGCAAAAATTTATCGGGCAGATTTTTCATAAAACCAGTTTGAAGGCAATTTTTCTGGATTTTTTCTGATGTTGCAAATTCGGAAGTTTTTGTCTCTTTCAAAAGTTTTAAGAGAAAACGTATATTTACACTGTTCAGGAGATAGATAATGATGTAAGCTTTAAATTGATGTATCATTTGTTGTTGTGATGCGGAAAATAAAGATTTAGCAACACACTATAGACGTTTTCTTACCATTGTCGACTGACGTAAAAAGTGCACGCGGTTGTCATGTTTACGACGTCATGGTAACGTTATTCGCAATAATGACGTCAAATAAAGCGTAGATCCGAATCGGAAATATTTTCAAGTTTACAACAGTACCAACAATTATTTAGAAATCTAAAAAAAGTCAGATGTACCATACCACCTTAACGTCAGTTGCGACGTTTAACGGCGCTACACACACTTCCGTTATTTCAAATTGCATCACGTCCTATATGATAGTTTCGTACTTCCATTCTGTGAATAGGCAAAGCGTTGTCATTTCAATTAAAATAACAAGTAATTTTAACTATAATCTCAGCCCCGGCCTTAATATTATATAAATCAAATATAAGTGCGATAAAACGAGTTCGTTTGTTAACACGAGTCTAGTGACGCGAAATAACAAAGGTAATCATTTGAAGCAAACTTATATTTATCTTGGAATAACGACTAATTAAATAAATTAAATGATAATTTTATTTATAATTAAATTTGTGAATTGGCTGCAACCTATGAATGGTAGTGTATAATGCAATATGCTTGTATAACTATAAAAGTAAACACACATAACAAAGAAGTTATTGTAGTATATTAATAAGGTTTTCTTCCCTATCAAATACATTATTAGAATATGCCAGTGTATTTCTGATTTCAAGAACTCTAATTTAAAATAAATATGCAGTTATAAAAACCAATACTCGTTGAAATGTTTTCAAAGACGTCTCAAGTGCATTGTAGACAATTCCATGAAAATGACATATCGTGAAATAACGAGTTATATATAAACCTGGTCATGTAATCAGATTTTCAGCTACTAATCTTTATAAAGATTAAATATGATCGTTTATAATGTAATTGAAAATAAGGATTGTCAAATGGCATACTCTTTATAATTGTCTTATTATAAATAGGGAATAAAGAAATGTAATATCGTAGTAACTTCATATCGTATAAGGATTGTTAGAGAGATTAGTGCAAATTCAAGGCATAACTTTAATGTTTATAAACTCTTATATAGACAATATAATTGCTTGTTTAGATACAGTTATATATGTTCTGGAATTGGTATGCACACCTTGCAGAGATGTTTTATTCAGAAGTATTTATTTAAAAATAATAATAATAAATGTATTTCCAAAACATTCTATAATTGGACAACATAGACTTAGGATAAAAAATACATTAACAACACAGAAGAATACAAAGTAATCTCATCGAAATCTATAGAGACAAAACTGCTAACATATCTAACATAATATTAAAACTACAGACGCAATTCCAATGTATGGATGTTCCAAAAAGATACTTTCTCACGATCCACGTGTAAATGGGATTTGCTTTGGACAAGCACTGCATTGGACAAGCTCAATGTTCTAGACACATGAGAGGCAAAAGCTAATTTGACACGTTCTTCCATTCAGTTCTTCGAGACATGATGAACAGAATTTCATCAAGGGAATGTAAGGCGTGTCTCTTAATGGTAACACACCGACAAACTTATTAAAACATCTTATAAATGTATGATTGACCAGACGGTCAGTGTTCTGAATAATTGCCATTGTATAAATGAATTGGTGACATTATATTTGTATATTTACATAACGAAGAATATAATAGAACTCGACTTCAATAATTCTAATAATTGTGACAAGCTATATAGAAAATATTTGTCTGATTTAACTAATAAAATGATGTGTGTTTTTTTTAGTTTTATTACCATTGTAAATTCAAAAAGGGGACATGTTATACAAACTTTGACTTCTACTTCGAAAGAAACATAGCATTTTTTCTTGTATTGGCATTAGAGAGAAACACCGTAATACGACTTGAAGTTTTTGCTATGTTTAACCACCCTCGTAATTTGTATGCTGTATAGACGTCATTTTCCGACTTCTAATATATACCAGTATTATTACGTTGCTAGAATTGTATTCACATAAAAGAGTAATTGCGTTTGCAACGAGTAGGACGTAAATTGTCAATTACCTTGTCTTATGTAATTATTGCGAACCTATTCTAGTCTGCTATACGTCTTAGTTTAAAATATATCGCGGGTTAGACGTCTTCTAAACTTAATTTCAGAATCGTATGGACATCTACACATGCGAATTGAATTACAGCTAAAATAAGTGTCAACTTGGTTACCAAAATTATAAATATTTTTTTCATAGAGGATTTTTATTCCGAAGATAACTCACAAATGTGTATATTTTAGTGCAATGAATATAATAATGTATATTGATGAATTAAAATCAAATTTGGAATAGGAGGAGGATAAACATTCACATGCATATATTATGTCATGCTTCATGACTTCTAATAGTTACCTACATTCAATAGTCAATGTACATGTATTATTTTTTGTAATAAACTTGTCATTAAAGTAACTGCTCCAGTTACAACCTGTATCTTAAACAATTAACCCCAGACAACAACACTATGTTATCAATACCGCGCTTCATTAAATTTAATGTGCTTAGTAGACGTTCAATACACAAGTCTCGGTGTCATATATTTTCCATTAAAATTGTTTTCCTTAAGGTATTCTGGTGTTTACATACTATCAAAACAATGTTATCTTAGACAACATTTTAAAAAAAAACACACAAAGGTAACTAAATTTTATTTACAAACGGAGCTTTTCAATGTGGAAAGTAACACATGATAAAATGTGATAGAAGAATCATGTGACGCTTTAGTCATTGGGTCTAGCGGTATGAATCCCACATTTAACAAGGTGTGTTTGCTCTAATAAATGATATGTTTTATATGCCATTTACAATAATCAGTGACATTCATGTCTGTATCAACAATTTCTACAGACACATCGTCTTGCAAGGCGTAACGAATCTTCATACCACGATACTAAACTGTATGAGCGTGAATAAATAACAATAAGGATTAGTATGTACTCCGGGTTTTGATTTGTATATTAGTATGGTTTATCTTTAAGAAGCATGTAATCAGACACGTTGTTTCGCTGAGTACCTGAAAACGATATCATGGGTCTTATCAGCCTGGGAATGAATCGTATTATTTGTCTGCGTAGTAAGCAAATGTCCAAATATTGCTAAGTTAGACAATATAGTATAATGTAGTTTTAGCATTATCATGACACAAGTTTTCGTATAAACTGATGCATAGATACATATAATTGTAAGACAATGGTAATTCTATTGGCTCACTTTCACTTTTAAAATACATTTAATTAATATAAAAATTGTAAAAAAATATTAGGTCCATTTAAATCAAAATCACATTTTTTTAAAGTTTTAAACATTTCAGGAACAACAACAGTAAAACACAGACCTCCCAAATAGTTTAAAAGCAAAGACAAAGGTATTTCTCGTATAGATGTGTTAGTTGTTTGAAATCAAAACACCACAAACAAATTACGAAAACAAAAACTTAAGGGGTTTCCCAACAGGTTCCAACGAGTTTTTCTGACCATACGGCTGCGATATACCTGTGTTTAAACTTTTTGTTATGCAAAGATTACGTGCATTGAAATTCGAACATTTTTAGAGCTCTAAAAATACGGACAAGTTGAGAAATATGTTGGCCGCTGGAATTCAACATCTAAAAGGGAAACATAGGAATATCAAAGTCAAAATCATCTCTTTAACGTAAATACTTGTGATAACAATTCCATTTACATTTGATTAATTGCTGGAAAAAGACTACTCAAAGTATTCATAGTATGTTCTTTGACTATACATGTAATTGGAGAAGATGGATTGTTAGATACGTAAACAAATGTAACACAAACAAATGTAAAATTAGGTTGTTCATTTACTTCGATGCAAAAAAAAACATGTTCGTCAGTTTCAATTTAAAATAATCTCGATGAAGGAATATTTTGCATTTTAGCAATATCAGTTCCATTCTCTTAGAAATTATTAAAATTCAAGAAATGAAGCACACTTAAGTAGTATTAACTATTAAAATCTTTCATTTATATTTATTTACACCGGTATCACATAATAGTAAACATAACTTTCAACAAGGTATTATACAATCACAAGAAATTAGACTTTACTCTGCGTATAATGTCTATATATTTATATGATTTATTTATTCAACCCTTCTAAAATGTTCATTCAAGGTTTCTAGTATTATTAAAGAAATATTAAATTAAGTTTTATAAATGGTAATTTCGTTACTTATTGAAACTTACTCGCGTAATTTCATATAAAATCCCTTTAGAGTATTGAAAATAGATATCAAGTCCCTTAGCATAATACTACACCTTAATGAAATCATACTGGAATTGTAAAATCATAGAGTTTAAGTCTGTAGGAAATGTAACCCTTATTTCATTAACGGATAATAAAATTATATACTCTCATCCCTACCAACATCTTTAATTTGATAATTTTTTCGCCGAGTAATGTTCTTTAGTTATAAGTTTCTTATAGAAAGAAGTATGCAAGCCTTAGGGAATGATAAATGTAGACATAATACTTCAATTAACGAACAATTCACCATTTAATATCATAATGTTTGCTTCAAAGAAAGACTCAACTTTCTTGCAGTCATTATTAGTTCAATTAGTAAGCTTAATTAAGTTACTACGTACATTAATATCTCAAATCTATCCATATGCAATGTTAAATGATAAATTACTAACTTTACCTAATTAGGCATCGTATCTACAAAACCTAATGTGTATTTAACTATGTTTGACAATGGCATTATTGAAATTTAGAGTACTTTAAACCAAAAGTCAAAAGCTAATGCAAATGTTATAACAATAAAAAATGTATATAATGTGGGTGAATGTTCCGTCCTATGAATTGATGACAATTTGCAAGAAATCACTTTTGGTCGCCTCAAGAAACTTTTTTTCGAACAACTTTCTAAAACTTCTCGTAAACAGGCATTTTCCTGTTTAACAAACTCATTAACTTCGATGAAAAGATTTTGCCACAAATGTGAAACATTTTATCTAATAATATTACCAATTACGCATATAATTCATATGTTAGCATCTAGAAACAAGTCAATGCTGCATCTCTTTTGCGTTGTCGGATTAAGTATAAAGCTAATGTCTAGACGCAGAAAACTAATTTTACTGGTTTCGAATTCTAATGCTCTCTGATTAATAGAGATTTGACCAGATATGGGAGGTCAGGCGTAGTTTCGAATACAATTGTCGATCACTGATCAGGTTCGCTTGCAATAAATGTGCTTAAAGTAACAATGATAAGTGTTATGGGTTTTTTCGCCAAAAACCTTTTAAAACTATAAAAGAATAAATAAGAAAAGCTATACATTCGGTCCATTTTTCGATCATTTTACTGTTTATGTGTGCCCTTGTTTGTTGATAAGTAAATATTGTTGAAACAAAATAACACAAGAAGCAGTGTTACCTGCATTTTCTCTTTCACATTTTAAGTTCAATGTATCACACTGTCAAGCGTATAGAGGCGGTCAAGTGTCAACTACCATGGTTGACTGTTAAGAGAGAAAGTTCCATTTGATTCAAGACAAGGCCGCGTTGTTGTCTGTCGGCTGTCCTTTCTTAACTGTTAAAAAGAAATGGGTTTGTCAAATCACACTTCAGTCTGAAGTATAAGAAATCTTGCTAAGTTCATAACATTCCAAGAAAATCTGTAGCAAGTCAGATTATTGTAACCAGACAGGGACAAGGTCACGTAATACAATATCTTCTAATAGTTCGATAACTTTACAAAGCCCGGAAAATTTTAGCACTTTATGAAAGTCAGCGCCTTATGAAGATAGTTTATGGAATAAATCTTTAAATATAAAGTTCAAATGTAACATAGATCGTAGATTTTACCCTGTATGTCAACCATTAATTATGTAATATGTAATAAAAATAAAACATTCAATCTCATAGGACTGATAAAACATCATAATATTACGATGGCTTTTATCTCTAAGTTCGAGCAATGATTATTCCATAATGTATTACAATGTCATCACATTTTAAAATAGAAACTATTCCGAAAATGCACTATTGCTAAGATCACGATATGAACTTTCATGAAGCAAGACATATCCATAACAGGGTATGGACTAACTACATGCACATTTAAGACTAAATATAGATACTATAGATAAGGAATATTGACGCAGTGGCTAATATGGAGGCTCATGGGGCAGCTATAAAAATAATTAAAATACATATGTACTTCATATGATCTAACAATGTGTCATATAAAGCTTATTTCTGATAATGCTTATTAAGCACCATTTACTCTGTACATCATCATGCACCAAGTGTCAGACTAGTGTCAAACATGATAAGAATCAGTAAATGCATTTCTATATATTTAAGGTACAAATAGAAAAACTCCTTGGGAATCATGTTAACTCACCATTTGTTCAGTATTACATTTGATAGCATATACCAGACTGTATCGTTTTAATATCATTTACTGACTTCCATATTAGAAAAAAACTCAGACATGGCTATTGCTCTTAACGACATTTAGTGCTACAGTCTTGCATATTTTATTATTTTGTGGTAGAACTCCACATACTAAAAACCGTATATTGCTTAGTTTTTTGTATCAATTATTCAAAGTACATAAATCATTTTCACAATTTAAACCTATGTTTAGACTTGTTTTAGCTGCTGGAGATCATGCTAGGTTTCCTTGACAAATGTTAATTCAATATATAGACAATTACATATACAAACCAAACACCTTAAGTTCATTCATTGTATTGCTAACAAACATAAGACTAATAATGCTTAGTAAGATTTTTTGTACTTTTGGAAATGGAAGATTCGTACTGAGAGGAACATTATTGGCATTCATAAGCGGATCCAGCGGGGGGTCAGGGGGGTCCGGACCCCCCTCCCCCCTAGAATTTGGAAATTGTACCTGTCCATAAGTGTATTCCTTGCCTGTAAGTCATTTTTAAGTAGTATAAAGCATTTTTCTCGGTGCTTAACATGGATTTAATGGTAATGTAGTTTTTATTATCAATCTGTTGCATTTTTTCTGCAAAATGTGTACAATAAGGTTGTGGTTCTAGGTTCGGACCCCCCCCCCCCCTAGAAAAGTTCGGACCCCCTGGAAAAGTTCGGATCCCCCTTAGAAAACAAATCCTTGATCCGCCCCTGCGGCATTGTACGTTAAGTTTACGTATCCACAATATAAAGCTATATAAAAACTAAACAACGAAGACTTATCAAGTGTAAGATACCCTGAATTAAGTTTTATTAGAAGCCACAATACAAATACGGGTTGATTTCTTTTTGTGCCAACATTTTGTTTAAAGCTTTACATGACAGGTTAAACTCTCATATTTTCTATATTCTTTTGTTCTAACATTTTTCAAAATTTATGATGTTTAGAAATGTCAATTGTTCATACATTGGTTGTTTTATATGATACTTTATAATATTTTGTGTTTAAAGATAAGTGTATAATCTTGTGATTTATGTTTTAACAGTTCATTGTACTCGTACTTTACCATGACAGTGTCATGACATATTAAAAAGATAAATATTATTTAAAAATACAATAAAAAGACAATAAGGTAAAGTACATGTACTTGAGATACATTATTTAAGTCAGTGTATGATTGTGTTAGTACCAAATATTAATGCTTATTACACACAAAAAAGCTGAAGTTTGACATAGACTTCATTTGGACAAAATGATTTGATATCTTTTGGACATGGCTGTCATCAAAATTATATCAACCCATACGCAGTACGAGGGGTATCCTTAATATACCAAAATTAAATTCGCACTTTATGAAAGAAATAATTAATTTTACATTTGACAGTTGGAGAACATTTAGACCTGTATTTTAAAAAAAAATTAAAACTGTCTGGTTGAACAGATGTGCCGAAGTTAAAGTTAAATTGTTATTTAAAAGAACAAAATGATTGTTATGTCACATATCAAGTTTCGATATCCCCACATGATGATCTTCCTTTCCTCCCGGAAAAAATAGCTTTTTTAAATTTTTAGTGCGTTTTCTAACATTATAAACTCGAAAATCAATGCTTGGCCTTTCTACGAATTTCAATTTGCTCTGATACACGTTACAGATTTTGGTCCCTTAAGGAAGAAATCACCTACGATATTCTGATACGTTTTAATGAATATTGATATCTGTTTGCACATTTCTAATCTTTTCATTATGTCAGATTTTGAATTTATGAACAAACTAAAATTCGCATTTTTTAATTCAAATCAAAAGACGAGCTTGATAGCTTATGGTCGTTTATTAATTTTGGCATAGCATGTCATGCAACGAACTTAATCGATGCAAAAATAAAAACTAGGTGAAACTAGACCTATCACTGAACGTGATAAAAACCCAACAGGTGTTTGTCAAAAACATGGGTGTTGAGTGAATCAGCGGACAAGATTTTTCATCAAAGGGCCATAACTCGAAAATCAATGGAATATGCTCATGTCTACCTGATATCTGATATATATGTGTTAAGTTTGAATCAAATCCGTAAAATAGACCGACAAGCTGACCCCTATGTAACCCCGAACTTTATTTGGGGTAAAATTAATAAAAAATAGAATGTTTCGACAAAAGATCTTGGCTTTGAAAAATAATTTTTAAGTGACACTATGGGAATTCTACCTTCAAGTAAAAAAAATTGCTTTTAAGAGCTTCGCAACGTTGTCTCACTTTTAATCATTTCTAATTAGATCCAAGGAAATGCAAAGCCAGTTTTTATTAACTGTCTAGGGACAAAATGAAATAAACATATTTTCTTGGTTATTGAAATCGACAACATGGACATAAAATGTCATCGGCTACATTTTATTGTAAGAAACTGTCATACATCTACTAGCAAGAATAAAAGAAAGTGCTGAATAATACTAAAAAGTCAAGCTAGTTTAAATGTATTGATATTAATAGTCGTTGAGTTTTTGTGAAATGGAATAGCTATGTCATAAGAGCTTGGAGACACATAGTAGACAGCACCGTAAAATGGCGTTATTTACAGTGATTCGGAAGTCCTGTTGTGTTCATTCCTGAAATTGTATAGATCAATGACTCAAGTATTAATTAGTTCGACATTTCCTCCTAGATTTTATTACTAGATGTCACGTCATCCTCCCCTGTGTTGATACATCTGGCATTTCGACCAATGACATTTTCAACTGATATAGTATTTGCCATTTCAGGCGAGACACTTCTACAATTAGTGGCGCAGCTAGGCATGCTATTACTATAGTACTCACGATCATAATATAAAAAAGAAAACCAAAAGAGGAAATATCCTTGTCTTCAAAAATAGCATCGAAAATGAAATCCCAAAACGAATGTTATTTAGTAAAAACCATCTGTAAACAAAGTGGCTTAGAAAAGCTCATTTTTTAAATGTTTTTAAAATATTCATTGTCGAGGACCCCGTACCCCCATTTAAATCAAAAGTCAGTGTGTAACTTTTAAATGACTTAAGCTACGTCACTAGCTATTCGGCTAAATAATGTCCCACCACCGTGACATATTCACCACAAACCTTCATTACGATAACATCAGGGAAGAACTTTTGTTGCACGTTGAGAATTATAACAAACTTGATGCGTCACTCCTAGGAAACTGTGTTCATCCTATAATATTCGTAATTGGTCTATTCTATGTCCTGTACGATTACGTCTAGTATAGGATTAACATTGGGTTAAATTACCTCTTTCGTCCTTGTCCTTTTGTCATATTTACTATCAATGTAAAGTTTAAGGTAGACTTCCAAATGAAAATTATCAAGAATGTTTAAAGGTACACTTTTACAAATTACTGGAATTTAAAACGTATACTGAGACTAACACACATCAGTGAGAACTTTTATGCTTTGTGCAAGTAATTGTGCAATATGTTAAGAACCTTTAAAGTCATACTTGGGCAAAACCTTAACATTGTTCTTATTCATTTTAAACAACTTTTTATAGGCGTACTTGAGCAAATTATTTAAAAAGTTAGGAGCATTATTTTGTAATTTTGAGAGAATATTTAAAAGCGTGCTGAAAGTACACGTATTTATGTCTTCGTTTCACAAAGAACTCACAGAGTTAGTTAGATTCTGATTACGTTACGTGTTTATAAAACTTGGGACAGGATTGCTGCCAACAAAAACTTAAAGTTGAAAGTAGTTGGAAAACATTGAAATAGCAACAGTCAAAGCCACAGACCTTCCACACGTACTTTAAAAAACTTTAAGGGTGGAATAAGGAGAGCTATGAAATCTGAATGTAAAATACGTTTCCGTAAATAGAAAGATAACAGCACTGTTTGAAATTTAAGTCTTAGACGACTGATGTTTAAATAACACGACTACAATGTCTCAAATGTTTATCCACATTCTTCTAATTTTAGTTTGTTTTCTTGAAATTCAAGACGTTTTACGTCGTATTTAATGGCAATTAAAACAAACTCTCCCACTATTTATAACCCCATTTCTGTGCCATTAACTTTCATTTACAAGTCATTTGTGACATTAGTTTTGTTGTTAACTGATATTTTTGGTCATGTAAGACGTTTACATCAACGTAGATAAAATGTTCAAGAAAATGTGTTCAAAGAAATCTAATCTCATCCTTAAAGTGTAAAATTCTAGTTTTAACATGGTGCCTATCTTTCTCAACATGTTCATATGAACAAAGAACAAATGCTACGGTCAAGGAGAGACAATCGCTGATGATTATTAATTTTCTATTAAGCACTATTTTATCCTCGCTACCAATCTTGTATTTACAATGACATACAGTAGTTAGCTTATTGACCATTAGAATTCAAAACCAATGAAGTTTTATACTAACAGATTGAAATTAATGTGGCATTACACGTTAGTTATAGTTTGATACACGTTAGTTCAAAACAAAGGATACTATGATTTCTACTAATTACAAATGGTGGAGAGATTAATGGTACTTCGGTGCATTCCAAAAACACATTGTAGGCAATATGTACACACCTATATAGGCCAATACTCAGCTATTTTATGCCATACTAAAAACAAACACGATCTGAATGTGCAATAAAGTGGTATTTGTAAGTGCTAAGATTGATCGTTAAAGTTGATACGATGTTTGAATGATAGTCGTAAAAGAGATATAAAACAGTAGTTGGGATTACCGGTACTTGTCTGAAGATTAATACGGTGAACTCTAAGAAGTGCGAACCTTGGATAAATTCTAGAATCTTCTGAACTTTAATGTTACTTCATGCAAATATTGAAATGTATACTTGAGTTATTAACAACAACCAAAAATAACGAATACAATTTACGACCTACTATTTTGTTTTTATATGATTTTTAAAACCAGAGTAAAAGCAGTCTTGCATTAAGTCTACACGTTCTGTACAAACCAAATATTATTAAAATAAGGACAAACACTTCTACTTAGTAGTTATAGAAACTAACAAAACAAATGGAAAGTCTTTACCAGTAACATTCTTGTCAACAATGGTCATAAATAAGCTGGTTATCGCATCTTTCTGCAAAGACCTCGGTATATGCGTGGCTGTGATACAGTGAACTTGTATAATGGAAGTGACAGTGTTAATTCTATCCATTGAGACAGAGGTGTCATTTGTTTGTCTATATCGTAGGAACGTTTTGTCATATGTAGCCATATTGTCACAAATTAGTTGCAGTTGTGATAATGAAAGTTGACAGTAATTTGTGCTATGTATAGCAAACTTTCTAATTAACTTCAGAGACAGACACATGTACAGTTTTTATGTTCAGACCACGGAGACTCTCCATTTATTGGTCACATGTTTTATCACTTGTCAAATGTCCAGGGCATTGTCATTTAAATACATACATACAATTTTATCTTTAACGTTTATTTCATGTATTTTATGGTGTTGTTTTCATAAGGGCCAAGGATACTAATGTATCTTATGTTCCTTTCATAATAACATAGTCGTACGCATTTGCAATGTACGAAATAACAACGTTCAAATTAGTCTACATTTGTAAATAAGCCAAGCACTTGTGATTTAATACATATTGCATCCAAATTTGTTCCTACGAATGATATTACGACAAAAGACAGACAAATGTAAGTTGGTAGAAATCTTTAACACAAATTTGTTAAGAGTTGTATCGAAATCGATCAATGACATTGTGCTGTCTTCATAAAGTATAAAATGTCCCAAAAGATATGAACTACTTTGCCTTAACCGTTTTAATACTATATTGAGTAATGCATATTATTTACCAATCTGATTAAAACTAAATCTAAAGTTCTTCGCTCGCCTACTCGCTAATTTAAAATCTGGCTATTCGTTATGAGAGTCACGTTCAAGTGACGTTTCCTCATTATAATCATTATGTTCAGTAACTTGTTTACATTGTCTACGTCGCGCAATTTGAAAAGAGCCGTCCAATCACAGTCTGTGAATAACACCGTCAGTCTAAAAATAGAAATTACGAAATCGATGCTATTACTTGTGGTTCGACAAGATAAAAGCAATGTATTGATTGGTCGACACAAAGGTCATCTCGACTTGACTCTCGGAGCGACCATGATATCCCGGACGACAGCAGTCTACAGGATATCTGTTTACCGAGATTATTTATTGAATGTCCCCTTAAGTTTTGAAATTAAATCATGTCTGTTGCATTGAAACGTCTGTGATAAAAGCATGCATATATTTGACATTCCATCAACTGTCAATGCAATGTGCTCTTTAATAGTTGTAGTTTTTTCCAGATAATACATTGAGAGTAATGCTTTAGACAAAAATTTAATACCTCTCGGCTACAATGCCAATTTTTTAAAGCTACTTTTAGATGCAGTAGAAAGTTGTGCATAAGATTTTTGTATACTTCCTCTGCAAATGAGAAGCTCACAATAAAGCAATTTACTGTCGCATGTCCTTCTGAAGAAATTAACATCACATCAAATGGCCATGTTTATTTGATGTCAAAACAAAGAACGTTCAAATGCGATCCTAAAGCAAATGCCCAGAATGATCTGCCAGATAGTGTCAATTTAAGTGCATTTGTGACAAAAAGAATAATAAGACGAACTAACATTTACATCCAAAGAGACTGAAATTAAGTGCATTCAATACAATTCCAATGGAAACAGTAAATGAATGGTTTACTTTACTCTAAACTAAGTAATAAAATGTGGACTTAGATTCTTAGACGAAATTGCAACATCTCAGGCAATGATCGGTATTAGATGTTTAAGATGTTCTAAAACGATACAAACATCGTCCATTAAACGTCTTGCAACATCAATAATTTAAGAAATAGACGTAAAGGGGACAAAAGTGCACGCAATCAATTGTTTGAGGTAAATGTACGTAAATACCGTTCAAAGACATGATAAATACCCCTAGGTCTCGTAGATTACTTGAACAAACCAATACATGCCTTTTGGACACATGTAAATACATTGCTTGGACAAATGAGATCGAAACAACTCAAGCGGCTTCGGAGGTAGTTGGAGGATAAAGCCGAGATGTTATAGGTACAAATGATGATTTGTACATCTTCATTCCAGTCACATAATATTTTGACTGCTAACATTATTCCCGAAAAGATAAAATCCATTTATAGATACACTTTATCTTTGATTTTTACAACAACAATAACTTAAAAGACGTGAACATGAAGTGTTGCAAAATGTCCTTTGGTGGTGAACATTTCTGTTTAAGCATTATTATTATTATCATGAGTGAAAATGTTAATGTCTGATCCTGAAGTGCATAATGTTTCAATTAATGAAATTCAGGATTTAATTTTTTTAGAACTTTTACCAATGTATTAAAAATGTATCGCTAAATGAGCATACGATCACTTACTAGTATAACACAAGACAGACAAGATAATAGTGATGGAATAACTCCAGTCAATTGTGGCGGGGCAGTGTAAAATATATATCATTATATAGAGATATATAATGGAGGGTTCAAACTGCGTGCTAGATTATATTTGCCAAAAGTCAATCATTTTTACATCGTTTTTAATATAATAAACCTGATATCATGGAATCATTTTCTCTTAAAGCTATTGAAAAATGTCAAATAACAAACCAGTATACATCATAAATACATTGGCCAAAAACAATTGACCGAGTGCCATTTTTATCAATATTACATGCATTTTACAACTCCATGGCACATTTCAATTGTAAGAAAGGTTTGTAAAGTTGGCAAAGCGTCCATAGTTCGACGTCGGCTCGATATTCTAATACATAAAATTCAAACAGAGAATGGCAAGCTAGAAAGACGTTCAACTAGATACAGTGTCCTCTAAAAGTTCCTGGACAAATGAGATTTTAAGATAAACTGATTACGCCCATCGTAAGTAGTTTTACTATTATTGAATCTTATTTATGTGACATAGTTTGAGCCCTAAGTTGATGAAAAAGAAAATGCTAACTATAGCTTTATTCGGAGACGCTTTGTTACTTTTTTCATAGGTAAATGTGAATAGGGTTGTTCTAAACATATAACTTTGTCTATAGACATTTGAAGGGCATTGTACAAATACGTAGTTCGCCGACTTATGAAATTAGACCATGATTCTGTTACGTGAGACAATGCCATTGTAATTTTGCAACAAGCCAAAATACTAAAATAGAACATTAATAATAATAATAAACTGGTCTGAATCATTTAAATAATATGATTTTATAGAACTGAAACTTTAAACTCGAATGTCAATTATATGTACATGTAATATAATAATTGGTATACAAAGTACAACTTATATCGTGCATTTGAATATGTTAGTATTGTGTGGCGTAGGCACTGATATACTGTCATTTTAGAGTACTGTGTTTACTTGAAGAAACATATTATTTGTTCAAACTATATAACATATGTTTATCATTGTAGGAATGAACATACTGATGTTCGACTTTAACGTTATTTGTTCGACGTGTATAATAAAAATGTATATTTCTGCGAAGCCTAGCTTATGGCAGATTAACTTATATTACAGTCCAAGATGCAATATTACAGGTATTATTTCACAATATTCTTTAAATGAATGCTTAATCCATAATCAGACTGTATTAAAAGATCGTATATTACTGCAAGGTGATGTACACATTTATAAGGAAATAATAGTGAGTGCACAGCAAAAACATGGTGACCTTGCTTCGTAAAGACGTGTTTATGTCCGAATTAAGATAGTAGGCGAAAACTTCTAAGAATTCATAAATCTTAAATACGATTGCACTCAGCTAAATGACTTAACACTCAGACGATGTTCCTTATAAGAATCACACCGGGTAACCCGCTATTTTTAAATCGGGCACGCGAGGCTAATTCGGGCGATATCCAATACGATACATTTTTTAATCACCACCAGTGTAAGATTTTCTTTAATTTTTCTTTAAATATTTATTTTCATGTTATAAAAGTGGCACCGATCTCTGGGGCTGGGCTTGGCGATTCAGCACACTGCTTTATATTTTCCAAGAATAAAAAATATATAGTAGAAAACGCGAGTTAAAGACAAAGGAACAATCAAAAACCCGTGTTTTGAAGTTTAAGGTCATTTTTCACCTACACTTTCGCAATGTGTAACTTTTGTGTTTGTCTTGTAGAGCTGTCCCTTATTTACTATAATGTCAATTTGCAACCCTAGAAACTGTATACTTTTCGAGAAATCACCGTTTTACTCCACTATACATAAAAATTGAAGCTAAATCGGGCGAAGTTGTTGTGTATTTAGCGCTAAGTCGGAAAGTAAATACTTTAGTGATACATTGCTTTCGGTTATATTTTTTGACAAAGTTTATAATCCTCAAGAAAGAGACCAACTATATAATATTGTATTCAGTTATATATAGAACTATCTAATATATAATATAATATATAGAACTAGCCTCGCGCGCCCGATTTAGCGGGTTACCTGGTGTGAGAATGTAACGAGCTTTTAAACAGTCAGAAACCGCTCGGATGATTACATACACTCACGAATAGCTTACTGTAGCAATCCACACAATTATTCGCCGATGTGTTCCAAATTGAAGACTTAGCTAAAATTATACAAAGATACCCCACAGCCATGATGTAAGAAGCACAAGTACAAGGATTATATGTTTATAAGGGTCCTTGATGAGTATCAGGCCCGGTTTTACCGGGGGCACAGGGGGCACGTGCCCCCCCCCCCACCTGGCACCACAAATATTGACACTCATACAAAGAAAAGGGCACAAAAATCGGCACAATCAAAGCAATGTCAACTCCACTTTCAGATTAAATTTACTATAAAATCATTCATCCTATCATTTAAACTAGATAATGATCTAAACTGATACATTTACGCATCTCAAGGTACCCAGATCGGGCCTTATCAAGCGATCAAATCATTGATTGTGCAAGTGTATGCACCTTTTTTAAAGACACATAGATATCTAGCTATATGACATACCTAAACGGTATATTTCAGACCGTCGCCAATGAAATTACCATGGTAACTAGCTTACGAGGCCTTAATTTAGTTATTGTGTACTCTGTTATCTTGTTATAGTGGAAATCATCGGCGTTTTTCATAACAAGTTAGACGGAGAAAAGACGAGGACAGCTAGTCGAGTGCATTTTTGCGTCACTATTATGACCCTAGAACTTTGTTAATTTTGAAAAAATACGCGACTGTCTGATGTTTTTTATGAAAAATTCCAAATAACTTTTAAAGAGTGACCGAGCCTACAACATAAATATTTTTTTTATAGAAGGCACTGGCGTTTTTCATAGCAAGTGTATGCAAGCGTATTTTTTTCGTCATTAAAATGATATGCGAATTTTGATAATATTGGAAAAAGCGAAAGTTTTATGATTTTTTTTAGGAAATTACCAAGTTACCAAGTGTATCTTTTTATAAAACTTTCGGCAATTTATATGATAAAATTGGTGATTTTTTTTTTGGAAAATATTATCAAGCCAACAAATTAAATTTAAACGAACAAAACAAAACGGGCTCATGGAAGATATGATACCTCAATTATAGCTTTCAATTTGTTTTATAGGTGTGCCCAAAAGTGCTCAAATTTGCTCTGTTGACATCAAGTTTTTTCGTCGGGAGGGATACCCCTCCCGAACCACACCAACCAACGACTCCGTCGTTCCGACTAGTAGGCCCCTATGCTTGATGGGAGCGGTATCAAAAAGACTAACGAGTTTGTAATTTATCACTGGACTTAGCTAAAAACTCTGATTTACATCATAGTTGTGTACGGGCAGGCCAGAGACATAGATGTCTCTGGGGCAGGCATTGACTTTTTCGTTAGAATTTAATGATAACTTACCGAGTTTTAAGCTTTAAAGTGTGTTTAAAAGTGCTCAGATTTGCACCCTTGACATGCAAAAATTCAAAGTTTTTCCACATCATCGGGATGGGGTACACCCCCCGAACACCCCCCCGCCCCCATCCGTGCCCCCCCCCACTAACGTCTCCTCTGGATCCGGTCCTGTGCATGATCATTTATCAACAAAGATACTCTCTACTCGTTTATTGAATTCTATTTGTAGATTGGCATGTATATATAATTATTATATTGTATTTCAATTGATATTCAGTATAACACGGTTTTTACTGTATAAATCAATTGTATTATTATCAACAGACAATACGACAAGTTTATGAACGTAAAGTTGGCAGACTCAGCAGACACAGCAGACACAGCAGAAGGAACGATCCTTCTGCTGTGTCTGCTGGCAGAAGGATAAATCTACAGCAGAAGGAACGATCCTTCTGCTGTGTCTGCTGGCAGAAGGATACATTTACAGCAGAAGGATCAATCTTTCTGCTGGGTCTGCTGGCAGAAGGATTGAATTATAACAGAAAGATGTGTCTGTTGGCAGAAAGATTTTATAATAACAGAAAGATGTGTCTGCTGGCAGAAGGATTAAACAACAACAGAATCAATCTTTCTGCCACGTCTGTTGGCAGAATAATTGAATTATAATTTCAAGCCTCAATTTAAGCAAAACATGTGATATTATGCATCATTTTAAAGCTGATAGTTATAAAAATGTTTTGATGAGTACATTTTGAACAGTAAATAAAGAATAAGGGCCTGGTGAGTAAACAAAACAGGCCCATTTCGAATGTGAATTTTGTGTTCGACTAACATCCTTCTGCTGTTATTTAACACATGTTTTATTAATCATTTCATCTATCTGTTCACAAAATCAAATTTTATATAGAACAAGCTTTAATCTGGTATATAGATGTGCGATAAACTCTATTTAATTGCGACAAATTATACGTTAATATATCGAGTACGAAAATTCTCAGTGCGGAAGTTCGGTTCGATATTTTCATTAAAAAAGTGTCAATACATGCTATTTACCGAGTCTTATTTTAAGCCACAATTAAGACAAAATATGCGATATTATGCATCATTTTAAAGCTTATACATAGAAAAAGGTTTAGACAGGTCGATTTTGAATTTTTGTAAAAGAATAACAGCAAGACGAGTGTATAAAGTAGCCCTATTTTCGGACGTACATTTCGGTTTGAGTGACATCCTTCTGCTATAAATAAATACACGTATTCTTAATTAATTTAAAAACTAAATCACAAAATCAAACTGGCAATAGAATAAGCTTTCTTTTGATGTATATATGAGTGAATAACTCGACTTAATTTGGACAAAATATATGTTTATATGTCAAGTTCGTAAATTCACCCGACCACAGATTGGTTTGATTTTTTCATTGAAATGTGCGAAAACATGCTAATTACCGAGTCTTATTGTAAGCCTTGATTTAGGCAAAACATGTGATATTATGCATCATTTTAAAGCTGATTGTTGTAAAAATGTTTTGACGGGTACATTTTGAACAGCAAATAAATAATAAGGGCCTGGTGAGTAAACAAAACAGGCCCATTTTCGAATGTGAATTTTGTGTTCGACTGACATCCTTCTGCTGTTATTTAACACATGTTTTATTAATCATTTCATCTATCTGTTCACAAAATCAAATTTTATATAGAACAAGCTTTAATCTGGTATATAGATGTGCGATAAACTCTATTTAATTGCGACAAATTATACGTTAATATATCGAGTACGAAAATTCTCAGTGCGGAAGTTCGGTTCGATATTTTCATTAAAAAAGTGCCAATACATGCTATTTACCGAGTCTTATTTTAAGCCACATTTAAGACAAAATATGCGATATTATGCATCATTTTAAAGCTTATACATAGAAAAAAGTTTAGACAGGTCGATTTTGAATTTTTGTAAAAGAATAACAACAAGACGAGTGTATAAAGTAGCCCTATTTTCGGACGTACATTTCGGTTTGAGTGACATCCTTCTGCTATAAATAAATACACGTATTCTTAATTAATTTAAAAACTAAATCACAAAATCAAACTGGCAATAGAATAAGCTTTCTTTTGATGTATATATGAGTGAATAACTCGACTTAATTTGGACAAAATATATGTTTATATGTCAAGTTCGTAAATTTACCCGACCACAGTTTGGTTTGATTTTTTCATTGAAATGTGCGAAAACATGCTAATTACCGAGTCTTATTGTAAGCCTTAATTAAGGCAAAACATGTGATATTATGCATCATTTTAAAGCTGATTGTTGTAAAAATATTTTTACAGGTACATTTTGAACAGCAAATAAATAATAAGGGCCTGGTGAGTAAACAAAACAGGCCCATTTTCGAATGTGAATTTTGTGTTCGACTGACATCCTTCTGCTGTTATTTAACACATGTTTTATTAATCATTTCATCTATCTGTTCACAAAATCAAATTTTATATAGAACAAGCTTTAATCTGGTATAAAGATGTGCGATAAACTCTATTTAATTGCGACAATTTGAACGTTAATATATCGAGTACGAAAATTCTCAGTGCGGAAGTTCGGTTCGATATTTTCATTAGAAAAGTGCTAATACATGCTATTTACCGAGTCTTATTTTTAGCCACAATTGAGACAAAATATGCGATATTATGCATCATTTTAAAGCTTATACATAGAAAAAGGTTTAGACAGGTCGATTTTGAATTTTTGTAAAAGAATAACAACAAGACGAGTGTAAAAAGTAGCCCTATTTTCGGACGTACATTTCGGTTTGAGTGACATCCTTCTGCTATAAATAAATACACGTATTCTTAATTAATTTAAAAACTAAATCACAAAATCAAACTGGCAATAGAATAAGCTTTCTTTTGATGTATATATGAGTGAATAACTCGACTTAATTTGGACAAAATATATGTTTATATGTCAAGTTCGTAAATTCACCCGACCACAGATTGGTTTGATTTTTTCATTGAAATGTGCGAAAACATGCTAATTACCGAGTCTTATTGTAAGCCTTGATTTAGGCAAAACATGTGATATTATGCATCATTTTAAAGCTGATTGTTGTAAAAATGTTTTGACGGGTACATTTTGAACAGCAAATAAATAATAAGGGCCTGGTGAGTAAACAAAACAGGCCCATTTTCGAATGTGAATTTTGTGTTCGACTGACATCCTTCTGCTGTTATTTAACACATGTTTTATTAATCATTTCATCTATCTGTTCACAAAATCAAATTTTATATAGAACAAGCTTTAATCTGGTATAAAGATGTGCGATAAACTCTATTTAATTGCGACAATTTGAACGTTAATATATCGAGTACGAAAATTCTCAGTGCGGAAGTTTGGTTCGATATTTTCATTAGAAAAGTGCTAATACATGCTATTTACCGAGTCTTATTTTTAGCCACAATTAAGACAAAATATGCGATATTATGCATCATTTTAAAGCTTATACATAGAAAATGGTTTAGACAGGTCGATTTTGAATTTTTGTAAAAGAATAACAACAAGACGAGTGTATAAAGTAGCCCTATTTTCGGACGTACATTTCGGTTTGAGTGACATCCTTCTGCTATAAATAAATACACGTATTCTTAATTAATTTAAAAACTAAATCACAAAATCAAACTGGCAATAGAATAAGCTTTCTTTTGATGTATATATGAGTGAATAACTCGACTTAATTTGGACCAAATATATGTTTATATGTCAAGTTCGTAAATTTACCCGACCACAGTTTGGTTTGATTTTTTCATTGAAATGTGCGAAAACATGCTAATTACCGAGTCTTATTGTAAGCCTTAATTAAGGCAAAACATGTGATATTATGCATCATTTTAAAGCTGATTGTTGTAAAAATGTTTTTACAGGTACATTTTGAACAGCAAATAAATAATAAGGGCCTGGTGAGTAAACAAAACAGGCCCATTTTCGAATGTGAATTTTGTGTTCGACTGACATCCTTCTGCTGTTATTTAACACATGTTTTATTAATCATTTCATCTATCTGTTCACAAAATCAAATTTTATATAGAACAAGCTTTAATCTGGTATAAAGATGTGCGATTAACTCTATTTAATTGCGACAATTTGAACGTTAATATATCGAGTACGAAAATTCTCAGTGCGGAAGTTCGGTTCGATATTTTCATTAGAAAAGTGCTAATACATGCTATTTACCGAGTCTTATTTTAAGCCCCAATTAAGACAAAATATGCGATATTATGAATCATTTTAAAGCTTATACATAGAAAAAGGTTTAGACAGGTCGATTTTGAATTTTTGTAAAAGAATAACAACAAGACGAGTGTATAAAGTAGCCCTATTTTCGGACGTACATTTCGGTTTGAGTGACATCCTTCTGCTATAAATAAATACACGTATTCTTAATTAATTTAAAAACTAAATCACAAAATCAAACTGGCAATAGAATAAGCTTTCTTTTGATGTATATATGAGTGAATAACTCGACTTAATTTGGACAAAATATATGTTTATATGTCAAGTTCGTAAATTCACCCGACCACAGATTGGTTTGATTTTTTCATTGAAATGTGCGAAAACATGCTAATTACCGAGTCTTATTGTAAGCCTTGATTTAGGCAAAACATGTGATATTATGCATCATTTTAAAGCTGATTGTTGTAAAAATGTTTTGACGGGTACATTTTGAACAGCAAATAAATAATAAGGGCCTGGTGAGTAAACAAAACAGGCCCATTTTCGAATGTGAATTTTGTGTTCGACTGACATCCTTCTGCTGTTATTTAACACATGTTTTATTAATCATTTCATCTATCTGTTCACAAAATCAAATTTTATATAGAACAAGCTTTAATCTGGTATAAAGATGTGCGATAAACTCTATTTAATTGCGACAATTTGAACGTTAATATATCGAGTACGAAAATTCTCAGTGCGGAAGTTTGGTTCGATATTTTCATTAGAAATGTGCTAATACATGCTATTTACCGAGTCTTATTTTTAGTTACAATTAAGACAAAATATGCGATATTATGCATCATTTTAAAGCTTATACATAGAAAATGGTTTAGACAGGTCGATTTTGAATTTTTGTAAAAGAATAACAACAAGACGAGTGTACAAAGTAGCCCTAGTTTCGGACGTACATTTCGGTTTGAGTGACATCCTTCTGCTATAAATAAATACACGTATTCTTAATTAATTTAAAAACTAAATCACAAAATCAAACTGGCAATAGAATAAGCTTTTTTTTGATGTATATATGAGTGAATAACTCGACTTAATTTGGACAAAATATATGTTTATATGTCAAGTTCGTAAATTCACCCGACCACAGATTGGTTTGATTTTTTCATTGAAATGTGCGAAAACATGCTAAATACCGAGTCTTATTGTAAGCCTAAATTTAGGCAAAACATGTGATATTATGCATCATTTTAAAGCTGATTGTTGTAAAAATGTTTTGACGGGTACATTTTGAACAGCAAATAAATAATAAGGGCCTGGTGAGTAAACAAAACAGGCCCATTTTCGAATGTGAATTTTGTGTTCGACTGACATCCTTCTGCTGTTATTTAACACATGTTTTATTAATCATTTCATCTATCTGTTCACAAAATCAAATTTTATATAGAACAAGCTTTAATCTGGTATAAAGATGTGCGATAAACTCTATTTAATTGCGACAAATTATACGTTAATATATCGAGTACGAAAATTCTCAGTGCGGAAGTTCGGTTCGATATTTTCATTAGAAAAGTGCCAATACATGCTATTTACCGAGTCTTATTTTAAGCCACAATTAAGACAAAATATGCTATATTATGCATCATTTTAAAGCTTATACCTAGAGAAAGGTTTAGACAGGTCGATTTTGAATTTTTGTAAAAGAATAACAACAAGACGAGTGTATAAAGTAGCCCTATTTTCGGACGTACATTTCGGTTTGAGTGACATCCTTCTGCTATAAATAAATACACGCATTCTCAATTAATTTAAAAATTAAATCACAAAATCAAACTGGCAATAGAATAAGCTTTCTTTTGATGTATATAAGAGTGAATAACTCGACTTAATTTGGACAAAATATATGTTTATATGTCAAGTTCGTAAATTCACCCGACCACAGATTGGTTTGATTTTTTCATTGAAATGTTCGAAAACATGCTAATTACCGAGTCTTATTGTAAGCCTTAATTTAGGCAAAACATGTGATATAATGCATCATTTTAAAGCTGATTGTTGTAAAAATGTTTTGACGGGTACATTTTGAACAGCAAATAAATAATAAGGGCCAGGTGAGTAAACAAAACAGGCCCATTTTCGAATGTGAATTTTGTGTTGACTGACATCCTTCTGCTGTTATTTAACACATGTTTATGAATATTATGATATTATGCATCATTTTAAAGCAGATTGTTTGAAAAATGTTTTGACGGGTACATTTTGAACAGTAAATAAATAATAAGGGCCTGGTGAGTGAACAAAACAGGCCCATTTTCGAATGTGAATTTTGTGTTCGATTGACATCCTTCTGCTGTTAATAAAAACATGTTTTATTAATTATTTCACCAATGTATTCACAAAATCAAATTTTATATAGAACAAGGTTTGTTTTGGTGTATAAATGTGAGATTAACTCATTTTAATTGCGACAAAATATATGTATTTAAATATATCAAGTACGAAAATTCTCAGTACGAAAGTTCGGTTCGAAATTTTCTCACATTTGTATACCAAAAGAAAGCTTGTTCTATATATAATTTTATTATAGATTGAATAGATTGGTGAAGTAATTTTATAAAAGATGTATTTATTAATAGCAGAAGGATGTCGATCTGTCGAACAAAAGTTTACATTTGAAAATGGGTCTTTTTTGTCCACTTGCAGTGCCCTTATTGTTGACTTATTTTTCAAAATGTACCCGTGAAAACATATTCCAAACAATCAGCCTGAAAATGATGAAATTCTGACAGTAAGGCTTTACTGCTGTACTGCTGTACTGCCGTTACTGCTGTCTTCACATACATGCACTAATTGACACTTATTTTTTTTAAATTGAAAAATGTTCACTAGAAAACTGAGGACCTTAAAAGATTCTCCTTAAAAATCACAGTGATTGTTACTTTTGGTTTTAGATACAAATGAGTACAAAGTTATTTACTTCTTGATCAAAGGTTGAAGCACATAGTGCAGAAACCTCAATCAAAAAGCAAAACAATATTTGTACATGAAATACATTTATTTCTATGGTTGCGGGGATCCAAACAGAGTGCAAGTACCGAGTAATTACCCTGGTTATTTTTAACGGGGTAATTGGATCTTTAGGATTGGAGATCCTTTTCTATTTATTAAGTTTAAAGCCAAATTTTGACATATTGATGTAGAAATCAAAACTATTTAGGGAAATAAACTTTAATTGATGAAATTGTATAAACTATATATACTTATAAAGGTTTTTTAAGATTAATATTCCAGCTATTTTCATTTCTAGAGTGGAATATAATGTTAACAAAGTGTGAAAAATCTAAAATATTGAGAATTTTAGTTCTGAAATTTGAAATTCTTATGTTTTTAATATTGTTAATGTCATTTGGTTTTTATTACAATGGTTGCATTGATACTATTATGTTTAATGACATCTTTATATGTCTCCAATCCATAAAGAGTGATTTTTTTGTAAAAATTTAAGGTTTTTAACCCTAATATGCAGTCTTTTATTGAAGGAGATGGGCAAAAAATTGTCCTTTTTGTCAAAAATATCATTCTTTTCAGTATTTAGTATATGTAAGGTAGTAATTAAATAGAAGAAATAATAAAGTTGGTGTTTTCCTAACCAGGAAAGTTATTCAGAATGATGTTTTTAAAGAATTTGACCCTGTTTTGTTTAATAATTTTTGGTTTTAGGTCTATGTATTTTGCTATTTAGTAAAAATCACTTGAATTTTAAACAAAACTAGTGGATAACAGTTTATATAAGAGGTTTAAATTACCTCATTGTTATAGTTTTATAGTTTATTATGTGAAAAATAGCCATTTAAATGGTATTTTCTGCATTATGGTGTTATGTATACAGGTTTCATTGAAACTCTTGAGGTACTTGCACTTATATTGGGTGATATAAATGAAATAGACTGAGAATGGGGGCTCTAGATCTTATCGGTCATTTGGCAATCAACTATATAAGTTTCTAGAGCCATATAGACTGAACTCCTGACCGCCTTGCTTGGATCTAGTAGGATCTGGATGTCAAAGGGGACATCACTGAAACCCATTGTTGCCTTTAGGAGCTCAATTTTGGCTCCAAATGGTGTAAGAGTATTTTGGAAGCTCCTGTGGCAGAATGAACCAGTCCCAATGATGGCATTCAGGTTTTTTTTTAAATTTTTTTGGTTTGAGCCCTGGCCCAGAATTTAACAGCCTGCCCAGACCTGAAAATGAGTGGCATGACTCCTGCCTCTGCTTCTAAAAGATGCTGTGGGGTGGTTGGTAAGGCCCTTAGAGCAATTCTCAATGCTTAATTCTGTATAATATTTAGTCTTTGGAGTTGGGAGGGGCTAGTTACAGAATAAATTTCAGCTCCATATTCATTTTTTGATCTTGTGAGAGATTTGTACATTAGTAATAGACTGTTTTAATCAGTATTCTAAAAAGTTTAAAATTTTACAAAAAAATCCGAGCACGTTGACTGGTACCTTTAATTTTTGTAACAAAAGATTAAAAGTTACACACAATGTAGTGTACTTTTTGAATGAAATCTTCTGTACAGAGCACAAAAGACTCAATCCATAAGTACTATAGAAAAAGTTAAACAATAGTATTGTATTATTAATTGCGGGGATCCCAAAATAGTGCAAATACCAAGTAACTACCCCGGTTTATTAAACATATCCGGGGTAATTGGATCTTATGGACCGGAGAACCTGTTGATATATTAGTATACATATGTCAGTTGTTGACATATTTTTGAAAACTCTATAATATTTTCTTAAGAGTTATTCATTTTGATAATTTTTTTCAGTATTGGAACAGAAAATGAACTATAATAGGTGTTCCAATAGATTTTTTGTTGATTTTTTAGTAAAAATATAATGTGAAATTCTAAAACCTAAGACATTTTAGCTCTAATTTAAAAGAATTTTGTCATTAGGTATATTAATGAAGTTTTTGATATATATATTACTGTGTTTAAGATGGTAATTTCAGGTCTTTTGTTTCTTTTACAGGTTCCTAACCCATAATTAGTTTAAGAAATTGTTAAATTAAAGGTTTTAAAGCCTTTTAATAGGCTAAATTGTATAAAATTTGTATTAAAATAGACAAAATAATGTCTTTTTGTAGTAAAAAACATAAATTTCCACATTATATGATTAAAATATATATATTCTTGTATAGTAGGAATTAAATAATGTAAAATAATTTTAAGATTCAACAGATTTGTTGAATATTTGTTACATTTATGGGTTTTAGTAACCCGGTAAATCTGGTAATAGTATTTTATCTGGGTAAAAAGACCCTGATAATGTATATTTAAGTAGGATTTGCATCCTAGGATATATTTAATTACAATGAATTCAAGGCATTTTTAATTTTGCTAGTAAATAGCATTAAAATTAGGGGTTTTGGGTACCTCAGAATTGATTTTAAGTCTTTTCAGTACTTTCAAATAAGTTTAATTAGATGTTTTAACTGCATTTTGGTGTTTTTATGCAGTGTTTATGTAACACATATGGTATTTGCACTTAATTGGGTGGAATAAATGAAATAGACTGAATTTGTGGGATCTAGATTTTGTCTTTCATTGTAGATTACTATGTAGATCTCTAGAGCCCTATAGACTGAGGTTCTAACTGCCTTGCTAGGATCACCACCAAATAACACCAAAATAAATCTTATTCTATTGTTAGTCTGATTTTGCGAATAGGTTGGTAAATTAATAAAAAAATCGTGTATTTATTAATAGCAGAAGGGTGGCAGTCAAACATAAATTTAGATCCGAAAACAGGGCTAACTTCTACACTCGCCATGCTGTTATTCTTTATTATTTTTTTTCCCAAATAGACATTTCAAAACATTTTTAATCTGATGCATAATGTGTAAGATTTAAGTCGAAACATTCTCGAAAATTGCTCTCGAAAATAGACCTGTTACTAGTCATTTCACAAAAAAGACCGAACCCAAATATCATTTAGAAAAAACTCAAACATCGATCCAGTTAGTATCGTTCGGCCTTATAAAAATCGAGTTTTGTATGTTAATATATATCAAAAGAAAGCTTGTTTTATCTTCAGTCTGATTATGTGTATGGATTTGTAAAATACATAGTCAAACATGTTTTTGTTTACAGCAGAAGGATGTCAGTCGAACACAAATTCACATTCAAAAATTGGCCTGTTTGTACACTCGACAGGCCCTTATTGTTTATTTATAGTTCTAAATTTACCCGTCAAAACATTTTCCAAACAATCAGCTTGAAAATGATGCATAAAAGCACATGTTTTAACTTAGTTGTGGTTTAAAATAAGAATCGGTAGTCAGCATGTATTTGCACATTTTTTTAAAATATCGAACCGAACTTTCGTACTGAGAATTTTCGTACTTGACATATTTAAATACATATATTTTGTCGCAATTAAAATGAGTTTATCGCACATCTATATACCAAATTAAAGCTTGTTCTATATAAAATTTGATTTTGTGAACAGATAGATGAAACGATTAAAAAAACATGTGTTTATTAACAGCAGAAGGATGTCAGTCGAACACAAAATTCACATTCGATAACGGGCCTGTTTTGTTTACTTACCAGGCCCTTATTATTTATTTGCTGTTCAAAATGTACCCGTCAAAACATTTTCACAACAATCAGCTTTAAAATGATGCATAATATCACATGTTTTGCCTAAATTGAGGCTTAAATATGACTCGGTAATTAGCATGTTTTTGCCCATTTCAATGAAAAAATCAAACCAAACTGTGGTCGGGTGAATTTACGAACTTGACATATAAACATATATTTTGTCGAAATTAAGTCGATTTATTCACTCATTTATACATTAAAAGAAAGCTTATTCTACTGCCAGTTTGATTTTGTGATTTAGTTTTTAAATTAATTAAAAATACGTGTATTTATTTGTAGCAGAAGGATGTCACTCAAACCGAAATGTACGTCCGAAAATAGGGCTACTTTATACACTCGTTTTGTTGTTATTCTTTTACAAAAATTCAAAATCGACCTGTCTAAACCTTTTTCTATGTATAAGCTTTAAAATGATGCATAATATCGCATATTTTGTCTTAATTGTGGCTAAAAATAAGACTCGGTAAATAGCATGTATTGGCACTTTTCTAATGAAAATATCGAACCGAACTTCCGCACTGAGAATTTTCGTACTCGATATATTAACGTATAATTTGTCGCAATTAAATAGAGTTTATCGCACATCTATAAACCAGATTAAAGCTTGTTCTATATAAAATTTGATTTTGTGAACAGATAGATGAAATGATTAATAAAACATGTGTTAAATAACAGCAGAAGGATGTCAGTCGAACACAAAATTCACATTCGAAAATGGGCCTGTTTTGTTTACTCACCAGGCCCTTATTATTTATTTGCTGTTCAAAATGTACCCGTCAAAACATTTTTACAACAATCAGCTTTAAAATGATGCATAATATCACATGTTTTGCCTAAATTTAAGCTTACAATATGACTCGGTAATTAGCATGTTTTCGCACATTTCAATGAAAAAATCAAACCAAACTGTGGTCGGGTAAATTTACGAACTTGACATATAAACATATATTTTGTCCAAATTAAGTCGAGTTATTCACTCATATATACATCAAAAGAAAGCTTATTCTATTGCCAGTTTGATTTTGTGATTTAGTTTTTAAATTAATCAAGAATACGTGTATTTATTTATAGCAGAATGATGTCACTCAAACCGAAATGTACGTCCGAAAATAGGGCTACTTTATACACGCGTCTTGTTGTTATTCTTTTACAAAAATTCAAAATCGACCTGTCTAAACCTTTTTCTATGTATAAGCTTTAAAATGATGCATAATATCGCATATTTTGTCTTAATTGTGGCTTAAAATAAGACTCGGTAAATAGCATGTATTGGCACTTTTTTAATGAAAATATCGAACCGAACTTCCGCACTGAGAATTTTCGTACTCGATATATTAACGTATAATTTGTCGCAATTAAATAGAGTTTATCGCACATCTATAAACCAGATTAAAGCTTGTTCCATATAAAATTTGATTTTGTGAACAGATAGATGAAATGATTAATAAAACATGTGTTAAATAACAGCAGAAGGATGTCAGTCGAACACAAAATTCACATTCGAAAATGGGCCTGTTTTGTTTACTCACCAGGCCCTTATTATTTATTTGCTGTTCAAAATGTACCCGTCAAAACATTTTTACAACAATCAGCTTTAAAATGATGCATAATATCACATGTTTTGCCTAAATCAAGGCTTACAATAAGACTCGGTAATTAGCATGTTTTCGCACATTTCAATGAAAAAATCAAACCAATCTGTGGTCGGGTGAATTTACGAACTTGACATATCAACATATATTTTGTCCAAATTAAGTCGAGTTATTCACTCATATATACATCAAAAGAAAGCTTATTCTATTGCCAGTTTGATTTTGTGATTTAGTTTTTAAATTAATTAAGAATACGTGTATTTATTTATAGCAGAAGGATGTCACTCAAACCGAAATGTACGTCCGAAAATAGGGCTACTTTATACACTCGTCTTGCTGTTATTCTTTTACAAAAATTCAAAATCGACCTGTCTAAACCTTTTTCTATGTATAAGCTTTAAAATGATTCATAATATCGCATATTTTGTCTTAATTGTGGCTTAAAATAAGACTCGGTAAATAGCATGTATTGGCACTTTTCTAATGAAAATATCGAACCGAACTTCCGCACTGAGAATTTTCGTACTCGATATATTAACGTTCGAATTGTCGCAATTAAATAGAGTTTATCGCACATCTTTATACCAGATTAAAGCTTGTTCTATATAAAATTTGATTTTGTGAACAGATAGATGAAATGATTAATAAAACATGTGTTAAATAACAGCAGAAGGATGTCAGTCGAACACAAAATTCACATTCGAAAATGGGCCTGTTTTGTTTACTCACCAGGCCCTTATTATTTATTTGCTGTTCAAAATGTACCCGTCAAAACATTTTTACAACAATCAGCTTTAAAATGATGCATAATATCACATGTTTTGCCTAAATTAAGGCTTACAATAAGACTCGGTAATTAGCATGTTTTCGCACATTTCAATGAAAAAATCAAACCAAACTGTGGTCGGGTAAATTTACGAACTTGACATATAAACATATATTTTGTCCAAATTAAGTCGAGTTATTCACTCATATATACATCAAAAGAAAGCTTATTCTATTGCCAGTTTGATTTTGTGATTTAGTTTTTAAATTAATTAAGAATACGTGTATTTATTTATAGCAGAAGGATGTCACTCAAACCGAAATGTACGTCCGAAAATAGGGCTATTTTATACACTCGTCTTGTTGTTATTCTTTTACAAAAATTCAAAATCGACCTGTCTAAACCTTTTTCTATGTATTGGCTTTAAAATGATGCATAATATCGCATATTTTGTCTTAATTGTGGCTTAAAATAAGACTCGGTAAATAGCATGTATTGACACTTTTTTAATGAAAATATCGAACCGAACTTCCGCACTGAGAATTTTCGTACTCGATATATTAACGTATAATTTGTCGCAATTAAATAGAGTTTATCGCACATCTTTATACCAGATTAAAGCTTGTTCTATATAAAATTTGATTTTGTGAACAGATAGATGAAATGATTAATAAAACATGTGTTAAATAACAGCAGAAGGATGTCAGTCGAACACAAAATTCACATTCGAAAATGGGCCTGTTTTGTTTACTCACCAGGCCCTTATTATTTATTTGCTGTTCAAAATGTACCCGTCAAAACATTTTTACAACAATCAGCTTTAAAATGATGCATAATATCACATGTTTTGCCTAAATTAAGGCTTACAATAAGACTCGGTAATTAGCATGTTTTCGCACATTTCAATGAAAAAATCAAACCAAACTGTGGTCGGGTAAATTTACGAACTTGACATATAAACATATATTTTGTCCAAATTAAGTCGAGTTATTCACTCATATATACATCAAAAGAAAGCTTATTCTATTGCCAGTTTGATTTTGTGATTTAGTTTTTAAATTAATTAAGAATACGTGTATTTATTTATAGCAGAAGGATGTCACTCAAACCGAAATGTACGTCCGAAAATAGGGCTACTTTATACACTCGTCTTGTTGTTATTCTTTTACAAAAATTCAAAATCGACCTGTCTAAACCTTTTTCTATGTATTAGCTTTAAAATGATGCATAATATCGCATATTTTGTCTTAATTGTGGCTTAAAATAAGACTCGGTAAATAGCATGTATTGACACTTTTTTAATGAAAATATCGAACCGAACTTCCGCACTGAGAATTTTCGTACTCGATATATTAACGTATAATTTGTCGCAATTAAATAGAGTTTATCGCACATCTTTATACCAGATTAAAGCTTGTTCTATATAAAATTTGATTTTGTGAACAGATAGATGAAATGATTAATAAAACATGTGTTAAATAACAGCAGAAGGATGTCAGTCGAACACAAAATTCACATTCGAAAATGGGCCTGTTTTGTTTACTCACCAGGCCCTTATTATTTATTTGCTGTTCAAAATGTACCCGTCAAAACATTTTTACAACAATCAGCTTTAACATGATGCATAATATCACATGTTTTGCCTAAATTTAGGCTTACAATAAGACTCGGTAATTAGCATGTTTTCGCACATTTCAATGAAAAAATCAAACCAATCTGTGGTCGGGTGAATTTACGAACTTGACATATAAACATATATTTTGTCCAAATTAAGTCGAGTTATTCACTCATATATACATCAAAAGAAAGCTTATTCTATTGCCAGTTTGATTTTGTGATTTAGTTTTTAAATTAATTAAGAATACGTGTATTTATTTATAGCAGAAGGATGTCACTCAAACCGAAATGTACGTCCGAAAATAGGGCTACTTTATACACTCGTCTTGTTGTTATTCTTTTACAAAAATTCAAAATCGACCTGTCTAAACCTTTTTCTATGTATAAGCTTTAAAATGATGCATAATATCGCATATTTTGTCTTAAATGTGGCTTAAAATAAGACTCGGTAAATAGCATGTATTGGCACTTTTCTAATGAAAATATCGAACCGAACTTCCGCACTGAGAATTTTCGTACTCGATATATTAACGTATAATTTGTCGCAATTAAATAGAGTTTATCGCACATCTATATACCAGATTAAAGCTTGTTCTATATAAAATTTGATTTTGTGAACAGATAGATGAAATGATTAATAAAACATGTGTTAAATAACAGCAGAAGGATGTCAGTCGAACACAAAATTCACATTCGAAATGGGCCTGTTTTGTTTACTCACCTGGCCCTTATTCTTTATTTACTTTTCAAAATGTACTCATCAAAACATTTTTATAACTATCAGCTTTAAAATGATGCATAATATCACATGTTTTGCTTAAATTGAGGCTTGAAATTATAATTCAAATATTCTGCCAACAGACGTGGCAGAAAGATTGATTCTGTTGTTGTTTAATCCTTCTGCCAGCAGACACATCTTTCTGTTATTATAAAATCTTTCTGCCAACAGACACATCTTTCTGTTATAATTCAATCCTTCTGCCAGCAGACCCAGCAGAAAGATTGATCCTTCAGCTGTAAATGTATCCTTCTGCCAGCAGACACAGCAGAAGGATCGTTCCTTCTGCTGTAGATTTATCCTTCTGCCAGCAGACACAGCAGAAGGATCGTTCCTTCTGCTGTGTCTGCTGTGTCTGCTGAGTCTGCCAACTTTACGTTCATGACAAGTTTACCATTTACGATTTATTTGAATTAACCAAACAAATTCAGTATGTAATTTTGGACCCATATATTTGAACAACAAGGTTTAGACCGGATAATTTATCATGGAACAATATACTGCTTCACAGGAAGGTTTGAATGGTTAGTCGACCTTACGGGTTGAGATTTAATGTTTACATTTACAAATCAAAACAAACAATGTGGGCGTAGCTTATGTTTTGAATTGTGTGTAAAGTCAGAATGCTTCGTGTTTCAATACCAAGTTATCATAAAGTGGAAGGAAATGGCGCAGGATATACGGTTAGACCTATTTTAACTGTTGCTTTGATTCACGACTTTTAAATATCTTTATGTGAATCATCATGCATTCGTCCTTAAAATTGTTCGCCCCATTCTAGCAACTAAGTGTTTTGGGAAAAAAAGAGTTCTGCTTCTCTTGTTGTATTTATTTTGAGCACACATTATTATTACCTTATAACAAAAATTTAATTAAAGTTATTCTATATTGCTGCTTCCTGGCATTGAATGTTCAAATTAATTACTAACACTACACAGATACAGAATGTCTTAGTCTGTGTATTTCCAGAAATCAGTTTAAAATTTGAATACTAGATGCAGTAACTTAACCCTCATCCTCCTGATTGTATGCTTTATAAACAATAATAAATGAGCTTAAAAAATCATAGAAGATATCTACTTTATACATTCCTGATACATGATTTCATGTATAAAAATATTGTATGTAGTTCACTTTATAAATGTGGTTTCTGATTGTGCTTTTTATGTCTGCAGGCTTACAGAGTTGATGTCTTTCAAAGTGGGAGTAGTCATTGTTTGTATAAGAGATATTCTGAATTTGAAGAATTACATAAACAGTTAAAGAAACTTATAAACACTCCAGAATTTCCTCCGAAGAAAGTTATGAAATTTAGTCAGAAAATTATTGAACAGAGAAGAGTATTGCTAGAAGCGTACCTTCAGGTATAAATTTTTAAGCCTTACCTTATCAGAAACAGATTGATTTATAATGGAAGAGCCTTACTAACATAAAGAAGGCACAGTATGTAGCAGTAGTCTTGAGGTAAGACAAGTGCTGAGAGATCCCCAGTTTGAACCTCCTAGAGACAGTGCCAATTTACTTGACCAAGAAACTTAGCTACAGTTGTCTAATTTCACTAGGATGTAAATGGGTACTGTCAGGCATAACCTGTTTGAATGGGATTTCAGTGAACAGAGGTTACCAGTAAAAATAATAAAGTCAACTGAACATGAGCAGACTTTCAACCACACTTTAATCTTTTCTTCTGAATCAGAGTTTAATATGGTGAGATTTTCTGCATCAAATCTGGATAAAAAGCTACACATGTATCTTGAACGCAAACAAGTTGCATAACTATGTTCTTTGGGACACAAGGAAATGAGAAATACTGATGTGTTTACAGATCTTACACTTAACATTGTTTTGTTTGTTTCATTTTGTCACTATGACTGTTAAAACATGTGGACATATTATTTAGAGACAGAAAGTTAGCTTTAGCTTGTTAGCTTTTAGTGTCCTTATAAGATGTAAGTGCATGTTTTCAGACTCAGCAAACCTGTTGCTGTGGCAAAATTTTAATTGTTGAAATATTGTACAGGCTTTTCTTTGAAGGCAACTAGAAAACAGTTACTTTTAGGCTATATTGACTATTGTATACATATCAAAGATAGTTTAATATTTTGTAGGGTGTTTTAGAAAGTGAAGAAATACCAAGAATATTTTTGAAGTTCCTTGGAGTATCAGTGCCAAGATCTGCTAGTTTTGAGTGAGTATTTTGTATTCAAACAAGTATAAACATTTCAGTAGCTGTATTGTCTATTATAAATACATGTACATTTAATATTTTGTTAAGTTGTCAAGGTAGAATTCGGTCAATGTCAATTATAGTTATATAGCAATATTTTTTGGAAATTACAATTTGGTTTTTACAAACCTTGATTTTTTATTGCGTCTTAGTGGAATCATTCTGCATGGAATGACATTTGTTTAACATGTCATTGTGTAATTAATTTTTAAAAATTTGAAATGAGATTCAGGTATTACCTCCCTTTGATTGATATGTATTAAGTGAACATTTTATTTTGTTGCTGTGCAATCAGGTACTAATATAACATTTTATTCTGTGGCCTATAACTTAGTTTTTGTCATTTAAGAATTTGACCTTATGAGACATTGTTGTAGCACAGCTTTTTTTGACACATGCATATTTTGTTGTTGCAAATTGTGGTTTAAAACTTATGCTACCAGTATCTCATTTTTTGCATGTAAATAATTATAATGTATTATATTTTGTGAATCTACCATTTTGTTGTGATTGCTTTTTAACTTAGATAAGAACAGGTAATCCTATAGCACTTACTCAGAGTTTAACACTACTATTATGTCAGCAGCCAAATGAATGCTGGATCTAAAAAAACAGGGGTCCCTGTTGAAATATTGTGGATCAAGTTTAATGGATAGCTTAAAATATATGCCATTTTTAGTAAATAACATATTTGGATGTAATATGGACAATCCATTCTGTGACATGGTCAATGAAGCAATGTTGATTTCACCGCGTCTCAACGCCGTGATATTGTGATGGGTAGATTTCGGTAGCAATGGGCAAAAGTCACGTGACATAAATCCTTGCGATTTCTACTGCTGACAATTAATTGGTTTTATGCAATCACTGTACAGCCCATTTCCATGAAAAAGGTTACATAGAAAAAGCATTCATTTTTCAAAACCCTATTAACAATATTTTTACCAACACACGAAATATCAGCATTTTATACTAACATATTTCTGCAAATCCTTTCGACACACTTGAAAAGCTTGCAAGTTTTAATTTGTTCGAATGGATTATGTTTTCTTGTGTCCGAGTAAATCTTTCCACGTGTATTTTAAATGTCTATTGAATCTTACATTTATAAGTTTCTATATTTGTTGGCATGTTATTTTTTTTTCTTTCTTATAAAATTATGATTTCTATTATAACATAGCTTGCCTTTTGTATTTAGGCGCATCTTTTCGGAATTGAGATAAGTGTAAATTCCTTTCGGGTATCCCGCAGCAAAAGTCTTCCGTAACAAGTAAAGGTATTTAAGGTATACTGAAATCAAGACTTGAAGTAAATAGCGGACATGATTGCAGCGGACGTTAAGGCAGGCTACACACAACTAAATTTTCAAGCGGACATTAACATTACACGCCACTTATTTTCGATCGAAAAAAAAAATGTACATAGATACTGCTAAAATAACGTGAATTACTTCGCTGAGTAACAAATAATTCATAACTTTTTTGTCTTTAAAGGATTAAGGTTAACGATTTCATTAGCTATGACTTTATATCTGTATTAACATCCACAACGTCAAACTTCGTTCAGAATTAATGTCTCATTATTTTGAGTGAAATTCTTAGTTTCCATTACATATGACATTAACAGGAAAACGTTTTATTACAAGTTACATTATAATACTCACTGAAAAACATGAACAGTTAAAATGACAATTCAACACAATGCTATTTTGAGTTACCTTAAGATTGCACTTAACTGCTTTGTTTTGTTTTTTGCCATGACAATCACATTGCTGCATTTCGCAGCAATTTTTTACTTGTAATCTTATGTTATGAGTTAACTTGAAGAAATATTGTGTACACAAGCAGAAAATATTTTTGTGCACACATGTACAAGTTGTGATTTCTATATATATATATATAAAGATGCAGGAACCTGACTTGGGTAAATACCTACTTCCATGTTGTAAATCAGAGTAAATAGAATGTTGTATTTACAGTTCATTAGATGTTGGTATACCAGACCCTGTTGTTACCCATCAACCAATGGTTGGATTTGCTAAAGATTCTTTTTTACATCCTAGTTGCCATGGTTAGTTTATGTACTTAGTATTTTTGTTTGCTTATTTTTATTTGCTTAATTGTAACACAGTTTTGTATTCAATTTGCTCGTTTACTTTACAATTTATGTTTAACCCAAAATAAGACTGCCTAAGTCTCCACTTCATTTCTGCTATAGTAGACCTAGTGTCTTTCGTTTTTAGGTCATGAATGTCCATTCACACGCAGTGATGTCACACTTAAATATCCATACATTGGCATCCTATCAGATATCAATATATTAGTATTGAACAACAAATAATAGCCTTCATTAATGGGCAATGTTTTGATGCATATTGGCTATACACATGCCTTTTCCTTAACAGTAGATCATTTATTTGTTATGTTCAGTCAAACTTTCATTCTCATGCAGTGATATCACTCTTAAATATCCTTGCACAGATTGACATCCTATCACATATCAAACTGTGATATCAATATCCTTAATGGAAAGTGTTATAATATTAAATGTCTCTGCACAATGCAGTAGTACATTACCAGTGGTTGGACACATGCTTATGTAGGGCTCAATAATGATTTTTACAGTATGCTGCTCAGTTGGACAGCCAGCTATAAAGTTCACTTGACTGACCAAATTGTTTACTGGCATAACAAGTTGACCATACCAAAATCTACAACGTCTTGGGCATTCCGTTGACCTTTAATATTGAGCCCTGTTAGGAATTGTGAGGTTCTGGGTTTGAAACCCACTTTGAGCACTGCCAATTTCCTTGAGCAAGAAATTTACCTACAGTTGTTCCACTCTACCCAGGTGTACATGCGTGCTCTAAAGGCCACCTACTAGAAGACAATTTCAATGATCATGGGTTATGGTACAAAACTGTAACATTGGCTATCTTGTGAATTACCATTTCAGGTACACTGCCAGATATTGTGTCTGAAGGCGTTAGAAAAGGTCTTTATTCATTAAATCATGGTAACTACACAGGTAAGTGACATTTAGCAATTGTCTGGAAGTCAGGACTTAGTCATTCAAGTAGTCATAAACTCTGGTGAATCAATGGAACTTTGTTTTACTAGGGCTGCAACGATTCGATTCAATACATAGAAACGCGACTGCTAGGGCGTTTCGATTTTATTCAGGACCCACGAATTTCGATTCTATACTGACCTTTAAACGTAACTACATACGTTATAAGCATAAAAGCAAAAGGGCACATAAAAGACACTAACTCCCCGCAACGATTATTTCCCTGTATTAAATCAAGTAGCTAGGCGTTATCTGCAGTATATTAAGAGCTGCATATTCTGAAACAATCTATGTTTCATGTTGTATGTATAGAAACGTTGTAGTTGATATTACATTAATGATACATTTTCGCGACATTTATATTCGTACCCAGTGCATTACGTACTAAAGAAGCGATCTTAATTTAGCAGATTTTCGGGTTTCATGTGAATTCAAATTGAATAACATTTTTATTTTATCAATAATAAATAGTTTTAACCTCAAATAAATGTATAAATGCATATTTGGAGCAAATTATTCTAAAAGATGAATCGAATCGAAAGAAAAAATATCAAATCGCATCGAATCGACTTTCCGGTAAATCATTGCAGCTCTATGTTTTACTAGACAAAGTGCCTGGTGATAATTTTAAGCAGTACAAAGTTCATCTCTGTTTTGCTTTGGTCATATGTTTTCTCTGCATAGTTCTATATGTTCTAATTTGTATCATTTTCAATATGTTAGTTATTTCACTTAAATAATTAATATCTAGCATCAGTAATTATTTGCTTTATAGTATGTCCTGCCAGAAAAATGGGCATGAAAAATGGTCAGATGTCAATTTCTTATGTTAATAATTTTTTAATATTGGTTTGATTGTATTTAACAAGTTCTTTTAACTTATATTCATCACTCTTGGGTCAGCTTCCTGCCCTCTCCTCCACTAAACTAACAGTATAAAATTAACTAGCTCATTTAAACAAATGGGTAGGTTTTGGATGTGATTTAAATGAATGCAGAGCTGGCTATCCAATATTTATCAGTACAGTTTCGTAACAACTCGGCCATCCTGGCTTAATATCAATTTCTTTAGCAAAAGTACATGCATTCTGATGGGTGGTTAAAGAATCTAAATATACTGATAAGCATGTCAAGTCTGTTTTTTTCTACTTTCAGGTTTAATGAGATAGTAATGTATATAACAGAAGAAAATCTCTACAGCTCTAGTCCCTATCTTCTTATACTTTATGTGATGGTAGCTAAGATGTATGCAAACATCTTGAGGCTCAACTTCAAAATATTTTACATCATGACATGTAGTTTATGGCTTTTATAATAATAAGTCCTAGTATGTGTTAACATACTCTTGGTATTGTCAATGGTTTTAATAACTCAGGAGGAGTTACTTTTATATGCCTGGCGTAGACAGGAAAATCTCATGCTTATAAGCCAGACTGTGTCTTGGCTGGGTAAGTGGACTTCTGTGATAGCAGCATTCTAAGTCAAACAGTTCTTACGCAAATTTCTTCAAACTTGGTTAGATTTGGTTGCCAGAATAGCTTGAATTAATGTATCAATCATTTCAAACAACTTTGGACAACTGAATTATGACCTGGGAATGAACAATGTCTGACTCTTAGTCTAATGGTGATATGTGTTTATGCCACCATTGGACGGAGCTTTTCTTTAACATTATGACACTTTGTGAAAAATAGCCCCTGAATTAGCATAGGGTTTGGCATAACTTCAATAGTTTATATACTAACAAGAAATGTTCCTTTAATAAATCATACACCATCATTTGAATCCACCTTGTATAATTACAAGAAAGATAACTCTGATTTGCAAGGCACCTTTTAAGTGATAAAGCTTATTTTAGTCAAGATTGTGTCAATTGAATTTTCATAGTCAACACAATTTATACATCATGTACTTAGCTGATCTCATTTTTATATGCAAAACTTTTTCATCCTAGTCTGCTTTTTTGTATTCCTTAGTGTCTTAGAGATCATTTTGTGGTTATAATTTTCATTGAATCATATTAACTGGATTATACACAATCATATTACATGTATAGACTAAAAACATGGTCTTTACATAAAGGCATTTATGTTGGGCAGTCTCAAATACAGTGCCATAAAATTGAGTCATAAAATTCAGTGGGTCGCTCAGGCAGTTTTTACTGTAATTAATAAAGGGCTATTCTTTATGTTATACACAGTTGATCAGTAGGAAAATCAAAAGATTTAGTCTTTATTCAATTTTCATTTCCTTTGCGCATGATTACGCAGCACATTATATAAATAACACATGACAGTGAGGGTGACAGTACAGATTATCAACCCGAGGAAAATAATATCAACCGAGGTGCTAGCCGAGGTTGATATTATTTTTCAAGGGTTGATAATCTGTACTGTCACCCTCACTGCCATGTGTTATTTGTTTTATTATACCGAACAAAACTGTATTGTTCGTTTTTTATAAATTGTCAAAGTTTGAATAATTTCACGGTGAATGATAACACACTATCTCAATATCACGGGTGTTAGACAAAGAGCATGAATTCACCGTGAACTTATTCATGTTTTGACAGTTGAGAAAAAACGAACAATAACATGAAAATATTTATTGAACAACAAATAACAACACAGTAAAGAAAACTATCAGTAAGATAAAAAAAAATGAATTATATCACTAATATACCCTGCCGCGACCGGGATTCGAACCCGCGATCTCCGGATTCGAAGTCAGACATGCTAACCACTACACCACGGTCGCAGTTATTTACGTCTACTAATCGTTAATCAGTTGTCTCCCTTAGACAGCGGGTAATATTACCATGTGATCGAACAAATTATCACCCGCTCCGGTATAGGGCTTTAGCATGGGGAAATTCCAGTGAGGTATAATAATAATATATATTACATGTAACAACTGAAAGATATAACATCCTAGATTAATATTCATTATGGCATCCTCTTGGGACTCAATACAGTTTTGTATAACATATACTATAGTATAGAAATAATACTTTGGATAAACTTTTCTTCACTAATATTCAGACAAATAGTGATGAGTTTTATATATAGGTATATTTTCTGTGACACGAAAAGTCAATACAGGATCACCAGGTCTTGTAACAGAAGCTTACATGAAATAAATAATAATAATGTTTTTACAATTGGTTTGATCTTTATCAAACCTTAATGTACGCAGTGGAGCAACATGTGTCAAATATATAGCTTTCTTGTCTTAATTTTCTTACTAAAGCAATGAGAAGTACAAAATGTACAAGGAAAAATTACAAAATACACCTTATGAATTTTAAACTGTGTTTAACTTAACGGTCTCACTTTTTAATAACCATATTACAAAGATTTATTTTAAAACTCTGTCTCTGCAGTTTTATCTAATGGTTAAATATGAATATTATCATTCAGTATGTAAGGAGACTTATGTGTGTATTATCATTAAATATACTGTATTTCTATAAATGTTCTAGTGAGTTTATTTTTCGTGTTGAGATGTTTTGTGATATAAGACATGGTTGTATTATATATTTTTATCAATGAAAAAGTAAAACTCTAAATGCAATGAACAAATTATTTTAAAGTTTAAATCATGACATAAGAAATTTGTTGTTTTTTTCTTTCATCTATGAAAATGTGCATATTTTTACAAAAATATGCAATTATGCAATGAACTGATTATTTATTTCATGACTATTTAGATTATACTATGACCTTCTAAAAATACATGCACAGTTGTCATGACATAAATGATATCTTGTTACAATTTCCCCATGTGTTAGTGTCTGATCATGAAACCAAGGGTAGCTGGTTAGATTCCTATGCAGGATATACATTCTTTAGTGGATTTTGTCCATACTTTTATTGCCATTTTTCCTCATACTGCACACTAAGAATGGCAGAGATGTAAGTCTGTTAAGGAACAGTGAGTATGTGGGATGAACTAACCTCTTGATGTGACTTAAGGACATTATTAAAAGTAAGCTGATATGGGGGTGGGCTAACCCTGAAGTATGATGGAAAATTGTCCAAAAAATGTATGTTACAATGTATACAAGGGAGATCACTCAGTGTGTACTGTCTCAGATTTACTTTTGGTGCTTACTATATTATTGTACAAAAACATTTAATGCTCAGAAATGTTTGCTGTTTATTGCTAGCTGGTGATTTCAAAATTTGTTAAATACTCTAAAAATTATTTTTCTACATTGTTATTTGCTTATCATTCCTTTTAGTTTTATTTTAATTTTTATATGCCCGAAGGGTCGTATTATGTTATGGCGCTGCTCGTCCGTCCGTCCGTCTGTCCGTCCGTCCTTCCGTCCGTCTTCCTTGTGCGGACAACTCCTCCCTCATTTCTGGGCCAATCTTCTTCAAACTCCCTCTGATGATAAACATTGATGCCTAGTTGTGCGTAAAGTGGAGATAATTCAGTTTTGTTCATTTGACTTTGAATTACTTCCCCTTTCATATATCTCTATATATGCCATATGTTAATAAAGTCAAAATGGCAAACAATGAAAAACTTGTCCGGACAATAACTGAACCACCAATGTACCTAGGTTCACCAAATATTATGTGAGGGTAGCCCTTGTGTCAAGGTTATGCCCTACTGGTTTTGGGGCTCCTGGGTCAAAGGTCAAGGACACAGGGGCATCATATTGAAAAACCTTGTCCAGACAATAACTCCTCAACGACTGTACCTAGGTTCACAAAATTTTATGTGAAGGTAGCCTTTGTGTCAAGGATGTTCCCCATAGGTTTTGGGGCCCCAGGTTCAAAGGTCAAGGTCACAGAGGCATCATATGGAAAAACTTTGTTCAGACAATAACTGAACCACCAATGTACCTAGGTTCACCAAATTTCATGTGCGAGTAGCCCATGTGTCAAGGGTATGCCTTATTGGTTTTGGGGTCCCTGGGTCAAAGGTCAAGGTCACAGGGGCATCATATTGAAAAACCTTGTCCGGGTAATAACTCAACAACGACTGTACCTAGGTTCGCAAAATTTCATGTGAAGGCAGCCCTTGCGTCAAGGATGTGACCTAGAGGTTTTTGGGCCCCAGGTTCAAAGGTCAAGGTCACAGAGGCATCATATGGAAAAACTTTGTCCAGACAATACCTGATCCACTAATGTACCTAGGTTCGCCAAATTTTATGTGCGAGTAGCCCATGTGTCAAGGATTTGCCCTATTGGATTTGGGGGACCCTGGGTCAAAGGTCAAGTTCACTGGGGCATCATATTGAAAAACCTTGTCCGGGTAATAACTTCACAGTGACTGCACCTAGGTTCACCAAATTTCATATGAGAGTTGCCCATGTGTCAAGGATGTTCCCTATTGGTTTTGGGGCCCCTGGGTCAAGTTTAAACCATCAACCAGAAGATTTCAAATTACCAAGCAGTGACTTCAAATGTTCAATCAATATGTTATTAAGTCAAGATGGCAAACAATGGAAATAATGCTATATTTAATAAGTAACATGAAATAAGTTCACCAAATTTTATGTGAGGGTAGCTCATGTGTCAAGGATGTTCCCTTTTGGTTTTGAGGCCCCTGGGTCAAAGGTCAAGGTCACAGGGGCATCATATGGAAAACATTGTCAGGACAATAACTAAACAATGCTTGTACTTAGGTTATGCAAATTTTATGTGGATCAGCCATTTGTCAAGGAGTAATGTGTTGACAGCTCTTTGGTAGAGGATGTTCCCTTTTGAATTGGAGACCCTAGGGTCTAAAGTCAAAGTCAGTGGGACTTAATTTATATTGAAAATTTTCCGGACAATAACGCAATAATGATTGTACCTAGGTTCACCGAATTTTATTCAAGGGTAGCCTAAATGTCTAGCATATGCCCCTTTTGTTTTAGGCCCCTGGGTCAAAGGTCAAAGTCACAAGGAAATCATGAGGAAAAACCTTGTCCAACAACCAACTGAATCTTATATCACCAAATTTTATGAACCAATACTCTTTGGGTCAAAGGTGAGAACTTTTGGTTCTGAGGCCCCAGGGCAAGGTCACTGGAAGTTTGTATGGGAAAACTTTGTGCCGGTGATAATGCAACCATGGCTGTACCTAGGTTCTCAAAATCTTTGCTTAGGATAGCCCTCCAGTTAAGGATGGGACCTATTCTGATATCCAGGGGTCATTTATCAAGGTCACAGGGACTTCATATGAGATAGAACACAGCATGGACTGCACACGGGCGTATAATGCCCCGCCCAGCGGAGCTCTTGTTGAAATTTTTATGTTGTCAAAATATGTTATCAATGTAATTGAAATTGTATATACAAAGTAAACTATATTTAATATGTATTATTTTGTTTGTGTTTATATTTATGTTATGATATAATTATGTGTTAGTAAAATTAGATCAGGCTGAAACTGTTCTTCCCAACTAATTATGGTGTAAATGTGATAGTTATGAGGGTTTGAATAAGGATGTTGGTTACTCAGTTTAAGCAGTACCAACAAGTAAATCTGTGAGCTAATGCTCACTAGTGATACCCTCACAAAAATCTAAATGCGACAAACAGGAAGTAGATGAGCAAGGAGCATGAAATCGCTTTACACCACATGGGACTATGGGATGAAGCAATATGCAAAGTATTAGGCTGCTGCATGTTATAGTTGCTGAGAAAACTGCGACAGAAATTTTGTAACGGACGCACGCACGCACGGACAAGGGTAAAACAGTATACCCCCCTCTTCTTCGAAGCAGGGGTATAAAAATACATCACAATGGCCCTTCATAAATAAAAAGTGCTCTATGTGTGCTTGGGTGAACGAATCTCTATAAGGTGGCAAGTTTGTAAGCAAGCAAAAAAAATGGTGTGTGTTTAGTGTATATAAGGTTAAAATTTGATAGCAACATCATAACTTATAAATAACCTGTTTGAAATGGAAATGTGATTACATCTACAGCTATGATATTGTTAAGCACTACACCCAACTTATGGACTTCGAAGCCTGACCTATTGTCAGGATAACTTGTCAACAATTCCCGAATTTCCAGTAGCAATTCACTTTATATGAGGAAAATATTTTCCAGGAGTGATTAACTTAGAAAACAATTCTATAGGAAGGTTCAGACAACCTCATTTGCAGATCTGACTGGGAAAAGTCCAGGTCTGAACTCTAGGGGCCTAAATATCTGAATAGTCTACCTATATTATAGTGAAATTTTGACCACCGTAGGACATTTTTGTCAATGCAAATCTAATGGTTGATTTATGTAGCTGGATGCCTCCCTGATACCGTACGGGGGGATGTATAAAATCTAAATCACGTTCAAGTCCGTAATCTAGGTCAAAGGTCAACTAGGTCCATTTATTTTTTATTAGACCATACGCTCTTTATACTGAAATTTCAAGAAATTTAATCGGTAAAGTGGGGATTTTCTTTGTTGAAAACTAATGTATTATGATTAAACTTTATTTCTATGAAAAAAATGGAGTGTTTGATTACATGATTACTTCCCTTTTTAGCATTTTATCGCGAAAATAGGTGACAATTAAAAAATCGTATACAATAGTTCAACTAGTAGAACTACAGTTAGTGTTTATGGTTTAAATCTACTTGAATTGTGTTTATTGATGCTTCGTGACCTTTTTAGTAGACATTTCATACTTGATAAGGTTAAAATAATGTCACAGAGGTGTAAAATTAAGGGCGAGTGGTATAACTGTTTTAGAGATTTTTTGACAAATTGGGAAAACTTTTGGAAAGGCAGTTCATTATTCAATTCACGTTGCTAGATGACTTACTGAGCCACATAGAGAATGTTTAAAAACCTATTTTGTGATAAAAATGTGTTATTTAGGTCAAAGGTCAACACAGTGCATGTTCTTATTATTAAAGCTATGTGATCATTGTACAGAATATTTCTTGCAAAACGTCATGTACATTTATAAAAGAAAACTTTTAAAATACGTTCAAATTGTTCAAAAGATTTTTAAATGTTTCTGGTTACATGATAACGTCCCTTTATGTAATGTTTGTCGCGTAAATAGGTAAAAATACAGCTCCCATTTAGCTCAGTAGGTAGCTCGTTATTCTGCTGATCGCTAGGTTTTTTATTTCTATTCCCGGGTAAAGCATACTTTCATGGAGTTTGTTAATGAAATGATTTCTATGATAGTTCTCCCTCCTACCACTTATTCTTAATTATGTCAGTCACTGACGAAAGTACATGCTTAGTAACTTGGTAGAGAGCTTAATCCAGATATTTAGCTTTTCTAGAACGGCCGTGATATGACCTTTACGATGTGCTGCTACGGCGTTGGACCCAACTAAACGGGGAAATACACAATAAATCAACCCTAACATGACAAACATTGAGTTAAGAACATATTTCGATTTCTATGAAATGTTTGTAAAATGTATCATTATCTAAATGGAACAAATCCTAAACATATAGTTTCTCAAAAGACGAAACAGGATTAGCACAATTTTGTACTTTACAATCACACCCAAATATGCAGACTTGGCCAGCTTTATAACATTTGCATCTAGCAGAAATGCATTTGGATCTAACACCACAGGTTACTATTTGCAAGCATGCCGAAGTATTCGGCGACTGTCGAATCCAAACAGGAGATACAGTATCATTTTCATTTGACCAATATCCCATAGTGACTTGATCTTTAGGTTCAAAGTGAATATTGCAGCCTGTTTCAAGATCTCTGTTAGATAACTGGCGCTTAAAATATGATATTGTTAAGCATCCTAGGTAGGCGGAACGGAATCAATGGACTTCTTTGCATTATAAAAAGTATTCCACGACATTAATCTATGTAGGTTTTTAGGATTGCAGTTATAGAGTGCACACAAGAATCTTCAATATTTTCAGCCTCCTCATTGTGAACAATTGATAACAACACAGATACCTTGATGTAACAGATACCATTTCAGTCTAAACATTGTAATTAATGAATAAGTAATACATCAGTATTTTTACTGCTTTCTTCTGTTTTATAAAAGCACAAATTCGGGGGATTGGACCTTGCGTGTAGAAACCTACGCCTCTGTGATGCTATGGGTGTCAAATTTTGAATTTACTTACCACTGAACAAGGTATAATCGTTCCAACAAAAGACTCTAACTCAGGCAGACCTACATTGGTTATTCTAGATGGTTATGCTTGATTTAATCTCTTCGCAAGCCTGAATATTTTCAGACATTTGGTGACCATGCTTACATTTGTCAAGACTTTTTTCTCAATTAAGTGAACAAAGTACGCTTGTTGGTGTCACTTTCGATAAATATCTTGGTTGCAATTCCAGTAAAGTCTTTACAAGAGCAATGCAAATTGGCAAACGACGACCTGTTAAAAAACAAATTACTTGTCGACATGTGCCACTACCTTAAGTATGGAATCAATATTATAACATAAGCTAACAACAAAGCAGACCTTGCAGAATGCCTTTCTTCTCATCTCATGAGGTGAGGATATTCTTTACCATTTTATTATTCAATAGTTACAGGTGGTGGGGTCGGGGTTTCTGGTGTTATCATTGCTCTAGCAAATAACTTAAATGCAGTTTGTTCACAAAGCACGAAGCTGACACATTATAATTCACATAAAGGATGCGATGGAAAACGAATATATACGATTACTTGTCAGTAGTACAGATACTGATGAATTATTTCTGCTTTCGTGGCGTTTTACCATGTTCATTCTATCACTGAAAAGTTAGGGGGTGATATTAGAAAGTCATAGTTAAATGGGTGCGATACCACGTCTTCATTTCATGGATTCAGCAAGAAGACAAGTTTGAAGAAATTTGTTGAAAATCCTGGCTTTTCTTCATCAATTAGTCACAATAAGGAGTCTAAGAATATTGGAAGATTCAATTGTGCACTCTATGATTGAAATTCTGAAAACCTACTTATTCCAGACGTAGGTTTATGTTATAACGGACTTTTTATGAAAAAAAAACAACAGTCCTTTGATTTGCTTCCGTCTACCAAGGACGCTTCACAGCTTCATATTTTAAGCGCCGGTTACCTAACAGAGATCTTGATACAGGCTGCAAATATTCACTTTGAACCTAAAGATCACGTAGAGTCAATACGGGATATTGGTCACATGAAAATGATACTTTATCTCCTAATTGGATTCGAAAGCCGCCGAATACTTCGGCATGCTTGCAAGTAGTGACCTGTGGTGTTAGAAACAAAAGCAATTCTGCTACATGCAAGTATTATAAAGCAGGCCAAGTCTGCATATTTGGGTGTGATTGTAAAGTACAAAATTGTGCTAATCCTGTTTCGTCTTTTGAGAAACTATATCGTCGCCTCAATCTAACAATGTCCTATAACAATGGCTCTATGTCCAGGACATACATCAATATTTGGACTGAAAACACTGTTATCCGATCAAAATGAAAGCTTTGTCACTCGTTATCTGTCCTAATTGACCATAACAATGCTCTAAGTCCATAAAAGCTCGTTCGTACATTGCTCTATCTCCTTTCGTTCAGGCAAGGTTCACAATTTGATAATCGTGTTTTTATTGCTAAATGACATCGATGAACTTGTGTATACCTAAATTAATGAGTATGCTACAATGTAGGCAGTGTTACAAACTCAAAATAATAGAAAATTTGCCCTAATACCACTATATTGTCTTCTCGGAGATAGCGCAATGTTAGAACGAATTGGATCAACCAAAATAAGCAAATTTTGATCTATCTCCAAACACTTTTTTGCAAGTTTCGTATTATTATTCATAATATTTTAATAATATTCCTCATGTTTGTGTTGAAATACATTATTATTGTGCATCCTAAGTATCATGCCTATAAAGACTATTACAACGAAGATATAACGTTTCGAACTTATGAAGTCGATTTCACAAAAATAATAATTTGGTAGTTAGGACATTGTTAGATTGAGGCGACAATATGTTTAGGATTTGTACCATTTAGATTATGATACATTTTACAAACATTTCATAGAAATTAAAATATATTCTGAACTCAATGTTTGTCAAGTAAGGGTTGATTTATTGTGTATTTTCCTGTTTAGTTGGGTCCAACGCCGTAGCAGCACATCGTAAAGGTCATATCACGGCCGTCCTAAAAAACTAGATATCTAGATTAAACTCTCTACCAGTTACTAAGCATGTACTTTCTTCAGTGACTGACATAATTAAGAATAAGTGGTAGGAGGGAGAATTTTCATAGAAATCATTTCATTAACAAACTCCATGAAAGTATGCTTTGCCCAGGAATAGAAATAAAAGACCTCGCGATCAGCAGATTAGCCTGCTACCTACTGAGCTAAATGGGAGCTGTATTTTTACCTATTTACGCGACAAACATTACATAAAGGGACGTTATCATGAAACCAGACGCATTTAAAAATCTTTTGAACAATTTGAAAGTATTTTAAAAGTGTTCTATCATAAATTTTGTAGACTTTTTGCCAGTAATATACTGTACAATGATCACGTAGCTTCAATAATAAGAAAATGCACTATGATGACCTTTGACCTTAATAACACATTTTCATCACAAAATAGGTTTTAAACATTCTCTTTGTGGCTTAGTAAGTCATCTAGCAACGTGAATTGAATAATGATCTGCCTTTTCAAAAGTTTTCCAAATTTGTCAAAAAATCTTTAAAAACAATTATACCACTCGCCCTTAATTTTACACCACTGTGACATTATTTTAACCCTATCGAGTATGAAATGTCTACTAAAATGGTCACGAAGCATCACTAAACACAATTCAGGTAGATTTAAAGCATAAACACTAACCGTAGTTTTACTAGTTAAACTATTGTAGACGATTTTTTATCGTCACCTATTTTCACGCAAAAATGCTAAAAAGGGAAGTAATCATGTAATCAAACACTCCATTTTTTTCATAGAAATAAAGTTTAATCATAATACATAAGCTTTCAAAAAGAAAATCCCCACTTTACCGATTAATTTTCTTGAAATTTCAGTATAAAGAGCATATGGTCTAATAAAAAATAAATGGACCTAGTTGACCTTTGACCTAGATTACGGACTTAAACGCTACTTAGATTTTATATGAATCAACCATTAGATTTGCATTAACAAAAATGTCCTACGCTTTCATTTTCTAGAGGGTTTTTTGAAATCGTAGGTAGACTAGAAAGTGGACTACATATATGAAATGATTGTTTGGCATGCAATTAATAATAAAACTACATGTAATATGTACTGACCATTTGAACAATATGCCCATAAATCAAATTTAGCAATACAATTTTAACGCAGCACCCATCTTGATTACAGATGTAGATCTATTTCTGATGTTAAAGATGAATTATGTCAGGGGCAAGTATTCTTGAATAAAATGTTAAAATTCTCACTATACTAGAAATCTGTGTTATGTCCCTTTGATCAAGTAAAGAATGATTTCAATCATTTATATAGTTGATTTTGTATGAAATGGTTGTTCATTAAACATAGGAAATCTAAGACAAAAACAATCATGCAGACAAAAGAACAAGCATACAGACATTGCACAAAAAGGTACATCACAATACATTTAACCTTTATAATGCAAGGTAATGGAAGGCTGGAACATCCATAAAATTTTTTAATAAAACTTCTTTTTCTATTGATTCAAATAAACATGATAAATGTAGTGCATACTTTCTTCACTTCCTGAATACTTTCTTTATCTTTCTTCAACAACTTCTTTCGATTTTTGTAGATTTTTTTCTATTAACTTTATTCATACCATACTCAAGGTTGTGCTAGGAGCCACATTAAATACAGCTGTACAGTTAATGAGCCTGTACCTGAAAAGGCAAATAATACACCTGTTTAAAAACATTAAGGACTGAAAATAGTTTTAGAAAAAAATGGAACTATTATATATCTAGATCTTTTAGTTTTGACAATTTGTTTAAAGTGTGATTGGTGATTGAAAATGAAATTTAATTAAGTTGTACCAGTACATGCACTTTTAATAATTAGATTGTTACTGCATGCAATTTGATATTTCCCTCCCACACCCATTAGTTTGCATTCTTGAACAGGCCCAGATTCACAGGGAGAGGGGGTGGTTGGGGGGCTGCAGTCAGAACAAGTTACCCCTCTTGAACCCACCCCACCTTTGCCTAAATCAGAGTCTACTTCACACCAACTATGCTTAAGGGGAGAAATAAAGAATATTGAAGACAAATTTATTTTTGCACTGTTTTATATTGACACTGGTTTTAGGCAGAAAATGACAGATTTGCATGAGTTTAATTGGGCAGGCATTGCATTTTAGTAATTAAGGATTGAGGGAATGATAATTAAACGAGAATTAGCTTCATTTGATTCTTTAAAATGTGTTTTGAAGTGCTTAGATTTGCACCTTTGAGGTACGGAATTAATTTTTCCACCTTGGGAATAGCCACAACTCCGGAACCCACTTCACCTGTGCCCTCCTTGGCCATGCACCCCTCACCCCTTTATGACACCTCAGGTACGGCCTATTTGAAGTAGCGATGTATTAAACGATTAAATCTTGTATTATTTGGCAACATTGAACATGCACTGTATGCATAGTCGTGAATTTCCGTATGAAATCTCCGTAAATTTACGAATTTATTACTTTAAGGTTTAGTAATAGGAGACAAAGATGCACCTAAAGACTTGGTGTAGTGGTAAAACGTACCATCTCACAATCAAGAGGCTACGGGTTCGATCCCACATAAAACCTTTTTTTGCAATTTAAACATAATCGGTACATGCTTTACAAATACTTGTTAAGACGACGGCTCATGCATTCCATGATTTTTTTTTAAAAAAACTGAGCGAAAGTGTATTACACACATAATAGGCGTTTTTATTTATGAAAGTCCTTCAGTCTTTAACCATGTCACAAACTTATAATAAAAATATAAATAAAGAAAAAAGTATGATAATAAAGAGACATCAAATATCGTTCAATGATATATAATTAATATTCCGTTAATTAGTAAAAGAAATAAGTAAGTCATAGTGTTGCTACTATATTACTAGTGATTGCAAAATTACAAAAAACATCAACAGTACGGGAATCGAACCCGGGGTATTTCAATTGACAAGTCAGTACTTTACCTCTGCACCACAAACCGTTTGATATAATACAATCGTTACTTTTTCATCCATACATTGTATTGTCACTTATTAAAGCAACGAAACTTAGCGGATGTATACCACAGGCTATCGGCGTGTGTAAGGTCAATATATCAACCGATACTATATACTTAGTATATAGTATCGGTGTTGTTTATTTTTTGAGAATTGTTTTGTTATGTTTTGATATGTTTTTTTATTAAGAATTATGTGTTATAAGATGTGTTTAAGGGGTTTTGGGTTGTAGATTGGTCTTGAGCGGGTCCAAAGAGGGGGGGGGATATATTGACCTAACCCACGCCGATAGCCTGTGATGTATACGAACTAAGCCGTAACTCGATACGGAAACTAATGAAGTGCATGTTTAATGTTGTCAAATAATAACTCATACCCTCGCTATTCAAAACAAATCAAACGGAAATCGAAGTTTACAGGTCGTCCACGTAAACATTGCGTATACAAACATGGCCAGTTTCATTACACCCTAATATTTAGGGGTGAATTATTTATACAATTTTATTGTTTGGTTAGTTTACACTTGTTTTATAAACACATATTTATCAAATATTTACAAAGAAGATATACATTATTTAAATAAATGTTGAATATCAAAGTGGTGTGTTTAAATCAGCTGTTCATGCATCAGCTATATCATACTTCTATACCACCTATTTAGTGGGCAAGTTCATTGTCAGGCATGACCTAGAATACGACCTGTACCTGTGCTAAGTTTGTCAAAAAATTAATGTTATGATAAACAAACCCGTGCTCTTCTGTAAAGCACGGATTTCTTAACGCACTCGCGAATGAATAATTTAATCAGTGAATATGATAAATCGACCAATCAGATTGCGTCTTAGTTAAAGCGTATTATTCAGCCTTGAACTTTGGACAAAGTTGAAGAAGCGAGTTGAAAATTAGTCAGATAGGTGGTGGAATAAATATGTCGGCTCTGTTGAAATTAAACCGTGTCAGCTCAATTTTTGGTGTTGTAAGGGCACAGAAAGCCTGTCTTTCTGTTGCAGCTACTAAGCCAAACCCTAATCCGGAAATATATTATAATAAGGTGGGTCGATTTTGTGTTCAAGTTTACGTGTTCTTTGCAAGCTATGTTATTTGTACTTTACTTACGCATATCGGTTTTATGGTTATAACTTATACCGTACGTTCTGTGTTTATTCTACTAGACTGAGTGTTTATATCTGACAACCGTGTTGAACTTAATATTTAACTTCAGTTCTAAAATGTGTCGACACCTTATATGTTTAAAATAATAGATTCGTTGTCAACTAATTACTGTATTAGTAATTGAAATGCAACGCACGTTGCAGTTGTAACATGTTTTGTTTTTGTTATTTATAATATGACGTCGCACCTGTTAATGAATAAGTAATTAATGACATTCACTATTTATTGATATAAAACGTTCATACATGGGCCTACATGTACACATACAGGACCAGGGGTGGGACAATTGCTCAATTAAGATTATTCTAGGATAATTTAGCACAGTTCTATTAAACATGAAATATTTTTTGACAGACAGAAGTTGGTGCGTTTTATGATTATGATAAATGTTAAAATGATAAAAAAGTAATGTATCATCATATTTAAGGCACAGGAGCTTGACATTCCCTCCTCGTAATAAAAACATGCTAAGAAGGGATATTTATCTAAGTATGATATAGAATGTCGAGCTCCTGTGATTTATACTACAGGGCTACAGTTAGCATAGTTTTTAGCTTCTTAAAAACCTTTTTTATATTATGTTCTCACAAGTTTGAAGTAGAACTAAAGATTTTAAAATTCCAGAAAAGGGAGAGGGTGCACTGATTTGTCCATGCACTCATGCATACAAATATAATAACTTCAGTTTTCTAATATAATTTTCCTGTTATTCATGTCTCTGGTTTTGTCTTAATCATTTTAAGCCACAACAAATTGATCATATGTTCTATGGATTCGCTCGCACCTTAATTTTGACAGTTTTTACAAAAAAAAGTTTTTATTTCCTCGCTCGCTCATAAAAAATTGGTCAATTATAAGGCAATTATAAAGCAAGTGAATAAAGACTTTTTTCTTTTTTTTCTTCGCTCGCTCGCCCAATTTTTTTTTCAGAAAAATCTGTAGAACACATGATCAACTTGTTGATGCCTAAATATATAATTATGCCAGAAATATTAAGAATTTTATCATATATATACATTCAGTCAAGTCTAAACTAGTAATGGGTTGGTGGATTTTCCTAATGTTTGGTTGTTGGAATCATTACATCCTCAGTAAATATGATAATTAAGAAGCAATCAGATGACTACAATATAAATGAATGTGCTTAAAAGTTGCACTTGCTTTTCTGTTATGTTATAGAAATACGATATTCTTTGCACAGTTACCTGACGTGTTTCTTGCCTAATACATGATTGTATTCTAAGGCCTAAGTTTTGAAATTTACAGCTTAGTTAACAATATCATTAAAAATTCTTGGTCATTCACAGGCAAGCTTTCTCAATGCTCACTTACATTTTGACTAACTGCCAATCTAAAATTGATCAATTAAAATAAAGAAGTTATTAGGGTGTAAAATTTATTATGCTAAATTATGCGTATTAAACTACAATTTGTCCTTGAAATGATCATACTCTGGAACAATGCCTTTTTTGTTAGACACTATTCAATTGACATTGATTTATAACAAAGAGAATAAGATAGCAATCTGCATGATTGAACTATTTTTTGGTACATGTAAGTATTGAAAAGGCTCACAAATAATTTCTATTTGCTTGCCCAGCTAGCTCAGTCTGTAGCACACTAGTCTACTGATCTAGGGGTTGTGGGTTGAATTCCCAGACTGGGCATACTTTCATGGATATTGGTCATGAAATAATTTCTACGCACCTTCCCCCTCCTACCAATGCTTCTGCATCATGTAGGGCAGTTGTCAGTCACTGACAAAAGTATGCTCTTTAAGTAACTGGGTTGTAGCTAATCCAGAGATTTAGCCTTTCCAGGAACAGTGAGTAGTTTAACTGACAGCCTTGATCTGACCTGTAAAATGTGTTGCTATGGTGTTAAACCAAAGCAAACGAATTTCCATTCAAAATCATAACAAGATTGTTTATACCCCTCGCTTATATGCAATAACCAAGATATTGGTTAAAAACTTTTGCACAATCTGAAAATTCCGCAGTGTTTAGTTCTATATTTAGATCCATGTAAACTTCTAAGTATGCATTCATTGTCGGGTTAATATTTTCCTGCTATAGAAATTGGCAAGATTGTATTACATGCATATTTCAGGGCTCCACAAATTTTCTGGAAGCAACTCGTCCTGCAGGACAAGCAACTCAGAATTTTCACTTGTCCTGTCTTAACTTAGAACTTAAAATTTAATAATTTGCAGCTTAACATTTCACTCATCCTGCAGGACAAATTCTGCCAGAAGATCAACTCATTCTGAGCCAATTTCTACATGTAATTATGGGCGGACAAGTGGATTTGTCGAACCCTGTATTTGCTAACCCAACTTTATCAGTTGTCATAATAAAAGCAGTAGAAAGATTTGTCCGCTATTATGTAAAATTTCCTTGTCAATCATTAAAAAAAACAAAAAAACAATAAAACCTGTCTTTATACATGTAGTCATCTCTATTCTTTAAAGAAAATGTAAAATGTAATTGCATTTTATAGTCTAAGTTTCATGCTTACGCACGTTCACCGACTTTACAGCTATTACCCCTGGTCACTGGGCTACTGGTATCTATCTAGCAATCTCCCTGGGGAGTCTTTTTACTCTGCTTATTAGTGCAGCCGACAAATTGGCGCAACAGAATTATACCACCCTCGCAGGTTCCCATTTACACCTGGGTGGAGTGAAGCAATCGCAGGTAAATTTCTCGCTCAAGGAAATAAGCAGTGTCCCTGGTTGGGTTCAAACCCAGGACCTCTCGCTCCTAAGCGCGCGTCCTACCACTGGACCACTGCTCCTTCTTTACATTAATTGTTTTATTATATGAAACAATTACAATGTTTACTGTAGCATTAAGGCGAATTGAAGTTGTTGATAAATAGAAGGTATAAATTAGCAGTAAGACTTGGATATTGTTTATTCTTATTTGAATGTCAGTGGCCCATACATTAACCCTGCTGATTTAAATACATACAACAGTACTGTTGTCCTTGCTATCAATTAAAATGTTACCGTATCTATGTACTGGAATTATCAAACAAATATTGAGTGTTTAAATCAGCAGGGTTAATGTATGTGCCACTGACAGTTGAATAAAATCTAACAATGTATGATAATAATTTAACTGGTGCGAGAGAGTTCATTATGTTAATAGCTTTAGTTTGATAATTTATTTGCATAATAAATGTATTTGGACAGGTTTATTTCTATATATTTGTTTAAATTAGTTAGACATCTTTTGAGATTTGTAAATTCAACTACAGATTTTAAAATTCAATCCTTCCTATGCTAGTCTATAAATATTATTTCTATGCAGTTCTGACCTCAGTCACCTCTCTGTAATAGCCAATTTAGCCTAGTCATTCAACTGCCTGTTGTAGAAAAGTTTTACCATACATTTGTTAGTTCATATGAACCTGTATTAATGTAGAACCAACGATTTCATTTTAATCGGAACACTTTGCATGGTATAGATCAATGTTATCAGTATGGACCATCTGTCTATGTTATTGTATGACAATGTTCTATATAAATAAATGTTGAAGTGTTATATGTCGTCTAAGAATTACAGTGAAACATTGTTACTTATCAGCCAGTAGTATGATGATAGTTCAATTTTCATTTTCTAAGTTGCTTACAAATACCGTAGTGCAAAAAAAGAATAATCAAAATCAGAGGGCATTTTTATACTCATTACAATTAAGGTCTGCATGATAGATTCTTAACACAAAATACATTAACTGTATTAGTAACTTAGTCAATCAAACAATAAAACAATACAGACCCTTTAAGTTAAGGTATTAAAGGGGTACAGTACTACCTCTCTTGAATAACACCACTTGGAGAGACTTAAATATGTTGCTGTTAGGAGGTCATTGTTTTAAAGAGGTTAAATTCTAATAAATTACTGCTGAGGGAAATATCAAAAGCTGTTGTTGTGCAGAGGATTTGTTCTGTAGAGGGCCGCTCTGCAGTCAGGTATACTGTACCATAATGAAAGGTTTCACTGTATTTTATGCTAATATTGAAAATAACATTTTACTCATATATCTCTTTGTTGACATGGTGAAATCCATAGGCTATTAATAGTTTGCTATTTAGACTCATAAAATTTAAAGTTTGAATAAGAATCTTGTATCAAAAATTTTAATTAGCTGTCTGCACAGCCTAGTAGGTATCTTAGAAAAGTAATGTGAGAGCATTGTTGAAGAAAACAGCTCATGTTGTCTCCAAATAATGTTTGTTAACATTTACAATAATTGTAAAATGAATTGGTGACCCACTTACAACTTTATTGAAAAGATTTTTTTTAAAGAAATTGTTGGAGCATATTTAATCTATTATCACATTTGAATTTGAAATTCAATATCGTATTTAAAAAGAACTGGAGCAACCAGGAAGCCTTGAGTATTATGAATTAAATTCAGATTTTTGCACAATTGAATTTAAAAAAAACTTGATTGAAAAGTTTAGCTGAGCTTTGTAAGCTCAGTTGGTAGAGCATCTAATTTGCAAGCAGAAGGTTGAGGGTTCAAGCCCTTCATGGCATACTTAACTAACCTTCTATTACAAAAAGCTTTATGGTCAAACAATTAACCAATAATTTCAGTTTTTAGTAATCAACTGATAGTCCTAGTAAACACCTGCTAACACTTTTTATAAATATTTTATTATTCAGGTATTTATCAACAATGAATGGAGAGATGCTGTCAGTGGTAAAACATTTCCTACTGTAAATCCATGTACTGGTGAAGTCATATGTCATGTTGCCGAGGGAGACAAGGTGAGTTGATATAGAATATTGTAACAGAAGGATGTAGACTAGTGTTGTTCTGACACATCTATAGTTCACCATGTCTTAGTGGTACTTCCATAAGATTCATGGTTACTGGGTAACATTTTAAACTTGGCTACAATTAATACTATGACTAGGACTGGTAAAACCCGTATTGCAATATATGTTTAGACATGCAAAGCATCAATTGATGCACGTACCTCGTCCTAACTGGGTCAGCATAGCACATATGCGGGTATTTTCAACTGATCTCTTATCCAAATATTTGAATTACTAGTGTAAAATGGTCTGTATGTTAGAAAAATGCTTGGTTTGAAACAGACTATTGAAAATATTTTTCTATTAATTGACTTAATGTTTTACCTTTAAAAACACAGTTAGATAATTTCAAGTATTCAATACATTTTAATATTTATTTAAACATTTATCTATCAGATTCTGATAAAACATGCAGTATGACACATATCTACAAAACTGGTTCAAGGAAACACGAACCGGTGAAAAACCGTTAGAACTCGTATGCAATATTAACCGGTATATTGGTTAACCGTTACACCCCTAACTTTGACCATGTAACCTTGACTTCAAGTTCTTCTTGTTATGTCTTCCAAAGAAGTATTCCTATAAATAACAACTTCAACACAGTCATCCTTACTTTAACATAGTCATATGGCCTTAATCTACTAAACGAAAGCCCAGGACCAGTGAAAATTGATTTAGGCTAATTAAAAATACATGTACTTATTTCATTTGGTAGGGATAGTTAAATGATAGTTTTAACTTTTACCATGTAAGGTAATAAATGGGGTTAGTGCTGGTCTGCTTCAAATCTTACATCAAATTACTAGTACTTGTGGTAAATTGTGATATAATTCTCATTAATAGGAACAGTCTGTTACTTTTAACTAGAATATTTCAATACCTACTGAAGTCTTTCTCTAATGCCTATAGGTAAAAGCTAATTATACTGTTTTACCCTTGTCCGTGCGTGCGTCCGTCCGTCCGTTACAAAATTTCCGTCGCAGTTTTCTCAGCAACTATAACATGCAGCAGCCTAATACTTTGCATATTGCTTCATCTCATAGTCCCATGTGGTGTAAAGCGATTTCATGCTCCTTGCTCATCTACTTCCTGTTTGTCGCATATTTTTAGATTTTGGCGGGGGTATCACTAGTGAGCATTAGCTCACAGATTTACTTGTTATACTTTTCTATATAATTAGAACTTGTATTCTTGGTCCATAAATAATTTTGTGTAAAGATAAAGGTTTTCCTCTCAGTCTGATTTATGAATTTGTTGATCAAGCTTAATTTGTAAAATATTGTTAAGGATTTTGTATATAGACAGTTTAAAGTGTTGAATTGCACTGACTGCCTGGATAATAATGTCATTTAATGCATATCAATTCTAAAATAATGCACAGTTTTATACACAATATTTTTCTTATATTTATTACAATGCATAGTAAATCATACATTTCTTATACTACAAACACATCTCATTGTGTGGTATCCGAAGTAAAACCTGGTTCCCAGTCAACATTTGTTTCGGGCAGGTAAATTTATATTTGTTTGTCCAACTGGGCAACATACATGGAAAATTAATGTTGAGCTCTGATGTATCAATTTTCACTAGTCGCAGGTAATGAGCTTGTGGGATAAGTTGGTGACTGGTGTCAACTATAACATTTGACTGTAGTACAATGATACACAACTTTAAACTAATTGTAAAGTTTTAATCTTTGTATGTAAATATTTTTCTATTTAATTCTTGTGACCTTCAGTTGACCTCAGATGACCTAACTGATAATTTTTACTGGTATCTTTATACAATACATGTATACTTTTAAATAAAACTAGATGAGAACAGGAAATCTCAATTTAAAAACTACTAATGGCTGATAAATATGAAACTGAATGTGCGTATTGAATGCTCAGCACAAAGTCTTAATTGCATGTATACAATAAAGACTGTAGACTAGTTTTGCATTGTCCTTATATTAGCCTAACCTATTATAATTGTGCACTTAGTCTTAAGTGTGTTTACAATAATTTTGTTCCTTTGGATGATTTTATCTTCATATTAACAAGTATCTACTTTAAAGCTTACATTACACGACAGAAATCTGATGATAAACCTATCTATTGATTTGTATGTTTAACAATACTCATTGCATTTGCATTATCAAGATATTCCCAAGGTCAATGAATGTTTAATTTACAGTTGATTTGAATATCTGCTCATTTTTTGTTCGATAAAACTATAACATAGAAGTACTTGTACAATTTACAGTAAATATAGAAAAATGTACCAAGTTGTAACAAATATGATATAAATTCATAGGCATATCCAGTGGGGAGATCAGGGGGTCTGGACCCCCCCCCCCCCCGAATGTCCATTTAGTGTATTTCTTGCCTGTAAGTCATTTATAAGTAGCATGAAGCAATTTTTCTCGGTGCTTAACATAGATTTAATGGTTATGTAGTTTTATTATCAATATGTTGCATTTTTCTGCTAAATGTGTATAATGTGGTTGTGGTTCGAGGTTCAGACCCCCCCCCTAGAAAAGTTCAGACCTCCCCCCCCCAGAAAAAAATCCTGGATCTGCCCCTGTAAATTGATGGGTCCATAGGAAACTAGTCTATGTACTAATGTATAAATTTGTTTATAAGGAATGATTTAGACTGGTAATAGACAAAGATGGTTGTCACAGTTTCAATCCATCTAAGACAATTTAACATGACAGTTCATGAGTTGTCAGTCACTGATGGAAGTATGTAAGTATGTGTCTAGTAACTGGTTGACAGCTAAACATAGATTTAGCCTTTTCAGGAATGGCAAGAAGGTTGACAGATTGCCGGGATAGATATGACCTATACAATGTGTTACTATTGAGTTAGCTGTGCTCTAATGAACTGGTGTATTGATCCAATTTCATATCCTTGACTTAAGATTCAATACTTCTTATAAAAAACATACCATAGGTCTTTAGATACTTTGATATGTCAGCACAAAAATTGCCTTAACTAAATATTCAAACAAAGAAGAATATAGCCTTGGTTTGCACTGACCTATCAAAATACTTTGTTCAATTTTTTTTAATAAATAGGTACATGTACCAATATAAAAAATCCATTGACAAATGCTTTATGCTTTCTATAGCGAAAAACACTGTCTTTATTTGATGTTTGACATTAATAAAATATATATGAAAATTTATGCTAATGAATTAGAACTGGGTCATCAGTATTTATACTTTTTAGTACCATAAAGCATATAAATTAAAACATTTTACTCCACGTGGTGTCAGTTATTTGCTTTATCATAATGGGAGATTGAATAAATTTGGTTTCTATGTTCTGTAAGACGAAATTAATTCACATGATACAGGCTAAACATAAAGAAATTTGATGCACCTCTTTCAATTTCTTAAAATGTTACCTGAAACTTCGGCATGTATATGCAATCAGTGAATGGTATAAAAGAGTAGATGAGAAAGTGGATATAATAAGTCAGATTTGATAATCTTCCAATCTAACATTGATAATATAAAAACTCATTTCTTATTTTAGTCATATTTTATTCACAATTAAATAAAGTTTTAACTTGTTAGATTTTAATCTACAGAGTTTATTTTTGCAACACTGACCATTGAATATTTTTTACCAATAAATGCTTCCATTTTTTTAGTAAATGATACAAATGTACCCCATGCCATGGTGTTGACTTACTTTGTTTGACCCCCACATGTTGTGTTAAGTTTTATTTTAGACTTGTTGATTTTTGTTGACCATACAGTTACTGTTTTTATCTGAACATGTATATATAAGCTAACATCTGTGACCTGGATCTTAACTAAGGCATTGACCTTAACCTATGAGAAATATAAGAAACTTATTAGATGTGGTGAATAACCTAACTATACTGTTAGCAGTATAACTCTAAGATATAATATTATGTGCTTTATGTTACAAGACCACCATTCACATATATCTGATGATAATTAAGATCAAAGGTTAATGGGAAATTTAACCATTGAAGTAAAGTACTTGTCTTTTTTCTGTGAGCAGTATTCTATAGAGAGTGACAATTAACATACATAAAAAGAAGTTGAGGTTGATTGCTATTAAGAAGCATGTCAATGAATCAGTGCATAACTAGTCTACATATCCTCCTTTTTTACATGTAGTTAGATTTGTTTTGTGTTGATCCATGGATTTGTTTTATGAAGGATAACAAGCTATTTTCTACAATACACACTCATAAAAGTGTAGTTTGATGGATCAGAGCAAAACTAGTGTAACTTCCAGTGTATATAAATAAAGAAGGATGTAGACCAGTTTTGCACTGGCCCATCAAGATAGGAATACAGTGAAAGTAGATAATGAGAACTCAAGATTTTGTTCTCATTGAGCTTTGTATGAAATGCAGTGATCACGCTACTTTATGTAGCCAGATTGTTTTGTCTAATTTATGGTCAATTTATCAACTTTATATTTCAAACACTTTATTTAAACTGTAACCTCTGGATTCTATTTACCATAAATAGATATTAATTATTACAGATGAATTTTAACATGCAACATAGTAACTTGTATGAGAAATTAACCTGCAATTGCTTTTCTCTATCCATGTGTAAATTGACACCTGAAAGAAAGGCATATTTCCATTGCACCATGCAATGTGTTGGCTGCACTTAGGGAGTAAAACGACTCTCCAAGCAGATTGATAGATAGTTACCTGTGTAACCCAATGACCACAGGTATTGACTGTAAAGTTGGTGAATGTGCAAAATCATAATTAAGACTACAAATGCGATTACTTACATTAATTACTTTTCTAGGCAGATGTTGATATTGCAGTAAAAGCAGCTCAGAATGCCTTTAAACTTGGTTCACCATGGAGAACAATGGATGCAGGAGAACGTGGTTATCTGATGAATCGTGTAGCAGATCTTATTGAACGTGATAGACAATATCTTGCTGTAAGTTACCTTTAAATTCATGCAGTGTAAACTTCGAGAAATATGGAACCCTACTATTGACTGGGTATCATTTGATTAAAGTCCTTAGTAAATGTACAGTATAGTGGGTAATTTTTGCCGAGCTTTAATTTTTGTTATAGCCACTGTTGACAAGATATATACATCATATGCCAGAATTCAAAAACCCACAAATTCAAAATAACTTAGAAAACGTGAAATACAGGCATTAAAAAAGTGCTATACTGTAACAGCTATTGAACATCAACAAAACTTAGTGAGCTCCTCTCTAGACCATACAGTGAATGTAAAATATTCTTGAGTGTAACCATGTTTTGGAATTTGAATAACTATTTATATAAGATTTTGTTTGTCATACAAATATCTAAAATGCAGCTTAAAAGCAGTTTGATGTAGTATGAAAACTTGGGCATTTCAGGAACTAGAAACATTGGACAACGGAAAACCATTCTCTGCTTCATTTAATACTGACCTTGAGTTGACCTTACGTTGTTATAGATATTATGCTGGATGGGCTGACAAAAATCAAGGAAAGACAATACCTATCTGTAAGTATGGCTGACCCATGGGTTTGTTTTATAACTATATCTTGTTCAGGGTCCAGAAGCTCCTGAAATATAGCCATTTTAGACCCCCTTTACCTCTACAAAATATAGCTATTTTGTCCAGTTTCCAGGATGACTACTAAGCCTGTGAGTGTGATTCAAGGCTTAGACATACCTGTGACACACACACGCAATGTGTGACTTGGCAAGCATGGAGATTTAATAGTCAAGCTGACATTTTAAATGACATTTTACTTTGACATTAAAATGTAGACACATTTTGTACAATGTTGAAATTGTTATCATTTGATTTACAATTGTGCTGTATGTTTGTTAGAATCTCATTATTAGCTTTTTAGCTCAACTTTTCAAAGAAAATGTGAGCTTTTACTGTCACCCGAGCAGCAGCGTTGGGGTTGCAAATCAAGGTTAAGTTTTTACAAATTTAAATAACTTTAATACTATCAAAGATATTCAACTCAAACTTGGAATACTTATTCATCGTCACTACTTCCACCGTACTATCAAGGCCCATAACCCTGGCTCCACTGTTTTAGGAGTTTTGCCCCTTTTTTACTTAGAAAACATCGAAAATCAAGGTTAAAGTTTTTATAAACTTCAAACCTATCAAAGATATTCAACTCAAACTTGAAAACTTGGATCTTTTTTAAACTTCATTATCCTCATAACATTGATTCCTAAGAACTGAGAAAAGTCGAGCACGCTGTCTTACCGACAGCTCTTGTTTTGTTTGTTCCCTCATCAAGAAAGTGAAGAAACTACATTTTTATCCTATCTGTATTTGAACTGTGGGACCATGAACTTGAATCCAGAGTGATTGATACAGGTTGCAAGAACTTGTTTCACTGTTTATCTAAATTAATGACCTTGTGCTATTTTATAAAAGTACAGATAGTTAGATGACATTTTGTAATGTAATGGTAAATAATTAGATCTACCATGATTGTTCTTTATGTTTGTCTGGGGCATTGAAGTTTAAAACATTAATAAAGGATTTTTATCTAGTGTGACTTAAGATGATACAAATAACGGCATCCGACACTTGTGAATACATACATGGGCTTGATTGTATTATGAAGTAATATTGTAATTTTTTATTAAACTGTCAAAAGCCCATGTATTAACCCTGCTGATTTAAATACTCAATTTTTTATTAGATACTTCATGTACAAAGAATAAAGGTTACAAATATTTTTTTCAATAGTGAGTACAGGAGTACTGTAGTGAATATTTTAATCAGGTTAATGTATGTGCCACTGACAGTTGAATACAGTTAAACTATTAAGTTTGTCAGATTGTCTAAAAGCTGTTAAATGATTATAGACACTTATGATGAATCATGTTAGTATCTACTATAGAAAACTATTAATTAATGGAAGTTTATACACTTATTACTAGGTGTATAAATTCTGTTGAACTGTTCTTTTTTTTTCTTCATACACAGTACCATTTTGGAAATCTTATTGGTCAATTTATCACATGATTTTCATAGGCTAATAATATGTGTATGATGTTTGATAAGGCGCCCCCCTGATACATTGTACCTGCATAAAATATTCAAATTAACTACAGGATATGCTTTACATGTCAATGCTTGATTTATGAGAAATGCAGTATCTTAAATAAAATGTACAATATTTGCATATACTTGCTGCACATGAAATTGTAAAGTTCTCTTCATATGTCAATGACTCTTTACTAGTTAGTTTATGTGCATTGAATGTAACTAGAATATGCATATGAAATTTATGATAAACAGTGCCATCCAAAGTTACCTTTACACTTGAAAAAACCCTTTTTTTAATTAACTTAATTAAATCTTATTTTAGATGTATTTATGCACTTCAAAAGTTACAATATATTGTTACATTTTAAAGAAGAGTAAGGATACTTTGTACAACTGTAATTGTTATACATGTACATGTATCTAAATATATTTTTTTAATCTATCAAATATTGGTAAAAATTTAAATACAAATCATACATTTACAAAAGTGTAAAGGTAATTATGGATGGCTCTGTATTATGTTACTTATTTATAGGACACTGACTTACTTTTAAGTACTATTTAATAGTATTTATTTTTGTTTATATAAATGCACTGTCATCGTGTTTTAATATTGTACTAGTGTGACTGAAAAAAATAGAACTCGTGAGAAATCTGGAAACCTCTACATTCGGAATAATCTTTCAGTTTTCTTGCAGGCTTTAAAATACTTGGTTCTCAATTAGGCATTTGAATGCGAAACAGCCCAATAAATCAGAACTTCGTAAAGGAACAGCTAAATTAAAATGATCATTACATACTTCTCAAATTTAAATTTGGGACCTTAAACATTAAAGTAATCAAAAATGTATAATAAAAAACAAATGGTTATTATAGGGTAACTTTACTTGAATTGTAAAATACTTTTACTTAAGTATGCTCAAAACAGACTCTCAAAGTTCTATAAAACTTTGTTGTTAACAGTGTTTTAGTATGATGTTGTGTTGTTAACAGTGTTATAGTTTGATGTTGTGCTGTATTTTCAGGGGGTGATTACTTCAGTTATACCAGACATGAACCTGTTGGTGTTTGTGGACAAATTATTCCTGTAAGTTTTATAGTACTGTGTATACTGCTTGTTTTGTAACCCCTGCCCTAGTATAGTGGTTCATACCGGGATTACAGATCTGGTGACCCAAGTTTGATCCGTGGTCAAGACAGGTCCTACCCTTACATTCAAATATGACAATAAAAGGGCTCGATATTAAATTTAAATTTGGTTTATTGTTAGACAATCATTGATATATTTTACTTGCCCGAACTAAATGTTTACTAGCATTACCAAGTTGCCCAAAACCAAATATAGGTTGTCAGCAGCAATGACAAGCTTTAATGTTGAGCCCTGTAATATTGTTCTCTACATAGGGAAAAGATGTCTATTCTTTGTAGAAGTGTAAGGAAATACTAGTGATGAATAGAGTTTTAGAAAGCTCAGATTAGGTGAGCTGGTCTCTATAGATAATTGAAGATGCTCTAATAAAACAACCTTAAATCAAAGCAAACATCAAAACATACAACTTGATAGACAGACAGACTGGCAGACAGACAGACTGGCAGACAGACAGACAGACAGACAGACTGGCAGACAGACTGGCAGACAGACAGACAGACAGACTGGCAGACAGACAAGCAGACAGATACTTTATTTAAGAAACAAGGCAGTACACTCAACCGTTTACAAAGTAACATACTCACAAAGAGCATACATACACTATACAAGTAATACATAGATTGAAAACATTACATGTTATAATATCAGTAACATTTTATATAACCTGCAGTTATGTGTTACACATGAATTTGGTAATGAATTTATGTTTCTAATTAAAATGCCACAATAAGCATAAAATAGTTAATGACAGTAGTAAACTTAGATGTTTATGTTTTGCATTATGAAAATGTTATCATTGGTAATTAGTGTGCTGTAATTAAATTGATGCAATCAAAATGTACTGACTGAGAGCATTCTCTTATTCCAACTGACTGGTTTATTTGATTGACTATGTACAAGTAAATAAATTATCATACATATCAGTCAGACATGCATTTATCATACTTTGTTCATCTATCTTAACTTATATATGTACTATAATTGATACAATCTATTACAAGTTGTTTTCTGGCCTTGAATTTCATTTTATGCTCAATAAACTTTATAAATTTTATCAAATTTTGTTCTGCATAATTTATATGCAATGTATTGACAAAAAAATCTTTAAACGTTTTATGAAGTCCTTGGAAACAACTACATGTAATACTTAGCCTGGGATTGGTTTGATTTATAATGCAATATACAGTGCCAACTAATAAATTTTGGTCAACTTCCTGTTATATTAAAAACGAACTCTCATTTATTCATGAAAAAAGATACTAGATAAGATTAAATAGATTTCATCTGAAGAAGAATTTATAAGTTTGTCTTCATATGTTTTAAACCATGTTACGTGTACATGCAGTGCCATCCTTAATTACCTTTACACTTTTGTAAATGTATGATTTGTATTTAAATTTTTACCAATACTTGATAGATTAAAACATATATTCAGATACATGTACATGTATAACAATTACAGTTGTATAAAGTATCATTACTCTTCTTTCAAATGTAACTATATATTATAGATTTACATATTTAAAAGTGCATAAATACATCTAAAATAAGATTTAATTAAGTTAATAAAAAAACAGGGTTTTTTCAAGTGTAAAGGTAATTTTAGATGACACTGTATAAGATTTATTTATAGTAAAATTACCTGTATAATGCATGATTAAATTTTCTCAATATTTTATTTTTCCAAAAACTTTTGGAGGGCACTGTATACATGTATTTATTTTGGTTGAACCTGTGGTTTTATCTAATAAGACAAGTTTAAAGTTGCATGATTTATCTCTCTAAAAATAGCTCTTATCATGTATGCAAACACATCAATGATATAAATATAAAATCAGCTACATGTACATCTATTTTTTTATTTGTTATTCTGAATGTAATTACATGCATGTTTTACTTTGAACATTTAATGAATATTCCTTATGGTAAGTCTAGCATTATGATCAATGGATTTAGCAGACGATAAACATGTATTCTAATTTAGGGCCGTAGATGGTATTTTCTAATTGTCTGGATGGGAATATTTGAAAAGCCGTCTTTATCCGTTTAAGCCAAAATCCCATTATTTTCAAAATTATTGAAGGGTGGGGATGAACTAATCTGTTTAAATTCTGATCTGAAGTTTACCGCTCACCTACTCGTTAATTTAAGATCTGGCTGCTTCATTATGAAGGTCAAGTTCAATTGATTTTTTCTAATTTTAATATTTATGATGCAATCATTAAGTGTAGAAACTTGTTTACATCGTCTGCATCACGCAATTTGCAAAGAACCGAATAACCACTTCAAATTAGCTCGCAAATCTTGGTCTAAAAATAGATATTGCGAATCAAGATGATTGATAGTGTTTCGATGTAGATGAAAGCTACACATTGATTGACCAATACAAATGTCATCTGGATGTGACCCTCTGAGTGATAAAAAGTGATCCGATTTGACAGTGTATAGGATATCTGTTTACAGAGATTGGGGCTAAACCCCCTGATAGTTTTGAAAGTAATGCTAAGCCCTCCCTTCCCTCTCCCCTGTTTGTACAGGCCAGTACTATACACTATATAGATTTCATTTGTTATGACCTCAAGTGTTATTTAGTAAAATGCCTTGGATATGCATTATATTAGTGAAGTATATAAATGTCAGTATATAAGTTCATGTGTATAAGATGACAAGTGTTTATTATTGTACTTGTTGTTAATGACTTTGCATTAAGTGTAAGAACAATTATGTATATATAGTGTACATGATTATACAAGTGTTCTATTCACTACAAGGGCTGATCTAGAATTATTGTTGTTGGGTCAGGCAAAATATTTCTCAGTATAGGGGAGTCACTACCAAATCTTCATTTATAAAGGCAACATACTGAGGCAAGGCCGTACCTTCCTCTGTGTCTCTTAAGTTTTTGTTTTCTCTGTGGGACAAGACAAAATATTTCTCGGTGTAGGGGAGTTATATACAAGTCTTTATTTATACAGGTTACAAAAACAAGGCCAAATCTTTCTTGCTTCCTTGTGAGCCTCTTATAATAGTTGACAATTTTGTTTATTTTATATTTACAGTGGAACTTCCCTCTTCTTATGCAAGCATGGAAACTTGCCCCAGCACTATCACTTGGTAATGTTTGTGTGATGAAACTAGCTGAACAAACACCATTGACTGGTCTTTATATCGCTCAGTTATTTAAAGAGGTAATATATTTATATTATAAAACTGTACATATCATTCAACCTGCTAACTTTCTTATAAGCAAATGGGATCTGTAGGTGTCAGCTTATAACTAATACTAAAGTTATACAGTATAGTTTAGTTATGAGGTGCATCAATATTAATTATTAATAGCTGAATAGTATTAATTCAGAAATACTTGATACATGAAACTTTTGTTTCTAAAATTAAACACTTGGGACTTAAAAATCCTTCAAAGTTACATGATTTAGCTTTAGTCATTTTGGTCTTTATAAAGAAACTTTACTTAATAAGTCTTTTCAATGATTAATGCTCTATACAAATAAGCAGGTATTTGTTTAAAGATGGTGTTTCATTTAGAGCCAGTTATGTAAGGTAATTGTTGCCTAGCCATTTAAAAAGCACTTTATATGTTAACCAAGTACTACGATATGACTTTGCTTCAAGGTACTAAGATCTGTAACATCATCTGTAATTATCTGGGTGTTTGAAATAGCAAAAATATGTTGCTAGTGCTACATTGTATCGAACTGATGCCTGAAAAATAAATGTGTATTTCTTGGTGGCAGTAATTTTTACACCTTTGGCATTATAGGCCAAGGACATTTTAGTTCACAATTGCAACTATACATAACATTTTATTGTACTCTTTTTATAGGCAGGACTGCCAGCTGGAGCATTAAATGTTATACCAGGTTATGGTCCTACAGCTGGGGCAGCTATTGCTCAACATCCAGATGTACATAAAGTTGCTTTTACTGGATCTACTGAGGTATTTATTATAACTTTCATTGTTTGCTTTATTTTACTCCTACTTAATTTTTACACTTTTTAGCTCGACTTTACGAAGTAAATGGAGAGCTCTCCTACTCGCCCTAGCATCGGCGTCTGTGTCCATATTTCTGATTAAAGTTTTTGTGCATTAAAATATTTTTTACTATAACTTATTTATTTCTTAAGATATTAACTTCAAACTTTAAACTCCAAATACATTTTTTTTTTCAGAATTATCCCCCGTTAACTTAAAAGGTTTTTTTTTAAATATTTGTTTTTTCTGCAACTGTTTATTTCTTTAGGTATTGATTTCAATCTTAAAATATGTATGTTTCTTATCATCAACCACATCTCCTGTGACAAAAACTTACTAAGTCGAGTATGCTGTTTCCTCTGACAGCTCTTGTTTAAATTCAGTTTAATATTGCTGAGCATTTTTTTTTTTTTTACCATTACAGTTTACCTTTTATGAACAGTTGAAACATGGAAATGATCATTGATTAAACCAGGCCAGGAAACCCCCTGTGAGTCCTCTAAACTAAGGACTTGTAAAATAATTTAGCTACAATGAACTTGTTTAAACTAAATTTATAGTATATAAAAAGACATAAGCAAACACATCGGGTACAGTGATAGTAAAAAACCAGAAACCTACCTTGCAACCAAAAAGCAAAGGAGATTTTTTGTTTTTAAACTTTTGTTATTTATAAATAATGAAAACAAGAACTTTCGGGGTTTCCACCATGGAACAAACAGGGTTAAAATAAATGCCACTAAAGATTAAACCAGATATGAGGGTGTGCCAATACTTACTCCTAAAGGTTCAAGATTAAACAATAAGTTGTCTTGGTGTAAACAATTTAACTCACTGTTTACTTTGTTAATGTTTAGATTGGACAGATAGTTGCTGCAGATGCTGCTAAATCTAACTTGAAGAGAGTTACATTAGAACTGGGTGGAAAAAGTCCAAATATTATATTTGCTGATGCTGATGGTTAGTTATAGTTTATTTTATGTTATATACAGTGCCCTCCAAAAGTTTTTGGACAGATGAAATTTTGAGAAAAAATTACCATGCATAACACAAGTAAATTAACTATCATTAGACCTTATTCATGTAGCATTTTTTAATCCAATGTTAATAAACTAAACAATGCTGACTTTAAAACGTGCTCAAATGACTCTTCCTTCCTTAAATTCATGAATAAAGATGAATCAATTTATCTTAAAACACAAGATTTTGTCCAAGAACTTTTGGAGGGCACTGTATATTATGTTATGTATTGATTAATCTTCTATGGCTCTCAGTGGCTCATACATTAACCCCACTGTTTTCTATAATTACTACAAAATTTCGGTACTCACTATAAATATCAATAATCAAGTAATTAAATCAGCAAGGTTAATGTACATGCCATTGACAGTAGAACAAAAACATTGTATAATAAAATCTGTAATTCTTTATCCCATTATTTCCAATTAAGTGTATGATATCAGATTCTGTTAAAAGTTCATTTCCAATTACGTGTATGATACCTCTTTAAAGTTCATTTCCAATTAAGTGTATGATACTTGTTAAAAGTTTATTTCCTATTAAGTGTATGATACCTGTTAAAAGTTGTAAGTCCAAGCTTGGATCAATCCCATGAACATTTAAGTAGTAAGTGGACACTCTACCATGTTGCTCTAATTGCTTGCATGAAGGCAAAATATTATTACACCTTTGCTACATCTACATATACATATACATTATTCAAAATGCTATAATACATTTTTTGATTATGGTATCATATTGATTTACTATTACTTAAAAAAATGGACTTGCAATAATTTGTGTGACCTGGGTTGATAGCACAGTTGGTAGCATGCTGGGATTTGGAATCTCATGTCCCGAATGGGGTACGGGTTCGAATCCCAACTGGGTATAACACCCTTCCATGAAAATTTGACAATAATGTCAATTTTCCTCCATTAATAAGATAAAGGAAGAAGTTTCCAGCCTTGTGGAAGGGTAGGTAAGTACTGGTTATAGACAAGGGTCCAGGAAAGCTAGGTTCGGTGTGCTGAACGCCATAAAATAACCTAAATTTTGTTGACACAGTGTTAAACCCAGTAAAAATAAAGTTTGTGAAATGATCTGCTGATGATATGATTAAAGGAGCAGTTGTCCAGGGGTAGTGTTAGCCTTAGCTATTGAATGGTCATTGGATCAAACCCCATGGCGAAATGCTAATTTGTTGAGCAAGAAATTTACTTGTGATAAATTTACTTCAGCTTTTGTTAAATGAGTACTGTACAAATCACTTGCTTGATGGTTGTTTCTGTTATAGGTTGTTTTTTTCTAAGATTGTCTTTCAGATTGTCAAGTAGGCTTAACATGTAGATTGTATATGGAATCAGATTTTATACTTGACTTTAATTTTATTTCATGTACAGTTGATATGGCGGTAGAACAAGCTCATTTCGGACTATTCTTCAATATGGGACAATGTTGTACTGCTGGATCTAGAACCTATGTTGAAGAAAGTATATATGATAAATTTGTTGAGGCAAGCAGAGAGAGAGCTTTGAAAAGAACTGTGGGTAATCCATATGATCCCAATGTTGAACAAGGACCACAGGTATTTATACACTTAAATGATCTCCCTTTGATTTTGTATTATGTAGTATGAATTATCTCCCTTTTCATTTTTGGTTTCTTATTGATCTGATCAACAAATTGTCTTCTACAAACAATGGATTTCTGTATTTACATTATATGTAAAGTTTATATAAGGAGGCAATGAGTTAAGAAACCCTTAAGATATGCATACAAAACTTGGAACTGTAGGAGGAGTTGTGCAGTGGCTTAGGGAGAGAGAGATCCTGGGTTTGAACCCATAAGGTCACTGCTAATTTACTTCAGCAAGAATTTTATTTACGGGATGTTCCAATACACCTAGGTGTGAATTGGTACAACAAGGAACCACCTGCCTGAAAGAGATTTTAATGATCTGAGGCTGTTGTACAAAATTATAACGTCGGCTAAACATGGAAGCTGACTTAATACTGCATGTAAATTTCTAAAACGTTTTAACTAGAAAAAGAAATTTAAATTGCATTTGTTTCTTTTCATTTCTCACTAATCAGATTGATGAGGATCAAATGAACAAGATTTTAGCAATGATAGAAAGTGGTAAAAGAGAAGGAGCTGATTTGATTGCTGGTGGTGCTAGACAGGGGGATAGAGGATATTTCGTACAACCTACTGTATTTAAAGATGTTGATGATAATATGACCATAGCACAGGAAGAGGTAACATTTGTATTATATTACTAACAGTCTTTAAGTTTAGCCAGTGGACTGAGTGCACCAAAGTTGCTGTCGGTCCAGTGACATTTAGATTGAAATTGGTCAGATGGTCTACCAACTTTTTACAGCCTCCATTTTCTTTATTTGATGAACATTTTCCTACTTGTGTGTACTGCACTTGATGATATTCTTTCATAGCTCATATGTTAAAAACAACATTAGTCTTGCATAAAAATTTATGAAAAACAATAATAACTTAATTTAATGAGACAATTCAGTTTGCCTAAACATGACTTCTCCAAGAGCCTTGGTAAATTAATCTCATGTGTATATTTCTAGATATTTGGACCAGTTATGCAGATCATCAAATTTAAAACAGTAGATGAAGTGATAGAACGAGCCAACATTAACAAATATGGTCTAGCTGCTGGTGTTGTTACTAATGATATTGGCCGTGCTTTACAAGTAGCTAATAGTGTTAGAGCTGGCACTGTCTGGTACGTATACACATAGGTTAAGGGTTTTTTCTGTTTCATGTTTTTACAGGGGTCGATCTGCTCTTAAAGATGCATTGTGTGCAGATCCCAGCTAGAACTTAACTTAAAGTTAAGTGTCTAGAATAAACATATTTGTTGGAATATTTTTTTCTTTGATGATCTTTTGTAAGTTTCCAGTCTGTGTTGTTCTCACTGTTTCACAACATGGCTTAGGACCAGCTTGGGCTGGTTTAGACACAGCTTTAGTACACTGTGGTATTATAAATAACAACAAACTGACCCCATTTGTTGTCTTGAAACTTTTAACTTTACAGTGTTTTTGCTTTGTCATAGTGTTGCTTTGGTGATGGATATGTTGAAAAGTATTAAAGACAATGTAATTTGTGCAATGTAACTAATATTAATACCAAATTTTAAATTATTTTTTTTATAAATTTTGAGATTTTTTAATGACTTATTTCATGTATCTGTTTTACTGTTAAGTGTGAGAAGATGATATGATCAAAAATCTTAGATTATATAAATCAACTATTATAAATTATATAAGCTATTATATAGCAATGGAATATAGAAAGATTTATAACTTAAATCAATCATAAGACATTTAATAGTACAACACATTGAGGGCTGAATGAAACACTATAGTAACTGAATATGAAAATAAAGGAATGTACATAAGTGTTTCGTTCAGCCCTGGACATAGTACTTACATGTATATAATAAATGTTGTATATTTCCAGGATCAATTGTTATGATGTATTTGATAGTTGTGCACCATTTGGTGGTTACAATATGTCAGGTAATGGTAGAGAACTTGGTGAATATGGTCTTGAAGCTTATACTGAAGTGAAAAATGTAAGTACTTGACTGATCAACCCAGGGCCCGATTTTTAACAAAAATTTGGACTTGCAAATTTTTGTAAGTTCATTTTATTTCAACTCGCAAAAACAAAATAGCACTACACTTAATTATGGATAGCACAAGAGCGTTATTGTGGGATAGACATAGAATACCAAACATGATTTTACAGTGAAAGTTTTATTAAAGCTGTCTATCTATCCGGATGTTTCAACACTGATTTGAGCCTCATTAGTTATGACAATTATATTATTGGGTTGATGTCAACTCGTGAAAAGCTGCGCGTTAAAATAAAAGTTACTCGCAATTTTCAAAATCCCCTCTCATTTTGCCAGTATACGAGCTTAAATTCCAACACTGAATCAACCCTGTCTATTATTATCTATTTGCACTTTTATCAAAGGTTTATAATTATATTTGGCCCACAAAGTGTTTATGACAAATGGCTTATAAATTATGTGGAGTAATTAAGTTTCATTATACTGAAATGAATTTTAATTCTGAAAACTTTCACTAACGAAAATACAATCATGTGACAGTAGATTCTGTTTTTTATTTATCCAATGAGCACAACTAGAGAACACAAAGATGTTACAAGTATATTTTTGTCAGATCTTTGTGTCATTGTTTGCTTGAGGAAAACACAAAGTTGCAACAAAATTAAGGCAAAAACGTGATGGGGAATGGTGTCATAATATATAAAAGTTTTGTCATAAGAATATGTTTTCTCTCTGTGATTTATAAGGCAAAAGCTTGACAAATAAATGAAATGTAACATGAATGCTTTTCAGCTATGTACCCTATTTTGTACTTTTGTGTTATTAGGTGCCATGCAGAAGAAAATGCAACATGGCGTAAATCAATCACCATAGTTATATAAGCCAATAATGTATTTAAACTTTGTTATCTTTATGTTTCAGGTGGTCATCAAGGTTCCTCAGAAGAATTCCTAAATTTGTTATAATTACACCTGAGATAATCATCTATATATAGGTCAGACTGACAACATTGTTTGACATAATATCATCTTATATCATAGATAACAGTGGTACTTGTCTAACTTTGTATATAAATATGCTCATTAACTTTGTTACTGGGACTTAACAGAACCTTTATCAAATGAATTTGTTACTTATCAATGCAATTTGTGGCTGGACCTATTTCTACTTTCGTCATTAGCTATTAATGATTTTGGGAACAAAGAAGGACCTAGAATTAGCTAGGGAATCTTTTTTCACATACATATTGGGAACAAAGAAAGCTAGGTAAAGTGCACTATCACATAAACTCTGGGAACAAAGATTTTGTTGATGCCAACAAGGATGTTGTGTTTCACCTATTGAAATTTTATCACCCTTTGTACCAGTGAACTGATTTTGTGATTGATAAATGTGTTTTTGTATTAATTCATGTATATATAATTATACAATATGTACTAAAGTGTGTGTCATAGTATAGTGCGACAATATTGACCTGAGCTTGAACTTCCTAATTATAATAATTACACTCTTCACTTACATTAAATCGTGAGTTTCTGTATGCATGTATACAATTGTACATGTGTTTAAAACAGCCTATGTGACTGTAAATCAATTTTCTGTGGCATGTTATTGTACTTTTGATTTTCGACACATTAATTTTTGGGGAAACATGTAAGTCCTCAATATTGTGGCGCAGTTTCAAAGTAATAATTCTTATGAAAACAATATTATTTGCTCAGTGTGTGTATTTTGCTAAAAGTTTCCGATCAAGCCAAATTACAAACGAAGACAAAAATAGACTGTAAATACTGATTTTAATATATTCTTGCATAAAGGTCAAGCTCAGGTTAATATTGTCGGACTTAACAAATATGTACTTGTATTAACTGTAGAAACAGTTCGATTATATTTGTGTCAAATTTATTAAAAAAACAAGCTTAGTTCTTGAGTTGTTCTTTATTTTGTTGTATTTGCAACACTTGATAAGGCTTTGTTAAGGATAACATGAGGCATTGTTAACATAGAAAATTGTTTAGATTTGTCTCAAGTTATCCTGAATAACTTTTATCAAAAAATATACAACAGATCAGTATATCATAACATTATCAAGTGTAAATGGACATTTATGGTTAAAGTTAAAACTATTATTATAAATAATAACAATTTTTAAAGTCTACTGATTTGAGGGGTGTTGTTGGATTCCTGGCAGGGTTAACGTTAGTGGAGGTAGATCTATAAAAAGTATTTCAGCCCTTCTCCCTCATTACACTGATTCTAAATTATGTAGGGCAGTTGTTAGTCATTGACGGAAGTATGTGTATGTTCCTAGACTGTCAGTTGACATAAATATAGTATAAATAATTCTGTAAACAGTCATGAATAAACCATAGCATGACTTATAAATTATATTATTCTTTTTTGAAATGTGTACAGACAGATAACATTGACATGACTTCACTGGTATGATCCTTTATGACAACGAGCAATGTTTAGTTATGAACATATTATTTTCAAAATATTGTGGAGGGCTAAGCCATCTATTCTTATTGGCTGCAAGTTATTAAGAGGCTGATTTGCAACAAATGGACACAATAATCAGTGTAGATTAATGCTGTATATAAATGTAACTAAGTCTTTTTTCTGAAATTTTTTTAAAAGAATAAATATTAAATAATGTACTTTTGCTATTATTTTCAAAGAATATTACACGAGTGAAACATGTAACAACAATTTAAATAGATTGTAACAGTCTTTCATACTGTAGTTTTTCGCACTAACAAGGGAGGTTATTCTTCAGGGTACTTTCTAATTTTTATTGCAGTTATTTCCCTTGACTATTAGTTTGGACTGTCGCATAGGAAATATGTTCAAGAAAGGTAAATTAATAAATAATTAATATTGTGACATCTTATAGTAATTTCACGATTATATTAAATAAAACTAAGACATTTGACGGCAGAAATCTGAAATAATGTTTCACAATCATGTATTTGGACCAGAATATTTATATAATAATATGTTTATAAAATAAGTGTAAACTGACAAAATTATAAAATCGTAAAAATATCTCCCCCCCCATATATTGGTGTGTAATGAAACCTGCTTTGTTTATATACGCAATGTTTACATGGACCACCTGTATAGTGAGTACAAAAAAACAAAACCTTTTTCCAATATCTCTTACCATTAAGTCAAAAGCCGCCCGGCTAGTTCAGTTGGTATCACTCTAGTCAACTGGTCGAGGGGTCGTTGGTTTAATTCCCTGGGGATGCATACATTTGTGAAGCTTGGTCATGAAATTATTTCTACGGCCATTCTCCCTCCTACCAATGATTCTTAATTATGTAGGGCAGTTGTCAGTCACCAACAAAGTATGCGCTTAGTAGTTGGTTAACAGCTAAATCCAGAGATTTAGCCTTTCCAGGAACAGTGAGAAGGTTGACTGACCGCCTTTATGTGACCTATACAATGTGTTGCTTTGGTGTTAACCCCAACAAATTTAAAACAAACGGAACCTAACTGTAGGTGTATTAATTTTTGGATTATTGCTCTTTTACGCGTAAGAATTGCAAAATATGAGGTGATGATTTTCTTTCAGAGTTATGCCCCTTAATACTTTAGTACTTAAGGTTAGAGTTTGTTCAAACTGCATATATTTTAAATTAGTGCTTCACATGATAATAGATTGAAAGTTGGTATGCTTATTCATCTGTGCTACATCTATTTGAATTTAAAGGGACATAACTCTTGGTAAATTATTTTTGGAGTTTTACCCCGTTCTAATGTTTAAATTATGGTTAAAGTACTTTGAAATAAAAAAAATTCAAATCTCATCAAGATATTTAAATGAATTGTGATATGCTTTTTTCATTGGTACATGAAATCTATGCAAATACAAAAGAATATAACTCTGGGTGAATTACTTTCAGAGTTATGCCCCTTTTTACTTTAATATTTAAGGTTAAAGTTTGTTTAAACTGAATATATATAGTTTGATTGTAAGTTGGTATGCTTGTTTGTCAGTTCTTCATCTACTCGACTACAAAGGAACATAACTATTGATGAATTATTTTTAGAGTTGTGTCCCTTTTCATTTTCTAATTAAGGTTAAATTACTAGTGTATTAATGCACCCGTCATAGCAGACGATCTTTTTGAATTGCTCTATACATATATACTGAGGGACTACTTCAGGATACGGTAATTTTTCAAAGTGGGAAAGGGTCTGAAATACGGTAAATATATTTGTTCAAGGTAAAAGTCTTCCACTACATAATCCAAATATTTGACATATTGAAAGAAAATATTAGAAATACCAGGTACGTTAAATGCCAGTATTCTGAGAAATATTCTATGTCCTAAACATAGTTATATAGTAGAAGACTTTTACCTTGAACTTTGAATTCTAAAGAGGATAAAGTGCAAAGATTAAAGCATTACACCATCTGACATCAGCTCATGTAAGAACAATTAGTAAGCTTTTTTCCAGAGGACCACATTGAAGATTAGATTTATCCAAATGTGTAGACTCGTTAGATAAAGTCTTTATTATAATTATTATCATAGTTTTTACTGTGATGATTGTTGGTGGAATTAGGTGGTATCAAATTGAAGAGTGGAGTTTAAAATTTATTTTTATTTGTTCGGGACTTCAGTCCTGAACAAATATATTTACCGTATTTCAGACCCTTTCCCACTTTGAAAATTTACCGAATCCAGAAGTAGTCCCTCAGTTATATGTATAGAGCAATTCAAAAAGATCGTCTGCTATGACGGGTGCATTAATACACTAGTAATCCGACCTATTTCTCCAGCGTAAGAATTTTTGCTGCTATGTTGTGCGTCTCAGCATGGATGATTACTTCATCTTATGTAACAGAGTAGAATCAACAATTCAGTCACGACCCGTCGTTTGTGCCAGTTGTCAGTAGAGATGATACATCTTATGATCATCTTATGTAATAGAATGGTTCTATAGGAAAAGTTTAAAGATCGTAGTAAACAACTTTGAATGATGTCTGAATAGTGGACTTCATTTATTTAACATACAGGTGCAGTAGAATAAATGTGCATGAATGGTAATTTTTAAGCAGCAGTTATTGAATTGTGTAAAGAATGACCCCTTTGACTTGTGATGATTGTGTGAAAAAATAATCAAAAGAGTCTTCGCCTGTCCGGTTTACCTGATGTATTTATAGGTCGATTGTATTAAGTGTTTTGAATCGGAACAGTGCTGGTCTACCTGTCAAACTAATATCACTGAACTGTTCTTTGCGATCGGATGTTTTGTTGGAGCCAGAAATCTAATTCCACTTTTCAAACCCTAACAAATTCAGTGCCTTCAGCGCTTTGATTGTTAAGGGTCATGATAATATGTCTATGAATACTTTGTTTTTATTTTTACAGGACACTTAATATTGATGACAACAACTTATCACAGTACATAGATAGGTGTAAGAATATTGTTTGTGTGCATTGGTTTTATGTTGAGATATCAAGTACTCTAATTGTTGTAAGTAAATTTCAGATTGATATTGTCAGTCTATTGTACTATTTTATTCATCTGTCAGTGGTGCATACATTGACCTTGGCGATTTAAATCAATTGAGAATAGAACTTTTTAAAAATTATATTTTCATTACCATCCAGTTCAAGGAGTGTTTCACTGTATATACTATTGTTGATTATATATTTGTATCATGTATTTTTTGAGAATAAGATATGTTTATGTTTAAACTAATGAATAGTGTGTACAGATGTACTGTGGTGTGTATTTAAATCAGAGGGGTTAATGTTTGTGTTAAATTGTTGATATACTAAATAATTAGAAAATGTAGGTAAGTACTGGTTGTAAACAAGTTTCCAGAAAAGCTAGGTTAGGTGTGCAGGTCGACATTAAATAAACTTTGTTGTGTTGACATGGCAAACGCAGCATAAAACTGTAATAAGAACTATATATCAACCATTCTGCAAAAGGACATTACTCTGGACGAATTGTTTTTGGAGTTATAGCCCTTTCATATATTTCTCTAATGAATTATCTTTGGTTCTCATTAAGATATTTTAATGAAAGTTTGCATGCTTATTTATCAATGCTACATCTACATGACTATAAAGGGACATTACTCTGGATGCAATGTTTTTGGAGTTATGCAACTTTATACACTTAAAAGTCACACATTGTACCTGTATCTGCTTTGGGGATAATTTGTTTTGATTAAAATATCTTCAGTTGTGATCAAGGTATTTGAATGGTAGTTGGAGTGTACTACATTTTTGCATAACTATAAGGGGATGTAACTCTGGATTTGTTATTTTTGTAGTTACGCCCCTTTCATTCTTTAAAGATATGACATATGTAATTACATTCGGAACATCCTCGGCCATTCGCTACGAATAACCTCGGACATATTTAGGCGCCATTTTGAAACTATGTAAACAAATACACGATCGTATAGGCGATGACTGAAGTTCCGTTTTTAATCCGTAAATTTAAAATTACACAGTTCAATGATACCGATGAACAATATTTGCTTCAATTTAAAACAATTAAATATGTTTAGACAAAGATCTGTGTGTAAACTACAAGAACTATTTTGCGTAACCGTTACGTGCTTCGCCTCGCGTAGGTAGTAAAATCACCAAAATCCAGTGAAGACCTGTAATGTTCTTATAACTTATCCGACCCTGAATAGGGATTGTATATAATAACAGACCCAAAAGGGATGTTTAATAGTATAACCTTTATTCTAGAACTCTAACAGTAAGATGACTATAATACTCAGAACATTCATACTATACTACAACATGCATGCATCAAGATATTCCATTGGTTAGCTAGATAGCACGAGGGCGTGGCATTACTGACCACTACATCCCTCCTATGTTTGGATTGGAACCATGTTTCCAAATATTAATCAATAACATAAGCATAAACATGAAGTGAAATAAAACTGAAAAGTATGTTTTTTATTTAAACAATATTAACTCAATTTCATTATAATTATATAAAATATGTATGGCAAAAATTATTCATGTTCATATTCACAAGGTTCATATGTATTAGCGTATTATCATTTCTCACAATCGTCTATATAGTCCGGTTTTATTTACAATCATTAATAGTCCAGTTTATAGTCCAGTTTCCCTTCCCACAATTTGGAAAAAACATCTGGTTTATATTACAAACAGTTCACATAATTACTTTAAACTGTCCACAGTTCTCTGAAATCTCAATTTTCTACAGTTGATGATAACACATTTAAGTTCATTAGTCTGAAAGTTTGACCGCAAAATCAGCATGAAATTTTGATTTAATGTTTATCAAATGGTCAATTAGTATCTCTATTCATGTCCGAAAGTTTTCTTGGCAAGAAGATTAAGTCATTCGCGTGTGTGGCAGTAAAGATTTACAATCCACAAATGTCTGAAAATTCGTCTGGTTTGAAGACATTAAATCGATAGAAACAATTTTGAAAACACTGTAAACCATTAATTTAATCCAGCATGAAACTGACACTATTTATTTAGTACAGAACAGGTGTTATTATGACCTGTGCTTGAAACACTTTTAATACAAGAAACAATTTATTCTAACTTTATACAGGTTTTATTGTGACCTGCAAATTTCACAGATAATAATCTCGGAGCTCTGTTGAATAGTCTTTTAACGCGGGCACTCACACACTTAGTTATGGTGATTAATCCATGTAACGGGCTGGCACACGATGTTGTCTTTTGCTTCGTCGTATCATTTGCTCTTAATTAGCATTTTGTTGAGTTTGTTTACCTTGCGAGTTGTTTGCCAATGTAATGTTCTTATAACTTATCCGACCCTGAATAGGGATTGTATATAATAACAGACCCAAAAGGGATGTTTAATAGTATAACCTTTATTCTAGAACTCTAACAGTAAGATGACTATAATACTCAGAACATTCATACTATACTACAACATGCATGCATCAAGATATTCCATTGGTTAGCTAGATAGCACGAGGGCGTGGCATTACTGACCACTACATCACCCCCCACGAATCCTTCCGAGATTATTCATTCATGAAAGGTCGAGGGTGTTCCGAATGATGTAATTATTGTTTATCTGAGTTATTTCCCTTAAAAAATAGGTCTTGTTTTCAAAGCCTTGCCAATAACAAAATGCTGGAAAAGTTAGCACACTAATCTTGGACAACTCTTGGTTTAGGAGTTCTGCTCTCTTTTATACTTTAACATTTGAGGGTTAATTGTTTGGGAATATTTCTTGTACTTATCAAGATATTTGAATGCAATTTGGTTTGCTTATTCATTGGTACTACATCTACATTACTGTGAAACGACTTAACTATGGATTAATTAATTTTGGAGATTTGCCCCTTTTACAGTTTAACATTTTAAGTTAAAGTATTTTAAAGTTGAACATGTTAAGTAACATTCTAGATGTTTGACTGAAACGTTAGAAGCTTACTCGTCAGTTCTACATCTACACTACTATCAGGGGACACAACTCTAAATCAATTACTAGTTATGCCCCTTTACAACTTCTAATAAGCCATGTGATCGAAACTTTATAACATACATATGGAAAGGCTTGATTCTATTCTATAGTTTGATTTTTTTTAACTGGAAGACTTTATCTTGCATTTCAGGATGTTTCACCATTGAATCATCAATGTCATTTTTGGAGAGTGGAGGATCAAACAGCATGGCTTGATTGTCTTTATTTTTGACTCTGTGTAAATAACCAAAACTGCCCACAATCCAGCTAGAGTACGTACAAATGCAGCTGTTGCATTGAATATTAGTTTGGGTTTTATGAATCTTGAATTTATGTTAGAGTTCCCAAAATACCAAAATATTTTTTTATTTAACAGATGATTTCTCAGGAAACTGGCATTGGATTCATGTCAGAATTTAAAATTATATTACCTATTAATTTGCATGGACAAAATACAATTTACACTATTTAAATATTAAATGTGTACCAAACTTTTTTCCAAGTACGATATGATTCGTTCCTACTAACGGGTTGAGTTGTCACGAAAGCTAAGGAAACCCCTTGCAGGCTGTAGCGAACATCTGAAATCTTAATGCTTTGCAAGGTCAAACAATAGCTTAACGTTTGAATTGTTGTATGTTGTATGGGTTTTTTTCTGCGTAGGTTAGGGATTCATTTTTTATACCTAAACGATTGGGTAATTTCTAAATTAGAGGACGAACTAATTTATGCAACTGAATTCCCGGTCAAGTGCAGTGCTTTTCTGTTACATGAATGACATTACCAAACATTACATTTTCATTTAATGAATGACATAAACAAACATTACATATTCATTTATAAGCCGACTAAACATCATAACTCAAACATAATTATGTAACAGGATACAAGATCATAAAAGCCGATAGTCAAAGTTCTAATTAGTCTAGCTTCACATTTTCGGTAATTACGCAAGTACTTCAATAACGGAAACTAAAGGAGTTTCACAGAGTTGTCACTGACTATTTAAGCCATTATCCCAACACCAACATCATTCTACGCCAGTATGGCTTGCTCCATGCATGTTCCATTGGCAATCCTTTTATTTTTCGGTATAGTATATAGTCAGTCAGTGATAGAATTTCCTGACCCAGTCAATGATGTCACAGGTAAGTTATTTCCATAGTTTTTTCCTATACATTGGATTGATATTTTATTTAAATAAATGTTTTCGTTTTTGTTCGGGTGTTAAATTTGGGTGCATACTATCAACCAAAAGTAGAAAAATTGTGCATAAAATTTGCATATGTATCCTTTCGGTTCGATCCTAAATTTCGAACGTCTCAATGCACTTTTTCTATTGAAAGGAATTATTACTACTGATTTCATTATTACACATGCTACGTCGATACAATTAGTAAACTATTACATTTAATCTGTATACCAATATTAGATACTGAAATAGATCACGGTTAAAACATTTATAATTCATGTGTACTTATTTTCAGACATCAAGCTCAAGGATAAAACACCACTGCTACCACTACTAGACGAAGATGCAGACTCTGTCCATCTTTTAGATACTGTAGATCTGAGTAATATAGCTAAGAATGATTTTACCGACGTAGAAAACACCAACGTGACATCTGATGACTTATTTCGCCGCCGTCGCAAACGACGTCGGCATGGTCGCCGTCGTCACAAAAGCTCACGACGTCGGCATGGTCGCCGTCGTCACAAAAGCTCACGACGTCGGCATGGTCGCCGTCGTCACAAAAAATCACGACGTCGGCATGGTCACCGTCGTCACAAAAGCTCACGACGTCGGCATGGTCACCGTCGTCACAAAAGCTCACGACGTCGGCATAGTCACCGTCGTCATTCCTCACACCACCGTGGTCATGGCCGAAGTCGTCGTCATGGGAAAAGTCACCATTGGAGTCATTTTTTCCACCATTTTCGTCGCCATCATGATGGTTATCATGGATATAGTTATTCTACTACAACGGAAGCACTTACGACTAGTACTGAAGAATACAGTAACAGATTAGTGAATGGAAAGATGGACAAGGTGAACGACGTAAACGGTAAGTTTACTAACACATTGTACTCGCTTGTACTCTATTTGATATTCAAGCCTTTATTGTGACCCTTACCCTGTTCATGGGATGTCAAAATGAACTGATCCACTCAAACGATTCTATTTCATTGGCTTTACCGCATTGACAACACAAAATAAGGTCAGTTTACGGCTACCAGCTCAGATGATCTGGTTTTCATATACTTTAGACAAATATTTGTATACCAAATTTGTTTGTATTCAACGGTTTTTCCGGTAATAAAATTACAAAGAACGAATCAAACTGATGAAGGCTTGTCCTGATTATTTCGTACCGGAAAAAAGTTTTGGTACGAAAATTATTTCGACAAATCAAATTGTAACATGGCAAAAAAGTTTGGTATAAAAAGATACGGTATATGTAAAAAAGATTGGCCATAAGAATTTTCGTACCCGGTAAAGTTTGGATTTGACAAATCTCGGGACGAATCAAAATATAAAAAGCTCGTCCCACCAATTTTGTACCCTATCTTTCGAAAATTGGAGATGGATCAAGATAATTAGTAGGGATTGAGTTTTCTCGGGTTGAGTTGTCTTTGGATTGAGTTGTTCCGACCCTAGCGTTACGCAACGTTACAAAATGTTCGGGGTAATTGAACGGGGTACTGATGTAAGGACAATGTTACACCTTAACTTGCTAAATACTTAAATAAACACAATCTGATTGACAATCAAGTTATCTTTCTTTGTTAGGAGATCAAGTACTATTGTAATATTTGAACATGCCATTTCTGGACATATCTTTCAAATTTGTAGCAGGTGTGTGAGTCATAATATGTTACTAGTTCGTTTAGACATATGAAAAATATAAAAATACTATTTATATAAATGTAATTTATTTTAGCTATCAAGCTCAAGAATGAAATACCACCGCTAGACGAAGATGCAGACTCCAGTATCCTTTTAGATACTGAAGTTCTGAGTAATATAGCTAAGAATGATTTTAACGACGTAGAAAACAACGTGACGTCTGATGACTAACTACGCCGCCGTCACATCGCCGTGGTCGTCAGCAAAGACATCATCATGGTTCACGCCGGCACAGGAGTCCTCCCTGCTGATGCGTCATCCTATGACTATATTTATTAAAGTCACAAACATCAAATAAAGCATATCATATTGAAATATGTTTTTGTCATATGTTATTAATAATGATTGTTTTATCGTAGCCCCACATTATGTATTGTCACACTGTTAATTTTAATATGTCATTTAAAAAGATAGTTCAGATGATTATTTTCGTGGGACTTATCTAAACAAGTCTGTCTGAACAACTGAACAATTTCTCACATAGCTAGCATATGGCTGGTAGATTGATCTAACCAATAACCAACAAATATTAGTCAAAGCTCCGATCAACTCGACTAGGAAGGTGGATTACATTTTTATTATCAAATAAAAAAGACGTACTGACTCAATATATTTATGGGGGAACAGAATTCCATATGATGTTGGGCATATATCTTCAACCCTTTTTAAATCACAATCATAACTCCGAATAATGGTCAAATCAATTGCAAAAAGCATGTTGTAATGGTCTCGATGACACCAACATTTGAATTGACTAAAGATGGTAGAGTAATTGAAGATATTGTACCAAACTATATCTCAAATATATCTAGAACATTAACTGATTCACTTTTCGAATACAATACTAAAGATAAGTTTTAATTGTTTCACAATCATGTATGTCTAAATTTGCTAATATTTAATATCCGGGAATGAAAAAGTAGCTAATTAAAATCTAATTAGTTTAATGTGTAAGTCCTTCACTACGCGGATACAGTTAAGTGTTAAAATTGCTTCACCTACAAAATGTTTCCGAAACCATCCCAGTTTTAATTATAATCGAATTATCTTCATATATTGGTAAATATTTTTCAAGTACTTCTAATTAATTAACCATATTTGACAGAAATGTTAAAAGTATTTTATACTCAGATGAAACATGTTTGATAAAAGAATAAATTTCTTCCATCCCTAACATGCATTAACTTACTTAAGTGCTTCCAATTACAAGTAATTAAACATTAAACGATATGAAGAATGCGTCAAATCAGCAATTAAATTATCCAGTAAATCACACTCGACAAAACGAATCAAAATGATACATTTGATTAAAGACATTTCACCCGAAACGCTCCCTATTATTTTACTTAAGTATATCTGATGCTCATATAAGTGTTATTTGGAAAATCCGTCACTTGTATGTATATATACCGGTAAACACTTATCTAGATCGAAAAACAAAAGTGGCACATTACATTGATATCCTTACATGACTAGACAACACCAAAACATAGTCTTCTAATGTTTGGCTAAGTTTAACGCCGTAGCAATAGGTAATATCACAGCGGTCAGTAAACTTATCAACGTTCCTGAAAAGACTTGTACATATGTGTTTAGCTGTTAACCAGCTACTAGGCGCATACTTCAGTAAGTGTTTGACAGTAACCAAAGACGATTAAGAATCAGTGGTTGGAGAAAAAATAGCCGTAGCAAATATTTTATGACCAAACTCAACACTAGTATGCTCCATTCGGGAATCGATCTAACGATCTCTCGTTCAGTAGAATTGTGCGTCACCGACTGAGCTAGACTCAGTTTAACAGTTTTCAGCTGGTAATCAGGAAAGAATTTGTGATTTTAATATCGCCATATCAACCTATTGGAGGGGACCCACTGAACGGACGGGTCACATAAACGCTGACCAAACCGTCCATGCAAGACCATTACAGAAGCGTACGTTAGACCAAATGATTTTAAACCAATTGAAATAAAACTATTCAATGTACATGCAGTATGTCCTTAACTATCCACTTAAATTTAGGAGTGACTGAAATCTTCAAAATACTGAAAGACAAGCTACTGATCAATGTCTACCAAAAGTCATGCCTATGATATTAGAATGTAATAGCATGTTATACAATATGACAAATATTCACTGTAACTGTAAGACGAGTTATTAAGTCACTGAAAGAGAACACGGCAATCTTTAGACTAAATGTAATTTGTCACAAAGACAGTCATTACAACTTGTAGGTGACGTGCTGCACAATGATCGGAATTCATAGTACAATTGTACTGATGTTCTTTTACTTGTATTTTTTTTTTAAAGTTAAAATTCATATGTTCGAGGTTTAGAAATTTCAATTCAATTTTTCAACAAAACATAAACTAAGATTCGTCCCAAAAAGTTTCTTTCTAAAGAGTAGTTAGATGTAAAAAGTTTGATGACCAATCGAAATGTAATCAAAGATTCGTCCCAAAAATGTTCGTACACGGTAAAAATTTGGATACGACAAATATTGAGATGAAACAAAATGTAAAAAGTTTGTCACAATGAATTTCGTACTTACGTACGTAAAAATTTTATTTTTATGAAAAGTGGGGACGAATCATATTGTGACGGGGAAAAAGTTGGATTCGAAAATTATTTGGACGAAACAAACGGTGTCATCTCAAAAATATTTTGTTTGAAAGAATACGGTACAAATAAAAAGAGGATCTGTCTTTAGAATTTGGGTACCCAAGCTTTGTCTGGTTGCGATGTGAGACGAATCAAAATGTAAACAATGATTTGTCTACAAAATGTTCATACCCGATGAAGTTTGGTACGACGAATATTTGGACGAAATAAAATATAAACATTCGTCGAAATAATACTTGAACCAAATCTTTTAGGTATCGGAAATTGTGAATAGATCAAAATGTACCCAGAGAAAAGTTTGTTCCGAAAACTTATTGGACGAAATTAACATATACATTTAATGTTTGATTAGTTATATCATTACAAGTTTATATTGATTGTTCTGTACATGTATGTACTTTCATGATTTCATCAGCCACACATGTTTCTGGAAAAGGCCATTAAAGTACAATTTAATGCGTAGTCTTAGTGTCCCGAAAATATACCGACGATAGTATACGTGAAATGTCAAGTTGTTTGTGCAACTACATTGCCAACAAATGGTTGGCCAAAGGATGCCTGAGCGCATGATCTAAAATGTCAGTCTAATACAAGTTGAAGTATATAACTATCGACTGACCTACATTAAAAATTCAAATCATATACATGTATTGGTCATGTACGTGATAAGTCAAGTTGTTTACAACATGGAATATTTATCTACATGTAGTTTATCACTGAGTTTCCAATGATTGCGCAATATCAACATGCTTTAGCTAGAGTTTGGTAATCTTCCACTCTGGAACAAAGGGTTTTCCTTGGTCATCTGAGTGCATGGTGCATCGTATGATGGATTGCATCAACCGCACGTGATAGTTGCCTCAGCATTTCTAAATGGCAATCACGTATACCTGTTACTAATAATAGCTTTTCCAAGGGCATGTTGGCAATTCATATTCTTATGAATACCCATGCATGCTCATCTATTATCAGACTATTACGATCAGTCTCATGCGAAAGATCTTATACGAACCTGGGAAAATAAATGTACTAAACTGTACAAGTTTGTTTAACTTGTTGAACTACGTTACACTTGGTCATGAAATTATATCTACGGTCATTCTCCCTCCTACCAATGATTTTAATTATCTAGGGCAAGTGCCAGTCACTGACGAAAGTATGCGCTTAGTAGTTGGTTAATGTTGATTTCTTACAGGAATCGTTATAGCCCACGCAATCTTATAATAAATGGAGATCACAAAAACACAGCTTAAGAGTACGAAGATACAACGTTTAATAATCATAGATCTATTATATAATTAAGTATATATACATACAGATAGAGGGAGAGAAACGTATGTTACCAATACATGGCAATTACAATTTATAAGCTTGGTAGGGTTATCTTTCATAGACGATTGACATTACTAATACAATCAACGGTTAACAGCTAAAACAAGAGATTTAGCCTTTCCAGGAGAAGTAAGTAATTGACCAACCGTCGTTACATGACCTTTACAATGCGTTGCTACGGCGTTAACCCAAACAAACAAACAAATGTTAAAAATTGTAACCAACTTTTCCGTGTTTAGTTCTGTTTTATTAACCTGTCATAACTTAAAAAATATCCGGTCACTGAATCTGTTATTTTTAACTCTTTTTGAACTTGTTTCTCCGATATTCTAAATTGCCGCATATATAGTTAGATCATCAATAATTAATATAGACCAATGGTTTAAAAGATAATAATACATATAAGAATAATAACACATTAAGTGACTGTGTAATTATTCAAGTTGTGACAAGTTAATAAAACAAGACTATAAAAAATGTAGGAAGAAATAAGAAGATAAACAAAAGATTTGTCCTTAAATTTTCGTACGGAAAAAAATGGGTACAAAAAATATGTGGACAAATCAAATCAAGCATGTGACATGTCCAAAATGTTTGGTACAAAAAGTTACGGGACAAAAAAAAAATGTTTAAAAAATTCGTTCGAATAATTTTCGTACCCAACCTTTTTCTGGTTATGACAAAAATGTCCATACCCAAAGAAACGTTGGATATGAAAAGTTTTAGGATCAATCAAAATGTTAGCAAAGATCCGTTCCTATAATTTAAGTAATCAAAATGCACCCCGAGAAAAGTTTTGAACGATTTTTGGGACGAATCTTTTTACATGTCCCAAACATTTTTTTGAATTCAACTTATTCCCGGGTACAAAAATATAGGAACCAATCAAATTGTAAACAAAGACTTGTACTTAAATTTTGTACCGGAAAGAAGTTGGGTACGAAAGTCATTTGGACTAATAGAAATGCGGAATGTAAAAAGGTTTGGTATTATAGGTTATGGGACATATCGAAAGCTAACAAAAAGATTCGTCCTAATAATTTTCGTATCCAACATTTCTCGGTTACAAAAATCAAAATGTGACCAGAGAAATAATTGGGATAAAAAAAATTTGGAAGAATCTTCGTTCACATTATGACAAAAAATCTGGGAACAGATCAAAATGTTGGCACAGATTCGTCATAAAAATGTTCGTATTCGTAAAAATGGGTACGAAAAAATATTGGGTAAAATCACAATTAAACATTTTAAAAAGTTGGGTATAAAAGTTTGGGGACGAATCAAACCGTTAACAAAGATTTATGCTAATAAATTTCGTACCAAACCAAAAAAACGTCAGTGAACAACATAACAGACCTTACAGAACTTGTTAAATCATTGTAAGAGTGTTTACTCGTACAAATGTGCAATACCACTTCATTTATCTCACTTTTGTTTCTATAAAATCGAATTTGTGTTACAATAAGCTTCTTTGTCCTACATTTACGCTAGCAGCGTCACCCACAATTCATGTCCATTTATATTAAATTGACAAACAAACATTTCATTGTTGATGTGTACGAGTACATATATTATTTTATATAATTTAATATATTTTTGTATAAAAGATTAGAACAGTATTGAAGAAAGTTCCAATCATGGAAACTAAAAACATTCTATAATAAAAAAATATCTCTAAAATATACGCTTCAGTTCTGTTTGTATCCTCATGGGTCGAAAGGCTCACATGATACATGTATATGAACAATGAACAAAAGTTTAAGTTGGATCACTTGTGGGACATTTTACGGAGCTTAATACATAATTAATATATGTTAAATGTCTTGATAAGAAATAGAATAAGTAACTTTGATATCCAGTCCATCCATATCAAGATTAAATCAAAATGCTTTGCAGCATTATCTTCTCCAGCCCGTTATTGATGTTTTATGTTGTATGATTATTCTATTTCCAGTTATCTCAAGTCAATACAATTTTAATCCATTTTTAGTCGCTTTTAACTATAAAACTTAAGTCACAAATAATTTCCATTGACTGTTTTAGTGCTAAATATTTTACATTTTTGTTTGCATTGGCTTCGCTAGTTTCTTATGTTACTTCCCTAAGATTGTATATTACTTATACAGTGTACCAGTATTTTTGTATTAAAGTTTCATCGCAATCCTAACACTGATCGACCAAGTCTTGCGAGTAACCCCATTATACCCGTACTAGCACCTGGTAAAACGTCCCTTTCTATTATTAAACGTCTTCGCACATGTGGGAATCTTCCCGGTGACAAAAATGGCGGCCTTCCACCTATTGGATATGGTGGAATAGGCATCCTTCGAAATGGAAGTCTTCCGCTGGGGAAAATTGGTCGTTGAAAAGGTAATCCGTTGATAGGGTCAATGTCTCCACGAAACCGAAATAACTCTGCGTCCATCATTCTTCCTCTAACAAAAGGATCAAGCATCATTCTCCGATCGAAAAGCATCCGTGGTCTTGGTGGCTCGAAATGTTGCCCAGGTGTATGGAAGTGCTGTCCAGGAAGGTCAACATGTGACCCTGAACCATGATCATGATCTCCATGGAAAGGAGGACCTGATGGTTCATGTGAATGAGAGTCTGTATGTCCATGTGTCCGATGTATGACAGGAATAGGAGAATTGTTTCCATGTTCACCAGGTAGATCAACGTGTGAGGTGTGACCATGTACTTCTCCATCATGACGGTGAATTACAGGCACGGGTGAGTCATTTCCGTGTTGCCCGGGTACATCAACATGTGCCTCGGTACCATGGCTGTGGACTCCTTGTCCATGAACAACCCCACCTGGTGGATGAATTGAGCCTCCCTTTCTGTGAATAACAGGGAATGGGGATAGGTTATTATGTTGACCCGGTAAATCAATATGAGTGTCTGAGCTATGACCATGACCATGTCCCCCTTCTCTATGTACCACAGGGACAGGTGATAAATTGCCATGTTGCCCCGGTAAGTCCACATGTGCTCCAGGTGTGTGAGATGGTCCACCAGGGTGGTTGGCTGGTCCAATCTCTCTATGTACGACAGGGATGGGTGATAAATTTCCATGCTGTCCTGGCAAGTCTACATGAGCTCCCGGACCGTGAGCCCCTCCACCAGGGCGGTGAGCTGGTCCCCTGGGGAAGTGAGCCGGTTGACCCGGTCTATGGACAACTGGAAATGGTGAGTCATTGGCATGCTGACCAGGTAAATCTACATGAGCCCCTCCTCCATGATGACCATGTTGTTCTGTAGGGCTTACAAAGCCATCACCCATGTGTAACCTAGAAGTATCCCTAGGTATAGCATGGGCACCTTTTAGAGCTTGGCCACTTCCTGCTAGACCTAACACATCAAAGGCAATCTGTCTGTCAGAATCTGAAATAATAAAAACTTATTACTCAGTACTGGCTTCCAAAATGTTATAAGCGGCTTTTTCACATTTAATATTTCCTCTGATGCGGCACAGACGTTCATTAACAATATGGACATGGATATGTTCAAGACCTTAAGCTATACATTATTAAAAACTTAAGCATTGTATATCACCGAGGGCGGATTACTTGGGAACATGGTGGACATGCTAAGATACTAAATGCTATCATTTCTTGTAAAGTTCAAGAATTAATCATCCTGATTAAAATTGGAATGAACGCTGCCAGTATTACTCTACCAATCGTCGGGAAACATGGACGGGATTGTATACGTACGGGAAATAAGTTTTAGACGTTAGATTATTACTACTAATATGGCTTTAAATGGAAATCATACGATTTTTACCCCATTTTGATATTTCAAGACATAATTTGCAAGCTTTACACTAAATGACATTTAACATAAAACGAGTTCACTTTTACAGTCAAAATAATTATTGGAAAGTTTAGTGTTGCGAAAATAAGAACAATTTTACCCATTTTAGTGTATTGAATGTACAGTAAGATGTCCTGCATCTTAAATTGGGATTCTTTAAAATGGAATACAATCTTGTTTTAGGTATTACATGTACCTCAGGTCATGTTTTGTTTATTAGAGGTAAGTACTATGATATAATAAATATGAAAACCATAAATAAAACTGTTTTCAGAAAATTACCACTTCTTGCCTAAGCAGAAATAAGTATCTGTCTAAAATTAAGCTACACAAAATATTTATAAAATGCCAGGCCAGAGTTCACACCGTGAAGTGTTTTTATGACTATTGTTTCGAAGCAGTGGATGTGACCAAGTGGTTACGACGTTGGACTTTAAATCATTGGATAGTCAGTACCGCGCTGGTTCGAATCCCATCCAAAACCTACCCCGTTGTTTCCTTGAGCAATAAACTTTATCATACTAGCTCAGAACAGGTGATCAGAAAGTGAACTCGAACGTGATTAATCTATGTTGTAAGAATTTGTTTCACAATCGACCTAAAATAAATTAGTGTAAACTAAACTATTGTTTCGATTTAGTCTTTTAGTTGTTTTGGAATGATCATTGCCGATAACATGCGCGTATTTTACTAAATATGTCACTGTATTTACATAGATCTACCCTCTCCAAGCAGATTGAACCATTTAAATGTTTTATTATATAATACATGAAAGAGAGAATCAAATTAATTATAAAATTGTATTCAATTTACTAATGAAAGTCCATACCTGTGAGATGTACTCCAGAACAATCTGTTATTAAACATAATAATGTCACAATGAGCACATGGAAATAGCGACCAGATATTACGTAACACATGTTTACACTTAAGTTGTTTCATTCACTATTCATTTTAACCTTTTCTATTGTTTTAATTCATTTTAAAATATCATTGTCCATTTAATGTTAAGCATAAAACATATAAAATTACGTCAACTATGTTTACATTTATTATTCTAGAATTAAGAGATGAAAAAACGTATACAATTATTAATGAAGTCGTACTAATTAAATACCACGATCTTTATGACAATCGATTTATAACTGAAAGCGATCTCAGTCACGAAAACGTTCGTTCGAATGCAATCGTATATGGTCGTAAAACACGACTGTTCATGATGAATTGTTGTTGAACGTAAGTCGATTTGTTTTCGGTAATTTCCCAAGCGCACGATGTTTATTATAAACCAGCGACGAATGACACAACAAAAAGAAGACATTAAAAAACAATATACATATTTTACGATGTATACTCAATCAATCAACGTACTAATTGAACCAATTAAAACATGTTCTCACAAGTATGAACGACGGTTGAGAGGAGTCTTATCATAGGGATTCGATGCAATGTCATCTCCGGACAATTTGAATTTCATCATTTAGTAAACTTTTAGTTGTTTAATTTTTTCTGCTGAGTTTAACGCCATAGCAACATATATTTTGACCATATATCGGTGGTCAGTCAACCTACTCACCGTTCCAGGAAAGGCTAAATCTCTAGATTTAGCTGTAAACCAGTAACTAAATGCATACTTTCGCCAGTGACTTATAACTGTCCTATATGATTTAGAATCAGTGATAGGAGAAAAGATGGCTGTAGAAATTGTTTTATGACCAAGCTCCGCAAAAGTATGCTCCGCCCAGGAATCGAACCATCGACACCTCGATTCTAAATTTGTGCGCTACTGTAGTTGTTTAACAGTATGTTAAGAATGAATGTTTTAAATAATAATAATGGTACCACATTAAACTGCAATATACCACAATGTCAACATATCCTGTTTAAAAATTGGCTAATTTAGCTTGTGAAAACGTAATTATTGTTAAACCGCATATCATTCATCGTCGGCAATAACACTGAACATTCATTCTGTTTCCTGTTAAAAATCTACACTTAGTCCATATATATAAGACTCATCGTAACCCTTTTCACATTGAGATTATGCTCTTACGACTCAGAATCGTTTTGTTCAAATGAAATCGAGTTACGGCGGGTATTATATATGTATACACTGTATAAGACTAATCTACACTTTGAAACAAGGCAATGTTGTAAGAATGGATGGATATCCATAGCGACAAATTTTTAAACACTTTCAGTTGCCAAAATGATATTAGTGTCGGACAGATGTTGAACATTTACAAGTTATGGATTGGTCCTTTATAGATTAATCGTATGTAATATCATATATTATCAACATTAGATAACGAAATAGCAAATGGTATTTTTGACGTTTTCATTGTTTATGACAACGCATGTAGTTTAACACCATAGTTTTTTCTGTTTCTTTTCATCGACATAAGCGTTTTATTAAAACGTGATAAATCACTTAATATTTTTTCTAACTCCATATCTTAAAATACCTATTTCTTTACGTTTAGTTGCAATATATTTAAACATAGAAAACATTAAATTTACTGTAAGCTTCACAGAACATTGATTGTGAAACATGTAGTTTGTTAGGTCCATGAAGCACGTGCTTTTCATGTTTTTTCCTGACAATTGCTACCAAAGAGTAGAATACATACAAAAGTACTTATATCTAGTCTGTAAGTATTGATTCGTTCGGCGACTTCACTTTAAAACTCGAAGCTATATATATAGTTATTGTGAGGATGTTAGTAGAGGATAGTGAAAGTGCTGATGCCACAATGTAGACATACACGCTAGTAAAATTCGAAAATGCAGTCATCACACACTGACATGAAATATATTACAAATACATGTACATGGAGTATATTGAAATAGATTTACAATGGTTGTCAACTAATTAAATAAATCAAGTAATAAAACATCAGCGCATCATACACATACACATTAATTGTGTAGTCAAAAAGTTGTTAAGTATATAAGTCCATCGTCTTAGCAATGAACTCATACATTCATTGTGTTCTGAAGAGTTCATCTGTACCAGTTAAGACATTCGAATGCAAAAAATGAAAAAAAACGGAAACTTATAAAATCCAAACTTTACAGTTCAGTCAAATAGGTTTCGGTTTTGAACAAGTATGACCAACTTGATATAAATGGAATAATGCTGGAAGTCATTTATACCTACATACAGTAAAGAAAAACACTAATAAACAGGTACATTTTGGAAATTCTAGGGGGTCCGGACCCCCCTGACCCCCCCCCCCCCCGTTAGATCCGCCTATGCAGTTTAGGTGTACATTTTCATGGACTAAAGTAGTTTCTTGCCAGTTTAAAATAATAATGAAAATAACATTGTCATTTCAGATCATGAGTCGAACCCCTATGTTGTCTGAATCAAAACCCTGGAATAATTTGATCAATGTTTTTACAAATGTATCAGCATGTAAAACAAGTAAGTTTTTATATGTTTACCATACATAAATTTGTTGATTTACAGCTTTGTTAAAACATGTAGTCTTTACGGAAGTACCTCAATCGCTCAATGTTTATACATATATAGTAAACTCATGGACAACAGACCACTCAAGTTGATTCGCAAACCAATTTATTTCTAACATGAACTATTTAAATGGTTTGTTGTTTGTTGGGTTTAACGCTGTACAAGTCATTGTATAGGTCATATCACAGCGCTAAGTCAACCTACTCACCGTTCCTGGAAATGCTGATTCTCTGAGTGTGCTGTTAACTAGTTACACATGTGCCTGACAACTGCCTTATATGAGTTAAAGCCTGTTGTAGGAGGGATATTGGTTGTAGAAATTATTCATTACCAAGCTCCTCGGAAGTATGTCCCGCCCGTGGATCAAATCTACTTTCTTGAACCATATTCCACTTTAGATTTATTAATGGTTCAAGTACTTTGAATAATCAGTGGAATAATATTTTCAGGACAGACATCTAGAGATTTTAGCCTTTTCAGAAACGGTGAGTATGTTGGCTGACCGCTGTAAAATAACCTCAACATGGCGATGCTACGGCGTTAAAACAACCAAATAAATATAATTACTTGCTCCTAACACTACACTGAGGACATCGCTTGTCGACGAATTTTTCCATTGTACATGAAATTAGGAAGGGCAATTTAAGACCATTTTCCTATTTCCCAAAATAAGAAAAACAAAAGTAAAGATATTACATTTATAAGAGTAATATAATCATTGGCACGAATGTAAGCATGTTTAATATAAGAGTAAAATCTTTCTGATATTTACTTGTATTAATTCGATCAAATTGATAGCACACCAGACTTGCAGACTAGCTTTAACAAGATTTAACCTTGTATCGGGTAATTTATCATGCTCCTATTCTTCTGATACATGTTATAAGTACAGTGTTTGGATACTAATCTATTTTCGTCCTGTAAAAATGGTTGCTTGGAAACGAACATAATATAAATTGTTTTGATTTTAGAGTGATTCATACCACATTAAACTTTTAAATATCCATTGTACAATACATTCAACAATGTAAAACGATTAGAATGCTTGCACGACCGATTCATTAAAAGTACAACAGTAGTTCAATTTAAAAACAAATTTATTAAGTTATATTCACAGAGCGTAAATAATATCATTTTACATCTCAGTGGCTAATATACAACGTCCAGTGGAATATACAACATGCTCATTGGCATGTACAATTCTTAGTGTTTTATCCGAAAATTCCCCCAAATCTTAACTGCTGTGGTGGCATCATCATAACCCCACCCGATACTGGACCACCGCCGAATGTTCTAAATGTTCCACCGCGACCATTTGTCAAACTACCCATTGCTTGTTGAACCAGATTGTTAATTAGACCACCCGTACCACCACTATTAGCTCCGCCTCCTCTGAAACCTCTATCCCCTCTGAAGCCCCCACCTCCCCTAAAATCTCTGTCTCTGAAACCTCCACCGTCTCTGAAACCTCCACCGTTTCTGAAACCGCCGCCATCTATAAAACCTCCACCCCCACTGTTAACACCTCCTCCAATAACCACTCCACGACCACCACCAAGAGCTGAAAGCAGACCATTTATCGTATTGCTTAGGACTGTATTAACCTGATTTCTTTGGTTGCCATGGTCCCATTGATTTCTGTGATCCCTTGAATTGCCATGATCCATGTGATGTCCGTGATCAGCTGGCACAGGCACAGGTGTCGTCGTCGTCGTTGTTGTTGTTGTAGAAGCGGTAGTAGTAGTAGTTGTTGTTGGTTTTGGTACATCACGAAAACGGTCCGACTGATGAAATTGTTCAGAGGGAGGAACACCTCCTCCCCATTGTCCACCTCCATCACGCCATGGATCCCTGCGCCCTCTATCAATCCATTGGCCTCTGTCACTCCACCTATTTCTATCTCCCCATTGATTCCATCGTTGTTGATCTTCCCATCGACGTCTCTCCCAAGGGTCTGGACCAGGTCCAAACTGAGGATCATGTGGAATGCGTGGATCAATATGCCTGTCTGTCCAAGGATCACGTGGTATTGGTTCTGGTTGTGTAACTGATGTGTGGTGTTGATTTCCACGTGAAGTTTCAACATGATGACTTGTTTTTGGTCTCTGATGAGGCACAGTTGGTTCAGGTATACCCTTAGGAGCAGGTTTTACCACAGGCACTAGTTTAACAACAGGCTGTCTGTCGCCACCTATCACTATCTGTATATCATGCGCATTCGATGTACCGCCTGATTTTACTGGGATGACTCCTGTTCCTACATGTCCTGGTATACCATGATCTATGGGTAATGGTTGTCCTTCTCTATGTACAACAGGCTCACCATCAATTGGATTACCATGCTCACCAGGTAAGTCTATATGTACTTGGCCTAGATGTTTACCATTAGATGACCCATGTGAGTCTGTTTGATGTGACTCAGGAAATGGCTGTACTGGGAGACTAGGTCCCGGATTAACTTGCCCTGGAAGACGAAGTTGCGGAATGGGTTGATTTGGAAGATGAGGTTCATGAATGGGTAATGGTTGTCCTTCCCTATGTACAACAGGCTCACCATCAATAGGATTACCATGCTCACCAGGTAAGTCTATATGTACTTGGCCTAGATGAATGCCACTAGATGACCCGTGTGAGTCAGTTTGGTGTGACTCAGGAAATGGCTGTACTGGGAGACTAGGTCCCGGATTAGCTTGCCCTGGAAGACGAAGTGCTGGTAAAGGTTGATTTAGAAGATGAGGTTCATGAATGGGTTGAAAAGGTTGCACTGGTAGATGAGGTTCCGAAATAGGTACCACAGGAAGGTGTGGCTCGGGATGAGGTTGTACGGGAAGATGATGATCCACATGAGTATCGACTATTTGGCCATCTGGTGATATTTCGACAGGCGTATTTTGTTCACCGATTACAAAGCTTCCAAGAAATGTTCCCATTGAACCTGGCTCAGCTCCACTTGTTGGGAGAGCTGATTCACTTACTACATTAGAATTTTGTCCAAAAGCACTGTTCGAAATGGGATTTCCAAAGATATCAGCCACACCAACTAAGTTTCCAATATCTGGTCTTGTTTGTCCTTTAGTATTAGATTGATCATTGACACTTGGCGCTGGCGGGTCTGGTTGTGTTTGAATGACGGGTGTACCACTCTCACGTATTATGTCACTCAATGAGGGAATTTTAAAGCCTCGTCGAGGTCTAGGAATACCTGGAATAGTAAATAAGAAAAAAATGATGAAACAGTGTCCCTTTTACAAATGCATCTAAACATTGAGTACTTATTGACAATTGCTATTTATTACCAAATACATTGTAATTATGAAAGATTGAGCAATCTTGTGCGTGTTATCGTATTATTTATAAAATGTGCTCACAAAGTTAATGTTTGCTAGGAATATTATACAGTTACTTGTGGTCAAACTGATTTCAAAGCAGAAATGTTTTATGCACAGCACAGTTAGAAGCAACCTTTTGATAACCATTTTAAATCCTGACAAAACATTTTATTTATTACATCCAGTTTAAATGTACTTTATAAAAACACGTTCTAATGAAAATTGTTAAATAGACACTTTTACTGACGGTTCGTTATTATCAATGGAATAAAAACAGCATGTATATAATTTATATATTACTATGTATTATTGCTTATAGATATTATTAACATAATTTCAAACTCTGAAATTGTTAAAAGATCGTGAAAAACAAAACATTCAATCAGACACAAGGTTTCTTATTTTTCCTGTGGTTATAAATAAAGTTGTGTGCTAGGAATGTAAGTTTTATACTACGTTTAACAGGTTTCCAAATTAACAATATAAATTATATAAGACTTACTAAAATCAAAACATAGCACAAGTCATTGAAAAATAACTGTAAAATCTTACCGTTTTGGCTTTGACCAAATATTCCATCAAAACATAATATCGTGGTAATCAATTTCAAGTAAATCATTATAAATTTCTTTACATTTTATTTGTTAGAAAAATGAATTTTTATGTGTGTATATTTATATAATCCTGAAGCCCCATATATTTGTAACGTAAGCGCTTGGTTACGTATATAAAATCAAGCGTTTGTAACATCATGATGGATGAACAAAGTAAAATAACAATCAATCAAAAAGTTGTTAATAGTTAGTTTGAACTCAATATAAATGAGTGTATAGGAGACTGTATGCAGTATTTGTTATAGTATTACTTTTATGTTTACTGTGTGTGAATGTAAACATCGTGTGTTCAACGTAACACTGTCGTATCTGAATTGTTCAAACATGAATTTACAAACATTTCACGTACATGCATCGATCAAGCATTACCAAGGTACTTCATTAAAAAGGTACATAAAATTTAATACAGATTTACTAAAAAGCGATAAAATCATTGTTTTTCTTCTTTTGAATTATGCATATATTTATTTACAACAATATATACTATTATATAATGATAATTCAATAACTTGGTGTGTTTGTGTGATGGTGAGTAAAAGATAAACAATGAATACTTGTATATAAGATGTACTATTTTTTGTATTTCAAGATGACCGTCTCGGCTTATCAGTTTAACTGAATTCCTTTCTTTAATAATGGTTCAATGCAGTTTATCATTATAAATTATAATACATTATAAATTAATACATGTAAATGACAAATGTTCATGTGCTGCCACTACTATTATGAAAGACGTAGGACCATCTATTCATAGCACAATGTATTCACTTTTGTAATGAAACGAAAGTACCAAAACCAACTTCTAATCTTTTTGGTTTGCTCAGAAATGCCAATGTTGTTTTCAAATGAACATTCGTTTACCTTTTATAACATTCGCATGAACCTGAATTGTACACAGCACAATACGATTTGTAAGGTATAGGAACACATGTGGAGTTTGTTAACAATCGTGACAAAAGATGCTAAATTTGTCTGTAGATCATTATTTATTTTATTACATAAAATTTGTTAGACCATAACATTATTTGCGTAGGAAGTTTAAAGCAAATGTTTTATTACTTGTAACATAAAAAACATAAATGTAAGCGTGTTATCATTGTAACAAGTTAGTACAACATGCAAAGGTAAAATATAGAAATATTTACAGCTTAAAAATTATCCTTAGCTTCCCATTCCGTATTCAAATTCGTTAACTTTAGTTAATCATGATTCTTCCTACAATAGCTTCAAATTCGTTAGCTTAATATAATTATGTTTCTACCTACAATGACTTTATCGTTTCTAGCTTTAAAGCTATCTTATTCAAAACGAACAATTCGTCTTTAAAACCCAAATAATTGTTATGATATTGATAGCTCATAGAACATTATCCATGAAACATTCCGTGTCCCCTCCCAGCAGGTCCAAACACGCGAGCGCCTATAGTACCCCCTGCTGTTTGCACAAGTGAATCAAGTAATGTTCCTCTTCCTCTTCGGCCACCTCTGCCCCTATGGCCACCCCTGCTATTCTGTCCTCCTCTGCCCCTCTGACCACCTCTGCCCCCCTGACTATCTCTGCCACCCACACCACCTCTGTTTTCACCCGCACCACCCGTTCCTCTCCCCTGACCTACACTATCTCTACCTCCAATGCGACCTCGACGTCTACCTATTCCACGTCCTCGACCACCGTTCCTTCTTCTTGGTAGTCTATTTCTTATCTCTACGTTTTCTGTTGGTGAGGATTCAAATATTGCATATGGTATTCCAAGCATTTCTCCAAGACGTTTCATTTGCACTGACATAACGGGGTCGATTATAGGCCCTGCTTGATGTCCTGCACCAACTGTATTATGAGAAATAATATCGGGTGATACGTGCATCTCAGTTCTTGTTGTTTCTATAAATTCTGGATGTAAAACATGATGTACATCAGTATTGAGTGTAGCTATGTTCGAATGGGTTTGTCCAATAGACGATTCCAATGGTAGTCCTGAACTATCGTGTAATGAATGTGGATCAGCATGGACTGTTCCCGTATCGTGTATTGGGTTTATAGCATTATGCATACCTTCTAGATGAACCGAATGTTCCACTGACTTGACCTGTTCTATAGAAGTCCCCAGTGGGACCACTGGAAGATGATCTCTTAAAGGGTGTTCTTCTCTATGAACTACCGGAGAACCATTCAATGGATTACCATGCATACCTGGCATGTCAATATGAACCGATCCTAACAGTGCCCCTCCTGGAGAAACATGCGGGTCATGAGAATCCCCTAGAGGTAAACCAGGATTGCCATGAACTGAAGAACCGTGTTGAATTGCAAATTCTACTGGGTTATGCTCAATAGGATTTCCAGAATGTGAAGAGGCATGCGGGTCATGAGAAATCCCTAGAGGTGAACCAGAATTACCTCCAATTTGAGTGCCAGGTTGGATTGGCAATTCTACTATGTTAGACTCCATAGGAAGTCCAATATGTGATGCCTGATGCAATTGATGGCTAGGAGGATGAACCTCTCTGTGAACTACGGGAGAACCATTTAGTGGATTACCATGCATACCTGGCATGTCAATATGAACCGATCCTAACAGAGCCCCTCCTGGAGAAACATGCGGGTCATGAGAACTCCCTAGAGGTAAACCAGGATTGCTTTCTATAAGAAGCCCATGTTGAATTGGCAGCTCTATTGGGTTAGACTCAATGGGAATTCCAGAAAGTAATCCAGAAGGATGTTCCTCTCTATGAACTACGGGAGAACCATTCAATGGATTACCATGCATTCCTGGCATGTCAATATGAACCGATCCTAACAGGGCCCCTCCTGAAGAAACATGCGGGTCATGAGAATCCCCTATGGGTAAACCAGGATGGCCATTAATTGAAGAACCATGTTGAATTGCAAATTCTACTGGGTTATGCTCAACAGGATTACCAGAGTGTGATTCTTGAGGGAAGACGTCATGAAGCAAATGACTGTCAGGAGAGTGTTCTATTCTATGAACTACAGGAGCACCGTCTATTGGATTACCGTGTTCCCCTGGCATGTCAATATGAACCGATCCTAGCAGGGCCCCTCCTGAAGAGACATGCGGGTCATGAAAACCTCCTAGGGGTAAACCTGGACTACCTCCGATAGGTAATTCAGGATTACCTCCGGATGATGGAACAGGTGACAAGTTATCATTTGAAAGTACAACATTTTGCCTTGCAGTATCAAAGGGCATAGTCGGAGCTTCAGAGCCAAACAAAGCCTGTCCGGGTAAAGTTAAGGGAGGCAAGCTGTTTAGGTTTGTCATTGAAACTGGTAGTTGTCTTTGTTGCCTTTGTACACCGGGAACAAATCGACCGCTTGATACAACCTGTCTAGGAGTTTCGATCGGAATTTCTACAGGTATAAATGAACCATGATGTCCACTTTCCACATGGTTATTAACTTCTCCAATTTGACTTCCTGCTCCCAAATTAACAGGCGTTCCAATTTCAACACCCAGACCTTGATTATTTGTTATACCCATGTTACTACTAGGTGCAGCACTCCCGAGTATGATACCACTGGAATGACCGTCATGTGATAATCCATCACTCCTTGGGCTGGCTACATCTTGAGAGTGTGAAGAACCACCTGCATCAACCATTGGTGACGTTCCAAATACTGAAGCTTCTAGTGCTCGATTGCTCCGTAGTAAGTTTGCGATTTCATTCGCAAGAAAATCAGCATGTACTGCACCATCTGCAATTAAAAGAATAAATGACATTGAGATGTCAACGAATGTATAATACGTGTCATGTAGGAGTTTATGTTTAAGATCTCTGTAAATTCTTGACTTAATGCAAATACATACATACATTCTGCTTTGGATCTAAGCATGTCCGATAATATATTACTATGAAATTGTTATAATGAATAGAATCTAGCGTCAATGCAGCTGTTTAAAAGTGAAGCTAACACTTTTTAATGTCCCGGAGTATTCCTATACATTTGCGAATTATCGCATTATAAAATATGTTTTTAAGAAACGACAGTTATACTTCGTTTTTTCTCAACTGTCTAAACATGAATAATTTCACGGTGACTTCGTGCTATTTATTTTACCCTCGTGATATAGTGTATTCAATCACCGTGAAATTATACAATCTTTAACAGTTGAGAAAAAATAGACTATACCAAATTTCTGCCATTCATAACCCGAATTGAAAAAAGTACATGTAGTGTCACGGTAAAATGTGAATTTAGATGTCACCAACCGCATTAATCATACATAAGATTGCATAACTTAAATTCTTACAAAATGTATGATTGAACTCCCATATTGGTGCAAAGAATTTTGATTAAAGCATCCGAGATAAATGCACATTTCAGACTACAAATTATTAAAGAGTAAAATCAGATTTAATGATGTAGTTTGTTTAAAGGAGCACAATGCGAAATAGATTGACATGAATTATGATTGTTGTGATATTTTTTTACCAAATGAGTTGGCAATGCAATGATAAATTGTGACAAAACTTGAACAATTTATCAAATACACATGCCGATATAACTATTTCAAATGCAAGTGCCAGAACGTATAATTATAATGAATATATATATAAAGATAGTCTCACCTATAGCGCCTTGTCCTAAACATCCTTGTATAATAGAAACACAACAGAGGAAACCCAAATACATTTCTTACAATACTTTTAACTTGATGGTTCTACACAATTCATTCAGATTAAAAGTTTTCAAAAAGTTGTGAAACATATATTTGATATACGACACTTTCACAGTTACTTAGTTTATAAAAACAACAACATTCTTTTAACACTTTGATCGATGACATAAGGTGATGAACAAAATAGCTCCAACCCAAAATTTGTATAATTGATGTCAACTTTAATAATAAAAATAATGTTTTATTTTTTAAATTACTTAACTTTTTTATGTTCATTCATTTGTTGTATCAGCCTCATTATGATTCACGCAGTTTATTTAAATTTCTACTAAATTGTTTTGACAAGTTGTGTTTTATTGCTGAATAAAAGCGTCAACTAATGAGGACAATAGTTGTTCCCAAATTATAATTTATGTAAAATCATTTAGTGTGAATGTTCAACTGTGTAACTGTGCCCGCAGTTATAATTATAAACGGGCATGTTTGCATAGTAAATGTTACTCTTAAAATTAAGTTTCGTTTAGTTTAGATAAAATATTTTATTGACATCTTCATGCACTGTCCAGACATAAAACTTACTCGCGCATTCCAATGAATATATTCTCCATGGATTGTATGTACCTTTTCATTAAAAAAATCTAATAAATCTATACATTTTAAACCTTTTTTTCTCAGGTATCTCAGGTTATTTTTAATTCAGATGTCCACGTTTAGATCAGATTAATGCAGATTCCTGATTTCTAGTGTCTCAAAAATATGCTTTACTAACGTAACCGAATACTCAAATGCTATTCGATGTACCGTTGACTTCGTTAAATGTAATTTAAATTTGCTAACGAGGTCGAGTGGTTATGCTTGGTCACCTCCTTCAAATCACTGTATATTTAAGTTAAAGAAGAATTGCTATTTTCCGCACCATGTACCGTAGATCTGTTTTTGAAAGAGGCATTTGCTTTCTAGGGATTTGAGTCTAGTAATTTGATTAGATGCTTTTGGAAACTGTTCCCCTTATATGACTGTGTAAACTTTAAATACATCACAAGCAGTTTTCCAACATTTTCTGGTGTCGTTACATTGTACCTGTAGATCTTTTTGAAAAACTACATTTGTGTCAGCTAGTGGCAATTATTTCTTTAATGTATCTTACAGGTACACTCACAGGAACATACAAAAAATGGGAATAAAAACATTGCATTGGTAAATTGTACTATAATTTTATTAAATAAATACAAAAATTAAGTGAATATAACAAACAAAGCTAAAGTATGCACTATACATAAAATATCACAGTACGTATAGCAATGAAATGTATTTAATACATCTCATTTATAACAATAAAATATTGACCAAATGTACATAAAAATTACTTAATGATAGTTACTATACGAGTTTACGTAAAACTATCACAACAAATGTGGCACAACCAGGTCTTTTTTAACTTCTACTTATTGCCTTCTTCTACCGTAAGAGACAGGAAGACTGAGTACTGGTCTTTGTACTGGCCTTACACGATGTGATCTGACCTGAGAAGGATGTGAAGAACCACTATGACCACTTAATGTTTTCAAAGCAGTGTTCACTAGTGACCCAAGAAGTCCTCCACCTTTTGATCCACCACTTGTTAGAGAGGAGCCAAGAACTGATCCCAATTGTCCGAAAGGATTTCGCCGAGATGACTGAATCAAAAGTCTGGGAGAGTGGCTTCGTACACCTGTATTATGAAGATGTATATGCTGCCCTCTATGGTCGATACTAGCACTTGCAGTAGCACTGGCACCACCGGCTCTGGCAGTTGCAATTGCGCTCACTCTGGGTCGTACAGGTAAAACAGCTGTTGGTATCCCAAGAAAATCACCAAGAGATCCTCCAGAGCTCTCAACTCGGGGTGCAACATGTTCATGTCCGACTCTTGTACCAGTGCTTGCTACGCTTCTGACGTTAGCTAAAGTAGCCGAAGGTATTCCTAGAATACTGCCAAGAGATTCACGCTTTGGTGGAACTGCTACATTACGAGATCCCTTAGCAACTCCGGTTGGTATCACAGTACCTCTTCTTCTTCCGATATAACCAGTTTGTCCTATGGCAGACTGATGACGTTTTATTGCATTTCCTAGTTCTTTAAGTGAGTGTGTAATTGATGTATGACCTCCTATATTGGGCTTGTTTCCTGGAACAGTTTGATGTTGAGGTATTCCAACATTAGGTTTGCTATGCAACTTTGGTGTTTCATGAAGTAATATACCCTTATGTTCTGTGTCCTGATTGAAAACTGGAGGTGATACATGTATGTTAGTTATTGGCACAACAGGTTTAATGTCAGAGATAACTGGATGTACGTCTGGTAATGATGGTTGTATGATTACATCTCCAGAATGAGCAGGCTTGACCTGGTGGTGAACGTCAATACTATGATTTATAGTTTGTCCAATAGGCACAGCATTGACCGGATGATGAGCATCTATGTGACCTTGAGGTACATCAGGTATTGGGTTTGGAAATACAGGCAATGTTGGTTTACCAATTTGGACGCCACCATGATCAACAACTGGTCCAATAGGCACAGCGTTGACAGGATGCAGTGTATCTAAATGACCATGGGGTATGTCAGGCTTGGGATCTGTTATGATTGGTAATATTGGACTATCAATTTGGACCCCTCCTAAAGGGTTTCCTAGTGATATTTCGACACCATTACTTGTATTGATATGCTCATTTACTGGATTTGTTTGCTGATTGTGTTGACTTTCAATTAAAACGGATGGCTGCTTTGTTAACTGGGGTACTACTTCTTCGTTCACAGGTACAAATTCGCCGATTGTAGGACTAGTGGGTAATGATGAAATTGGTACAAAATGGTCATTTGTTGGAACAATATTGTCTGGAATAACATTTGTTGAAGGTATATCAATGGGTTGATGAATATCTGTCACTGTCGGGTCAAAAACGTTTTGATGAGAATCTGGAACCAAGTTAACACTTGGTCCCGTGTTAAATCTCCCACTGAATGGATCAATGGCAGCTAAATCATCAAACCCGTGTCGTAGGTCTACAGTGTTTGAATCAGTAAAATGTACATTAGAAGCATGGAAAATATTAGGAGTATTATCAATCGGTACTTGGTCAATAAAACTTGGCGCATTTAGGTTTACGTCAGTGAAATCGGGAACACTGGGATTGACACCAATGTCAGTAAAAACTGGGGTAATAGCGGTGTTAATACCCGTGTCAGTGAAAGCAGGGACATCTGGATTGAAACTATTATCAATCGGAATGAGGTTGTCTGAGGGAAAAGGTGTTACATCATTCAAATCTATTGGATTACGAATAGGAATAGAGTTAGTCAAACCCGTTGTAATAACAGGTATATCTGTTTGAACTGTCGGTCCTAGGCTCAAACCAGGATTGCTTTGTAAGTCATCAAAACCAGTACCGGTAGTAGGAAACATTTCATTTTGTTGAAGATTATGTACATTTGAAGCATGGAATATATTATCGACATTTGCCATTACTGGAACGTTCTGATTAATCCTGTCTATTGTTTCTACACCAGCAACATTTTCACTTAATGTAGGAATGTTGGTATTATCTAATGGTATATCTGTATGTTGAGCATGACTATTAGCAAGTCCAATTTCTGTTCCTGAATTAACGACAGGAGGACCAGTGTTAAAGTCAATCATTCCTAAATCAGAACCAATGGGTGCCTCGCCAAAATGCACCACAGCGAACGAATTATCATTACCATGATCACCTGGTAAATCAACGTGTAAGCCGGTCGGATGTGGAACTGGGTTTCCATGAATATCGGTTAATGGTGCATTGCCAGTTTCGCCGTTGTTTCCAACAGGAGAGGTAGCGACAGGAATGTGATCAGAGTGATGATTATCAGGTGTTGCTCCATGATGCGCATGCGTGTCAACAGGAAGAGATGTACCTTGATGATGATCAATATTGGATTGTTGATGTGTTTCACTTGCTTGATGATGATCACTGGAGGTGGATCCAGGTGTTTCGGGTAAGGAATTAAACCTGGTACTTTGTGCTAAATGATGTTCAGTGCCTGGTAATTCTATAAAAACATCTCTTGCTGAATCTATGGCTGATACTTGAGTTTGTTCAAATGGGTTACTAAATGCAGTTTCGATAAAGCCGTCTGGTAATACACCAATGTTGGCGGAACCTAGGTTTTCTAGACCCATTTGAGAAAACAGTTGGATTGAACTGAATCCATCACCATTTATGAACCCATCGCTGAATGGTACACCTTGATTAGGTCCACCAATGTCACTAAAACCATCCCCTAAAGGTACCCCCTGGTTGGACCCCATGTCTATGAAACCATCACTGTTAGGTGCGCTCATATCATGACTTGTGTCAACAATACCAATTGGAGTTCCACTGCCATCAGGAGATTGTTGTAAGTCAGTTATGGGACGTCTATGTAGATGAGTACTTGTGTCCATAAGTACCTCTGTCAATGAAGGTACACGAAAACCTCCCCGGCCTCTTGAACCTATAATAGATAGAAAACTTGTCTAATATTTGCACTTGACTGTCTATACAATACAATTTAGCATAACGCAACACATTTTAATACCATATAATTATAATTGATAAATTATTTTTAATGATAAACCCTTTGTTTTAGAGACAGTAACAAGTGTATAACATGTTGAATCCCTATCTTGGATAAATATTGCTGAACACAAATGATGAATTAACAACCAAAGAACCCTGATTCACTAGAAATAGTACATTATATTGTGTATCTATAGCGTGTTATATGTTTTATCTTCCTATAGCATATTCCCGATGTCATGATTAACAAATCTAACATGTTAAAGCCTTAACCAGTCTGATCATGCATTAGTTAAAGAATGAAAAACAAATGTATAAATACATATTACCTAAATATATACGTGTTTGATGCAAGTGAATATATGTCAATGCAATAAAACATAGTTATATTGAACGTATATTTAGCTAAGGTGTCATATTATCGTTCATAGCAATGAGAACTTTGTTGATTGTATATTATTATCAAATGATTTAAGACTGATCTACTTGATGCAATGTAACATCAACGCAAATGTGGTTTCAAAATTCCAATCAATTTCATTGAGATTACTTTGATTGATTGTCATCAGTTAAATTATTTTTAAAAAACTCACCTTGTCCAAAACTTGTGCGTAAATCACATGCTGCTAGAATAAAAACCAAAAATAATGTCTTCATTTTTTTTCAATTTCACGATTAGATTATTTCTTTCTATATCCTGGTTACTGTATTGATATTACATCCTAATAAACTAACTTTTCTTCATGCATGTATTTTATATCATGATCAAAGCGCGTTAAAACCAAACATTTACGTCATCGTGATTAATGTCAAGCGTTTGTTAACTAGAACGTCACTCTCTCGATCAAGTAATTATGAACGTTACGCTATGTAATTGCGGTGTGTTATAAAAAATAAGCAATTTCTCACGTGCTGTTATTCATTTGTCTTGATGATAATAATGACGTTTAATTTATGTACGACTTTGATTCGTAGTAAAACAAATGTTCAATTATCGAATTATTCTCTATATCTATACTGAATATATCTATAATTGAACTAATGCATTCTCGAGGCTGTTGGTGTAGCTGTCTACAGAGTTATTTTCTTTGATGAATTCCCCTGTATGATATATTCATAGCAAATACCAAATAAATTTTAGAATTAAAACTTTTGAAATGTTTGAGATCGAAAACTGTCTCAACGTGCTTGGATGGAAATTTTGACGAGTCAAACATGTTTGAGTTCGAGTAGCCGCGTATATATTGAATATGAAATTTGTTAAATCTAAAACTACAGGTTGGTCAATGGTCATGTATTACTTACAGCATTTTTTCTTTAATACTGCATTAACTTTGTTCATATGTGTAAATTTAACATGCTGTACTTAATGGTGCATACTTTGTTATGCTCTTAAAATTGATTAATGTCTTTGTAACGATCTTGGTTCGATTCGTGGTATTGAAAGATAATACATGTACCATCCCTTGGGTATTGTGAAAAAATGATTATTGTACTCTTTATTTTGAGAAAATGTTGGTTCTTTGTGGCACGGTAAGCAAGTACTGATACAGGAATCTGTGAACGATTGTATGGTTTACGTCCGTTTTTTAATAGCTTAAAATGTTACAAACATTTTATTATTAAAATCTATATAAACAAACAAAGGACATAAAATGCAAACGATGCATAATGTAAACATCGTAGCTAAACATCATGTTTAGTACACGAACATTGTCTGCTGTCTAGTCATGCATGTTCGTTCAAATTGACAACTTATACATAATGCTGTGACATCATCAATTGATAGGTTTTACTTGATTGGTGAAGACCATAAATTGATCATATGTTATTTTAGGTGATCGCCCTGTGATGACGTACACAATATATATATATAACAAGAGGGAGAGAGAGAGAGAGTGGATATTATTTGGACAATTCATGAAAATCAATTAATCTGGTCATTCATTTATATGTTTATATCACAGTTTATGTATTGTGGCGATGGTTTCACGCTTGTCAAAGAATGTTGTGCGTAAAGTCATTTTGACCAATAGAAAGTTGTTCAACAGAGGTTATAAAACACTTGTTTATTAGTGCTGTGGTAATTAAACTGCCTCCTTAATTCATCACGTCAAAATTTACCTTATAGCATATTTATTTTATCAAACAAGGGGAATACCCTTTCATTGTTGCAACATCAGAACTTCATTTTTTTGTTCTTTTTTTTTGTCGCTGAAGTTTTGTGTGCCTTTTTCAATAATCAGTTATATTAGGCTGACAGTGTCCCTAAACATCGCTTTATTTGAAACATATCAGTGTGCGTAGAGTAAAAGTTACTTGTATATCCTTATGCATTGTAACATGAATAACTTAGGCCTATCTACAGAAACTTTGACAAAACAGTGACACACACGAATCTCTTCACAAACGGAAAATGTTCTAAAGTTGCCTCAAAATATTAGTGAAATAACAATACAAAAAGAAGTCCAGAATGATTTTTCAAAGTAACTAGACATTATTCCAAATGATCATTATTTTACGTCACGAATATGAAACGTAAATTCAATCTGGCATAAATTTATCAATCAATTTTACCTTGAATCAAGGTCATATGTTGATTGTTCTATAACATGCGTCCTCTATCTTATATGAGAATTGTTATTGATTGACCAGTTTTAATTAAACATTAATATTAAACATTTAGCAATCCACATTTCATGCGTTTGTTACATCACTTTAATATATATTGTATAAAAAGTAATGAAACATTTCATTGATGTACATTTTATGAAAACTGAAGATGCACTTTTAGATAGTGTATATTGTTTTATTTTAATGCGAAAATATAGAATACAAAACTTTACTCAGATAAATTGAGAACATTTGTATTTTTGTTGCATTTAATCTTTATATATATACCGGTTTAAAACCGTAAATGGCCGTTGTTCCATATACTTTCCGTATTATTGTTCTGTATTATGGTTGTATATATTGTGGTATAATATAAGCATAAGTCAAATGACTAGTTGATATTTTGAGACAATTATCCTGTAGAAACTGTTTAAATGTATTAATATGCTCGGAATACTTGTAACTTCTCACATAAAACTACATCAATTTGAGTATAGATATGTCTCTATCACCTTATTGGGTTATTCGATGTATTAGTTTCTATAAAATACATTTACATTGCTGCCACACAGACAGGTAAATTGGAAGAAACAACTTTTTACAAATTTAAACGTTCATTGCCATTAGTTTGCTTAGATGTCGTTTATATCCAATTTATGGTCCTTATAACATAGGTAGTTCGCACCGTATGAGCGACGATACCGTGTACGGTCTTTAAACCAACCGCTGCTAACCGGAAGTAGAAATATAAACAGTATGGCGGCGAAGAGGTTGTTTTGAAAAGATTGCTGTGAAATAACTGATGATATTGCTTTTGTTTTCACATTGCATGCTTCAATTCTCCATGAACTAATGTATGCTATTGTTTTCTTTGAAATAACATCGACTTTAGATAACTAAAGGCATTTATCTTGCTATAAATTTGAAATGTTTATTGTCGCGAAATATTGACCAGTTCAGACCTGTCCGTCTATTTCTGTGCCTTTATTATTCTCAAAAGTATACGAATGCATTAGTTCATTGTTGTGTTGTTTTTGCTTTTTTATGATTTTGCGATTAATTATCTCTGTTTTCAATCATTTCCAACCCATATTTCAATGATATGCTATTCATTTTGATTATTAGACACATTTTGTTCTGGCTACACAGTACACTTGGTTTTGTCTCTGCATGTATCATTGTATGTTGCCAATTTGCTGTCCATTCTTAATCATATGCATATGATCTGATCATCCCCCTTTCTTAGAGTTAATTTAAACTTTTTTGAGCCTGTTGTTTGCTATATAATCATATAAGAACTCTTTATTGTGAGTCTATGTTTTAGAATCAAGATACTTTACACAATTTTTATTTTCTTATGGTACAGTTACTCTAGCCTTGGAATCTAGAGTTCTGGGAGTGACCTAACTCTGGACAATCCAACAAAGCGAGGCTTGTGTTACAGAAGTTTTATAATGATTCTAAAAAATCATCTTAAAAAATATTGTAAACCATACTTTATTCTTATGGTCCACCTTGTCGGGACAATGGTCCGCTTTGTCCCAAATTATGGTCTACTTTGTCAAAAAATAAGGTCTGCTTTGTCCAAATTATGGTCTGCTTTGTCGTGGTCTGATTTGTCTCGTGGTCCGCCTAGTCCCTAATATGTTACTGGCTACTTCATTGATAAATAGATTGCTTCATTTAATTGAAATTTCCTTTAATACTGCATGTGTGCTTTATATATAATTTGTGCTGTGATTATTGCTAACCAGGTACTATTTGCACATTTGTAAATGTTTGATTAACCTGTTCACTGCAAAAATAGTACTAATAGTGTTTCATTTTTCTGCATATTATCTTATTTTATAAAATACATACATACACATAACAGCTAAATCAGTCAATGTGATTAAATAGTGTTAGTCTAAGTAGAATGTATGCAGTTCATAGAATAACATTTTTGATTACTATTTCTTATAACTTATCAAGTGCTCACTTTCAAAGTCAAGAGTCATTGATTCTTCAGGCAAAATTTTCAAGAGTCCAAGTGGATTTTTCAACAATTATGTAAAATTTTCAGTATTCAATGTGTTATTTAAATTTATTAAGTAAAGTAAATTATAACATAATGAAACATTGTCTATATTTCATATATTCTCTCTCAGATTATCAAGGTCATTTCAAAGAATGGCTTCTGATGATGAAACTCGCCAGCCAGACATGGCATACACAGAAACTGACATGTCACAGCAGAGTGAAGAAATTCTCAGATTTCAAGAAGGATCTCTTCATTTCACATATGGCCAGGTTTGTGGAAAAAAATTGTTTAATTATTCTGTATGTGGTGATTATTCTAGAACCTAGAAATGGGCAGGAGGCAGAAAATAAGACAGGGCACAGAGGAGAGTTAAAGTTATAAGTAACTTTTACTGCATAGGAAGAAGGAAAAAGGGACAGGGAGGAAATATAAGGGGCATGTTGTATCTTTCTGCTATTGTACTAAAGAATAATCACTATTGCATTTATTATTAAATGATTAATAGTTCCATGTGAAAGTTTTCAGTCAACTGAGTAAACTGACGTATCATCTTAAAAGCTTTCAGTACTGATACTGTCTTAATCTACCTTCATTAACTTGTTTGAATTTAAAGCCAGAATTAATGTCTTTCAACTTATTGAATTAAAAGCGGTTAACTTCAAACTATTTTGTAATTGCTCAATAATACAAAAAAATTAGTTGTCAAGAGTGATAAACATTACAACAAATTGCATTAAGAAGGCGCTTATATTCTTGTTTCATCTTTATATACATCTTAATTATAAATTATTATGTTTCTTATGTATGTGAACGCATCTAATAAATTCACTCTATGTTTATAGGGAGCCAAACAAGATCTGTCCTATTCACCTGATGTATCTAGAGATTGGAGAACACCAGCTTTGTCTCCTGGCCTTGATGATACAGGTAGAATACGTATAGATAATAATCAATTAAAAATACAAGTAAAACAATTGACAGCTGATCTTCAAACTGAACAGGGTGAGTAAAAGTTGAATTTAGGTTTGGCTGTTTAAAAAAGTGGTTACAGTTTAAGGCCTGATTTTTCTTGATTTTTTTTGGGGGGTGTACATTGCATCTCAACAATTGTGCTGAAAGGATCAACTTTTATATTTAATGTTGTCGATAGAATAAAAGATATTTTATATTGAAATAAAATGCTATTTTGAAAAACAATCCTGTGAATATGCACTGCTTTATGATGTTATATATGTGTCTACATTGGCTGCAAATGAATAAGAATTTAAAATGAATTAATGAAAATACAAGGGCTCAGCATTAATTGTTGAAGTAGTTTCCTGGGTTTAATGTTGAGCCCTGCTATACAAGAAAGTATTTTTGGCTTTTCTAATTTTCCACGTTTCAACGTTTTGTAGTAATATATTTTTCAGAACTTATTGTACAGTTTATGTTAATGTTATGGGTAATGTTATTCTATTATGTTTATTTTAGATACTGTATCAAATTTGAGAAAGAGATTAAATGCAATTGAAAGAGATAGACTTGATTCTGTTACTAAAGCAAACAAAGAGGTAATATCATTTTACTTATACTAAAACCTGTGATGTTCCTATGTCATTATCAGCAGTTTGACAAATGCAGAAGATGATGGTGTCATTTAAAAATGCATTGCCTTAGCTTAAGTTAGCTATGCATACATGTTTAAATCTGTAAAATAGAATAACTTTAAATGGAAAAACTGACCACTAATTAAACTTGGTTAAAACTACAATTGTTTAGTTACATATCTTGCAGCTTAGGCTTAGAATGGAAGAAAAAAGGAAGCAGACTTAAAATTGATTTGAATTATTCATGTAGGTATGTAATAAAGTTGTAAGGTGATGTTTTTTTAATTAAGCTTAAACTGAGAATTGTTAGTTTAATATAACTTTAAAATGTAATATTTCATATTTTACAGGTGACTGAATTAGAAAGTCAAATAGCCAAACTGAGAGCTAACTTGGAGAAAGGAGAAGCCTCCAAAGCTAATTTAGAATTTGAACTTACTAGAGCTAAAAGAGATCTAGCTCAACAGAAACATTCTGCTGCTAGTAAAGAATCTACACTGGAAGAATCCAATAAAGAATTACAAGGTTAGTAGGTTCAGGCTTAAAAAAACTTATTTCTATTTCAGATTTCATCTCCCCAAAAATGTAGGGTCAGTAAGTACACAAATTGTTTTTAAGAGGAAATATTATGTTTCGTCATGTGATGCCAAAATAGTTCCAATGTGGTATCTAAATATGTGCGAAGTTATTTGTGGTGAATGGTTAAGGAGTTCTGATTGATCAGAAGTTTTATGTGTCAACGTTACTGTTTCTGCATAGGTAGAAGCAAAATTAGGGATGGAGGAGAATAGAAAAAGGCCAGAGTGCAGGGCCCTGGTTTTTCGGCTGTGAATTTATTGTTTGATGAAGTAACTGTAACTGTTTATTAGTACAAAAATGCTACTGGCCCATAATACATTTTCATTTATATACAACAAGTAAATTCCAAATAATGATACCATTGAATGTGAATGTGTAAGGTATCAGCAAGTAATGGCAACCTGTTTTATGTGTCTATATATGATATACATACAAATACATATCTGCTCTTCACATACACATAGATACATATACACGCACATATAAACATAACTATGTGTATGTATACCTATATACATGTGTATATACAAACCAATACATACATACCTATAATACATAATTATATATGAATATTCAAACAAACATATATATAAATTATAATGAAATATTATTCTGTGACATTATATGATGGACTAATCTACAAACATTGTTCAGTTTTACTATATTCTTAGTGGACATTATATCATTGAACGATTGATTGCTAACACTGACAGAGCCAGAAGTCTCTAAACATTATTCTCTAAAGGTTTTGTATTTTTGACAAACTAATAAAGCATGTTGCTCATCCTCTATGCAATGTATATCATGTTCAAAGCAAAAGAGTACATGGTTGTATAAGATGATACAATAATAATTATTTCAATAATTGTGTGTTGGTATTTAGGGCTTGACATTGGTTTATAAAGTAGGTTGCCCAACTAAATGGTTACTAGCAGTTAAAAGTTGCTTGAACCCAAATACAGGTGGTCAGGGGCAATAGGACCACCTTGAACGTCAAGCCCTGGTATTAAATTATGATTTTTTTGGTTTATTATTAGAAAAGTTATCTGAGTCTAAAGATGAAATAAAAAGATTAGAAGAAGTTTTACAACAAACTAGAGATAGTCTTGATGATAAAGAAAGACAACTTAAGAGAGATCTAGAACAGAAAGACTATGAATTATCTAAAACTTCTAGTGAACACGAAGAATTGAAACATGAGAAAGAAAGACTTAATAATCTTATTCAACAACAAGAAAGGTAAATACTTACAATATGAAAATTGAATCTCAACCCTTTGACAACTATCATTGTTTAGATGGCAGTTATCATTTAATTCTTCTTGTGACAAGAGAAATAAATATATAAATATATGAAGACATATAAGATAAGGTTGCCAAGCTGTATTCACGATTATCTTTGTCAACAGGAGAGAGAAAGAACTAGGAAACAGAAAGGAAGAGGAAAAAAATACATATTGTTTTTATGTAATAAAAATTTTGTGACTGTAAGAAAAACAAAAAAGAACATTTTTAGTCGATTTAGTTAACTATTAAATTATTTCTTCGAATTGGTTAAGAGTTAATTCTAGTGTATTGTCTCATTTTACATATATACTGCATACAGTTCAACAGACATTAATATTAAAGTTTAAGTAAAACCAGTCAACATTAAACTTATTAAAAATATAACAAATCATACGTTATACTGACATGCAATTCTATTCTTATTAACCCACACTTGAATTGTATACTGTGATCTATTCACCATTATCTCATGATGAGCTGAAAATTATTTCCATTTTATTACTGAAATTGCTTGCATGAAATAGATATACATTTAACTTTGTAATAAGGATATAATTTGTTTGTTTTTTCAGCACTATATCTGAAATGAATGAAAAGATACAAGACTTTGAAGGTATTAAAATTTTAAATTTAATTCATTTGTTTACATCACCATGCTTTTTTACAAGCCTTAACATTTCTTTGTTTCATGTTAAATTTTTCTATGCAAGTAAATGTTATTTTTAGATTATGAAAGCAAAAACATGTTTAATAATATAATAATATGTGTAATTGGTTATGGAACACTAAGGAATAAAATGTAGGGAAAATGTTTTTACTGATTGAATTGTCTCCAGCTGGGTAAACAGATTGTTACAGGAGTGTTGGACTGGCAAGTTTCAATATTACTGAATAAACTTTACTGGAAGGAGTGTTTTTCACATATTATGTTTATAAGTATTAAATGCATTCAATAAATGTTAACACTGGGACCAGTTTTGTAAGTATTTTGCTAGCAAGCACTTCACCCCTGATACTTTCGATTTGGTATCACATACTTATTAATTTTTGTGTTTGAAGGATATGAGGGGACAAAGCTCTCTGTACCAATATCCGTAAGTAACTGACCACTGTTGTTCCCACTTTGCTCATTTTATGTATGTTTACTTGTATAAGTTATATTTGATATTGATATAATGATGTGGTTTTTTTGTCCTTAGGTGAAAAGAAACATCAAGCTGATAATTTAAGACGTACAATGACTGAACTAGAATATTGTAAGGAAAGAGAAGACAGGGTGAAGAAAGATTTAGATGTAAGTTAACACAGGTGTCATGGATACAAGTTTTCTTGATTATTGATAAATTGAAGATTTTCAGTTTCTAAATTTATTTTATTTGTAAAACTGAATATATTAATTCAATAAATACAATATGCAGATTACATAAGTTTAAACTTCAACCATATATAATAGAAATTGGTAGTAGAATTGTTATTATTAAAAAATATCAAAGGTAGGTCCTATGGTGTTGAAATGGCACCTCACAGTGTTGAGCACATTTAATAAATTAACAGTTGTCTGGTTGTGAAGGAAACCCATTTTTATTTGAAATGGTGTATTTTACCAAGGCTGTCTGTTACATTGTGTATCTTGAAACCTTTATTATCAACAGTTATTAATTTTGAAGTCTGTACAATTCACCTGCTTATTTATATTTTCAGTCTGCTATGCAGCGTTTACGTGCCATTGAAGAAAGTATTGAATCTGAAAGAGCTGCTCATTTAGAAACTAAATTTAATTCAGAAATTGTCCAGGTAAGAGAAGTGAAATATTTGTTTATTGATTGTTTTTGTGGCTACAATAAAGTCTTAAAACATATGGTGAAATTGTTATGTTTTTTCTTTACATTTTTATTGCCTTTATTGGGGTAAAGTTCCTTTTTTAGGACCATCACAATAGATGGTCTTAACTGTGAAAGGTCTTAATATAGGGAATCTTCTTCCCAAAAAATAACTATTTGGGACTTAAAGATCAACATCAAACTCATGGCAGTTTTTTAAAGCTAAACGATGACCTTTGAATTATGTACATGTAATAGGCAGATTTAACATTTTGATTGTGACTGAAATAGTCATTCTAAATTAATTAGATCTTATTTAATTTGATATGTGCATCTTACCATTAACTACTTAAATTATATATGTTTGACTGTTAATTGTTATTCAGAGGTCCTCATAGAAAATTGGATTAATCCATATATGTAGTCTTGTTTAAAAAAAGACATTATTATCATCATCATTGTTATTATTGTTATTTTTTATTACAGCTAAGGGTAAGAGACATGGAAAGTGCTCTGGAAGTAGAGAAGTCAGCTAATAATGAAGCTAACAAAGCTATTGATAGATTATCTAGACAAATAAAGTAGGTATTTTTAAGTTGTTTGTTAACATTTTGTCATTTGTCTTATATTACTGATTTTCCTACCTCCTTTCCTACTATCATTTGCTTGCTCTTCCACCGGAAATTAACTTTATTTGGGAAAATTGGCATTTTGATGGAGATATAATTATGAATGTACAATGGATACGAATTTGATGTAAATCATTTTTATTGATTGAACACATAACATGTAAAACCCTCTTTAGTATATTATAGGAATAAATACAAATGTATGTCAATTATTAAGTCCGATAACTCTAGCATCAATTTTCTGTCCCACTGCTCTTGTTGAACATACTGTAATACAAGTTATTCTTTAATTATTTTTAGGGAACTGGAGACATCATATGAAGATGAAAGAAAATGTAATAAACAATTGTCTGAAAAACATGCAAAGTAAGTTTTATTTTTTGTATATTAATGGCATTGTAGTTTCCACGGAGATATTAACAATGTGAAAGACTTTGGAAACAGTATAAAGCTGAGCAAAGCCGTTTTCTCTCTATTAGAGCGGCAATTTAATCATTGGATGTGTGCTTAAGGATTAAGCGATTCCAAGTCAGAAACTTCATCAAGTGCACCTCTAATTTCTGGTCAAGAAGTATACTTACTATAGATTCACTAAAGCCAGGTGTAATGAAGTACCAGCAAGGATGGCATAATGTTGATAGGTCTTCAAGCAGAACCCCATCATAGACAAATCAATAAAAGCTTAAACAATTCGACAGCTTTGTATGTGACAAATTTTATCTCTATAATTTATTATGTATTTTGTGCAGACTTGAAAAGGAATATGCTGCTGTAAGGAAACAACTGACCAATGAGGTTGAAAATAAAAAATCAACAATAGGAAGTCTGTCTAAAGAATTAGAAGTACATCAGAAGAACTTCCTGGAATTAAAAGAAGAGTTATCTAAGGTAAACTATTGAACACTAACTTAAATCAGGTATTATTTCAATTCATGCATGAATGATTTTTGTATTCTAAAAAAACCACATTAATCTATTTCTTTTTTGTAATACAGTAGCCAAGGGTGTTACTTTGAAGCAGGCTTGAAAGCATATTATCTTTACAATGAATTTTACTGTAATATTCAATTTCTTCCATGTAAAGATATCTTATTATTAGATCCTTGTATAAGACAGTACTAGTGAAATTTAGAGTGCTGACAAAATAAACTATGTAGAGCTGCATATCCATTGGTTACCAATGATTACCAGTCCAGCATCCTAAACAGTTTACGAAATTAGGATATGAAAGTGGTTGCCGGAACAAGTCAATTTAGCAGCTAGCACTATCTCTTGGTTGTAGAAATTGAGTTGCCCAAAAGTAATGTTTGGTTGCCAGTACTAGAAGTTGGTTGTTCCAGGCAACCAGACAGCCACTTATTTTGTTGACTGCTAAACACATGGTTAATTGAAGATAGTTTTGTAAGTGGACCCCAATAAATATTTAAGAAAATGTTGTTAATCAGCATAAAATCTCAGTAAACTATTAATTGATATCCTGGTGTTATTTTCAGGCCAGAAAACGTCAGATATATCTAGAGGAGACATACGGTGGAAGTATGAGAGAATTAGAACTGTTGTTACAAAACTTTCAAATATCTGAAGATAGTAATAAACCTTCAAAGAAATCAACTATTTCATCGAGTGAGTATATTCATTGGTTTATTTATAATGTAAATACATTTATAGTCCATTTTTTCTCAACTGTCAAAGTTTGAATAATTTCATGGGGATTGAGTACACACTATCACAATATCACAAGTGTAAGACAAAGAACACGAAGTCACCATGTAATTATTCATGTTTTGACAGTTGAGAAAAAACAAACTATACAGTGTAGATCTAGTTAAAAATTTTAAAAACAATGAGTATTAAAAACAGCATGCTAGTGTAAGAAGGGTAACAGCGGACAAAGCACTAAGTAGCAATAACCTTATGAAAATGACCACATAGTTCACTGTTAAAAGAATGTATTATGAAAAAAGAGTTCCAGCAAACAAAGCACTAAGTAGCAATATCCTTATGAAAATGACCACGCAGTTTACTGTTAAAAGAATATATTATGAATTTTATATTTTCAGAGAATAAAGAGAACAAATCCACAAGTAAAGCTCCATCACCATCTGTTGTATTAGAGAATTTACGTGTAACATTATCTGATTATAGAAAACGTTTAGATAATACATCAGAAGAGGTAATATATAGTACAACAATCAGTAATCTCATGTTGGTAGTTCTAAAATAGCATCAATTGTTGCTTGATTGGTAGATATATAATCTTTGAAATTATTTGTTGTGTGTTGTTAAATTTTGTTTAACAGTCATTGGTGTATACATGAACGCACCGATTTTGATTATACAGTACTTTAGTACTTGAGTTAGTTAAAACTAGTTTTAGATCAGGGGAGTAAATGTATGGACAACTGACATTTGGATAAATTTTGACAATAGCTTTATGTAAGATCATGTATATATCAGAGTTGGTGACTTTGAATGACATTTAAATAGTTGTGTTATGTTTGTTTCTTCATGTCAGCATACATGTGAATTAGAATAAATGTGTATGAATGGTAACTTTAAACTAAGGGTCACCAAATAGTACTAAGAATTATCCCTTTAGTATCTGCTTACCAGAAGTGTTTTAAGTTGAAAAAACTTAATCCTATAAATTTACTGACTTACATGTAGTAATACAAACATATTCACTGCTTCAGTGCTTTCATCTTATATTATGTATTTACAATATTTTGATTATACAGTTGACAAAAATGAAGAAATCAAGTGGAGCATTAAATAAAGAGATAGATCAATGTAAAGAAATGATTTGGGCTAAAGATAAAGCTTTAGAGGATGCTCAGAAAAGTTATACTAGAACAGCTAAAGAATTAAATAGAGTGAGATCAGAATATGGTGAACTAGAGACATTACTGACACGTCTTAAAGTTGATATGCAGAGTACAGCTACTAACCAGAGTAAAGATAGAACTAGAATACAAGAACTCTCTGAAGAAGTAAGACTTGCATTTTATTATATGGATTTTTCAAGAAAATTTGGGTTACAGTCTGGCGATACCAGGGGTGAGCAGGCTGGTATCCAGTGTCGTTAAGTATTGTGTTTAAGTTTTTTTATTTACCATTTATCTCTGCCATTTGTGGTCAGATCTTAATGAAACTTCATATAGTGATTATGAATTTAAGTAATTATGAATTAACAGTAACTTTAATTGACTTAATAATTGATTCAAGTTTCATAGCTCAAACATGGCTATAACCATCATTTTATGACGACTCATACCTCTGGGCAGCATATCATCAAAAATCTTAGGATAATTTAACAATACAATATAGTAGTGATTATTCTAGAACTCCAAAAAGGGCAGGGTGGGACCAAAAAAGGGCAGGGTGCAGCGCACGGTGCGACTTTTAAAATTCTGAAGTATTTCTGTAGTCAATAACATTTAGTGAACTGATGTTTTTAGTATATTATTTATATATTCAATGTAGCTGCATGCTCAAGAAGTTCTTACATGCTTTTCTATAATCATGTACTCATGTACAAATTTACTTAGCATAGTTGTAAAACATACTTTTGTGTCAAATCTTTAGCTATTTAAAAGTCCAAAAAGGGTGGCAAGATTTGAAACAAATCGTTTTCACTATACAAGCTCCGTCTCTACCATGATCTCTAACTTTAAGTGGCCACCTCTAGAAACTACTGTAGAAGAACAAGAACCAGACTTATAATATTCTATAAAATTGTCTATAATATTATTGGTATACACCCTGGCCCTGCCTTATTCATACCCAACACATAAAAAACAAGACTAGACTGTGTACGGCAACCATCTCCATTCATTTTAACATATAAGCATGTCCAAATATTCTTCCTTTCCAAGCACAATAATTCAGTGGAACAAGTTGTCAGCTGCTGTACACCAAGCGACAGTTGACTGGTATATATTTATCTAGTTTATCACTGTTAATAAGTGATTACTGAATGTATTGGTTTTTTTTTTGTTTTTACTCAAATTTCAATTGCAAGCACCAGCACATAATCCTCAAAGTAATGAGGGTCAGTGCAGTATTCTCTTAGAAGAAGGTGCTATTGCTGAAATCAATAAATTTGCTTTTTATTTTGTGTTCGTTTTTTTCTGCAAAATATTGGGGTGCAAAACGATTTGCTAATATACGATTTTCTATAAAATCGTTCAATCAGATAAAGAAAGCATCAAATGTAATTAAACTTTAAATTTGTCAGCACCTGCACATAATCCTCTAATAAATTAGGGAGTGCATTATTCTCTAAGAAATAGAGGAAGCCATTGCTTAAATAATTCAATTTGCACTTTAACTTTTTGTTTTTCTGCAAAATATTGGGGTGCAAAAAGATTTGCTGATATACGATTTTCTATAAAATTGATTAGTCTATTCAGCTAAAGAAAGCATCAAATGTAAATATTTATGTAAATAATTATAATGAAAACTTTTCTTGAGCTACTTTGTACCAGAAAAAACTAATATGTCTTGTTTGACGAGTGAAAAACGATCAATACAAAACATCGTCAGTATCAAATCGTTATGCACCCCCAAAAATGTAACGGATAGCAAATTCTCGTTTCTGTATTTTTTACACATCCTGCGGGGGACAATTGTTTTGTATATCATAATAGGTCCAAGTAAATTGCAATTTACATCACATTCGTCCACTATAAATAACAAAAACCCTGCTAATTGCACAGCATGGTTTGGTCATCAGTGTCAATTTAATCCTTGACGCGTATATATACCTGACTGTATATATGTATATTGACGTTGTCAAGCGTGTTACAGGCATACCCTAACAACCACCTTATTGATTTTTGACACTGCCCTTTCACAGTAGGCGTGTCATTTAATTACAGGTTGATAAAGATTATACAATTGACGTGTGAATTTACCGATGATTGACAATTATGAAAATATTTTTTAAGGAAATTAAAGGGCAACAGGGCGCTTTGACACTCGCAGGGCGGGACTTTTAGGGCAGCAGGGCGGGGCTAAAAAAGGGCAGGGCGCAGCGCCCTGCTATTCTGCTTTAGAAAAATCACTAATATAGAAGGATTTATGACTAAAATTGATCATAAGACTCTTGATAATACAGGCTCCTGGCTTATAATGCTCATGGTGCTCTTGTCATTCACATGTTGCAGTAATGTCAGTGTTTTAATCAATGAAGGCATGGTCTGTATTCCTATCTTTATTTTTTATTTCAGATCATGAAATTGGTGAAGAAACATAAGAATGATGAAGAGGTTTGTTATTTCATTCTAAAGTTTTAGCTGACATATTTTTGTATGTTTATAAAAATATACAAAAGTTATTGGTCTTAAATCCTTACAACCACTGTATAAAAAAAATTGTAAACATATTTTTTAAGTTTACAAATGAAAAAGTGGCTATTGCCGGCAACGCAGCATCTTTAAATTTCAAAATCTACATGTACATGTATATTTAAATATGATGGAAACTTCAAAAGGAGAAAGTTTTTGCCAGTCTTCAATGAATTTGCTTTTCATGATCATCAGCAAATAGGTAATTGCCTCATGTAAAGTCGAATAAAGTTAAAATTTTCTTCATTTTATTTTTACAATTTCAGGAGAAGTTGGCATTTTTACACGGACTATATCAGAGATTATTATCTGGAAAGATTGTTGTAGCATCTAAAGAGAAAACATTTAATCAATTCTCATGGCATGATTTAACTAACATGGTATATGATCAAGTAGCAACTTTACTCAACAATCTACAGAATGCTGAAGAAAAGGTGTGTATTCATAAACAAGTGATTTGTTTTGTATAATAAAAACAGGGAGCTGAGCTTTGCTCTTTTTCCTTTCAGCTCTATATATATCAGTTGGGTTTATTCATTTATTATTTTGGAATTAATTTACATGATCACTCAACTATGAATGTAGTATTAACTTATTGTTTGACATGTAAAAAAAAGAAACCGAGAAAGTAAGAAAAAACAGAAACAGGTCTTTGAAATAGAGCAAAATAAAAGTGGCAGGTGCGAAAAGGTATAAATGACCATTGACAATCTGAATAGTGGGTTAAGAATAGATTGAATACACGATGTAATTTAAGCTAACTGTGGCTTGCTACGTTGATTTGAATGTATGGCAAGTGTCTTTATGAAATAGATTCAAGATTTCACTTGCTTTTTGGTCTTGTTTACTCTCTTTTTAAATGTACAGTTTTACCTTAACACTTGAGAAATCAAGTAAAGTAACAATATACTGTTTTATCAGTGTTTTAGAGGTGATTTATATGTAAGTATATATAGAACAAAATAAGTGGTAATTATATGAATGGCTAGGTTGTCTCGTGAGTGTGTGTACATTTTGATTTCTATACTTTTATGCATAATAATTAGTGGGTTTTTCCATGTGATCCTTTTTGCAATACCACAATGATTGGAGAGGCAAACTGATTAGTATATCTTGTTGTAATACATAATGCCAGTCATGTGTTATGTGGCTACAGTAGCAATTATAGTGAAGTGATTATTCTAAAGCAGATTATCAGGGATTTTCTGTCTGACATTTTCACTTCTCCCTGCCCTTTTTTGCTCTTCCCTAAGTGTAAATAGTAACTTTGAAACATAAACCCTGTGATGTGCCCGGTATGTTTATGCCTCCCAGCTGGCTCAGTTGGTGGCACTCAAGCCTACTTATGATAATCTAGGGGTCATAGGTTGATTCCTGGGCAGGCATACTTTCGTGAAGCCTGATCATGAAAATTTTTCTACTGCCATTCTCCTACCCCTGATTCTAAATAATGTTGGGCAGTTGTCAGTCACTGATGGATGTATGCACCTAGTTACTGGATAACGGCTAAATCCAGAGATTATAGCCTTTCCAGGAATGGTGAATAGGTTGACTGACCTCCATGATATGATTTATACAATGTGTTGCTATTGTGTTAAACCTAACAAAAAAAACCCAACAAAAACAATGTATATATTGCTGTCTATAGGATGTATATCAAGTACATAGGTGTTTAGATCAAGACATAAAGGTAAATTACTGTATGCACATGGGATTGGTTTATTATGCACTTGGTATTTCTTCACTTGAAGTCTTTTTGTGACTTTCCTACTTTCATACATGTTTGTTGCCAATGTTCTATGGTATTCACCCAGCATTATTGGTATTGATCATTTGTTATGTAATATAGAGGAGACATTAAAAACAGATTTAATACAACATGTAGTTGTGTTTTTATTATGTTGTGGGACCCATATTGACTGCATTGTACTGCATTGTAGGAATATAAAATTATGATATCTCAGGGCAAGAAATCTGATTTGTTAATTTGTGATATGTTTTTTGTTATTACTGCAATCTTTAGTAAACATATTCAATTAGAAAACTAACTACATGACTTTTGGTATTTTTGTGTTTTCAATATGGTACTTTCTACTTGATAATATCCATCTACGTGTGATTTATTATAAACTGTGTGGTGAAGGCTAGCTTGCACATTTTATAGAAAGGTCTTTAACCATGCATATCCTATTTACTGGAAATATGTGGATTTCCACCATTGACTTATTACTGCAACACTTTATTTTAAATGGAGATGATTATTCAAATGTTGTGTTTTTGTGATCAATAAATTGTTGCCTGATGTGCCATCAGTGTTATTTTACAAAATCTAGTACATGTTTACATAATGGTCAATGTTGAACACTTACACAATAAAATACACATCAACAAGGCCATGATCCATCATTACAATACAAAATGCATTGCAACACCACTCGTTTCACTGCATAAAAATAATTTAACATACAGATAGATGCAAGGAAATGATATAAATTAGCAAGTACATGTGGATATATGATAATAACTTTCCCATTGACTAGTTTCTCATCAAGCCTGTTATTTTACTAAGTCTATATTTAACATTGTATTTCAGATATCTCATATGGAGGAAGCTTTAAGAAATAAAGAAGAAGGATTAAAAGAAGAACATACATCTCATGAAGATCAACTAAATAAATTATCTACATTAACTAAAGAAAGAGAATTATCCTGGCAGAAACAAAAACAAGAAATGGAAGAACATTATCAACAATTACTGAATGAGATGCAATCAAGAATTAAGGTACATTATTTTATCTATGTAGTGCCCTCTTTGTCATTTACATCTCCCCATGAAGTTCTAGACAAGCAATATTACCTTTACTGTTGATGGCAACTTTGACTTGTTGATCATGAGTTCAGCAATCTAAGGTGCTGCTATTGTTGAAACTAACAACCCTTTTTAACACTCAGAATCATTATGAAGCAGAAAGTCAATCTTTCCAAGGTGCCCCAGTTCTAGACTGTTCTAAATTAGAATAGCAAGGTGCTGATCTCTTCCCTTTTCCCCCCAGGTTATAATAAGAACAGTTCTTAAAGCCAGGGAGTAGCAATGCACTAGTAGTATATCACTGCTATAGTATGCATACATGTACCTTTATTTTTATTTATCTCCTTTGTAGAAGAGTCAAAGTGTAGCTGACCAAGCCTGGGAGAAGATTCGTGTGACAGGAACTGTACAACAAGGTCTAGAATCAGAGTGTGCTGAGTTACAAGGTCGTCTAGTTGACTTGAAGAAACAGAATGCTTCACTTCTTGCTTCATGCTCCCTTCTTGTTGGTGCCTTCTATCCACTCTGCTCTAGATCAAACTTCTTGGCCATGCAGAGAAGAATCCTGGAAGATCAACTAAACAATTGGGATGTTTGTCGCGAAAGAGTTGAACTTTTAGTCCATACTTTGACCTCAGAGATGAACAAAACAAATGGTAAACACTCTGATATACAAATACAGAAAAGAACACCTACACTTGTATTTAGGCAGGGTGCCATTGCTATCATGGCTGCAAACAGATTAAGAAAGTTAGGACGTTCTTGTGTACGTACATTTGTTACCCATGATTCAGCTACAGGACAGAATAATATATTAGTATGTACTGGATGTGTTGATCCTCCTACCAAAGATACTGGTAAGAACATTATATTTTATTAAAATATTTTAAATTATACCAAGCCCTGCTAAAATTCTTGGTCAAATGAATTGACTGCAGGTAATTTTACTAAAATTAAATCTTATTCATGTAAAATTAGATTTAATTATAATGTTGATAAATATGAACATATATTTAATATGAAAAGAGCATTACACAAGTAATAAATTCTAATTTTAGAATTTGCTCAGATGACTCAATGTTCTTCTTTTCATGAGTAAACATGAATTGATTTAGCTTAAGCTACAGTCCCATGAACATAAAAATAGCCGTGAGGGAACTGTACGGGGGCCGTGCAATCAAACTCAGCAAGGACCCGTACGAACTGGTACTTTTTTGCCAGAGTCCGTGAGATGAGCCCAGGATACATGTATCGGTTTCAAAGTCAAATCGTGAACAAAATTGTGACCGAGTATGAACTAAACTTGCATATCTTCCAGCTACAGCTCTGTACGGGTGTGTTGTTTTGTGCCATGTGCATACCGTCACCTTAATACTCAAGGCTTCCAACGATCTACAGCTGTCTGCACGTACGGGTCCGCAACAAGCCACGATTTTATGAGACTGAGGCCTTAAGAACAGGATTTTGTCCTAAGACTTTTAAAAGGGACTGCATAGTTTATTGGTTTTCAATGTGTGAGGAAAAGCATTAATCATAAACTAAACACACATCAACTTAAAATCGATAAATTACATTTATAATACATTTACTTATTATATTTTCATGGAAAAGTGTGACCTATTGCATTCAGACATGGAACCCCCAAATGCCTGATTTAGAAACCCTGTACACTAATTTCTGGATTTTTGCTAAGCCATTTTATCATATATTATGATGGTTTAATTGTAAAAACACTTTCTTAGACTACAGATGTAGAATATTTATATTTATTATTTCAGATGAGGATTATTATAGAGATAAACAAAGTACAGGAGAAACAGAATTGTTACCATGGTTAACTAGTTCTGAGTTATTACATACATTAACTTCTAGTACAAGTGAACTTATGGAAACTATAAATCAAGTTAAAGGAAAGGATCATGGTAAGATTGGTTCAGGTTTTTGGTTTTTGTATACCAGTCAAAAATAGTGTGTTTTATATGAACATCCATAGTGGTTGATAGGGTGTGCAGTCATCAGAGATGTTGACTTATAGGCAAACAGATTTTGTTCTATTATTACAAACTCTTGCATACATTTACTGGGTTTCTTGTCAAAATAGCTAGAATGGTACAGACAACCAAGTCAATACCACCTGGGGACACTAGAGTTATTGTGTTTAACTTTGCCATGTTTTAACACTGTATTTATGAAACTACATGACACACATATTTTTGTGACATTTTGACACTTAGAAAAAACTTATATGAATAGTGTCAAAAGGTTGTGGGTTGGATTCCAGACAGAGCATACTTTCGTGAAGTTTCGTCATATAATACTTTCTATGCCCATTCGCCCTCCTACCACTGAATTTTAACTTTGTAAAGCTTATATAAAGAAAATTTTATTATTATTATGTTTTGTATTCCAGTAAGTGGAGTTGAAACTAGAGCTGTTGTGAACGCTGCAAGGAATTCATTCACACGTTTATTTGATAGACTAGGTAGATATTATGAAGGAGTAACTACACGACCTGATGTAGGGTTTAGAGAGAGAAATTCATTGGTTCGTTTATTAGGTAGAGGTTTAGCTAAAGTACTAAGATCTAAATCTGGTGAGGAACCATCTTGTAATTCACCTCAGGTATGTTGTTTGTTAGTACTTTTTAAAGTTAAAGTGCAGTTTAAAGTCTGCTTCCATATACATGTTCAGCTGACTTTACATCTTGTACAATAACTCCTGATCATTGAAACCACCCTCATGCAGACGATCCCTCACAGTACCCATTTACACATGGGTGGAGTGGAACGATTGTAGGTTAATTTCTTGCTCAAGGAAATTAGCAGTGCCCCTAGTGGGGATCAAACCCAGGACCTCTGGATCTCTAAGTGAGTGTCTTACCACTCGACCACTTTACAGTTAATAACAGTTAATCAACATTTTATTTGAAACTTTCCTATTTTTTGACTGCTACAAGAATTTGATGTAAAACAAGTGTTTATTTACATTCTGAAGGTCACATGACTTTATAAACTGATGTATAAGTTATAACTAATGATAATTGTATATTTATTCCAGGAATTAATGATATCTCTACAGACACATATATTAGATTTTACTCAGAGATTACACAGTGTAGAAGTAGAGAGAAGAACATTATTACAAGAAGTGAGTCATTTACAAGAAGAAGTAGAAAGATTAGGTCCAGAGAAAGAACGTCTTATATCTGAAGGCAATGATCTAGCTGTTACACAGGAGGTAGGTGATATTTAATGTTGTATAGGTGTTTTATTTTAGTATATTCTTCTTTTGTGTCCACTGAACAGGAAAGATAAACAATTTTTATGCAAGTGTTTTGCTTCAAGTTAGCAAAACCTGTATACAGCCTTCACAGATGACAGTGCTCCTAATTTATGAACCTAGTTGGATAAAGATTTCAATGGCTACAATGTAGCACACTGGGGCCTGTTGGGCAAGGCTAGCACATAGTATTGCTATGTAGCAATTTCCTGTAAAATAGTCTGCTACAACATAGCAAATTGAATTGCTAGCTAGTGATACATTGCAAGTTTATTCTTGTTTTCATCAAAAACAATTGAAACACCTCTGCTTTTCAAACTGGCTACACCCATAGTGAACCCATCAACCTTGATATAAAAATTTATATTTTCAAAGTATTCTTTTAGAATAACTCCACATTAAAGCATTGAAGAAATCATCTTATTTGTTTATTTTCTAGGGTAACAAGTATGTACCTATTGAGAAGTTTGAGAGTGTATGTATAGAATTAAATAATGCATTAAGAAGAGAAGAGCAAGCTCAGAATTTATTACAAGAACAGGGGAGACAACTTGAAGAGTTATCATCTAGAATGGATATATTCTCTTCTGAAGGAATGGAAAAAGAACAAACTTTGTCTGAAGCTATACAGGTATTAGAATTTTGTTTGATTGATAACAAGTGGGCATGACTGAACAATACTACCTTTAAAAATGCACTGGTTATAAAGTCAAATCCAAATACTGTATTGCATTGCCTAGTTTTTAGGTTCTGAGTAAATATTTTTTCTCTTTGCCAATCTCTGTTTGGTGTCATGCAAATAAAAACAACTTGAAATAAATTTAAATAATACCAAACATCAACAGATTTCAACAGTTTTGAATATTATTTTATATCAATATTAATATATTACTATCAATCTGACATATGTAGAGCCCTATAATCAAGTACATGTATCTTTTGTTGTATTGCTTAAATCTTTCTTAGTCAAAGAGAAAACTGCAGTGAGATTTATAATATATTTTAATGATTTCAGGGGTTAGCTGAGACCAAGTTAGAATTAAGACGTAAAGAACAAACTGTTAGACAAGTAAATAAACAACTAGCTACATTAGAAAGTGAGAAAGAATCATTACATCATAATTTACAAGATGCTGAGAAAGCTCTCAGAACTGTAGCAAAGTGAGTTATATTTTAAAGTACATATTTTGAGAGTCACTGCTATGGTTTAGTAGCTTGATCACCTGGACTTTTGGTTGAGGGAAGCCTTGTTTAAAGTCTAGTTAAAGCCAGTCATATCTTTCCATGGAAGTTCATCTGTATGCTTAATTTTATCTTTATATGGCAAAGTTGTTGGTTTGTTAAGGAAGGGTTAGAAAGTTTTAGTAGATAAGTTCCCTGATTAGCTAGCTACTGTAAATATAATTATAAACATTTATAAAACCAAATAAACCAATCATTTTGATTGGACAGTGCAAAACTAGTCTAATTACATTTAAATAAAGCAGGGCATGAATTGGTTTTTGCTCTGATCTATCAATTTATTTGTCTATTGTATATTTCTGCAAACTGTATTTATGCATGTTTTGCATCGCCAAAATGCTTTGGTCACTTGTAAAGGATGCTCTTGGATAAAGTTTTTCTTACTTTTTTATTGTGTATTTTTATTAAGTCTCAAAATATTTTATATGAAACAATTTTAGGTTAGGAAAACCATGTACATGTATGCCTATCTAAGGTTGTTATTGTCCTGTTGTTTTGTTTTCTAGGGATAAAGATATTCTTGCTACTTATGTCAAGACAGTAGAAAATGCTTTAAACAGGGTAAGATGTTAAAATTGTCATAGTCATAAAGCATAATATAAATGTTTGCTTATTTTCTAAGAGGTCTAGTTCTAAATACCAGACTATGTTAAAGAAAGAAAAACAGACATTTGTTAACCATGGCACTGATTTTCCTGTGTGTGATTGGATTTGACATCCCGCTTGTCTGCTTGTTCATTTGATATCTCAATATCATTGGTTCAATACATTGGATTACTCAGATTGTCTGTGATAGATCTAGAGATCTATCTCTGTACAGGAACAGTGAATAATATCTACTGGCAGATCTTTTATGGCTTAAAAAAGACCAAGAAAACAGAAAAAAACTCAATAGCTTTTATGCCATTAACTTAGTGACATAATTTATGACATTTAGATAAATACTTGGTTGCCCCAACATGATTTTTAGCTGTCAGAAATATATATGTATTGTTTTTTGGTTGCTCTCTAAAAAATGATTACTATGGACAACCAACTAAACATAGTGATATTATGCTGATTTTGTTGACATTAAAAACTATATTTTCTATATTTCAGACAAAAATAGATGTCAGTGTAAAATCTGGTGAAAGTACATTATCTAAATTATTATTAAATGCTGATTTTATACCTAAAGATGTGGGTAAAGCTGGTCCTGAATTAATAGCTTGTCAGGTTAGTAAACATTGTTAGTCCTTTACCAGTCTGTACTTCAGGAATACAGTTCAGAATACATTTACAAATACAGAAATCTTGTTAACTTACTTTTTCATCCATCTGAATCCTTTCAAAAATTTAACAAATGTAGATCTCCATTTGGGCATAATATCACTTAATTTTCTTCTAGATGTTCTAACCATATATATATTTAATTTTTAATTCCCATGAGAAATCCTACTTCTATGCATAGTCAATTTCTTTCCTATATTGAGTTGTTGTTTCCCATTCGAAAGGATTACCAAAATTAAGGTAAAACAATTCTCATGGAAAATTAGTATGTTATAAATACCTTACCTAACATAAAAAGTTTTGATGCATGGTGTAATTGTATATAAAAATCTTTATCTTAAATGTAAACTTACGTAAATTCTATATGTCTACTTCAGAATTTAGTTGGAGCATTTGTAGATAGTCAACATTATTTATTATCTCGTATAAAAGCTATGGAAGATGAGATGGAGAACAGTAGAAGACATGTAACATTGTTAAAACAAGAACTTAATGATGCTGTTAGACGTGAACATGAACAGGTATATAGCAACATGATAAAAAAGTTAAATTAATGAAATTAGTACTGCCTTAAGTGGTGATTGAACCCGGGACCTCTCGATCCCTAAGCGTGTGTTCTACCACTGGACTACTGCTCCTACATAAATATGATACTAGGGCTTTCACAATTACAAGACTTGAATTTGGTTGATAAGTTGTTTGAAATTCATTCAAGTGAGTTAATCAACAGCTATTTTAATTCATTAAACTTTTAACCATTTTAGTGTTCAAGCTTTTTCATAATTTAACTTCTTAGCTTTCATTACTTTTCTTTCTGTGTAATGTTTTTTATACAATGCATTACTTAACCTGACATGATATGATACATTTGTGCTACAAATTTTCCTTTAAGAGTTATCCAATCAATATATCAAACATTTACTAAGAACTCTATAATTAATATAACAAATCTATTCATAGATAAAAGTTTGTAGGACTGCTCATAAAGTTAAGTATTTTGGACAGAAGAAATGCCTCCTATGGGAAGAGTAATGAAATAAAGAAATTAAGTAATTTTTGGATTTTTTAAATTTTGAATTCTAACCAATATAACTTAGATGTTTCTTTATTATGTTTACAGTTTGAGTACTCTCCACCAACTAAAGATAGATTTGGTGATAGAGTAAACAATGGTGGACAATCAGAATTAGATTTTACACAAGGTGAATTTAGACCTATGAGGTAAGCTATTATGTAATATACCTATTTTTTTAGCTTTTTTAGCCGGATTTTTTAACGAAAAAATTCGGCCAATAGTTTGGCGAAACACAGGTGGGCAGTTGGACGGACGGGCGGGGGTCCGGTGTTATTAACAATTGTGTTTAAGTTTTCAATTTAGCATATATCTCTGCCATTTATTGTTAGATCTATATGAAACTTCATACAATGATAACATACCATGTGATGAACAGAACTAGAAAGTAACCACAACTCTACCTGGCTTTATTATTTTTGCATTAAAGTTTTTAAATACGGCTTTAATGTGGTTTCCACATTACATTTCTTGTCATTGAAATAAGTTGGTATACTTAAGTCCATTTACAAATAATAGGGCCTGTTTTTATACAACTAGAGACCATTGTTATTTGACTTTGTCTGTTACCTCTGCTGTCTAAATCAAACAGTTTTCATCCTATCTTCACCACAATGTTTTGCTACTTAGATAGCATGAATGAGTTTATCAACCAACCAATCAGTATAATGCCATTATGTATATTATTTTATTTTTGTTGGTAATAATGAAGTATTTAATCAGTATTGTGATCCTATTGATATATTGATGAGTCTGAACAAAACTAGTCTACATCCTTCTTTATTTATCTACTGTACAAATTTTAAATTAGTATAGTTTTACACTGATCCCCTTTATATATTATTTTATTATATTTGTAGGGAAGATTCAGAGATTTCATTCAACTCTACAAAGAATAGATCTAGATTATCATCTCCTAAGAAAGGAGACAGGTAAGTTTGAGTCACAGATTTGTTTCTCTATTTTATTCATTGTAGAATATTCATAATGCATTGTGGATAATGTCTGGTAGTGTCATGTGCTGTCATCATCAATGTTTAAATTTTTTTGATGTGCTAGATTTTCTAAAATAGACATGACTTTGCTCATTCAGAGGCTTGCCAAGTTACATGACATGAAAATTCTACCATAAAAAAGTTATAATTATTGTGTAGGGATACTTTATTCAAGAAACATAACACATGAAGCCCAACAGTTTACAGGTTATATCAATAGTATAGATCAATGTAGCCATTAATATTTCATTTATAGTCATAATTATATATATTTATTTTATACAACCAGTCAACAAAATTAGTGGGTGTCCAGGGACTTTATAGTTTGGGCAATCAAAAAATTACTTTAGGACGACCAAAATTCTACAACCAAGATATAGTGCTTGCCACTAAAAGGAATGGGACAGATAACCACTTTCATATCCTAAAGTATAGTGTAGGCGGTTCACCCATTTAAGACACGTTGATAGATCATTGCAAAACTGGCCTATATCCTTCTTTAATTACACATAGTTATTCTAGTTTTGCACTGTCCCATCAATGTTATATTATTTAAATTAATCATGGGGATCAGATGTCTGGCTGGGTTTGTTACTATCAATGATTTCAACTGTCTTATTGAATAAATGCATTCAGCCTTCATCAATGTGTTGAAATGTTTGTCACTAGAATAGCTTGGGTGAGTTCCACTACCTGGTCAAACATCTTAGATACATCTGAGAAGAAATAGTTCTTAAATTATCTGGCTATCTTAAAACAAGATTGTATTGTCTGACCATCTTAGATTGGAAACCATTAATTACATATATTTTGTGACACTTTGACATTTACCAACAGTTCTTATATATGCTTTATAGATGATCACAATTTATGATATTTGTTTGATGGATGAATCCATTATTAGATCTAGAATTATTGGACACAATCTGATATTTATTCCTCTGGCACTACACATCTGTATTTATATATAAACATTTTTAAATTTTCAGTTACAATTATGTAGAATATAGATAAGGTATTACACATCATGATATTTATATCAATGCATGTTTATATTTTTAACATTACACCTTTATATATTTATATAGTTAATTAATTAACAATTGCAATTACACGGGACATCCCAGAGTAATATAGATGTTGCCTATAGTCATTTCATTTATGATTTTCAAATAATTAAAATTGACAAAATATGCATATATTTATTTTTAAAATGAAGTCTGCAAAACAAGAGCTTGTTGTCATAGTAACTTGGAGACTGCTGAAATGTGATGTAAAATGACATAAAAGGCAAAACAAATTTCAAATTAATTCTGGGACAACCCTTGTATATAATTATATTCTATCAATTGTTTAATATAGTTATCAGTTAGATTTTTAGCTTAAATTTTAATGCATTAATTACTGTTGTTATTGCATGTTGGTTTTGGAAATATATTCATTTGTTTTCAATTTGACTTATTGATTTATGACCGATTATGTCTATAAATACAAATAGTACTTAAGTCAATCTGACTAACTAAAGATATACAGTATTTTGTTGGTTTGAGACCCATATAAATAATGACAATAGTAAATACCAACTTTATTATAGAAAGCTACACATTAGATAAATCCAATCTTCTATCTGGACATCTGGATTGATCTTGTTGTTCATTATATGAGAACTTCTAACTGTTTTAGAATTTTTTAATGCAGATTTTGTCAAAGCATGTGAAGCATGTTGTTAAAGCCTTGTAGTTTTGAGTTGATAAATCTGTTTTATTAGTGAATAGTTGTCTGTATGAAGAGATATTTATACTAGTATTGGTAAATCTTATTCAACTCTCAGTGACACATACATTAATCCAGCTACTTTAATTACTCAATATTTGTTAAAATTATCCTTGTACATAAATATTGATGTCATTTAATCTGCTGGGTTGATGTATGCATCACTGACAGTTGAATAAAATGTACCAAGAACTAGTTGTAAGTAGCATGTTAGTATAAGATTTTACATTATTGAAAAAGGGGTTACATTTTATCAGCATGTTGGTTGTTGTCATTATACAATACATTGATGTATCATTAGTCTTTGGTGATATGACTTTGAACTAGACTATGTGGTGGAAATTAAGTTTTATTTCAAGCTAGGTTTTCTTGACACAAGACTTAGGCAATGATATAAATGGTAGTACATGTACATATGTAACAAAATTATTATTGAAATAATTTTTCCATATACTGAGTATTCAGGTTGTCTAAATCCCCCCACCCCTGTAATACAAGTATCAATTAAACTTTTATAAAACATATTTGAGTCTAGTCGCATGTTCAATAACCTTAGGCTTTAAGAATTATTTTTCTTTTACAAATACATTGCAAGGACATGGAGTGCTCCAATTACAAAGAAATTTAATGACTACCATAAAATATGTTGAGTAGTTGAGGAGCTCATAGCCAAGGTCCAGTATGCTTGACTTTGATCCTGTAATCTATCCCTGGCTGGGGTAGGTCATACATGTACCCCTTGAGAGAAATCTTGACAATAAAGCTTTTTTCTGTTTATTCTGTGGCATCTTGTAATCAAGTACTGGTGTAGGAGATTGTCCAGGAAAGTTAATCAGAAGAACCAATTGTTAACATAACAAAAAAAGTATTTGAAATTGTTTTTAATGAAGAAATATTGGTGATTGTGTAACATAATATTTTATTGTATATTTCAGATCAGGCCAGTTTGTTACTCCACACAAATCATCTAGACATAATTCTAAACTGAAGGCAGCACAAAGATAACTTTACTGTGATACAGAAACTGAACAGATGAGGTGAAGTCAACCAGAATGATTCCACTCACAGCTTGAATCTACCTTGTTTTTTTATAATTTATGTATTTAGATAGGTCTAACCCACTGAAAACTACAGTCAAAGAATAAACAGTATTATAATCTTAGTGTAGTGTGCATTTGTCTATAAAATCACATTTAAAGTTAAAATCACTGCTTGCTTGACATGTAAGATTCACACCCCCCCCCCTATTTTTTATTATATAGGATAATATTATTTAAAAAATGGAGGGGGTTTTCTTGCCGACAACCTGTGATTAAAAGTGTCTGCATTTATATTTTATCAGCAATTTTTCTTGAAGTTAATACTACTTGTATTTTCTCACAAATACAATATCATTACAGGGTCTTTACATATATTGTATGTCATAATAATTTAATAAGACTTTCACAAATGTCATATATTCATATTTGAATCATTATCTTATGCCAGTGGTTATATGGTTCACAATATTTATTGTGAGTTATTATACCCCCGCTTCGAAGAAGAGGGCGGTATACTGTTTTACCCTTGTCTGTGCGTCCGTCCGTTACAAAATTTGCGTCGCAGTTTTCTCAGCAACTATAACATGCAGCAGCCTAATACTTTGCATATTGCTTCATCCCATAGTCCCATGTGGTGTAAAGCGATTTCATGCTCCTTGCTCATCTACTTCCTGTTTGTCGCATATTTTTAGATTTTTGCGGGGGTATCACTAGTGAGCATTAGCTCACAGATTTACTTGTTTTGTTTATTTTATAGTTTATCAAACAATGTACAGTCCACAGATTATATATCAATCTCATTAAAACTTGATCTAAAATTCTCCTTTGGGTACTTGCTTATTTTACATCTGACAAGTGGGCAATGTGGGTCAAGTTCAGCTGACCTTTGTTATTGTAATATTGATGACTCAACTCACAATAAATCATCCAATCACAGCCAGTGAATAATATGCATCATTAAAATTGCTTGAAAAACATGATCTAAAACTAAAAATTCCATTGCTATTAAAAGTTAACTGATTGTTGAGATCAAAGCTTTGCATTGATTGGTCGACACAAAGGTGATCTTGACCCCCTTGTTTAATGTCAGGATATCTGTTAAATGAGATAGATGATAACTTTAATTAAGTTTATAAACATATATCCGAAGAGGTTAAAAACCTACATATCACAGGCTTGGCACAAAACGGTCATATCTCAATTATAAAAAATGAGTTACAACCCTTTTGCGCTAAGCCCGCCATATAAATTATATATAGGACTTGTATAACATTAGTTTACTATAACCAGATTTTAATATGATAATATATATTATGAAAATTACCGGTAACTCGTAATGTCTCCAACATGTATATATATTTCTAAATTCAATTCATGCTATATGTAGATTTTTTTTTATATTTTCTACATTTTTCTAAAAAAATGCACATGTATGAAATATGTTGGCTTAAACAACAAGTGCATTTTCTTCCTTCTATTGTTTATTCTGCAGGTTTTTTGTGCTTCTCATACATGTATTAATTGTTGCAAAATACCTTTCAAATATACTTAAAAGTTGAGGTCAATACATTTTGATTGGATAAAATGTTTAAATCATGTGTTTTGGTTGAAAAAGTGTATGTTTGTATCTTGACAAGGGTATATACTCCTACACGAAAAAAATGCTATGTTTTTTTTGTTTACTGTTTCTATACTATATGTACATGTGTATATGTGTAAAATAATTATATACATCATTGTATATAGGTTTTTATTTATTAATCATTTCTTAATTGATTACAATGAGCATATCTGTGATTACTTGTTGATATAACAAACTACAACTTACCATGTTTTAATTATGAACTTACACTTTTATTTTATACTTCTCTATTTTATCTTATTTTATGTCTATTGCATTATTGTTACTTTGTTAAAGATTTGTCATATTATCAATATAAACTCTTATCATTGTAACCATGGAAACTGACTGATTTCCACTCACTTAGTCATACAATTATCGGATCTTGTTCACCATACCTGGATGAAATGAATGTCACTAAAATTACCTTTTAAATATTTGATAGAGATATTTCTTACCAACCAGATTACTTTTTATTATGAAGGAAGTTTTATCTCTCTTACATTTGTTTGTAAGCTGCCCAACTAGCTCAGTTGGTAGCATACAAATCTACTGATCAACAGGTCTCTGGCAGAGCATACTTTTATGGAGCCTGGCCATGTAATAATTTCTACTAATTTAATCATCAAAAAATATACCAACATTTATATATGTTTTACAATATATAAAGTGACCTAAGTAAATCTGAGCTTATGTTAATATTGAACACTTTCTTATATTGTAAATTTGTTCATTTTGTTGTCACTATAATTAAAAGTTTGATCAGTTTTCAGCTCAGTTTATCTGTTTTTATGCGTAGTTATTTTGTCTTAAAGTGAGTGTTTTTATTATCATTAAATAAGTTAACATAACAATGTACAGTGAAACCTCCCTAAATGACCTCCTCCAAATAATACCTTACTTTCATAAACAGTCACCTCTAAAACAATTCTGTGCCTTAGAGCAAAACCAGTCTAACTACATGTTAATAAAGAAGGATATACATGTATAATAGTTTTTCATTGACCTATCAAATCATTTACCCAAATTCTAAATAAAAATACCCTACATCTGCAGTCTCTTTCTAACAGCTAATTAAGTATAGATATTCTTTTTGCTGATGTGTTGAGGTTTCACTGTGTATTGATCTTGCCATGGTGTTAAATTCTAACAGGTTTTAGTTGAATTGATTTCTCTAACATTTTGTGATTTTGATTTTTAAGGTTTTTCTCATTTTATCATAAAATATGACCCAAACTTCTAGTGAGGTGCATTGTATTTTATTTTCTGTTTGTTTTAATATTTCATGATTGATATTGTTAAATTTTATTTAACTGTCAGTGGTGGATACATTAACCTTGCTGATTTAAATACTTATACACATGTGTGTACGTGTGTTTAATAACCCCTGTACATAAATAGGGGGATCTATTTTTATTGATTTTTGTAAAAACAGAAGTTCTGTAGAGTATTTAAATCAGCTGGTTTATGTATGCATCACTGACAGTTGAATAAATTTTGATAATATTGATATTTGTATCTTAGTTCTGTTTCATTCTTGCTGTTTAAACAATTGTTCATGTATAGGAAGCAATTACCATAGTGACAAGGTGCTTGGTCAGAACTTTTGAAAACTGTAAAATCTACATATTTGTGGAATTTATATCGAAATAAAAAAGTGTCACTCATAATATTGCATTAAATTAAATGCAAAAATGGGTTTTTTTACTCTGAAAACCCTGATTTCATGTATTGAAACTCTTAAATCTTGCACTTGTAACAGAGGTATGTTATAGCACTATGTCATGTAGTATCTTGCATTTAAACTAGCTTTATACCTACATGGTGGAGTGTCCACTTAAGACTCAAGAGGTTGTGGGTTTTATTCTCAGTTCGGATCATGAATGTATTGAGTTACACATCTATGCAAAGGAATTTATGTTACATATACTATATCTAGTATAGAAAAGGAAAGTTAAATATTTACAAATAGTAATGTTCATATAATAGTTTTTAGTTCTAGAATGCATTTAACAACTATCTCTCATGTATTGTCATAACTTATAGATTGTATGTTTGTAATAAATTTTGTATTTTGTAATATAAAGTATTTGTTGTTGTTTTAATAGTTTGAATTTTAATCCATTTATCAACACCTAGCCTCAACATATAACAAAGTTTTGGGAGCCCAAAGTTAAATAACTAGTAAACAGGCTCTATACTCTGAACTCATTTTAAAGGATGTCTTAGTGGCCCAGCTAGTTAGGTCGGTAACCCACAACTCTACTGGTCAAGAGTTTGTAGGCTTGATTGGGGGCATACTTTCATGGAGTGTGGTCATGAAATAATTTCTACTGCCATTCTCCCTCCTACCACTGATTTTAATTTTTGTAGGGCAGTTGTCAGTCACAGACGAAAGTATGCGCCTAGTAATTGGTTCACAGCTGAAACCAGAGGTGTTAGCTTGTCCTGGAATGGTGAGTTGGTTGACTGACAGCCATGATATGACCTATACCATGTGTTTCTAAGGTGTTAAACTCTAAAAAAAACTGTTCCACCAGAATCAAGGGTACTGATCAGTTAACCATAGCAGAAGCTATCTTTGCTTTTCTTTAATTAATAATAGTCCCTCTGTATATGCTCATAAAAGTTTCAGTTCAAATTAGGCAATATTACTGGACTGATTATGTTGGTATTGATCAATTAAGCTTGCATACTCACTTTTACAACAAGGGACTCTTAAAGGTCAGAGTGAGATCTAGAATTGAAAGTGGTGGTTGCCCTTTTTTTTATAAACACGAGGAGCAAAACAAAAGACGCTTAATTGTTTGGCATAACTAATTTGTCATGCAAGAGCTCAACAGGGGTGGTCATTTTATGACTGTGAGATCAGTTTTTGTCAATGAGCTATCACATAAAAATTCAGTGACTCCAGGCTAAGGTTCTGAAGTTTTTATTAGGACAAGTGTTTTATTATTCGAAGACCTAATGACCTTCACCATGGGGTCCCAATTTCAATTGGAGTCCTCCATTACCCACATCTAACGTGGTGAATCTAAGAACGAACGTTCTCTATCTATCATTCTAAATATGTTTTGTCTTTTTGGTGCCCTTTGACCCTAAAGTTTAACAGGATCATCTAATCTTTGGCCCATTATTAAGCCATCCGCATGTACAATTTTGTGACTAGGTGCAAACGCCATGTAGGTTACCCTCAAGACGGTTTTTATTTAAAACAAACCAATTACCTTGACCTTTCGGTCTTGAATTTAATAGGGCTCATACTTGGCTTATGGGCAATTTAATTCAATGTGAGAAAACTTGTTTCTCGTGGGCTACCCACACATAAAATTTGGTGACTATAGGTATAGTGCGGACACATTGACCCCGACCTGACCTTTATGCAAGAATATTCATTACATTGAATACGAATGTAGTATTAATGCTCGATAACAATCGGATTTTATCGACAAGGCTCGAATTTAATTTTAACATGTAGGGATTAATTTTAAAGTACATTTAAAGCGTACAACGAGTGTCTATTGCACATAGGCCGGACTAGAGGATTGTACGATGAGGCTAGCTACCAATTCAAAGGTTGTTGGTTTTAGCCCCACAATCTCTATCCCCACACCCATTTATTATTAATTGTTATCAAAAATGTAAGAACACGAGTTTCCCGTTTGAATGCATTTGAATCGTAAGTTGTTATACATGCGGGCTGTGTATACTCTATACATGTTAAATTATATTTTAAATACGTAACGAGTCGAAGTGTAGAGTAGGCGTGGTATTGATTTTCACCGGGATATGTGTAGGTGATAATTAGATGCAAATGTGAAAGGTGAGGTCGGGGTCAAATTGTACGCACTATACAAGGATTTAAGTCAGAGTTTCTAGTCACGTGATCTTCAGAGGATAACCTAACACAATGTCATGTTGTTCAATTGTTGCTCCACCCAAAATATAGCAGAGAATTAAATAATGAATAATAAATGGTACCATTTTGTGTCTTTCTTTTTCCAAAAATGCCAACATTATTTTGTGAAATACAATTGCTAACTTTGAATATTATGTTTTGAAAACGACCACTCGATTCACTTTTATGTGCAGATAATCTAGAAAGAGAGTAAGGACAAAATTGAAAGAACAAATAAGAAATATTTGGCGAAATAGAGTATAAGTCGTTTTAAGCAATATGATATGCGATATCATAGACTTTTTTGTATTGAAAAAAAAACCAGCAAAACATCGCTGTTGTTGATCACGTGCCTATAGACTCTAATAAATGGATAGGCTTATTAATCAACCAGCGGCTATACGCCATTTTTATGCTTCCAAGTTTCTCAGATGAATACTCGTATGAACAAAAATCTATTTACATATTGTCCAATATACTACATTGTTTTTATTTTGCACTGTCATATCAACAAACATACGACTGAAATACGATATGAACACCAAAAAAAAATACTAATAACGGAATACTCGAACATTAAACATATGTCATGTATGTGAAGACAGCAGTAACGGCAGTACAGCAGTACAGCCCTACTGCCAGAATTTTCGGCAGTACAGCAGTACAGCCTTACTGCCAGAATTTTCGACAGTACAGCCTTACTGCCAGAATTTTCGGCAGTACAGCAGTAACGTCTTACTACTAGAATTTTCGGCAGTACAGCCTTACTGCTAGAATTTTTCGGCAGTACAGCAGTACAGCCTTACTGCTAGAATTTTTCAGCAGTAAAGCCTTACTGCTAGAGTTTTCGACAGTACAGCAGTAAAGCCTTACTGTTAGAATTTTCGGCAGTACAGCATTACTGTTAGAATTTTCGGCAGTAAAACCTTACTGTTAGAATTTTCGGCAGTAGGGCAGTACTGTTGCAGACTGCTGTATCATTCTAGCAAATCATTCTTTATTTTGCCTCTCAGAATTCTCAGATCATAAAAGTTATATGTTTGAATTCTCTATAAGGTCCAAAATTAAAAAAGAACATGTAGAGCCAATCTAGGATGTGGGATATGTTAAAATCAATACTATGAAATATGAAAATAAAAAAAGTTTGTTTGTTTTAATTGGGTTAACGTCGCATTCAACACACATTTAGGTTATACAATGTATATACGACATCCAGCTCTTCCTACTATATACCCTACCACGAGACCGACAACTCATGTATAGGGTATGACATCGTACTGCGACCGGGCTCGAAACCGTGATCTCCGGATTCGAAGTCAGACATGCTAACCGATACGCCACTGCTGCAGCTAAATAAAGAAATAGAATGAAGGAACACATTTAGTGATCCGAGGACTTGGATAATTATGTACATGTTTTTTTCTTGTTAGGTTTATATCTGCAACAGTACTGCCCTATGGTGCCGTGTGGTACCCTGTCAGTATGTAGGCCCTAAGTAAAACCTAAGGGTCGGCATGAAAAATGTACAAAATGATTTCTTATAAACACTTTTTAGATAGAAGAGGTTACAACGATCGCCTTAACCTTTCAATTTCTTTGCTAACCTATACGTTGCAAAATGAAACTATATATGTTGTTTGCTTTAAGTAGCGTCATGGATTCAGTTTGTACATACTTGTAAGCTCCATCTTTGCACCTGGATCTTGTTGATATGTGTAATAATACTGAGCGAGGAATCAATAATATATGGACGATCTTTATTATTCTTCTGCCAGTAAAGGATCTTGCTAGATTATATAACGATCTTTGAGGTAAAATTCAGCATGCCAGGTACAACAGGTGTACATACATGTACAATTAAAAATATGAAATTTAAACTATGTGCGATGTCAATGTATGAGATAGAGAAATGCCTTCAGCTCATAGGATTTTATCCCGAACTCATTGAGCGTCAAGCTCTTAGTGAGGTCGCTAGGCAACAGGTTCCAGTCTCTGTTAGTTCAGACTCATTTTTCCCAGCACACACTATCATGGAGTAGTCTACAATTACTGACTTTGTTTTATTGATACGTTCATACTAACAACATGGGTAAATGTTACAAGTTTTCAAATTCCTGTATTTCATTAGCTTTTACGATTGAAACAAAACGGAACCATTCCTTGGGTTCTAAAAACTGAATTTCGGGACTTGCCCTGAAACTTTCACCCAATAACTTGAAAAATAAGTATTTTCCTCACTGCTTTACATTTTAACAGTAATCTGGGGGAAGTAAGTTCATAAATACCATGCAGCATCATCGATATGAATGCACGGCAAATTGTTAAAAAATTCAGAAAACACATACCAAGTATGTGTCTACAAGCTGAGCTGAATTTTATACTTCAAAAAACTTATTTCTCAATACTCGTACATTCAATTGAATACTCAAAGTATACGACTTCTAACTAACCTTAATTTAGGCTTAGTTGTTCTTCCATTTTCTGTGGCAATGACCAACTATATAATTGATGGTTTACCTAACTTTCCCTGAAGTTCCTTACCAGTAATTTCCCTTTCGATAGAACCATTTCTCACACAGAGAATAATCGTGAGTAGAAAAATCAGTTGTTCAAGACACCATATTACTTAATATTCGATGTGCAAGACAGTGCAGCCATTTTCCATATTTGTTAAGATTGTTGAGTATTTGTTTTTAACAACAATACACTTAGATGAAACCACTCAATGTATCAAAATCTCACCTGGTTATCTAAAGAGTGACAACTCTAAAACCACACAAAATGAAGTCATGTTTTTGAAAATTGCAAAGTCCCAACAAGGATTATACAAACCAAGTTTTGCCTCATTTAATATGAAGGTGAATAAGTAATGCTCTTGAAAGTCTACAAACACCTGCGTTATTTGGTTTGTACCAATTTATTTCAGCTCATTTGTGTAACAGATTTCAAGATTTATCACTCTTGAATCCACTTCATGGTCCCCAATGAACTGAGCTAGTAGCAAAGTAGTTTCTACTTTAAGGAATCGACTATGTAGGTTTTGGATGGGATATGAATTAACTCTGAGCTAGCCATCCAGAGATATCCAGTTTCATGTTGTTACCACTGGGCTATGCCCATTCAGACGAATCATACTCATAATTATGATTCCAAGACAAAAATAGAAGAACAAAACCAACACATTTTGTATGAAATAAGCGACATTTTTATTAGAGAGACAAGTATAAAAGTTGTTTATATTTACAATAAGTATACATGTAATCATTATCTAGAAATGCAAAAGTTGCAGTTTTCTTCAAAACAAAAATTAAAGTTCAATAAATCTCTCATGAATAACTCAGTATTATGTCTTTTAAACATCAAGTGTGTGTGTGTGTGTGTCCATAATTAACAAAAAAATTTAACAGTAAGTTCTGTAAAATAAACAAGAATAAAATTTTAGAGAGAAAATTGACAGTTGATGTTATAATTCAATGGATTTCCAAAGGGACATCTTAGCAAAAACATAGAAAATAAATGATTTTATGCAACAACATACAAAATAAATGATTTAATGCAAGTACACAGTACAATAAATAATTCCTACAATTTGTTCACAGATCAGAAAAAGCACATCTAATGTTTCTTATATGAATGTAAAAAAAAATGAGAGGAACACTTCTTTAGTTGAGTGATCTAATCAATAATTTATGATCAATCTTCGGGTCCAGCTTGAGGGGCAGGGGCTGATGAGCCACCACCTGCTGGGGCATTCAAAGCTTCCATCTGTTTCTTGGTACCAGAGACAATATCATCAATACGTAATAATAAGATAGCAGTCTGAAATGATAAAACAACAAATAATTTAAAGAATGGTTCATATTCAAATCTTCATTTTACTTTTCAACGCTAGGTTTCCCATTTCCAAAGTACACATGATGTACTATCAACTCAAATTATCTCTCTGAAAGTAACAATAGCAAATGCAAGGGAAACCATTGTTAGACTGTTAACTTGTTTTTTTCCCAACACCTTCATACTTCTGTAAACAACAATCAGGATTTCTTCACTTTCTCTGCTGTCATACTATTTCTCAATTATACTAGGATAATATAATTAAGTCTAAATAATAGCTTTTTGATACTCAAATCTGGATGTACCTGTGTGGTAGATTCGTACTCCATAACTTGTGAGATCTTTTCAATAAAATTTTCAAAATGAAGTCAACTAAGTCTCCTTTAACAGAGTAAAATCAACATATTTCTCTGTTATCTTGGTGAGAACAAGTAAAGTGAATGTCCTGTTTTTTTCTTCAGACTAATATTCATCAAATGGTATGACTCTTAGCAACCAGGAATTGAAGCTGTATCTCAGAATTTAAGGCATAATGTAATATAACCACTGAACAATTGCACAACTTTAACAGATCTCTGGAAACACTGACTTCAATTTCTCCAACCTAAATACTTTCCCCCTATCTACAATCAAGTCAAAATCCAACTTACCTCAATAGCAGTTTTATAAGTCTGAGCTTTAACAGAGTATGGTTCCCATACACCATAGTTCTTCATATCAACAATAGTACCAGTCTCTCCGTCAACACCCCAAGATACATTGTCTGGTTGGGCATGTTTAGCCTATAATAAACAATCATATAGTTTTATCATCTGTCATTTCTTAGATTGGTCAATATTAAAATACAAGAGAAAACTCAAGAAAACAAGATGAATATACAGGGTACTTACTGATAAAAGCAAATAGCCGAAGTTTAAGACTTGGTATGCATCAATTAAATTAAGATTTTTCTAAGCAAATACAGGCTTACACTTAAGTAGTTTCAAAGATATAAAATTGTAGCACCTAAAAACTTATCCAAGAAGTGTTCAGCCAGCACAGCTCAACTATTAAGTAAGATAGCTCAAGTAATCTTCCAAATAGATGAGCTCAAATAAGTTTACAAAGCACATATTATATTTTTCTTTTTTTAAAGCTATCACAACTAAACCACAATTTTATTCTTCAACAATGTAAACATCACTAAGATGATCTACTATCAATGCTAACCTTGTGGATAAGACTCATATTTAACAGGCACATAAAAATATTTCTGTCCATTCTCAATGCTATCAGAATTTTGATATAATTTTGTTTCTGTAACAATATAAACACTATAAAACTTACTCTAAGAGCTGTAAGTGTTCTTATAGTACTGGCACCACAATTCTGAATCAATGTTCTAGGTATGACTTCAAGAGCTCTAGCTACGGCACGGTATGGCCATTGATGTACACCAGTAATACTCTTAGCTTTCTCATTTAGTTCCTGTTGTAATATAAATAATATTATATGTTGTGATTATTTCATAACTCTGAAAAAGCAGGGAGGCAAAATAAAGTGGGCAGGGACAAAATCTATTTAATGCAGGACATTGTAGTTATTTGTAGACTGTTTTGTGTTTAAGGAGTAAAATATAAACATAATGAAATAATAAAGTCAACAAAGCCAACAGTTGGTATAGACAGTAGCTATATAATTTTAGTCTAAATTCTATAACAGAATTTAGTCATATACATAGGTCATAAGACTAAGACTTAAATAGAAAAAAATGAAATTGACTTGACGAAAGGAAAAATGCCAAAGGGACATATTGAATTTCTGACATCTTTACAACAGCCATGAACCATTTAATGTAATCATCACACTAGGCATGCACCATGATTAGACTTGCTTCTTCTTACACATAGATGAACATATTTATGTTTATTCTGGAACTCAAATAAAAGCATGGGAGGCAGAAAACATGGGCAAGGCATATCAGAGGGTTAATATTTGAAAGTAGCTACTTCTGCAGAGGAAGCAAAAAAGGCAAAGGAGAGAAAAAAAAGGACAGGGTGCAGCTTCCTACTTTTCTCCTCTAGAAAAAATCCTAAACTGATGTCACTTATTTGTGCCATTATCTGTGTTTCAGGGGAATACCAAACAAAGATAGAACCCCTTATCCATTACACGTACAAGACAAGTAATAGGGTGACACTCAGAAACAAACACTAACCTGAGCTAGAGCCATCTCAGCAGCCCCACCACCAGGTACAAGGTATGGTTCTTGCATTACATTTCTAGCAACATTCATAGCATCTTGTAAGTTACGTTCTACTTCATTTAATATATCTTTACTAGCTCCACGTAGTAAGATAGTACAAGCTTTAGGTTTCTTACATTGTGTAAGATAAGTAAAATATCTGTAATAGAGATAATAAACAACATACAAATAGTTGGAAGCTGAAAGTTTTATAAATATTGTAAACATACCTTCAAAATAAAATGCTATATTAAAAGACCATACATAAAAACTATCAGCCATATTTGTGTTTATAGTGGATTTACTCCATTAAAATACTCTTGTTCGATTAAGAACTTTAGTTAATCACCTTTGAAACTTCCCAAGATACTTTTACCATTATTTGCCTATTCCTCCACAAAGAATCAACAACTTCTCTACCGGAACAGGAAAATATGAATACAGTATTTGATATTTTAGTTTCAAGAAAGGATATAACCTGCCACATTCTTAACATACCCAGGCATGATTAAATGGAAATCTACATTTGAAATTTTGAATTCTATCTCAGCACCACGACTAAAGCTCACCAATGGATGTACAATGTTTAAGCGAAATAATAACTTACTCATCTCCTATTTTCTTCACTTCAAACAATCCACATTCAGTACCAATATCGTCCTCACGTAATTCATCAGTTCTGTTAACAACAGTACCTCCACAAGCTCTGTAAATTTAAATATTGTATAAGAGAACTTGTATGGTATCATTAACATTACGATTATCATTATTATGTACAGTGCCATTGAATATACAATGTACCAATTAAATAGGTATTTAATCAAATTAAAAAGTTTAAGTTTACTTAGTATTAATGCCAGAAGGTTCTTACTTATGCATTTAATTCAATATTTATCAAAAACACTCGGACATTTGAAAATCTATTGTCGCCTAAAAGAAATTTTAGTAATCATGGATTTAAATTTAAGACCCTGCTGTTACAGTATACTTCCACGGGACCAACCCCTATACCCCCAACACAGCTCTGTCATGACCATAACCTACTAAGCCAAAAGCCCGGGACATGTGAAAACTTAATTGGACCAGAGAATATTGCTTACTTTAAACAGTCAAGCAAGTTCTTCCATATAAGAGTTAATCTGGCTAATGATCAAGAAAATTAACAACAATGACTGGCATAACTACAGAGTATCAATCTTACCTAGCTATTCTATTATTATCAGACTTTCTGACACGTCTAATACAAGTGATACCAGCTCTAATAAGATAATGTTGAGCTAAATCAGAGACACCTTTCTCTGTTATAACTAGATCAGGTTTTACAGATATTACTTCATTACACATCTTCTCTATAAATTCTTCTTCTAAACGAAGAATCTTACTGTAAATATAAAATGTTTGATGAATTACAATATCTGTGAAAAATTTCTTCAATGTTTAGTGTAATGCATTACTTCATTTTAGAAATTGTTTAAGATTATATAGCTGATTAAGTAAACAGAGCAAATTTAAACTTGTTTTTATGTAATTTTATCATTATCTACACAATTAAGCTATGTAAACTTAATGTCCTATCTTCCTAACATATCGAGGGTTGCCCACAGGACTGTAGTAACTTGCTCTTTAACAAAATGCACTTACTACAGTCTTGCAGCCAACCCTCATGTGTTATGATACGTGCTTCCATAACATTAATACAGTATTCAAATATATTAATTATAGTAAATCTGATTGCATAATACACCATTGTCTTAAATATCAGCTATATCATAACAAATTTCTCAGTTACTTGTTGATTATTGCAGTCATGCTGTTTTTGTTATTTATTTGTTTAAATGTTAACTATATGTTAATTGTGACAATATCAATATTCTATTCAGTAGTTCTGTAATCTTGGCTGCAGACATAATCTTAAATATATGAAAGATGTCAACAACTTTTAAAAAACTTGACTATATGGGTTTGTTTTCATCCCTATTGAATGAAATCACAAAATGTTTAGTGAGCCATTCATACATCTAAACAATGGTAAAGTCTATTTGCTAATGATTAAAGGGAAATAAAATCAGCAGAGATCAGCAGATACTAGATTAAATATATAAAAAAAACTTACGAAAAGTCTTCCTCTTTGGATATTTCAATATTAGTCTGAAACAATAACAACAATCACAATTGACAATATAGCCTCTCTGAACTAAACATTAATTATAAAAAAAACTAGACATCAAAATTGCCTTGAATTTGTAAATAAAATTGCTTAAAATTGTGAATGGGTCATTCCATACCAAATCACCCAAAAAACAAAAATTTTCCCAGTTCAAGTCTTAGATTTTGCTGAAATTTTAACCACATCAAATTTTATCTTATTCATGGAGAAATCCAAAATTTTAGTGTTGTGCTCAAAATAGTTTTTGAGATACAGATGTTTGAAGTTAGTACGTATTGCACTATTATTGAAGTAAGAAATTGGTCAGTTTTGAGCCATCTTTGAGGGCAACATTTTTTAAGAAAGAGAGCTCTTAGAGTCCCTTAATTCCATATATGTACTCACATTTAGGTAAATATTTGAATTTAATAATCATTTAGATTCTTACTTTTTCCTTTTTTGAGAAATATTGATCGGAAAATGGCCCCACGGCCAATTTGCGCAAAAAGTTAATTCAGTGCTGTAAAAGTCTTGATTTATAAATTGCAATATTTTCTTCATTTTTCAGGATATTACTTTAAAAGTTTCAGGGAATATTCTTATAATCATAATTGATATGTATATGGTCTTAATTTATTGTGAATCAATAAAAGAAAAATATTTTTGTATTTTATACAAGGGTACCCCCTCTTTTTTTACGAAATTAGTTTTTTTCATAAGTTTGGTGTGCTATAATTTTTTAATTTTTTAAGATGTTCTTACAGAAAAGGGTATACATGTTCTTGATATTGTCCTTAATCATGTTATTGTATTTAAATAAGTTTAAAACTATTTGTCTTGAAGAAAATAGTCCCTAAAAGTTGCCCAAAATTGAAATTTTTGGTTTTGGCTCTAGTGTTCAAGTAGCCATACAAAAATAGGGACAAATGCTATCGCTCTGAAACTTTTTTATTGCATTTTCCAACTATATATTTATATCATACTAAAAAATAGAGAATGTAATTTTCTTCCTTCTATAGAAAAATCATGTTTGATAAAACACCATTTTTACTGAATCTAGCTGCATTCGCGCATTCTTGTTGATAGTAATTTTTCTATGTTTAGGTATTATGGATTCTTATTTCAGCAGATTTAAATTGATTTTATTATAAACTGATAAGTTATGAATATTTAGGGTTAAAATTTGTAAACAAGTAAGTTTTATCAACTAAAGAGATGAAGAAATGCAGACTGCATTGACTCAAATTGTAATTCCATGTAAACCAATTGCATCACACTTCTGACTTCCCATTGGGTACCAGAGAAACTATTCCATTCTAGTTAATAAAATTATGATTATACATATTTTACAAGGTTACATCACAGATAATTAGTCTTTACTATCCATGAAGAATGCTTAAACTTAACTTTTCTAATTTCACTTTCCTGCTGTTTACCATTTCGTAACATGACCACATGACCAGGCGTGCACTCATTGGGTCAATCTGTGTCCAGTTTTGTTGTCACATCATTGATAAAAGAGACTGCTATGTTACAGTAGTTTTTAATCCTACCATTGTAATTGACTTAACCAACTAACACACGTAACACTTCAGAGTCTATTTTCCTTTCAAGACAAAATTCTCAAGTAAGCAGCAAAATAAATTCCTTCTATCCTGGCTACTTTTCAAAAAAATCAAAAAATATATTTGAAAAAAATTAATTTCAGGGTATAAAAGTTGTGGTAATAAGCATAATATAATTATATCATTTATATAAGCTTAGAATGATAAGTACATGACATTTTATAATTTATTCTATTTCTATTCTCTATTCTATCTTTTTAACTCTATTAGGGGTGTAACAATACGGTAAAAACCGTATTGCAATATGCAGAACCCATATTACAATTTATTGCAATACGAACCGGTTTTTCGCTTAGACATGCAAAGCATTAATTAATACATGTACCTCATTCTTATTGGATCAGGGTAGCATGCATATGGGTATTTTCAAATGATCTCTTACCCAAATGTTTGACTCACAAATGTAAAATGGTCTGCGTGGTTTGAAACAGACTCTTGATGATATTTTTCTTTTAATTGACTAAATGTTTAACCTTCAAAAGCACAGTAAGAATATTTTAAGTATTTAATTCATTTTAACATTTGTTTAAACATTTAACTATCAGATTCTGATAAATACAAGTAATATGACACTTGACTACAAAAACCGGTTCAAGGAAAAATGAACCGGTTAAAACCGTTAGAACTTGTATTGCAATATTAACCGGTATATAAGTTAACCGTTACACCCCTAAACTCTATACAGTACAGCCTTTCATTTTTTGTTGACGGAGAAAACACACTGCTCAGTATTAACTATTATCATTATATTGACCAGGTACAGGTACTCAGTATGCATCTTTTATTGTAGGCCATTGGAATGTGGGAACAATGCCATGAACATGCATGAATAAAACAAGCACTGTGCTTCCCCACCATCTTGGGACAGGTCCTTTATGTTCCCTACCAACCATTTCCGATCGTATTTGCAAACAATATACAATGTATGGTCTTGACTGAAAATGCATGATGTTGGTCAATTTTAGTTCCAAACTTGAAAATATTGGTGTAGTGTAAGTAGCAACAGTAATTAATGCACACTTCAAACACAGTGTGTCACTGGAACACATAGCACCTTCAAAACTTAAGATAGTATTCATGTTCATGCTTGGCTATTAATGAAAAATAATTGTACATTTTTTTATGTGCTTACAACACCAGTTTAACATTTGTCTTGGTATTAAAAATTAATTGTATCAAAATATACCCGGTTGAAGTCATTAAAAGGTTGCTAAAATTCTTGACAATTTTTATCGCAATAGTGCCTTTGGAATATTGGAAACTACTGAGAAGAGCTTCATTTGCACTTGATGGATTGTTGTAACAAGAGTACTAAAGCTGTAAAATGATGCCAATAGTCATTGATTACACAAAGTCGTGCTTGTGTGACCAAGATTTTATGACCATCTCTAAAGAAGGCAACAAAAGGATGAAGTGTTGCTTAGTACTAGTAGTTGCCTGTGTGAAACCTTTGAGCAGCTTTTTTATCTTAATAATATATTCAAAAATAAGAATTCACTAAAAAGGTCAAATTTTAACTTTATATTCAGAAAGATGTTTTAATAATTTAGCAATGAAATGCCAAGTTATTAGTTTGTCAATCTTAAACAATTTATGACCACAAATTTGATGATGTCATTAAATTGTGTGTGTCAGTGATGAGTATATGTATATTAAATATTATTGTAATAATAACCAGTACAGGTTAACTTTTTTCTACATAACAGCATGGTAAAATTGATAACAATAATTAAAATTATAAAATTGTATAATATACAAATGTAGTTGTAAGTTTTACATTGAATTATATACCATTTTAATTGTTATGAAATAGCTAAAAATAATAATCATCTAGTTTATTCTTTAAATGAAATCATAGAAAGCATATTATACCAAGTAAAATGTGTTAAACAAGATTGGACTTGTAAAGACCAAGAAAATCAGTCTGAATTTGGTAAAAAATAATGTAAAGATAGAAAAATTACTATCAACAAGGAATTACAATTTGAGTCAATGCAGTCTGCATTTCTTCATCTGTTTAGTTGATAAAACTTACATGTTTACAAATTTTAACCCTAAATATTTATAACTTATCAGTTTATAATGAAATCAATTTAAATCTGCTGAAATAAGAATACATAATACCTAAACATAGAAAAATTACTATCAACAAGAATGCGCGAATGCAGCTAGATTCAGTAAAAATGGTGTTTTATCAAACATGATTTTTCTATAGAAGGAAGAAAATTACATTCTCTATTTTTTAGTATGATATTAATATATAGTTGGAAAATGCAATAAAAAAGTTTCAGAGCGATAGCATTTGTCCCTATTTTTGTATGGCTACTTGAACACAAGAGCCAAAACCGAAAATTTCAATTTTGGGCCACTTTTAGAGACTATTTTCTTCAAGACAAATAGTTTTAAACTTATTTAAATACAATTACATGATTAAGGACAATATCAAGAACATGTATACCCATTTCTGTAAGAACATCTTAAAAAATAAAAAAATTATAGCACACCAAACTTATGAAAAAAACTAATTTCGTAAAAAAAGAGGGGGTACCCTTGAATAAAATACAAAAATATTTTTCTTTAATTGATTTACAATAAATTAAGACCATGTACATGTCAATTATGATTATAAGAATATTCCCTGAAACTTTTAAAGTAATATCCTGAAAAATAAAGAAAATATTGCAATTTATAGATCAAGACTTTTACAGCACTGAATTAACTTTTTGCGCAAATTGGCCGCGGGGCCATTTTCCGATCAATATTTCTCAAAAAAGGAAAAAATAAGAATCTAAATGATTATTAAATTCAAATATTTACGTAAATGTGAGTACATATATGGAATTAAGGGACTCTAAGAGCTTTCTTTCTTTAAAAATGTTGCCCTCAAAGATGGCTCAAAACTGACCAATTTCTTACTTCAATAATAGTGCAATACGTACCAACTTCAAACATCTGTATCTCAAAAACTATTTTGAGCACAACACTAAAATTTTGGATTTCTCCATGAATAAGATTAAATTTGATGTGGTTAAAATTTCAGCAAAATCTAAGACTTGAACTGGGAGGCCCTGGGTGACTTGGTATGGAATGACCCGAATAAAAGTAGTTCACAACCGTTCTATTTCATTCTTTAGGGAACCTTGTTAACCATTTGTGAACTGACAATACAGAACCCTGCATACACAGCCAGCAAGTCACCAGACATTAGTGTTCACATAATTCAACCAAGCTTAAACAGGCAAATAAAAACTCTGAAAAAATATAATCTATTAGAGCTCTTGTAGAAGTATTATGTATTTCATAAAAATACCATTGAGAATAAAGTATGGTAATCACCTGACTTTCTCCTTTCTTGTATTCTAAATTACAATCTAACAATAATATTCTAGGATTCTCAATACGCCTGAAACAAAGAATATTGTCAATTAAGTAATAATTAGTGTGCTTTTATTTACATTTCTTTTCTCCATTTAGAATCATACACTGAGGTCCATAAGTTTCTTTACACATGCTATTTTTCATATTTTCTCTAATTCTTTATTGAAAAATTATTGCAGACACATTTTGGTTAATATCTTCAGTTCACTAAACAATTGTTCAGTTCCTGAGATGCACCATACTTGAACTCCCATCATTCAAAATAAGCATTCCTTCTACTGACTACTTTCTTAGATAAAAAAACCATGGTTGGATAGTTGTGCTATAACACATGCAACTCATGAGAAGGTAAAGTGATGTGAAGTCAGTGGAAATGTTCTTTACCTAGAATTTTCTTTTGTGCAACATACTATTAGTTGATTTTAAGTCCAGCCGGCTCACCAATAAAGAGGCTGATTATAAATAGTGTGTTATCTTGAAATCAGAGTATGCATAACTAATAAAATATTATGTAATATAAATATTCACCTTTTCATCTTTGGATGAACAACATCTTTATTTATCATAACACCATTCAATACTTCAGAATCTTCAATAGTACCACCTGGGATCTAGTAAAACAAAACATTCAATATTATCTTCAACCACAATGTCATAGAACAACTGACAAGACACATTGCAACATAATGCAGTGGTAGTTAAAAAAGAAAGCTTGCTCATTTTCATGGAAGGGAATAGCAGCCCCAGGTATGACTCAGGACACTAGATTCAAAATCCAGTACATAGGCTTCTGTACCATGAACCCAAGTATCTCTGAATAACATTTACAGAAATTCCCTAAATAACTTATATCTGATACAAGCAACCAATGATAAGGGTGTACTTGGGTCATATCACTTCATTAATATTCATGTACCAAATAAGCTTTTTCTTTTGGTAATTCATTATGCATGATACTGTGATCGGAACCAAAAGATCCAATCCCATGTCCCAATCAATAATAAATCACACACATATATCTACCCATATGGTAGAGAAATACTAACCTTTTCAACTTTAGCATATCTTTTAATATCAATTTCTTTTCTACCATTCTCTTCCAACGCTACAGTAGAAGTGGCTTCAAGTGCTATTTTACAAGCTAAATCAGACCTGAAAAAAGTGTTACATATTCCATTATACAGTATTTTACGAGTTTGTTAATAGCATGTTCACTGAGATTCAATGTTATATTTTGGACTTGAATTTTTAACTTTTGATTTACATGTTCAAATCTTAAAGGGTTTAATTTTATTGATCTAAGAACCATGCAGAGTTGAGCTGTTGAGCTAAAAACAAGTACCATTCTTAATAAATCTCACTCAAATTTGGATCTAATAAATTCATTAATAATTCTAATAGACATAAACAACAGGTATCTGTGTGATGTACTAACCATTTACTAATAAATTTTGTTCCAACAGAACTTTTCACTATTTTCATCATTTCATCTTTATTGGTAATATCAACTGGAGTACTGAAATAAAGACATCAATCTATAAAACACATCTTTAAAACAGATAATACAATAATATGAAACACTTGTTTTTTTGTTTTCACACTGATTACGCAAAATTCTCATCTTAATAAGTTCATTGAATTTATACTGTGTCGTATAATAATAATTTTATACTTAAAAGACAATACAGACTCAGAAGGTCATTAAATTACTTTTAAAATATTTCAAAGGTTATTTTACTTCAGACAATGTATTTCTAGAGTCTATCATATGGAATTTAACTTTTTAATTCATTCAAATTTAAATCAATTTTAAGCAACTAACAAAACCACTGTAATTTTAAACAACTAACAAAAGCACTGTCTTTCTTTTACAAATGATGTGTAGTTGTGCCATAATACATGAGTGATATAGTTACTGTATTGAAATAATGCATGAACATGAACAATACCTTATTTTTTTCTTTAAAACTTCAAGAAGGTCTTCTAAAGCTAATCTGAAAGCACTGATGATAACAGTTGGATGCATTTGTTGTTCTAAAAATGGTTCAGCTACAGATAACATTTCACCTCCTGAAAAATAGATTCATCGACTATTAAATAGATTCATTGACTATTACTAAAACAAGTAAGAACTTACAAAATATAAGGACTTGAATTGATTGAGAAGCAATTGTCAACAAAATATTCTCATTATACTTCAGGCTGCTTGATTAAAACTTAATAAATCCATATTACTCATAAATATTTGGCCAGATTTCAAACAGCACATAGTTATCCTCATAAATAATAAAAAATTTCCCTGGTATTGATTTTAAGTGTATTAAATTCTAAAGGCCTAATATTGCCCTCAGTTTTAAATAAAGGTGTTTCATCATATTGAACCTTTACTCTCAAAATTCATTTTTTTAACATTTAATGTTTACCATGAATATCTGTTCTAACTCATAAAAGCAAAGCACTGAAGTCTTTTTTGCTCTTCCAGGTAGTTTCTCTCTCTTTTCCTTCTGCTAACTGTCCAAACTGACCCACAACAAAAAATTACAATGATGCATCTGCCTTTTTCCACCCTCCCAGACATTTTCTTGATTTCTTATTCAGATTAATACAATGTGATACAAACATAACAAACCTAAAATGATAACTGAAGTTGTGCCATCACCAACTTCTTCATCTTGTGTACGTGCAACTTCAATAAATGATTTAGCTGCTGGATGTTGTACATTGATCTATAAGATAAGACATTAAATATAATAAAATCTGCAATAAAAAAACATATATATTCCATTCTAAATAATTTAGTAGCAGGGTTTTACGGACGCACAAATCCGCGTCCATATACGCATAAACTACCTGCCTGGACGCAAACATTTTAATGCCTGCGTCCACTTGGACGCATAAAATACATGACAACATCCTTAGATATTCTTTCAACTGCACAAGTTAACTGGAAACATTTCTATTTAAGCTAAGATTGACCGTATTTTGTAGGCAATCGAATAAGAAATTCCATTTCAATACCCCGGATGTAAACACTGTTGACGTATTAGGGTATTTCCCAAGTCAGCCAAAGAAGCAAACTCCTCGTAGCGATTACGTCACGCGTTGCTACTCTAATATATTTGATAAAGGGAAATAACCGCTGCGGGAAGTTTACTCAAGAAGGCGCGAACGCCGTATTCGGAACTTTCGGTTGTTTAAGTAGAGGGCATTCTGTACACAAAAGGTCTGACTGACCTTTGTACGGAGACGCCGCGCATCACGGGTAAACTGTTTATTTACCTGAAAGCACGTGGCAATGTTTACATTCTAACAATTTCCCCCCTTCAAGTAAAGTGAACAAATAGAATACGAATTTTGTGTCTACTCAATAAAATTTGACTATCCAACGGTCACTGTAGTTACTACATGTACCAATGTTCAATAAACTGAGATACAAGTTTTCTGGTGGTTTAATTTTCCTTCATTTCCTTTTGTTTTATTTTAAACAAATAAAACAACTATCATTACTTTATTACAACAAAATTGTTTGCAGTTTGGTATTGGACCCCTGATTTCACTGTGTGGACCCCTGTTTTTGTCAGTCCTGCATCCAGTGGACCCCCAATTATCAATGGCTGTGTAAAACCCTGAGTAGGTCAAATTCTTCATGCATATTTATGTTCAAAGCCACCACAACAGAACTACATTTCATGACAAACCATGTTCATGTTTACACAAGTTAACTTCTTGAGGGATTATCCTAGACTGTCACATGTATACAGGTCTATAATTTGAATAATCACAAATGAATTTACCTCTCTTAGGATAGCATTTCCATCATTAGTCATTACAATACCACCCATAGGGTCCATCAACATTTTCAACATAGATCTTGGACCAAGACATGTTCTGATAACATCCGCAATAGCCTGAAAAATCAAAATAAATGATTTGAAAGATTTGAACAAGTTCAAAATCGAAAAGTCATAAGAGTATTTAAATGTACTAAAGAATAGCAGACTGTGGAGTAAGCAGATGTCTGTTAAATATGGGCAGCTTATTATGAGGCAACAGACGGTTATTGGGCAACTCATAAACCCTAACCCCGGGCAACAGCCATCTAGGGCTTAAAAGGCAACCAATTTTTAATCCAATGTTCCGACTGCAACTAACATAATTTACATTCAAAATAAAAAATATACATGACAAAATGTGCAAGAATGTTAAGATTGACCTCAAAAGTGTTCCACGGTCTTCAAACCAGGTAAAAGTCAGACAGACCTATCATTCTATCAATTTTATAGTAAGAATATTCTGGAACTTCTTACTATGTATTGACACAAAAACTCATAATAAACACAAATACTTAAAACCACTCAATAATTTCAGTAATGCTATGAATTTGTAAGAAGGCGTGTGAAAAATTAGGCTAAAGTATTAAATTAACTGTCAAGTATCCGAAAGTCGTTAAATCCGAATATGACTCATCTACGTAGTGTTGCTACAGTCATTTTCTCAAATAATGCGACAAATTACATAATCCATAACTAACTCAATGAATTCTCTGTTTGACTATGTACTTTTATACCAAATAATCATCAATGCAGCAGTTATAGCAAGACTATTACTAATAACTAATACATGGAACATTCGAGAAACATGGCGACAACCATGTGAAAACATGTTTACCTTGCCAGCATTTATGTTTCCTAACTGCACCTTCTTTCCAGACTCCCTCTTCGTGTTTTGGTCTGAAATGAAAGAAAATACATTTATTCAACAAGTTAAATCAAAATAGCGAGGAATTCCAAGGTAATTAACGATAAATCACTTACTTAAAACGATAATCGGTTGGCCGTACATGCTGCTAGTTGTTGTTGTAGTCACTTAGGAATCGTAAGAAAAAGTTTTTCGTGAAAGTTAGTAAAGGCGTCAGACCTTTAAATTATTGAGTGTCAACTATGCGAAATATTTAAGTAATTCTATGCAGTCATTCTAAATTGGACAACGCACAAGAATGTTTTATTATGAGACCTAAATCAATTATAATTAACATTAAAACAGTTGCACCATTTTCTCTAGTCCAACCTAGCGGATTGAGTAACTTGGAAGGACCTATACTAGTGCTCTATTATCTTCATTTTATCCCCCATGCATGACCACTATATTCAGTCTTGAATGTTTTTCATCGTAAAAATAGAAGAATTAAAGAAACATACTTCAATAACTTACGTCTTTTTACGTTACCGTTATAAGTGAACTATAATTTACATAAAACATATACATGCGGGCGGATCTAGAATTTTTTTCTAGAGGGGGGGGGAGGTCCGAACTTTTCTGGGGGTCCGAACTTTTCTAGGGGGGGGGGGGGTTCCTCGAACCACAACCATATCATACACATTTGGCAGAAAAAAATGCAACATATTGATAATAAAAACAACATAACCATTACATCTATGTTAAGCACCGAGAAAAATTGCTTCATGCTACTTAAAAATGACTTACAGGCAAGAAATACACTAATAGACAGGTACAGTAATTTCCAATTCTTGGGATGGGTCCGGACCCCCCTGACCCCCCGCTGGATCCGCTTTTGCGCACACTACAATTTTAATACTAAAGCCTCCAAATAGTTTGTATCAAACGTCCCCTTATACATTTACAGCTTATTCCCATGGCATGCGAGTTCACTAGCTATGAAACAAATCAATAAATAGAATTAAAGGAAGAAATCGACTGGACAGCAATTAGATCTAACATTGTATCCAGACTTCAACTTGGACAATATAACGAAAGTATATTCATGCATACATGTACATGTATACGATCCTAACAACCTGACATAATAAAAAATTGACAATACCCTTTCTTTGTAGAAAGACCATCAGTCCAAATAAACAATTTGTCTTACTCCTCCCAAATAAGGTCGCTCAGGGCAGGTTTTACTGTATTTTAGACGGATTACTGTTGTAAGCTAGCATTGGAGTGAATGTGGATGCTGATATGATCAACTGCACTTGGTTTGTTTGTTTGTTTGTTTTGTTGGGTTTAACGCCGTAGCAACACATTGTATATGTCATATAACGGCGGTCAGTCAACATACTCACTGTTCCTGGAAAGGCTAAATCTCTGGATTTAGCCGTAAACGAACTACTAAGCGCTGTCCTAATTTCATAACCAAGCTCTACGAAAGTATGCCCTGCCCAGGAATCGAACCCATGACCCCTCGATCAGTAGACTTGCGTTCTACCAACTGAGCTAGCTAGCCGGGCGGCACAGTGCTAACTGATTTACTAAACATTTTAAACAAACCTTAATCAGCATGTCACATGTCAACGTAAATAAACTATAAAAAGCAAATTTTTCATAATTTTAATCGTATTTACAACCTGGTCGTACATAGCTCTTAGAGTCGAAATTAATACGGGCGTGTATTTCCAAAATTTTCAAATACACTTTAATTCCTCGTATGCCATTTTTGATGAAACAGGTACAGATCAAGCTGGTAAATTTGTGCACAAATCTCTATGTAGATTTCTAAATAAGCCGTAGCCTGTCCCAAGCCTGGTTAGAAATAGCAAGGGGTGCAACTACTGTCAAATCAAACAAAAGAAGACCTCCTCAGAAATGTCATTTCTAGACACCTAGCTAGACCTAATATATGCTTGAATTCTAGTCTGGGTCAGCAGTGCACACATTGCATAGATATGGAGAGGACGGATCTTGGTAAAAACTATAAACTTATAACAAAACGTCTAGACTTCTACTGGACATAGATATTCTGTCAATGCCGTTACTGCTGTCTTCACACACATACATTTTAATGTGAAAAAGATATCAGAATTGATAAATTCGTGTGGGTAAATAAAGGTAGAATGAAGAAATACCAAAAGAATTCATCTGAAATCTACAAAACAATTTATGAGATCAGGCTTCAAAACAATACTTGTTCATCTGATTTCTAAAAACTTTTGTTCTATATATATTGTATTTTAGTTTATTATATTGATGTTCACATACATGTATTATAATAAGGGAGTTAAATCTTAACTATTCTGTAATTCAGTTTAGTTATTTGTTGCAATTATTCCTCTTTATTTACAAATGTACAATGTTTGTGTCACGTGATGAATACGTCATCAGAATGGAATGTGAACATATTGGATATCATTTACTGTAAAGTTGTTTCAATTTGCGAGGGTTAAATTTTGAGTAAGAACATTGTCAATCCTTGTATAAAGTTTCTAATTTAACTTGAATAGAAAATGTACATTGTTTATTAAAACGTTAAAACAATATCGACATGAGGTAGGCACTAATAAAAAATGTATGAATGAAAACAATACATTAAGTGTTGAAAAGTTGTTCTAGATCAAAACGATGTTTTGTCTCTTGATTAATCCCTCGTTTTCAGAATGCATCAAGACTAAGTCTATTGTGATAGAAGTTTTGTTTTCCCTGGTCCCTGAAAATCATATCCTATTAACCCAAGCACAATACGATACGATGATCTAACAATTAGCCTACTCAATCAGGCTCTTCTGTCTTTCATTGAGTCATCATCACGAAGGCTTATTAGATTATAAATCTACTTGAAATGAATTAATGTGTCCATCTAAAACTTTAAAAATGCAAACACAACAAGCCAGAGAGGGAATTCACGTCTGTTCAGGAAATGTAAGACTTTAACAACAACATGCCGACAAGATTATTCGATATTTGTCGACTTAAAAAGTTCTATCGACCTATTGCTATTGCAGAGAAACTATAGCAATACAGCGATAAGTCGACCTATTGTTACACCCGTATTATTTATACGACAAAACTTTTACAAATGTATGACACCCTCTCAAATCGTATTTTTGCCTCTGTTTGTCGCATCTTCGTGTTTTCGTGTGGCGCCTAGCGGAACGAAAATACGACAAATCAGGGATTCTACATAAAATTCCTGGACAGATCTACACAGTCGTATAAGTTTTGTGTTTTCGCTCTTTCGCATTCCGTTTACACATGCAGATAAGACTATTGAAGATGTACGTATTTGTAACCGGAGGACAAAAGAGCGAAAACATGGCATAATTCAGCCACCATAGACAACCCTATAAATTTGAGCTCAGAATTAGGTCCATTTGAAACTGATTATTCAAACTTCACCGGTAGATCCATAAAAATATTTGTTCATCATCACATAAATGTAAAACTTGGGATCTATCTTTGGAATGTACCCTGCTCATGAAATGACATAATGTATCCTGCTCATGAAATGACATAATGTATCCTGCTCATGAAATGACATAATGTATCCTGCTCATGAAATGACATAATGTATCCTGCTCATGAAATGTAACCACACACTGATACAGTAACCACTCACTGATACAGTAACCTCTCACTGATTCAGTAACCACTCACTGATACAGTAACTACTCACTGATCCAGTAACCTCTCACTGATACAGCAACCATTCACTGATACAGTAACCACTCACTGATACAGTAACCACTCACTGATACAGTAACCACTCACTGATCCAGTAACCTCTCACTGATACAGCAACCATTCACTGATACAGTAACCACTCACTGATACAGCAACCACTTACTGATACAGTAACCACTCACTGATTCAGTAACCACTTACTGATACAGCAACCATTCACTGATACAGTAACCTCTCACTGATACAGTTACCACTCACTGATACAGTAACCACTCACTGATACAGTAACCACTAACTGATGCAGTAACAACTTACTGATACAGCAACCATTCACTGATACAGTAACCTCTCACTGATACAGTTACCACTCACTGATACAGCAACCACTAACTGTTACAGTAACCACTCACTGTTAGCGTGGTTGTTTCGGCCTAACTCTGACCACAACTGTTTTATTACAGAAAGCAAGCCGCTGTATGAGAATGATGAGGAGTCAAGTGCTCACGGGTGAATATAAGGAAATATGGTCAGGTGAACTGTCCTTTTCATAGAGGTTGACCAATAGAAAAAATACCTATATGAAGAAGAAACCAATTAACAATCGACAATAAATAACACAGTGATGTAAATTATTTAAAAGTTTATTGCAACAAAACAAAAAAAACAGTCGCAGAATAGATCAGAAAACATCGTCTTGCTATTAGGCACATGGTTTGAAAATTTGCCATTCTAAGGTAGGTTATTCCACTCAATTGACAGGGGCGGATCCAGGATTTTTTTCTAGGGGGGTCCGAACTTTTCTAGGGGGGTCCGAACTTTTCTATAGGGTGGTCCGAACTTTTACATTTTACAGATAAAAGGCAACATATTAATAATAATAATAACTACATAACCATTAAATCTAGGTTAAGCATCGAGAAAAAATGCTTCATGCTTCTTAAAATGACTAACAGTCAAGAAATACACCAATGGACAGGTACATTTTCCGGACACACCTCCACCCCCCCGCTGGATCCGCCCATGATTGATATCGGGGTAAATTATGCAAAATACACTTAACAACGTTTCTAAGTATACACATTTCCCCTGCAGATATTTTCAACACTAGTTAAAATATTTAAACGAAATTTTGTGAGTCAACTATGGGATACTATGTCTTTCATATGACACTAAAAACATCAATATCTACCGTTTAGTAACCGACTTCCAAGATGCACTCGCATTTCGTGCTTTTAACAAATATGAGCCAAACGGTTTACATTTTCACTTTTATTTTGTACCTGTCGATATCTTTAGCGATTTACACTTAGAAAGAACACCTAAACTTTCACACGTCTTAGTATTATACGAATTCGCTTGAAATTAAGAGGCCAATCTATCGAAATGATACATGCTGGCTTATCAGTACGAGAGGTATATTGAATTGAATTGCTATGTCGTGTCTTGTACGCATCATATTCATCACTGAGACATTATAAGTAGAGTTGCAACGCAGAAACCTTCAACGATCGTGACAAAGTGAACCCCCTTTTCAGCTTGCCCATACTTTCAAACGTAACCCTTTGACTGTAATGAAACTTTTTAGAAAGTTTGAGCAAACCAGAAGTGTTAAAGACTTGATAAGCCAGAGAAGATATATGACGACAAGACGGCAAGAATGGGCTATGCATGATACCCCGGGATATCATTCAGAAATACATTATCTCATTGCGACCAAGGTGTCGTGCAGTTATACGAGCTGAAGATGGCCATACTCGTTATTGATGTGAATTTGTACTTTGTTGGTACCAATATTGTTACTGCTTATAAGAAGTCAGTTGTTTTTCAATTTATTCTGCGTTTTGCTTATAAATGAAATACTATTTGATGAACAGTTTCTACAAATTTTATATCAATAGCTTACGTATCAACCCAGTTATGACCAAATATATAGGTGTATACTTAGAAAAGTTGTTACGTGTAATGCATGTTTTTCTTTTTATATGAGTCTGTTTGAATATTTAGGGGCATTGACATTAGAAAGTGAAAACTTATGTCCTGTCTTACTTGCTTGTCGTCAGTAGTATTGTTAATTATACATAATTAATTACACAGCAAGGGAACATAGGACGTCACGTATCCAGAGTTGTATGGAGTTGATGAAGACAGTCATGGAGTCTGCGTCACTGTTCAAGTGATGTTTGATCAATTTTAGCTGTACCCATGTGTTAGATTTAGTGGAAAACGTGCTCTGCATTTTATTGACGTATTCATTAATATTAGTGAATATTAACTAGAAAGAATTTAAGGATTAAGACTAAAGTCATTAAGGAGCCGACAATTGTTGTATTAGACTTTATGTGACAGACATATTTACAGCTGGGACAACTCTCTGGAGATTCTGTAGATCTAAACCTCGTCGAGGTGTTCCGAATCAGGCGCGTAGGAGGATATGAATATTGGGGTCACAGATGGGGTGGGTATGGGAGGAATGTCCCCTCCGACCGGTCGAAAATTTTTGTGAATGTAAGCCTCTGAAACTCGATTTCCAGCTCTTTCAGTACCCCCTGTTTAAGAAAAATCTTTGTATTAGACCTCAAGATTTTCAATATGACACTGTGTCATGAAAAATTACCTCACGGTCCCATTGCCACTGCTTGCCGGAATATTTGGGCCTCGGCCCCTGCGACCCCAGCTCGTACGCGCCTGCGAATGCAACCGTTAGATTACGGACGTAATAGTAACTTCGTGTACACTTGGCTACAAATCTCCGCACAGTGCTTACGTCATGCTTTGATTAATGATTTTATAAAGAGAAATAACTACTTTAGGGAGTTTGACTTTACTATTATACATTTTTTTTACTTGTTATGACAAAAAGCTGAAAGATTTGACTTGATCTCGTGAATTGCATGAACTTACTAACTGACAGAATTAACTCAGATATTATGGTATATATGGTATTACCATTTGCCCCAGGCGATTACTTCGCGCTTTCGAAGCTATGTAAAACCGTTCACTCTATGTACCACGTGATTGCTCATTTATGGGTGGAAAGATCAACGCGCGAAATCGCTGGGATCAGCGCCATTTTAGTTGATATTCTGTTTGGAAGGATGGATTTTTATTTCGGGTAAGTTATTTTATGTTTGAATGAATATTTTTGTAATTTATGCCATATTTCATGCTCCTTTTCTCATATGTTGAATAAAAGATCGATGCTCAAACAGGTCTTGGTACCGACATTTCCTTAATAATCATTGTGACCAGATTATCGTTGTTCGATGGGTCCCTTGTGTATTAAGCTTCGTATTGAGCGTTAATATAGATTAGTGCTTGATGCTGGATATAGCTCATTGCAGACTCACGTGCAAGCATGCATGCGCGAGTAAGTTTTCTCTAGCTACAATCGGGATTCCTTCCTGAATGGAAAAAATCAAACGTTGGATTCAAATTTACGGGAACTATCTATGTTTAAACATTGTTACCATTTACTATAAAGTAAAATGAATTTATCCAGAGGTGCGTTCAACAATGCGAGCGCTCGGGGCGACATCGAGCGCCCGCGTTCTGAACACACCTCTGGGTTCAGTAAACCTTATCAATAGTGAGTTATGTGTAGTAGTAGCACGAAGTTTGTGTGATTACACACCATATAAATAGCTTGCTTAGTGTGTTTTAGTCATTCGAAGTCTTTGCATTGTGTTAGAAGTTTGTTAGAGAATTAAAAATTGGCAAAGTTATACATTTTTGGAGCACGTGGTCAACCATTTGGGTTTAAATGCGTCTTTTACTAATGGCTCAAGAGAAGTACAACATTTTTAGAAGTTCCAATATTTGTGAAGTTATTACGACGAAAATTATGTAAAGAAGTCTACTTCAATGCCGACTTTGAACAATTCAAGGACTTTTCGTCTGCTGCAGAACTATGCTACATGGAGAATAGAAATTATTGTCGTCAGATTTTGAGTTCATGGAATATCAAGCTCTCAGTGGTTCTAGCAACAAACAACTGCCAAAACCATGGGGTGTAAGAAGAAGTCTTTTACACAGTGACAATTTGAAATAGATAAGTATTCTTAAAATAAATTTGTCTAACAATGATTTTAATTTAGACCGTTTACTTTTTCATAATGAAAGTACGTTTTTGCAATTACATGTCTCTTTAGCAATGTTCACTCAAGTTGCTCTAGACTATATTTTAAAATTCAAAATAGTTTATTTTTGAAAAATAATACGTACGGAATATACCGATATTATCGTTCATTCTTCAGATTTGTAGTTTGTTACAGTTTTCAGTAAACAGTGTCGAGAAAACAGACTCATTTTAGATTTAATTATACAAAATCTAACAGAAAATAGCTTTTTCAATTTGATAATTGTGTCTTAGCCAATGAGTTTATTTTGTGACATTTCTTCGGCTTATCATCACATACATATTTCTCAGTCCTTGCATACTATTGTAAGATTTCTATTTGTAAAGATGGTATATAGAAATTCAAAAGGCGTACGTGTATTGTTTTAATTTTTTAGAACATTTGTATATTAACCGTATAATTATTTTTACAAATGTTTAAGTTTTTATTGTGAATTTTTTAGTGCGGAAATATTGTTAGATATAGAATTTTTCAAGATCATGGTTACTTTCAGAGATAGTTGTTGAAATCAATGCGGTTTTTGATAAATTTGAAGGAAATCAATTTTTATTCCAACTATACGATTATTAAACGGCTCAGATTGATTTGGCCTTTAATATTTTAGTGCCTTAGTGCGACCTTTAAATAGAGTGTCAGTCTGTCTGTGTTTTAGTGAAGTGTACATTTTAACAGCAAGAGAATTTAGTAGATTTGCACGTAAAAGTATTAAATTTATATGATTACTGGTTTTCGAATATTTTGTTTATAAATGTCCATACATTGGGATACAGTGTTTGATATATCACATTGTCAGGCTGTTTTGACAAACTTGTCATTTTAGAAATCAAATCTTAACAAAAACTATGTTCATTCTAGTCCCATTCCAGAAGCGGTCAAATGTTATTCAGACATTGCTTGTCCAATCTATAGTGCTGTCACCGAAAATTGTTATGACCAAATTCATAAAAGATGCCCTCATCATAAAAAGATCAGACGTTTAACATGGAAAAATTTGTCATGGTTATTTTATACATTACAGACTTTTCTTTTGATAAGACACGAACGATAGCACTGGTGTACTGATACTCATGTGACATTCATATTTACTTATTTTTTCATTTGACATATAATTATTGCTTATTCATTTGTTTTATTATGCAGGTCACAGGTTGTATTCTAGGTCATGCGTCTTTTAGTACAATAATAAGCTCATGCATGAATAATATTTTACTGATTCAAACAAACAATGTTATGTAGTTTTTATTATTAATATGTTGCATGGTTCAAAAGTTTGGACCCCCCTAGAAAAAGTTTGGACCCCCCCTAGAAAAAAATCCTGGAGCTGCCGCTGTATACACTTGGATCCAAAAGTTTCTTTAGGCATGTTGAATTATGATGTTATTGAGCATATGTTGCATAGTTAACATGTTGTTATTAGTTGCACATCTGATATACACTAAATGAGTCTGCAGTCGGGCATTAACATTACTCTACATTAATTTTTTTCTCTACTAGTCCGGTCAGGTTTTTTTTGTTTATGACTTGATCATTGTTTTGAATTTTTCATACCCCCTTCATTTTGCCTTAGTGTCAAAGTTGTGAAACCTAAATTAGATTTTTGATCACAACCACCTGGAAACTAGTTTGTCTTTGCCTTCAGTGAAATATTCTTTGATCACAACCACCTGGAAACTAGTTTGTCTTTGCCTTCAGTGAAATATTCTTTGATCACAACCACCTGGAAACTAGTTTGTCTTTGCCTTCAGTGAAATATTCATTGTATGATATACAGTTAGACTACACATTTGTATACACCAGTAGCTAAAACATTATGTCTGTACAAGACAAGGTTAACTAAGTTTGGGTTATCTCCCATGTATCAGGTTTTTAATAAAACAAATTTCCTCTCTTTCATATATCCTTACATGCTGGACTGTTATTCTGTGACCCATAAGCACATAGGAATACCCCATTATATGTACAATACAAGCAGGTAAAAAATCAATCTGATTAAAACCCGATCTGAAATTTTACCGCTCGCATACTCGCGAATTTAGATCTGGCCTTTTCCAAACGAAGGTCACGTTCAGGTGACCCTTTCTCATCAGAATATTCATGACGAAATTGTTATGATACGTAACTTGTTTACATCGTCTACGTCACTCAATTTGAAATGAGCTACCCAATCGCAGACTGTGAATAATACCACTGTTATGCAAACCTTGGTCTAAAAATAGAAATTACGAAATCAAAATGTGTTTATTAGTGTTTTCGTCTAGATGAAAGCTACGCATTGATTGGTCGAAACAAAGTTCATCTCGACGTGACCTTGCATTGACTAAGTAGAGATCCAGTACGACAACGCTAGTAGAACAGATGTTTATGAGTTAAAACTCAGTAAAGCACCACCAAATGTTTATTTTTAGCCGGATTTTTTCAACGAAAAAATTCGGCTAATAGTTTGGCGAACACGGGTGGGCGGACGGGCGGGTGGGTGGGCGGGCGCCCGGTGTCGTTAACAATTGCGTTAAAGTTTTTAATGTACCATATATTTCTGCCATTTAAAGTCAGATCTCTACGAAACTTTATACAATGATAACATACCATGTGATGAACAGATATAGACAGTAACCGCAACTCTACCTTGCTTAATTATTGATTATTGCCCTTTGTAATTTCGGGTGTCTGGTGTCGTTAACAATTGCGTTAAAGTTTTTAATTTAGCATATATTTCTGCCATTTATTGTCAGATCTCTACGAAACTTCATACAATGATAACATACCATGTGATGAACAGATTAAGACAGTAACCACAACTCTACCTTGCTTAAAATTGGATTATTTCCCTTAGTTTTTTTTGTGTTAAAGTTTTCAAATTGTTGGATATCTCTGCCATTTATGGTTAGATGTTTACGAAATTTCATACAATGATTACATACCATCTGTTAAAAAGAATTAGACAGTAATGGCAACTCTACCTAGCTTAATAATGGATTATTTCCCTTTGTTTTTTTGTAGTAAAGTTTTCAAATATAATTGTTGGATATCTCTGCCATTTATGGTTAGATGTTTATGAAAATTCATACAATGATTACATACCATCTGTTGAAAAGAATTAGACAGTAACAGCAACTCCACCTGGCTTAATAATGGATTATTTCCCTTTGTTTTTTTTGCGTTAAATTTTTCAAATTGTTGGATATCTCTGTTATTTATGGTTTGATATTTACGAAATTTCATACAATGATTACATATCATCTGTTGAAAAGAATTAGACAGTAACCACAACTCTACCTGGCTTAAAAATGGATTATTTCCCTTTGTTATTTTTGTGTTAAAGCTTTTAAATTGTTTGGTATCTCTGCCATTTATGGTTAGATTATTATGAAATTTCATACAATGATTACATACCATCTGTTGAAAGAATTAGACAGTAACAACAACTCTACTTGGCTTAAATATGAATTATTTCCCTTTGTACTTTTTGTGTTAAAGTTTTCAGTATGTTGGATCTCTCCAATATCAAGTATTTTGGCATTTTCCAGTCATATTTTCCCGCCATTTTGTTTCAACAATTTCACCATTTGCCATACAAGGTTTTTTTTTAACAAAATTCTCTCGCCAATTTCATATCATTAGCTTTGCATTATTTTCATCCATAGTTTTCATGTCTTATGCCATCTTAGTCAAATACCAACAAAATACTCAGAAAAGATACAATAGGACATATATATAGTTAATGAAACTCTTTATTCCTTTAAGATTCATTATTGCCCTTTGTATTCCTTCTGATAAGCAATATATCAAATGACTTTCTTTTGTAACAACATAAACTTGTTCTCATTGTTCCCATATGCAGAAAAATCCGGCTTTAATGTGGCTCCCACATTATCTTTCTTGTTAGTGAACTGTATTCAAGCTAATGAAATATTTTGTCTTGACTTGAATGTCATTTAAGGTTCAGATACTGGTATAGGGTATTAATAATGAACCTTTCCCACACCAATAAAAAAGTGGGATTATTGCACATTAAATGGATGAGTTTGAAGGGTGTACAATAGGTCTTACGCTTCCGTTGAAGTATGAGGCTGGTCATACGATGGCTTAGAGTTTTCTACCTACTGTATAACAATGTTGTACAGTTAACGCCCGTTAACTCTGTTGTGTCTTGAACTTACTTAGTCAATTATATTACTATATAAACAGACAACATTGGTCATATAAATCTTATACCTGATACATTGTAACAAATACTTCCATGATGATAGAATTACTTTCCAATAGCGTCTATGATCAAACATAATAATTCATCGTCAATACTTATGGGTTATTATTCATTTTACTGTACAATACGGAAATATATTTGGACGAGTATACAGCTTGAAGAGTCATATTGGACGCGCCAAAAGGCACGTCCAATATGACTTTTCAAGCTGTGTACAAGTCCAAATATATGCCATATTGTACAGTAAAATGAATAATAACGCTTTTATTATATATCTTTCGTTTATTTGAAATGACCATCATCGCTATCATCCCCAACAAAACAATCACAGCCATTCTTATCACATCATTTAGTGCACATGTACCCAACCGTCCAATACAAAAATAATATATATTTTTGGATCCAATACGGAAATATATTGGATGGTCACATGATACCAATGCAGATTGTCGATTGGTTAGATTTATTAGCTATAAAAAATCATTTAGTGTGTAACAATAAACATTTAGGATCTTGTCATCTACTCATCTCAATAGTTACCAGTATGCTAAATACCTAGCCCTTTATTTCTCTTCTGTTGTTTTCTCACCAGTATGCTAAATACCTAGCACTTTATTTCTCTCCTGTTGGTTTCTCACCAGTATGCTAAATACCTAGCACTTTATTTCTCTCCTGTTGGTTTCTCACCAGTATGCTAAATACCTAGCCCTTTATTTCTCTTCTGTTGGTTTCTCACCAGTATGCTAAGTACCTAGCCCTTTATTTCTCTTCTGTTGGTTTCTCACCAGTATGCTAGATACCTAGCCCTTTATTTCTCTTCTGTTGGTTTCTCACCAGTATGCTAAATACCTAGCCCTTTATTTCTCTTCTGTTGGTTTCTCACCAGTATGCTAAGTACCTAGCCCTTTATTTCTCTTCTGTTGGTTTCTCACCAGTATGCTAGATACCTAGCCCTTTATTTCTCTTCTGTTGGTTTCTCACCAGTATGCTAAATACCTAGCCCTTTATTTCTCTTCTGTTGGTTTCTCACCAGTATGCTAAGTACCTAGCCCTTTATTTCTCTTCTGTTGGTTTCTCACCAGTATGCTAGATACCTAGCCCTTTATTTCTCTTCTGTTGGTTTCTCACCAGTATGCTAGATACCTAGCCCTTTATTTCTCTTCTGTTGGTTTCTCAGAGTTCACACTCTATCTTGGTTAAGGCCCTGACATTCATTATTTTAAATATGTGGGTTTAATGTACTTGCATGCCTGTTTATAGCGCGAATCATTGTGACGTCCATGACGTCGTGAAAAGAACGACAACGTCACTAAGGTAACCTGAAAAACAAACAAGAAGCATGAAGGTATATGCCTGTCAACTTATATCATAATCGGTGTACATAATATTTTTTTCGATTTTTTCTCCGAGTAAGGTACCGACCCACCTTAAGTGAAAGGTGTCCGAAAAATGTACTTGTCATTGTTCCACTAAGACATGTTCTTAGGCCTACATGTAGTACTTTATATACATGAAGAGTTGACAATTGTACTGAATTATTCTTAAATATGTTGACATTGTAAAAACAACAGGTGGGTACATGTACATGTACATAAACGGGGGAGACCGGTGAAAAAATGGCCTCTTTAGTCAATTATTTTTATCTCTTACTTAGATTTAAAAGTTCTAAAACACTTTGTATGAGTATTAGGGATGAGTTTTCTCATGTTTGATTTTATTCATTTGCTCACTTAATTTAAGCACTGGCATATCTTAGCATATTCTGTTTACAGTTTTTGCAATTTTTTTTTCTTATTTGCATTATTTTTGTGTAGAGGTTAATTTGTAATCAGTTTTTATGGCTTTAAATCTGCTTTGTAGTTCAGTTATGTTTTGCCTCATATTAGTGCTGAAATAAGCCCTTTTAACAATGAAAAAAAAACATGATCATCAGTAAAAGATTATTTCAAGCCATAAGTTTTTATGTATAAGCTACTATCCAATGTCTGTTTTGATAGTAACAGGGTCAGACACTTTAATGTGTTGCTGCAAGTGCTTTTACAAGAGTTAAGTGTTTGAAACACATTAATTCTAGAAAATGAATAATTTTTTACACTAATCATCTCAATTCTTTTCACAATTTTGGAGAATAGAGCCCAAAATTCAGATATACGCTATAAACTAAAAAATCATAGTTTTTTTTGATAATGGTATATTAATAAGTATTGGAACTGAAACAAAGAAACAATTAATAATTTCCTGTTATTTTAATGTACATAACAAATCTTTTCAGACTTTAGGCAAATTTTGCCACAAATTGCCCTGACTAGAATGAGGATACACAAAATATTTTTGTTTACATAAAATTACCATGTTACCAAACACTTCTGAAACAGGGATGATTATCTCTGTTATTTAATTGTAGTTGAATCACAGTAACAGCTGACGATTAGGTCCCAGGAAAGTTATGCAACCTAATCTTAGCTTCACTTTCTGTGTCAGTAACATATTGCCATATCAAGGGCGTTGGCAACGGTCCGGCGGCTGGACCATTTTTTTTGCCGATCATGTTTCACGCAAATTACCTTTTTTCAGTTTTCGCCTTTAATTGTTGAAAATGTCTAATCTGTTTAACAGGATCAATTTTTTTGACATGCGAAATCAATTATCGATAACAACTGCCGATCAATTATGCACTCACTCGAGGGCATGATTATAATTTTGGTGACACTTCTGTATATAAAGACGATAATTACCTAAGATTATCTACCCGCTTCTTTAATGCACCAAACGTTAATATATTTAACAATGGTGTTTTTTCTACTCAAAGGACATTAATAAGGACTCTTTGAAAGTTCAGCTGGACACTCTTAGGACATACTTTGCAAAGCGAGAATGTAGCACCGTCAAACTATCTGATATATTTGCTTATCTTCGCGAGCTGACACCATCAATGCGAACAATCTATTCAGAAGTTGTGACACTCGTAAAAATTTTACTAGTTATACATTTAGACATTTTCGGCTTTACGAAGAATTAAAACTTATCTAAGGAGTACTATGACTCAATCTAGACTGAACAGTCTCATGACTATGCATGTTCATAAGCATCGTACAGACGCTCTGGATTTGACTGCCATTGCAAATGAGTTCACTGGGTGTAATGAGTCGCGTCAGTGTGTGTTTGGTAAATTTTAAAATCGTGCCCCACATGTTCCGAAAAGACTGATTTATGGGTATAGTCTTGGCAAAGTTTTTGCTATACTATGAATGCTCATAATGGGTATTTAAGAAATGAACTCATTCAAATGTAATGCTGAACAGCAGCTTTGGGTAGGGCTGCAACGATTCGATTCGATACATCGAAACTCGATTGCGAGGGTGCCGATTCGATTTCGATTAGGGACCAGCGAGTTTCGGTTCGATACTGACTTTTAAACATGTCTACAAAGGTTATAACGATAAAAGCAAAGGCGCACCTAAAAGACAAAGTACGCTGACTGATGTACAGAAGTATATCAAGAACTGCATCTTTCTACAATTTATGCTCCATGCTGTCTATACGCTTTTAGTCGAAATTACAATTGTAATACATTTTCGCGAACTTTACATTCGTACCCAATCCATTTCGTACTTGAAAAAAAGCAAATATAAATTTAGCAGATTTTCGAGTTTCGTGTTATCAAATTTCAGTAACACTTTAAGTAAATCCATATTATTTAGATTTAAGCTCAAATAAATGTATAAATGCATATTTGAAGTAAATTATATTAATAAATGAATCAAATCGAAAAAAATCGAATCGAAAGAAAATGTATCGAATCGCATCGAATCGACTTTCCGGTGAATCGTTGCAGCACTAGCTTTGGGCAAAATTCGATTTCATTGCTATTGTGCTTTGAGTACTGTAAAGTGCGTTTACGCAACGACGTCACAGAATATTTCAGGTTTTTTCAATGTTCATGTAAGAAATGAATGACATTTCAATACATGACTCAGAATTTTTTTATATAATAATTACTTTTAATATGTAATAAGTCATATTAGTTAGTTTGCCACAGTGACGTTAAATTTTGCATAAACGGACTTGAACTATATTTGTGATCATATGTTTTTGTTGCAAAAATACATAGAGCGAAACAAAAAAATAAAAAACAACTATAGCGGGGATATCTGTGCCAGATTTAATTATATAATTAGGTTTGGTGCCACCGCCTGATGAGACTCACTGAGGGGTCGAAATAGTTGTATTTTGCCTAAATTGCTGACATTCAAAATGAAAAATAATCGTCTCCTGATGCAATAAAATCCCATCTAGGGGCAGAAGAATTTAATTTTTTCCCCCTCTCGTACTCTCCCCCTTCACAATCAATGGTCGGACCACTTTTCAAAAGCTGGCGACGGACCTGCATATTGCTTGTTTGCCCTCTTGGATCTTTTAAGTTTCATTGTGCACAAATGTATTTTTGTATTTACAGTTCTTTGATTTGACTTTGTATAAAAGGTCAACATTCAAAGCTAAATTGCAGTATTGATTACTTAGTTAATAGTTAAAATTTAAAGTTTCAATGCTTTACAAAGATTTTATGAATCTTTATTTTCTTACCAACTGGGTTGACATAGATGTAGATCAATTTTCATCTCATCGGGGTTGTGTAGTTTGTTTTGCTAGCATTTTAAATGACTTGGGTAATTGCACCAAATTTTTCAGGGGAAACATATCATAGAAAAAAGTTGTTGCCTTTCCATTTTAATTTCACAGTTCTTCAATGTCTGAAATAGTTCAGATTTCCATGATAATAAAACCAATAATTTCATTTCATTCTTGTATGATAAAGATTTAAAATGATGATTTGTTCTTTTAATTTCATTTAAGTAAAGGTGAGAAAGTTTTTTTCACTGTTAGTCCTGGGTAAGACTTTAAACTGCATCCATCTGTGGCATCCTATTATGGATGTGGGAACGTGAGACTGCCCTTTACCACAGTTGTCTCCAGGCTCCCCTTAGGCAAGGGTCGGTACCTGTTATTGCCTCCCTTCTCAGGGTTACGAAGAGAAGTGGTAACTGTGGCTTGGTGAATGAACTACAAATGTATGGTTTGTCTGAATGATCATATCTGAATAGTGACCACTGAAGTAGATCTACTCAATGTGACTTACAGCTAAGTGCTTTCTTTCATGTTGTATTTATTTTGATGTAATGAATATTTATATCATTTTAAGTGACCGTGTTGTACATTGAATTGATCGTACTCATGCAACCTTTTAGTATTTTGATAACATGATAGAAATGGACTGGTGCTCTAAGTGAACTGCTCTTAGGTCTTAGTTGGGCTTTTTTGGTTTAATACTTTATTTAGTTTATATACTGACTATGAAATCATCTTCCCTTTTAACTCTCATTGGATGAGATTTTTTCATCTGGGTTGAAGTTGATCGGCGCTAAACTTTACAGGAGGGCAAGATTTTGATGGTTATGCACGGTCTTCATCAGTACAGGTTGCCAGTGTATGATCTTATTTAATGGTTATGTACCATAGTCTTCATTCCTAAAAGCTCTAACGTAGAAAGACTTTATGTAACAGACTTCACTCGTTATTGCTGCTTCAAAATAAGGCTGTAATCATTAAAGGACTTACTTGGTGACACTTACAAGGGTTGCCCAAAGATAAGACTTTAACTGTTGAGAGATTGTCTGAATGTTTTGCCAATACAAAGAACGACTTTGTTCAGAAAAAACTGTTTCAATCAATTTGAGTTTCAGGAAGGTGGACTTGAATCAGTAATGGTGCTGTCACCATAGATACATCTTGAACAAAACTGCATTATTGTACATATTTTGAGTCTAATTCGGCTGTTTACTTAGTAAAACGTTTCATACCTTTTTCTAATTGAGAAAAAAATATGTAGGTACCCACTAGCCTATGAGTATTCACAGCTTTATTGGTGTTTATTATTAAGGAACAGTGTAGGCATAGACAATTTCGTATTAAATACTTGATTTAATAAGATTATGGTTAGTTATCACCTATAAAGCTAGCAAGTCCTCTTTTCATCCTCTTATATGTACTGATCGAGTTACCGTTTACTTAAGGAACAAACATTTTCTCCTTATTTGGAAAAACCTTTTGAGAATTTTTATTTTTGTTTGCAGAGGAATCACTTTAAGTTTTAGAAGAGATAAAAGATTTTTGTTAAACAAGTATGTTTGTATTTCACAGACCAATGACACAGTAAGTAGAAAGTTAAAATTTTTTGTGTAAGGGAGATAACTTAATAAAAAATATTTGGTGCATTAAAGTAACATTACAGAGTTAACCCCCTTGTTCATCTCTAATCCAATGGTCAGTTTCCTATGGAAATTGCTACCATGCGCTTTGTCTTCTTGAACCCATCTTTCAACAAAAAATAATAAGTATATGATATCAAATCAAAGGTACCAGGTGAAGAAACTGGCCATTAGCTATGTGACCTAGTGATTATTTTCTGTTTGGGATTAAACAATTGAAATTGCTAAAATGTGCTGTTTCCATGAAGTTGTTTCAAATGTTTTACTTTATTTTCAGACATTCACTGATGGTTAGACTAAATGCTCATGTGAATTATTGTTGTTGTTATGATTGGATTGTGACCACTGATGTAGATCTACTCAATGTGACTTACAGCTAAGTGCTTTCTTTCATGTTGTTTATATTTTCATGTAATAAATATTTATATCATTTTAAGTGACCGTGTTGTACATTGAATTGATCGTACTCATGCAACCTTTTAGTATTTTGATAACATGATAGAAATGGACTGGTGCTCTAAGTGAACTGCTCTTAGGTCTTAGTTGGGCTTTTTTGGTTTAATACTTTATTTAGTTTATATACTGACTATGAAATCATCTTCCCTTTTAACTCTCATTGGATGAGATTTTTTCATCTGGGTTGAAGTTGATCGGCGCTAAACTTTACAGGAGGGCAAGATTTTGATGGTTATGCACGGTCTTCATCAGTACAGGTTGCCAGTGTATGATCTTATTTAATGGTTATGTACCATAGTCTTCATTCCTAAAAGCTCTAACGTAGAAAGACTTTATGTAACAGACTTCACTCGTTATTGCTGCTTCAAAATAAGGCTGTAATCATTAAAGGACTTACTTGGTGACACTTACAAGGGTTGCCCAAAGATAAGACTTTAACTGTTGAGAGATTGTCTGAATGTTTTGCCAATACAAAGAACGACTTTGTTCAGAAAAAACTGTTTCAATCAATTTGAGTTTCAGGAAGGTGGACTTGAATCAGTAATGGTGCTGTCACCATAGATACATCTTGAACAAAACTGCATTATTATACATATTTTGAGTCTAATTCGTCTGTTTACTTAGTAAAACGTTTCATACCTTTTCTAATTGAGAAAAAAATATGTAGGTACCCACTAGCCTATGAGTATTCACAGCTTTATTGGTGTTTATTATTAAGGAAAAGTGTAGGCATAGACAATTTAGTATTAAATATTTGATATATTAAGATTATGGTTAGTTATCACCTATAAAGCTAGCAAGTCCTCTTTTCATCCTCTAATATGTACTGATCGAGTTATCCTTTACTAGGAACAAACATTTTCTCCTTATTTGAAAAATCTTTTGAGAATTTTTATTTTTGTTTGCAGAGGAATCACTTTAAGTTTTAGAAGAGATCAAAGATTTTTGTTAAACAAGTATGTTTGTATTTCACAGACCAATGACACAGTAAGTAGAAAGTTAAAAATTTTTTGTGTAAGGGAGATAACTTAATAAAAAAATATTGGGTGCATTAAAGTAACATTACAGAGTTAACCCCCTTGTTCATCTCTAATCCAATGGTCAGTTTCCTATGGAAATTGCTACCATGCGCTTTGTCTTCTTGAACCCATCTTTCACCAAAAATAATAAGTATATGATATCAAATCAAAGGTACCAGGTGAAGAAACTGGCCATTAGCTATGTGACCTAGTGATTATTTTCTGTTTGGGATTAAACAATTGAAATTGCTAAAATGTGCTGTTTCCCTGAAGTTGTTTCAAATGTTTTACTTTATTTTCAGACATTCACTGATGGTTAGACTAAATGCTCATGTGAATTATTGATGTTGTTATGATTGGATTGTGACCACTAATGTAGATCTACTCAATGTGACTTACAGCTAAGTGCTTTCTTTCATGTTGTTTATATTTTGATGTAATGAATATTTATATCATTTTACATGACCGTGTTGTACATTGAATTGATCATACTCATGCGACCTTTTAGTATTTTGATAACATGATAGAAATGGACTGGTGCTCTAAGTGAACTGCTCTTAGGTCTTAGTTGGGCTTTTTTGGTTTAATACTTTATTTAGTTTATATACTGACTATGAAATCATCTTCCCTTTTAACTCTCATTGGATGAGATTTTTTCATCTGGGTTGAAGTTGATCGGCGCTAAACTTTACAGGAGGGCAAGATTTTGATGGTTATGCACGGTCTTCATCAGTACAGGTTGCCAGTGTATGATCTTATTTAATGGTTATGTACCATAGTCTTCATTCCTAAAAGCTCTAACGTAGAAAGACTTTATGTAACAGACTTCACTCGTTATTGCTGCTTCAAAATAAGGCTGTAATCATTAAAGGACTTACTTGGTGACACTTACAAGGGTTGCCCAAAGATAAGACTTTAACTGTTGAGAGATTGTCTGAATGTTTTGCCAATACAAAGAACGACTTTGTTCAGAAAAAACTGTTTCAATCAATTTGAGTTTCAGGAAGGTGGACTTGAATCAGTAATGGAGCTGTCACCATAGATACATCTTGAACAAAACTGCATTATTGTACATATTTTGAGTCTAATTCGGCTGTTTACTTAGTAAAACGTTTCATACCTTTTTCTAATTGAGAAAAAAATATGTAGGTACCCACTAGCCTATGAGTATTCACAGCTTTATTGGTGTTTATTATTAAGGAAAAGTGTAGGCATAGACAATTTAGTATTAAATATTTGATATATTAAGATTATGGTTAGTTATCACCTATAAAGCTAGCAAGTCCTCTTTTCATCCTCTAATATGTACTGATCGAGTTACCCTTTACTAGGAACAAACCTTTTCTCCTTATTTAGAAAAATCTTATGAGAATTTTTATTTTTGTTTGCAGAGGAATCACTTTAAGATTTAGTAGAGATCAAAGATTTTTGTTAAACAAGTATGTTTGTATTTCACAGACCAATGACACAGTAAGTAGAAAGTTAAAATTTTTTGTGTAAGGGAGATAACTTAATAAAAAATATTTAGTGCATTAAAGTAATATTACAGAGTTAACCCCCTTGATCATTTCTAATTGTTTGTCTGGTTCCCAGTCGTACTTTGGCAGGTAAAAGTACATCAGGCAAAGCATGATCATTGCCGCGCCCTATGTGATGAATTAGATATAGGATAATAATGTTTTCAATGAGCATTTCTCACTACACTACTTAAATCAAAGGATCATTGTACAAGAATTGCATTGGGTTCCTGTTTTAAATTGTTCGGTTACATTAATTTATGCAAAATTAAGTATCTGAAATTTTAACGAGACTAATCCACATCCGAATTGTATTCACTTCAGACATGTTTTTGTTAATCGTTGGCGTAATATAGGTGTAATCTGAAATATCAAAATCAAATGACTTATATATAACCGAACTCCTACTAAAGTAACTATTGTCAGCAAATGATCATGCAAGATTAAAAAAACGTTATACCTGTACAATAATAACTTGGGAGGCCGCCATGATTCCCATTTGCCTAGCCCGATAACGATAGTGGTAAGGGGCAGGTAATCCAGGCTAATCTAATGGTCATGCAGTTTTCTATGGAAATCGCTACCATGGCCTTCGTCTTCTTGATCCAATATTTCATTAAAAATAATAAGTATATGATATCAAATCAAAGGTACCAGTTAGTAAATCAGGCCATAAGCTGTGTGACCAAGTGTAATTTTCTGCATGTGATTAAACAATTTAAATTGTTGATATGTGCTGTTTCCATGAAATTGTTTCAAATTTCTTTTTAAGTTTTGACTTTATTTTCAGAAATTTACTGATGGTTTGACTAAATGCTCATGTGAATTATTGATATTGTTTTGACTGGATTTTGATCACTGATGCAGATCTACTCAATGTGACTTACAGCTAAGTGCTTTCTTTCATGTTGTTTATAGTTAGATGTAATGAATATTTATATCATTTTACGTTACCGTGTTGTACATTGAATTGATCATACTCATGCAACCTTTTAGTATTTTGATAACATGATAGAAATGGACTGGTGCTCTAAGTGAACTGCTCTTAGGTCTTAGTTGGGCTTTTTTGGTTTAATACTTTATTTAGTTTATATACTGACTATGAAATCATCTTCCCTTTTAACTCTCATTGGATGAGATTTTTTCATCTGGGTTGAAGTTGATCGGCGCTAAACTTTACAGGAGGGCAAGATTTTGATGGTTATGCACGGTCTTCATCAGTACAGGTTGCCAGTGTATGATCTTATTTAATGGTTATGTACCATAGTCTTCATTCCTAAAAGCTCTAACGTAGAAAGACTTTATGTAACAGACTTCACTCGTTATTGCTGCTTCAAAATAAGGCTGTAATCATTAAAGGACTTACTTGGTGACACTTACAAGGGTTGCCCAAAGATAAGACTTTAACTGTTGAGAGATTGTCTGAATGTTTTGCCAATACAAAGAACGACTTTGTTCAGAAAAAACTATTTCAATCAATTTGAGTTTCAGGAAGGTGGACTTGAATCAGTAATGGTGCTGTCACCATAGATACATCTTGAACAAAACAGCATTTTATACATATTTTGAGTCTTATTTGGCTGCTTACGCAGTAAACTTTTTATGCCTTTTTCTAATTGAGAAAAAAATATGTAGGTACCTACTATAGCCTATGAGTATTCTCAGCTTTATAGGTGTTTATTATTTAGGAAAAGTGTGGGCATAGACAATTTCGTATTATATACTTGATTTATTAAGATTATGGTTAGTTATCACCTATAAAACTAGCAAGTCCTCATTTCATCTTCTAATATGTAGTGACCAAGTCATTCTTCCTATGACTGCAGATTACAAGGTTTATTAAGAAAATCTTTTGAGAATTTTATTTTGTTTTTCAGACAAACCAACCTTATGACTTTCTTCAATGTATAGAACAAGAAATTTCACTTATTTATGGTAAGTGTAAGTTCTTATGAAAGAGTTACTTGTTTTATTTTACTGGCCAGTGTGATTTTTTTATAAAATATTTTAAACTTCTTTGTATGCTGATGAAATACACAGTATACTAAAATGGTTTATACATGTATATATTTTGTAAAAAGGAACACTGTGGTCATTTTCCCTAAGGTTTATACATTTTACGTATTTCTGTCATGATAAGAAAGGTACAGGGACATTTCAATAAAATATTTTATTTTATTTTGCTTTTTGTCTGAATTTACTGACTATTGAAAACCAAACTAAAAATACTTAATGGATACTGATTGGTTCATGCAAAACTGGTCTAACCATATGTTAATACACAAGTATTTAGTGTAGTTTTGTGCTGACCCATTAATTCATTATTGACTACTATATATAACTATGAAGTGATGATTTGGAAAGCATTTAACTTATGCAATTGTAATGCAAGCATACATCCTTATTAAAAATTAGTCATTGTAATTTCTTGATTTATCTTTAAAAAAAAAAAACAACACAAAAAAAACCAAACCTATTTTGACTATTTATTTACCTTGAAAAGGCACTGAGCCGAAATGTCAGATAAATAAATATAATAAGATCTTAGGTGTTATTGTTGTGAATATTATTACATACATATACATGTAATTGATTTATTTTTGTTATTTCTTTGTTTTTAGGATTTAACAAAATGATGTCAAATCAATGGAGCTATTCATTATACAACTTGAAGGAAGGATCAGGAAGACCAGATGGCGTGAACGTACACAGTGACAGTGAAGAAAACACGCTAAGATCTTTACATTACTTCTAGTTTTTTTTGCCAAGTCAATACTGTCTTTATATACGGATATTTGTTGACCCCTTTCTCAAAATGGTTGCTTTACCATATTCGAAGAATAGTTTGGATATCTAAAGTGATCATTTTTCCAACAAATTTGACTTCATTGGAATATCTGTTTGCCATTTTTTACCAATCCACTATATGGAAACTTTGGGGTTAACTGGAACTGGAGTTGTTGTCTACTCATGTAAGTCTATATGCAAATGTATAGTTTAAGGTAATGGCACAAGAGTACCTGTTAATGTCGCAAGTTTTCATGGTTTGGTGTAAAACTGGCAAGCATTCATTTTTATTGAAGTCTGGTAGTTGGCTAGTTAGTAATAGATTAACCTGGGACTTTTTCTCTATAAATTTCCTATTGTCCAAACTTCAGTAATATTCATAGTACAGTCTATCACTGTAATTGAGAAGAAGTAAAATGTCTCCTCATTTTACTTTTGTATATCATGTCACTTTATGTATAAGATTCTTAGTTCTTTTGAAATTATGGAATAGAAAGAGAAAAAGTCTATATTTAGATTATCTACTTTTCCTCTATTAAGCATTTACTTCATTGTAGTTTTTGATTCACCTAGCTGTTTAAACAAAGATTTTGATTTTCTTGTAATTGCTTCAAGTGATCAGAAAGTGCTTTATTTATCGACATTGCTTTAATTCATGCTTCTAGACATTAATTTTATTAGTAGGTTGTCAAGGGTGATCGGACGACCTTTAATGTTGTGCTTTGTAATATAATTTTCACTGTAGAATTAAGATTGTTGTAAGTTCGCCTTGATAATTTATGATGAGCTCCGATTTGACTATTTACATTTAAATTTATATGTTACTAAAATTACATTTTTTTATTAGGACTTTTATCATATATAGCTCACTCATGTTGACCAGAGACTAGGTTTACACTTTAGTATCACTTACTATATAGTCAGTAGATAAGTTAGTCTTAGTGTTGTTACTAAAATGTTCATTGTATTCATTTGTCTTTGGTCAATATGAACAAGCTGTATTCACAAAAATTAGAGGAAAAGTATGATGTATTTAAGGAAGGGGTGTGGAACAGTATTGTACAATATGTATAACTATCATGCTGTTTGCTTAGAAAACGTAATTTTGCTTCTGATTTGATTGGGGATAAATTAAAATTTTGTTCATGTTCATAGCAATTATTTGATCACAGACGTTATTTCGACAGCTTTTAATCATTCATTAGATAATGAACTTTGGAGCAAGAGGTGTTGATTTTTCATAATCTTAGATTTACAGAATATATTGGGATTTCCAGATTTCCACACCCCAAATGTCTACGACTCCTTACTCAATAAACATATACAGTGACCAAAGGATTTTGTGAATCCTGCTTTATTAGTATAAGACTTGATTTATTTATAATAAATAAAGTAGACTGACTTATTTACATAAGTGATGCTAAAACATTTGTAATTAAACGTTATATTTAAACCTTAATGATAAGTTCTTTCATTTACGTACATTTTAACTAATTCACTGTGGCTGGATTTTTTAGACAAGTTCTTTCAACTTATATTAATCACTCTTGAGTCTGGTTCCTGGTCTGTCAATATTTAGGTAATAGGATAAAACTTTTTGCTTAGGAAAACTATTAGGTTAATTTTGTATGCAATTTGAAACAACATGGCTATCTATTGAATATTTTCAAGTCCGACATCGTAACCACTTGGCCACACTCGGCTCGCTCTATATAGCTTTGTGATAAAAATAATATCACATTATCTTTTGGTCACTGTGAGAAAATTAATTTCTAAAGAATCTGTATTGTGGGAGAAAATTTAATTGATTGTTTTTGTATGATGCCTTATTGATCATTTATTTTTTACATTGCTTAATATTTTGGCTTTAATATTTGAATCTTTCCTGTAGAAAAGTTTGGTTTGCTTACAAAGAATTACAGTTAAATCTAAATAGCCTTTTAGATATATCACAAATTATTTTATAGTAGGCCATTAAAGTGAATGAATGTTTTGGGTATGGAGTCCTAGATTGTAGTACTATCTTGTCTAACAAAATTAACCAACATGTTAAGGGCATATAGGAAAACTGTCATAACTTAAAAAAAAATCAAAAAAGACTCTTTAGAATAGCTGGGGTGTTAAAGTATAATATTTAAGAGAAATGATAATTCAATTTTGTAAATTAGATTTTAAGACAGTTTACTGTATGAATTTTTTAGGTTCAACTAATCACATTAACTACTCAATCTTCTACTGTTACATAATTCTAGCTATCCTATTTTCTTCTGTTCTTTGTATTATGTATGAATTATGAACCACTCGACCTTTTACAATGTATTAAGGTGATAATACATGAGAAATCATTGATCATCAACTAAACCTAGATATTTGATGGAGAGACCAAATATGTTATCACTCTACCAACCAGGCACTTGTGTCATTTGTGTATCTTCTACAAGACTGTGTAAGATGAGAAGCTAGTATTCAGGTATGAGTTCTAGAAAACTAACTCTGGCTACAGTATTGTAAGTGTATAAATCTTCCATGTCTCACTGATAAATTCTTCCTACATCAAAATGTATAACATTTTATTGGTTTCTTATTTTAATTATTGCCTCACAAATTTTTTAAAATTTTCATTTCACTGCAATTCACAGTCACCATTAAATTTTATTAGATTTATTCAATCTTTGGTTTACTTAGAAATTATTCTCATTAAGTTACTGCAAACTAATCAATATGCAAAAGATGAAGATTTATACACTTTAAATTGAGACTACATAAGGTTAAGTACTTTTAGAGGGTATTAAAATTTAAAAATAATCATTTCAATGTTAGAGTTACACTTTTTAATTATTCTGTACTTCACTATTTATTCTATATTACAATTTTTAAGATATCATCAAGGTAGTCACTTTTTTTAACAGTACTGTAGTCGAAGTCATGAAAGAGGATTAGCAATTCATTAGAATTACATATCATCTTTCATGATGCTTAACGTTAGTTATTAAGCCAACTACCAACCTTTTGAATACACATTTATCATTATGTAAATGACAGTATTTGACTTGGAGATTTATCTTTTTTTGTTTTCATTGTATTTGCTGCATTCATTTATTTTATATCACGGTATCTTGTAACCTCAAGAGCGCAAATTCATTCTTTCTGTTAGGTGTCTGTTGGTTTCCGTAATTTAGAATGATCAACGCAAGATTGCCAACGCGATCTTGCCTTGATCAATCTATCATTAATACTAGTTAGGTTTCTGTCTCTTATTTGGTTCCTGTCTCTTGCATTCCCAGAAAACAGACTTTAAGAAAGTTGGGTAGATTTCAAAATCAAAATTTTTGCTGCGAGGTATGCCCAGTCCCATGATGAGTAAATCCTGGTGGCAGTAGCATTGATGGATCAGCTGACTAGGTCAGTTATATATAAGATTCTGGCGAGTTTGATGTTGGATAAGCAATGGCATTATTTCACAACACCTTTGTCAGTGTTTTTTCTTGTTCAGTTCTGTTTGGGGGGTGTACAGGGGATCTGGCTCACTGTCATAGTCCACCAGTTGAATACCAATCTCGTTAAAATCAGATCACTTACATGCTAGAATCTCACTGATTGCAACTACCATTGCGTGGTGGTTGCGTCACCGTCTTCTCTGCCCCATTGTGGCAGTATTGTGGTGTCCCTACAACAAGTTTAGAGGGAATACCACTCTGTTGTGGGAATGCCACTCTGTTGTGGGAATACCACTCTGTTGTGGGAATGCCACTCTGTTGTGGGAATGCCACTCTGTTGTGGGAATACCATGAGGCCCATGACATTGCCTCCTATGGTCTCCCCATGTTACTGAGATGCCTTTGCATTTGTAGCCATTATACTGATAAGTCTCCAAGATGTTGTGGAGAAATTATTCTACTGTGTAGGGATTGAAGAAACATTGCCAGGGCAATGTCTTGGCAAGTTAAAGTTGCAGTCGCTGAATTTGAACTATTGGAGGTCTATATCAGTTGCAGAAAATTTAAGTGATATTGCTGCTACTAAATAATAGTGACATCACAAATCTTCATTGGTTTCTTTGATCTCTGACCAGTGTCCGTGAAATATCAAAGTGGTTGGGGCCATGTTGCCACTAGATTGCCTTGGAAATTAAAAAAAGTATGCTTTGGGGGCAACATCCCTACAAGATTTTCATGTAAAAGTCATAAAAATTTGGTTGGGGCCAAATTGGCCATGGGATTGTTATGAAAATCTGAGAAATTCATAGTATATAGATAAATCCCAGTATACATCTGGAAAGCATAATACATGGAACCACAGCACACATACTGGAAGTTGAAACTGAACCCTAAGGTGTACCGTGGCAGCCATACTGATATGTCCTGAGAGTAGGGATTTTGTTGTTGCTAAGATGTTTGCATGCGAGGAGGGTTTTGGCCTTACATGTTGGTGAGGTTTTTGCCTTGCATGTTGGTGAGGTTTTGGCCTTGCATGTTGGTGAGGTTTTGGCCTTGCATGTTGGTGAGGTTTTGGCCTTACATGTTGGTGAGGTTTTGGCCTTGCATGTTGGTGAGGTTTTGGCCTTGCATGTTGGTGAGATCTAGGTGTAAGTGGTCTGATTTGATGAGATTGATTGAATTCTGTTGGGCTGTGTACAGTGAGCTAGATAAGAAATGATTTCATGATTTCATCACTGGGTCTTTTGTTAGGGTTCCCTTTGTGGGGAGTTCCTTTTGTGGGAAGATCCCTTCGTGGGGTGTTTCCTTTGTGGGGAGTTATCTTATTGTTGGCTTCAAGTTAGAGTGCACTTTCTCCATATTTGTCATTTTACTGGACGGCAAGTTTCTGTCTTCATGTGGTCAGGTTTGATCACAGTAAAACTGACATGCTGTATTGATAGCATTTTTGTCGCGTATCTTATCTTGTATGTTGTTGGGCCTATTGCTGAAAAGGACAAAATACGTTTGGCCGTAGGATAAAATATATAGGCACTTTTTGTCCTCTTTTCCACGGACAAATGAATGCTTAAAATCTGCAAGTCAGCTGTGGAATGTCTATGTCATCTTTTTTATTTGACAATAGCATGTGTAATATGTAATTCATTCAAAAGCTGCTTCTATGGGCAAGTGGAAAAGGATGTCATGTCACGCCAAAGTTATGTTCGAATAGGAAAATTCTAGCATATAAATATCTTAAGAATATGGCAAGGCATTACTATTAGGAAATAAAACTGATACTATTTACATTTTTTCTGCTTTTGAACCGATTTTTAAATGTAGCAAAAAAGTAATTTTGGTACTTAAGGTAAATTCCAAAACTATATTTATGATGACAGAATTTTTTTCAGAAAACTACTATCTTACTGTACAGTACCCACCAAAAGTTTTGAGACATTTTCAGATTGTAGGCCCTCTGTATTGCTTTTTCTAAAACTTGGTAATTGTTTATTTTGAAATGCTTTGTAACTTTGCATTATTTTTTGGTATTATAAATGAGTCTGAAAAAATAGCATATGTTATGGAATATGATAACAATAAACATTGTTTGGGAGTCTTATGGATGTCATATCTATTGACTTGTGTTTATCAATCATAAAATTTGTTTTCATTTCACCAAAAACCATACTTATATATATTAGAAATAATGATTCAGCAAGAATAATCATCAAAATTTGTCATAAATTTCTTAAGTCTCAAAACTTTAGATAGGTAACTGTATTTCTAATGCTTTACCCAGCCAGGTTTTGAAATCATATTAAGTTATTCTGTATAGACAAAATCATTCTAGTTTTATATTAAAGGGTTTTTTTTGTCATTTAAAGTGCTATTTCCTAAATTTTAATTGATACCATTCCCTATCCAGGGCGTTGTGCATGTTATATGCTATTAAGGAAGCTCATTTATTAAAAGATTAAGTATGACATGTGAGTTAAAAACTGGCCAAAGGGATTCTCCTTGATATCAGTCATCGCTTTAAATACTTGCCGTGTTTGTTTCTGGGCTTATACACTGCAGTGGATGGCTTGATGGCAATTGTGAATAAAGTTCTGAGAGCTTCAGCTTGATGGCATTGTTCATTAAGACCAATAATTGCCAGCAGGTTTTTCTATGCTGACTATTTATGTCTTTGAAACACTTGTTTTAACCAAAGAACATGATTTTCAAATGTACAGTGCTGACTGTATATTTCACCATCATTTGTGGTGATGCATTTTGGTAGTTAGACTATTCTGCATCTAATATATGTTGTATAAAACTCTTTATGAAAATTTCTGGCTCAAGAGCTTTCATCAGTAATTTTGAGATGAAAAGTAAGATACTCTCATCATGTGTTACTATTCTATTTTGTTGGAATAGTAATGCATAGTGTGAGCGTCTTACTTTTCATTTCAATATAATTAATGAAAGCTCTTGAGCCGATGATTTTATAAAGAGTTTTATACTGCATAGTGGCATGTATATCTAAAAATGACAAAAATGGAGAAAGTGCACTCTAATGATAAGCTGGCATTATGTATGGTGCCCTAAATGTTGGGCTCCCTGGGTTCAAACATTTAGCCAACATTATGTATGGTGCCCTAAATGTTGGATTCCCTAGGTTCAAACATTTAGCTAACATTATGTATGGTGCCCTAAGTGTTGGGCTCCCTGGGTTCTTTCATTCAGCCAATGTTGTATGGTGTTCTAATTGTTGGGTTCCCTAGGTTGGATAACTTATTTCCTACCCTGATTATAGGGATCATTGTTTGCCCCATATTGTGATAACAAATGTCATCATGTTAGAACATTTCTATTGATGGATACAAATACAAATGTGTATGTATTCAGCAAGTAATATCATAGTTAGTGTTTTTGATTGTTCTGTGTCTGAATTGTCATTGCCTTAATTTAATACAGCTCTGGCCTGGGTTCACTTTCTTCTGGTCTGTGAATTATGGCTATGACTGTGTAATGATTGTGAATGTGTCATAATATATTTGAGATTAAGGTCATGACATTGATTTAATGATATTGCAATAATGTAGTGAACCATCAAGTGACTGTCAGAAATTCCTGTCGCTCTCATAAATAGAGTCCAGCCTTGCATTTTGTATGAGGCGACTAAATCAGTATTTGGTCAAATTACCCCAGTTTGTGTACGTAGTGGGTGGCGAGTCTGGGAGTGGATAGCTTTCTGATAGCCTACTATGTATCGACTGGGAGGTTCAAAGTTTTTTTCATTTTGTTGTTAGTATGTAGGGTTAGGTAGGTCAAATTACCCCAGTTTGTGTATGTAGTCGGTGGCGATTCCAGGAGTGGATAGCTTTCTGATAGCCTACTATATATCAGTTGGGAGGTTCAAAGTTTTTTTTTTCATTTTTGTGTTAGTATGTAGGGTTAGGTAGGTCAAATTACCCCAGTTTGTGTATGTAGTCGGTGGCGATTCCAGGAGTGGATAGCTTTCTGATAGCCTACTATATATCAGTTGGGAGGTTCAAAGTTTTTTGCCTAGCAGTAGAATTTACTGTGAACATTCATTTTGTTATTATAGGACTCTTTTGGTTTGTTGATTATATTTAACTATCTTTATTAGGATTTTTTATTTTTAAATCCCAGTTTCTTAAATTATGCTCTTAGTTTTTGTTTGTTTTTTAATTTAAAATTCCAGAATGAATTTCTGACAGTTACCTGGTGTAGTTTTATTTGGTTTAGGGGAACAAAAGACCAAGTTCCAGTCATCATCTTAATTTTGTTTAAGCTTTAGTCTGACATATTTTGTTATGTTGCAAGGGAATCAACTGGCCTGACTAAAAGTACTAGCAATAATCACTGGCTGATAATCACTAATCACATTGCTTTGTGCTGTGGGTTATGGCAATGACTGATAAAACCAATACAAAAGAATAAAAGCTTATGGAAAAGACACATTATGACCCTGATACTTAAGGCAAGGATGGTCCTAGCCAATATTTGGGAAGCTATCTCCTTCAACAATTTGTCTAAAATATCTTAGGTATTAGGGTAGTCTAAGTCTATTAATAGGAAAAAACTTCTAGCCTTAATCTGACCCTAATGGTTTTCAGGTCAGGGTAGGTCCTAGTCCATTGAGAGAGCATCTCCTGGCATCATCTGACCCTTATATTTAGGTCTGGGTAGATCTAGGGTTTTGCTGGGAGAATGTCTTCTGCCACCATGTGGCATGTGGCCCTTATACTTAGGCCAGGGTGGGCCCAGCTTATTGCTGGGAGAGTGTCTCCTGACACCATGTGGGCCTAATATTTAGGCTGGGGTGGGCCTTGCTCCTTGTTGGGAGAGTGTCTCCTGACACTATCTGGTGATGGAATCATGAAATCATTCTTTTCCCCTTCAGTTTGTAATGTTTGAGATGCAGATCCCCTTTGTGTGTATTTGTAAGGGTATAGTCCAGGCTTTTAACCTGTCAAAATAATTAGAGACAACAGTGGGGTCTTTACAAGAGATAGTAGTGATGCTGTTGGATCACCACTAGGGAGTTGTTGGTGAACTCACTATAACGGGAAGATTAACCTGAGCTTGAACTACCTTATCATGGGAAATACAATTTTCCCTAAGTTTCTGTTTGAGTGTGTACAATATTAGGCAAACAGTATACATTTAGTGTTATCCAATAGATAAATGAACTCATAAAGAGACCAGTGGCCCAGTGGAGCCTGGTAGGTGGTTTCTCATGTATTGAGTTGCTGTACCTAACCAAGTTTTTACTGCCATGTTAAAGGACAAATGAGCACACTCCGAGTTTTACAAGTGGAATAGGAACTAGATCTGTAAAGCTCCACTTAAACAACCATCACAATTGATGATTTTCATATGCAACACTGTCTAGATGAAGGGACCCTTTGCTGTACATATTTAGCATTTAGGACTTGATAATTGTCAGAAATTGCACAATTCTGAAATAACAAGAGGGTTGTTATAGTGGTGCTTTACTGTATTATGATGTATTTTGCATTATTCTGATGCTTATGAACAAAATGAACAAATATTCGGTCATAGAGGCATTATGGCCAATGGTTTATTCAGGGTCTGAGTTATCATGTTTAGGCACTGAAGCAGAACATAGGAAATGATTTAAATGTTCATGTGTAAGGGTCAAGCTCAGGTTAATATTGTTGGACTGGACAGTCAGTGACATTATATATTTTGACAGGTTAAAAACCTGGACTATGTCCCAGTCATGTACCATTGTACATGTCAATGGTCATGTATGGCTAGGTATTCCATGTGCATGTTGTCTGTCAATGTATCAGTCATCTCTGTGACAAAATAACGGGCAGGTAGACTATTTGCTTGCTGTAAGTCTGTCAGTGTACATTGTACATCTGTTTGTAAGATGTGGAATTCTTGTACAAATTATAAACAAGTTATTATACAAGTTTAGTTCGGAAGCACTGTCTTCCTTAGTGGAAGGATGTACATTTTGATCCATTATAAGCTTTGGTACCAATTAATCTTAGGATATTACAATAGAACTCAATTTTACTTGGAGTATCTGTTTTAAATGAGACTTTCAATTTAAGTTGACTAAATATGAGTTAAGTTTTGGTTAAGTGCTATGAAAAATACAATTTGAAAAACATTAATTTTGTGAGTTTTGGAGCAAATATCAAGTACTTCACATCTATTACTGGCATTAAATTTGTGACTTCAGACAAAAACATCAAAATTGATATAAATTGGTACCACATTTTGACAGTCAGAGATTCTCTGATGAAAAAAGAATGTATTTTTGGACTATATCCAGCATACTATACCTGGTATAGGTTGTTTAAGATTACTTGAGTGACAAAGCTAAATGCTACTACAAGCAAACAATGTCTCATATCATCTTATTTGAGCTATTTATTTAATTTCATGTTGTTTTAAGGCGCATGGACACTTATTGGTCATGTAGTGCACAATAACACAATTTGTGAGATAATTTTAGCGCTACAGTAATACACTGAGACAGACAACATGCACATGGAAAACAGGTCTTATCCTTGAAGTCAGTTACAGTTACTGTAACTTTGGCCTACTTCTGGTCAAGACAATTGCGCACATTTTTCTGAATAATGTGTGTGTACTTGGGGCATTTGTTACATTGTGTAAGATCTTAGGTCACACATGTTCTGTGTGCCGTCACTACCAGTGACTGTGGTCATTGGTACTAATGTAGTACTTTGTTTTGCATGTTATTCATGCAAATTGAAGTAAATTTGATTGAAAATAGTTAACTGTTGCTCTGGTAGTAAAAATGCTGGAACTGGACATGATTTTCCTAATCTTATTTATATGTCAAGATGCAGATTTTGTTATATAACATTATATATCACTATCTAAATACACATAATACACCCTTATCAATGATCAGTTGAGTCAATTAATACAACAAATGTCAAGGTTGATTATTGGCAAGTTAAGTTTCCCAAGCCAGACAGGATAGTTGTACCTGTACACTCAAAAGAGAGACACTCGGCAGTGTTCACTGAGTGGGACACTACCTGGTTGGGTGTTGGTTGCTTGTAACCTATGTTAGTTATAAAACTTAGTAAAATGCTCATGGACGTGTTAAGTTATATTCTGACATTAAAATGACAAATGTCATAAATTGAGTCTTTATGCAAATATTTTTCGGCATTTTAAATGGTATTCTAAAGTTATCTAATGTGTAAAGGATACCTAAGCCCCGTGTGGTTTCGGGAGCTGTAAGATCAAAAGAATAGAACCACTGTCTCCCCCTTGCATGTCGTAAGAGGCGACTAAATGGGGGATGGGCACTCTAGGGGAAGGGACAGTGCTTGCAATTATCATCAATTTGTGTATGCAATAACAGCATATTTAAACATCTATTTTGCTGTAATAAGTATTACATGCTATTCAAGTTAGCATTCAAGAAAGATAATCTTTACTATCAATTGTACTAGTAAATATCTGAGTTGTCTCCCTTTAGTTCAAGTTGGTGTTAATTTATTTTGATTAATTTTTCTTTCTGAATCTTATAGTCTAATCAGATTGAATCAGATTAGAATCTTCTGTCTTGCCATTACAGTTTTGTGATAAGAACATGAGTTTGTTGACAAAATTTTAATGTCTATGAAACATTTACACTTTTACCATTGAAATTAGATTTTAAATTGACTAGTCATCTCTCAGGGATGCTTGTGTGTTTTTGTCAAGTTAGAATTTAATATCTTACCATTATTAGGTATGTTTCATATATAAAAGCATTTTTGCAATTAATTCATGTTCTTAGCTCATCACGTCTGTACCCTTGAATTTAGATTCTAAAATGACTCTTTCTTGTATTAGAATATTTACGCCATCAACCAATGAACACATTTAACTTTAAAATGTGTCTACTTGTTCATTTGGACAACTCACACCATCATTAATAGCACTATACTTGTATTTAAGAGAAATAAATAAGTTATTTACTAGTATAAATTAAGTGTTGAATTATTTTGATTTTAGTTTGTTTTTGGATCTTTCAAATCAATCCAAAGTTAGAATCAGATAAGACTCTTATGTCTTGTTGTTACAGTTATACTATCAGTGAATACAAAAACATTTAATAATAAGAGTCTATATTGTCATACAGGGCTTGATGTTAAATTTCAAACTAGGCTGCCCAAGCAGCTTTAGTTCAGCTTGCCAAAACCAAATGTTGGCTAGCAGTAACAGGCTAACCGATGCCACATATGTGTCACCATTGGCTATCAGACAACCTTGAATGTCCAGCCCCGTCATGTACTTTGATTTTGCAAGCACTGTCTCTTCTTCTTGTCCCATAAGTGCTGCCAGTTTCATTTTACTACCAGTGGCAACAGTTTGGGGGTGCAGTAAAATCATTCAGAGGATAATTAGGTTCATTTATAACTTTGACTTGTATTCCGTCACAATATCAATGAATTCTTAGCAAAGATAGAGTTTGCTAGATATTTAGCTGGTATGGTTAGAAAAAGTGGATCTTCCATTTGGTTAGAGACCCTAAATGGGACAGATTTATAACGTTTTTGCTATAAAATTGACCATTCCATATATCATTATGGGTAATTTTTGCTTAAGATTTGTGTGAAAAACTCACTTACATGAAGTAAATTAAGAGTAATCTATTTTACATGTTTCTAAAAGAATGTGTACATTTCTAGCAAGTAAGAACCGCTCAAGAGCTCAGAACTAGATCACTCTCCTAAATATCAGCAATGAAATGCCTTCATCACAGGAGAAAAATGTCATTTTTTGTCACTGGCATATTTTAGTTTTCATTTCTTTCTAGACATCATGCAAATAGAAAATTGAATGCTTTAGAAAGTGTCAACTTTTGGGTCTCTAACTAGTATGGAAAAAGCAATATTTTGTCCTAAGAATGCTGAACAAACATAATTTGGAAAACTGTGCTTATGTAGGTGTGCTAAAGTGTTGAGTTGAGCTTGGTATTTACATTCTTGAATATGAAATTAAGAACTGTGACTCATTTAATGCAAGGTTGTGAACTGTGACTTATTGAATATGAAGTTGTGAACTGTGACTAATTGAATATGAAGTTGTGAACTGTTACTTATCAGCACTTTGATTTTTGAAAATTAGCTGACATTCAGAGTTAGGGTTATTGCATTCTATTTAGAATGGATGAGATTGAGTTAAGATCCAATGCTGAATCACGTTGATTAGACAATAATTTGAAAGAAAAACACTTTAAAACTACTGTTGAATATTTTCACTCGACAACTATACCATCAAATATTATTTTTTTGCATTTAACATCTAATGTATCGTATTTGTCTGTTAGTGCAAGGTAAATAACTCTTACATTGTACTTTGATAAATGAATGACTGATTTATCTCCCTTAATACTAGATGTATTTAAGATCCGATTTCATGGCACAAATTTAATCATTGTAAAACTAACACTCTGTATGGTGAATAATTATGATACTCAGGTGGGTGTGGCCAAAGTGTAAAGGTCACCATATCCCTGTGTGGTTTCGGGGGGTTAAAAGAATAGGACCACTGTATCCCCTTGCATGTCGTAGGAGGCGACTAAATGGGGACCTGGGTCTGTAGCGCAGTTGTTAGCGTGCAGAGGTTTGAAATCTTGTTTTCCAATGGGGAACAGATTCAAATCATACCTGGGTTGGTTATACCCTTCCATGAAAATTTGACAGTAATGTCAATTTTCCTCCATTTAGGTAAATGGAGAAGATACCAGCCTTGTGGAAGGGTAGGTAAGTACTGGTTATAGACAAAGGTCCAGGAAAACCAAGTTAGGCCCACTGGTCTCTGTAAAATGACCTCAATTTGTGCCAACTAGTATTAAACACAGTGCAGCTGACCATCTCACTCATACATTGTACTCTTGTGAACAAGTAACTGATTGATTTCTCCAATTAATAGATAAACATTCCATACTGAAACATAAAAATGAGTAATTTGGTCATTATTAACTCATGTAAATTCGTAACAGCTAGATGTGTCATCAATTTTTAAATGTAAATAATATCATTTTTGATGTAGAATGAAATCGAACATGTCTGTAGTAAAGTTAAATGTCATCTGCTTTGAAAAAAAGTAGTCTTCAGGGTAGAATGGTCTTATTTTGTAAGTTATATTTAAATCTATTATCTTGTCATTACAGTTTTGAAATAAGAACATGATTTTGTTGACAAAATGTTAATGTTTATAAAACATTTATACTTCTGCCATGGAAATTGTATTTTAAATTGACAACTTATCTCTATGACTTCCTAGTAACTTTCATGATAACAACTGAAGCCTGTCTATTCTTGAAGTTAGATTTTAAATTGACAAGTCGTCTCTTTGAGATCCATGTTTGTTTTTTGTCAAGTTAGAATGTAATTTCTTTTCATTTTTCAACAGTTAATGTTGCATTAGAGTTTAATATATATTACAGGTTTTAATTAGGTATATAGCTTTGTCTGCCAGCACTGCCATATACACAGCTAGTTATTATTCTATTATTTATATTAAATTCCAAGTAATATTGATGACACCTGTATAATTGATAAAGTTCTAATAATTATTCACATTATTATTATAGAAGTTAGATTTTAAATTGACAAGTCATCTCTATGAGATCCATGTTTGTTTTTTGTCAAGTTAGAATGTAATTTCTTTTCCACTTTAATTAACAGTCAATATCTTTAGAGTTTCATTTGTGGACAGGTTTTAATTAAGTATTTTGTTGTCAAGTTAGAATACAGTTTCTTTCCACAACTACAAATGGTTCATAAATGATAACATTTATGCAATTAATTCATGTTCTTAGTTCATTACATCTGTCCTCTTGAATTTAGATTTAAAAATAATTATTTAAAATAAACCATTTATACCATCGCCCAAGGAAGTTTAGCTCTAATTTTGTTAATTATTTATTGGAAACAGTGGGTGTGATAACTGCATCAAACATTCATGTCAGATATGGAAATTGGCTATTACAATACAATTGATATTGTCAAAACTACTATTGCTTTATTATTGCTATTGTTGGTAACTATTGTGCTATTATAAATATACTTGACTTGGTACCATCCAAGTATTATATAATCTTTAAAACATTGATTCAAATATTAACTGAGAATAGTGTTGAGTTGTACTACATAATGTTTTATAAGGTCTAAATTTCTGAGATAGAAATATTTTTGATAATACTAAAAGCTTTTTTGTCAAGACTGTGGCAAGTAAAACATAAAGAAGTTTAAGTTCCATGCCAGTTTCTGTCATCCTGTACTAACTTAATGGATTTAATGATCAATTTAACTATAAACCTTTCTTATAATGATATATAGAAGAGACTATCAATATACAGAAGAGGCTATCATATGGTAACAACAAGTTTTATAGACAAAGACTACTACTGAGGTAATAATAATCATGATAGATAAAATTAACAAAATATTATCTGAATTGTGAAGAAATGTAATAAATAATCTATGATCATTGATCAATTTAAACATTTATGTAAATATCGCAATTTTATGTTTTAAGCTTTTGTCATCCTCTGTTTTTCAAAAAAAGTTTAGTAGCTATTTTTCATAAAATGACGTTTCATATATAATTGGTTTTAAGAATGTAACATGTGATCTTCTAATCTAAGTATAAGTACAATTGATTTGAAAATGGTTAGTTTTGGTGATTTTATTACTATACATAATACTTAACATCATTAAAGATCAAGGCCTACAATGACATCTTTTAAGATCTAGCTCACAGCAAGTGACCGATTGAGCATGTACTATTGAATTACCCTAAAAATATCAATTTATGTAACAGCTGACAGCATTTTCTGGCTTTAAGTGACAATATTACATCAATGTCAAAAAATTCAGTATGATTAAATGAACTTATGGAAAGAAGTGGAAATTTTTTTTTTCTAAATATTGGTGTATAACCCATTGTGTATTGGTTATATACTCATCAATAAGGAAATATTGCTATCAGCATACTGGTCTATGAGGATACTTGTTTCAATGATTGAATTACTTTACTGCGCAACAGAGTAATTCAATTATTGGGATAAGTATGTTCATTGACCAATATGGTGGTAGCATATCAGCATACTGGACTTTGAATATATTTGTCTCAATGATTGAATTACTTTACTGCGCAACAGAGTAATTCAATTATTGGGATAAGTATGTTCATTGACCAATATGGTGGTAGCATATCAGCGTACTGGACTTTGAATATATTTGTCTCAATAATTGAATTACTTTACTGCGCAACAGAGTAATTTAATTATTGAGATAAGTATGTTCATTGACCAATATGGTGGTAGCATATCAGCATACTGGACTTTGAATATATTTGTCTCAATGATTGAATTACTTTACTGCGCAACAGAGAAATTCAATTATTGGGATGAGTATGTTCATTGACCAATATGGTGGTAGCATATCAGCATACTGGACTTTGAATATATTTGTCTCAATGATTGAATTACTTTACTGCGCAACAGAGTAATTCAATTATTGGGATGAGTATGTTCATTGACCAATATGGTGGTAGCATATCAGCATACTGGACTTTGAATATATTTTTTCTGATGATCAAATTACTTTCACTGCGCAAGAGAGAAATTTAATCATCAGGATGAGTATGTTCATAGACCAATATGTTGATAGTATTTCTATTATTGTTAGTATATAACCAATTTACAATGGTTATTTACTAATCAACAAAGAATTACATCATTTTGTTGACATCAGAACAAAAATTTCTTGGATTCAACTAATTTAGTTTAATGTTCATATAAGCTGTATGCCAATGAGAAATTCTTGTTAATTGATAAATTGTGTTGAGATCTAGGCTAAGTTTTGTCTGGTAATCATTCAGCGTAACATCATTTTCAGGCCATCTTTATAAACATATTATTTACATAAAAGTGCTGTAGTTAAGTAACATCATCGCATTAAGTATGAAGTCTTCTGTTTCAAAACCTCAGTTTGAAATTGCCAAGTTGACGTCTCTTTCTCACAAAATGTTATTTAAGTCTAAAACTTGATCTTAAATTCCAAGTAATATATATAACATCTGATCAAACTATTTAACGAAACAATCCATCAGTTTTCGTTACAGTGGTGTTAAATAACATCTAAAAATGAATATATAGACTTGTAAAAGATCATTGTAACATTTAGATGCCAAGTAATGTTCAACCCTTCATGTTTACTTCATATCAAAATTAAATTTGAATTCCTTGTCTGCATGGTGTAACATTTATGTAAAATGTGTTATTGATGCTAAAAAGTAAATTAATTTATTCACAAACTCTAGGTTTATTGCTTAATATAGTGGAGTTCCATTAACAGAAGATCACACTTAGAAACATTAATTAATTACATCAAGTAAAGTCTTTACTTCTATGTCATTCAGTCAAATCATTCAAACAAGTACATAATTCAACCTATTATAAAAAGAGTATGCTGATTCTTGCAACTGGTGTAAAATCATTGTTCATATATATAATGCTACATATTAATAGAATGATAGTCATACCTTCACTTAATGAATCTAACAAAATGTAGTTGCTTAACATCATTAAATATTTTTCAATTCAAATCATTTTATTAAAAAGATATTTCAAAATATATGTAGTTGTCACTAACGATGCTAGGTAGTGATCTACTATGGCTAAATTACATTGAGAGAAGAAAGAAACAAGAGAAAAATAAGAAAGATGAAAGGCAATGAAAGTATGATAGACATATATGGAAATAAAAGAATGAGAAACATATAACAATGATAGATCTAAAGATATGACAGGAATGCTTCATGCAGACTTAACAGTATTAACCATGATTGTGGTGGTTATACTGTTTAAGATTGCTTGATTGAAGTGAAACCTGTAGAATGAGAAACATAGATCTAAAGATATGACAGGAATGCTTCATGCAGACTTAACAGTATTATCCATGATTGTGGTGGTTATACTGTTTAAGATTGCTTGATTGAAGTGAAATCTGTATAATTGTACAATGTACAGTAGTCGGGTATAGTAAGGAATCTAGCTAAGGTGCATTTACATATATAATATACAGTACTGCATTGAAGTACAGAAAGATTCACCAGAAATATGATCATTTGAAACCTTCAGTTATTTTGCTATTGTTAATGCTGTGTGGTTACTTATTTTGTTATGTTACAGAAAGGAGGGGGTATTGAATATTATTCTTTAACTATCAATATAGCAATATTTATTATGTGAAAGTGAATTTTACATTTGCTTATGACTTAGTGTACTACAGAATGATAAGGGTTGATAACTTGTAAAGAAGTATGACTGATGATTTGTATGTATATGACTTTAATGATGTGATGTAATTAAATGTTACTTTGATATAACTTTGAAAAGAAAAGATCAGTAAGCTATAAAAGTTGGTGAAATTTTACCTGAAGTTGTTACATAGAAGTGGTTGTTACAAAGATTATTCCCAAAATCATGGCAAAAATATGTTACAATGACTTTTATAATTATTATTTGATAAACTTGAATCATAAACTTGAATCATTAGATTATACATATTATTTATAGTTTATCATGTGTTTATTCTTTACATTAATTACCAACAGTACTCAATCATTTAGACTTAATTAGTAAATTAAAATGATTCTTAACATCTTAAGTTGTAAAGTAAACAAAACATTTATAAATTCTAAAATATCTATAGCATTAGAATAGACTGCTTCCATCTTTGGTCTAAAGTTAGATAGATTTGTTAATCTTGGCTTTTATCATAAATTATAGACCAACTGATATATAAAAAAATCAACTCAGGAACTGAGGAACTGTCAACTAAATTGAACTGTTATTTAATTTAATGATCAATTTAAACTGTAGAAATATAGATAAGGACCGAACAGTTCAATTACTCCATTTTGTAATTTACTAAGATGCTAGTATTAGATAATTAGATGGTTACTAGACATTTCAATATTATGTAGAAATATTAACATTACCTAAATTTGCCATTTTTGCATCAACTGCTCTTGTATTTATGATTTGAATATCACATGATACATTGTTTTGACTTATTATATATAAAACTACATATCATGAAAAATAGGTGCTTTGCTTATTTGAATCCCAGAGGATGATAAAATCTTAATGCAGAGAATTACAATACTTCTATAAATGTGTAAGTGACCAATGATTAGAGATTTCTCATTAATCATAAAGACATCAATGATATACATAGTCTGATAGTCTCTCTGAAAAGATGTTAAGTTGGAAAAATTGCATGAATAACATCTGTAAGCAGAATTATTGAATGAATATTTAATATACTTGAATGAAAAATTAAACTTTTATCTTTCTAAACTTTTTTAAAGAATTATAAGTTTTTTGTTCATTTAAATTCATTAGGTACAAGTACATGGGTGAACTACCTTGTAATTGAAATAGCTAACTTAGAAAGTAAAAAGTAGGCATAATATTATACACAAAAATTACTGTTTCATGTTTATTTTGATAAAAATACCATCAACCATTTTGTGTTTTTGAGCATTAGTAGCACATCTCAACTCTTAAGATCTTTAGAGTGGAAACATGACCAGGAAACTTAAAACTTTTGTAGTGATATTAATGGCAAAATTTCAAATACTATGAACTTATTTTGAGTGATAACACATGGAATACATAAGATCTTAAAATCAAGTCACTTGTGTTGTATATATTTTGCATAAATTACTTTAGTAATACAGTAGTTACCAGTAAAAGCAATAGTATTTCAATTGTTGTGATGTCAATATAAATTGTATTGTAAAAGCCAAACTTATGTTCACCTTACTTGTCAATTAAGGAAAGTGCAAATTCACTTATATTACGATCCACTGTAAATGTTTCGTTAATAATTTTTGTCGGGGAATCAATCAGTTTCCTTGTTCTAAACAGTGTTAAATTTAAGACAACTAGCAAATATTTCAATGTATGATACTTACTAAATGTAGTTTATTGTCATCAGTCAATGTATGGTCACTAAATTGTGTTAACAGACTTATCTGTGAGATAAAATGCCTAATGGTATCAATGTAATTTTTCTAAAACTACATGGTGATGTCAGCAGCCAATATAAGATTTGTCACAGTTCACATGGTTGTTTACAATTTTGGTACAAGTCATGAAGAATAACCGGATATGTTTGTTCGGGTGTAATGGGACAATATACCAGTACTCAGTTTGAGTATGATGAGAGTTCTGTGAACCTATTTTTCCTCTGAATGAATTTAGTGCACCCCCCCCCCCCAGCTCACATGGGCATAATGCTCATGTGAGCTTTATAGTTGTGATCACTCTTTGTCTGTATTACCGTCTTTTCTTTTAGCCCCCTCCCCATCTTGCATTTCAAACATTACAAACTGCATCCCCCAAACTTAATTGAATACGAAAAGATGCTGACAACTGTGATGCGGGATGGTGTCATTGTGAACTCCAACATACAACTCAAAGGAAACTTATATATAACTGACCTGTATATACCGCATTGATGTTCGAGTCCACTGGGTATTATTATGGGACATGCTTGGGGTGGCCCGAGCATGGGCTGTACTGAGTGGCGGGGGGAGGGCTTTGGCATTTTTGAATATCTATCTAATGGACTTTTTGTTCTGTTTTCTGTCTCTCTTATTTCCTCGCTAAGGTTGCAAGATGCTGTGATATAAGATACCTGATAGGAATTATATTTATATGTATTGTGTTTTGATTATTTGTATTGCATTTTTTTGCTCTAATTATGATTCTTTTATACATATTTCCCATGTGATGTCATAGATACTGACCATAAACCTTTTGGCAGCCATCTTGGTAGACATACATTTATGCTGGATAAGGTATTAGAATACCAACTATTTTTGAAATACCAGCAGATTCTTTTTTTTCTACAATATTACTGATTAACTCACTAAAGCACAAAGTGCTCAAGGTGAGCTACATGTATTGTGGGAGTCTGGCCTGATGCAAACCCATCTGTCATAAACGATTTCTTTATGAAAAATGTCTTGTCAGAAACCATTAAGTCTACTGTTACTTCAAATTATACCCCACAGGTCAACATGTACCCCATCCCAGAGGTCACCTGGTTTATATAGTATTATATAAGGAAATGTTAGATTTTCTTATCTAATGAAAGGCCTAGAGGTTCCATTTTTGGATTTTGACTTCAAGGTCACAGTTTTCATACAGTTAAAAGATAGTTTGTCAGATGCCCTTAGAATTTAGTTTTTTGGTGAGTCATCCAGGATAAGATGGATCCTCTTGTTTTCATATCAAGTTAAAAGCATTCATATTTTGTATCATATTAATCATTTTTGAATCTGGGTGTTTATTTTATGCTTAGAAAATATTGTACGTACAATTAATACAACAATAAGTATTATAGGAACTTTTTGATGTTTTGACTTTTCAACAGATTAAAGGTTCTCATTAGGAAGTGATAAGTTTATAATAATATCTTTTGAGTGTGTCTACCTTTATGGCTGTTAAGAATAGGGTAGTATGTGATTTGGCATGATGTGGGAAATATGTATTTTTCAGGGTTGAAAGATAATATAAGTTTTTTAATTTGTATTTTTTGTTAATTTTACAGTTTAAAACAAGTGTTATCAGTACTACAAGAGGATCACAACATCAACACATCAATACAAGAGCATCAAACCATCAGTAAATCAACACAAGAGCATCAAACCATCGATAGATCAACACAAGAACATCCAACCATCAATAGATCAACACAAGAACATCCAACCATCGATAGATCAACACAAGAACATCCAACCATCGATAGATCAACACAAGAACATCAAACCATTGATAGATTAATGTACTGTATTATTTTTATTATAACTTAGTTCTTTCTTAATGCATATGTGACTTTTAATCATCATTCCCTAACTAAGCTTAACAAAACAAATTTAAAACCATACTCGTATATAATTTAAAACAATACAACTTCGACTTCTGAATTATTTTGTATTTACAACTGGCCCAATTATTAATCATATTATTTTTATTCACAGGAAGAACATAATAATGTGATTTTTTTTTAGATTTTAGGCACTGACAGACTTGTTTACTAATGCTTTTTTTAGTTTTAGGCACAGGCAGAATTATTTATTAACGTGTTTTTTTTAGTTTTAGGCACAGACAGAATTGTTTACTAATATATATTTGAATTTGATGCAGGTTCATACAGATGTGTTGTGGATAGCATTGGCCCATTGACAAGAACTTAGGATGGATAGCACCATATGACCTCACCCTCTAACAGGAATAGTCCGCAGTCTACGGCAATGGATGTACGCCGAAGTGAGGGTGCGTAAAGAGTTGGCTGCAGACGTACGAATTTGGTTACAGGATGTCTACCAGGCTGATAGTAATGTCAATGATCGTTTCTAATATCCACAGCAATGCAAGATTAACTTTATACTTTTTATACACCTATGCAATTATTCTTTTTTCACAAGATTAACAGTTTTAAATACAGTAATAATAAGTTTCTATCTTTTTCACAGGCAGAATTATTTACTAATGAGATTTTTTAGATTTTAGGCGCAGACAGAATTGTTTACTAATGTGTTTTTTTAGTTTTAGGCACAGGCAGAATTATTTATTAACGTGTTTTTTTAGTTTTAGGCACAGACAGAATTGTTTACTAATATATATTTGAATTTGATGCAGGTTCATACAAATGTGTTGTGGATAGCATTGGCCCATTGACAAGAACTTAGGATGGATAGCACCATATGACCTCACCCTCTAACAGGAATAGTCCGCAGTCTACGGCAATGGATGTACGCCGAAGTGAGGGTGCGTAAAGAGTTGGCTGCAGACGTACGAATTTGGTTACAGGATGTCTACCAGGCTGATAGTAATGTCAATGATCGTTTCTAATATCCACAGTAATGCAAGATTAACTTTATACTTTTTATACACCTATGCAATTATTCTTTTTTCACAAGATTAACAGTTTTAAATACAGTAATAATAAGTTTCTATCTTTTTCACAGGCAGAATTATTTACTAATGAGATTTTTTAGATTTTAGGCGCAGACAGAATTGTTTACTAATGTGTTTTTTTAGTTTTAGGCACAGGCAGAATTATTTATTAACGTGTTTTTTTAGTTTTAGGCACAGACAGAATTGTTTACTAATATATATTTGAATTTGATGCAGGTTCATACAAATGTGTTGTGGATAGCATTGGCCCATTGACAAGAACTTAGGATGGATAGCACCATATGACCTCACCCTCTAACAGGAATAGTCCGCAGTCTACGGCAATGGATGTACGCCGAAGTGAGGGTGCGTAAAGAGTTGGCTGCAGACGTACGAATTTGGTTACAGGATGTCTACCCGGCTGATAGTAATGTCAATGATCGTTTCTTATATCCACAGCAATGCAAGATTAACCTTTAACTTTTTTATACACCTATGCAATTATTCTTTTTTTCACAAGATTAACAGTTTTAAATACAGTAATAATAAGTTTCTATCTTTTTCACAGGCAGAATTATTTACTAATGAGATTTTTTAGATTTTAGGCGCAGACAGAATTGTTTACTAATGTGTTTTTTTAGTTTTAGGCACAGGCAGAATTATTTATTAACGTGTTTTTTTAGTTTTAGGCACAGACAGAATTGTTTACTAATATATATTTGAATTTGATGCAGGTTCATACAGATGTGTTGTGGATAGCATTGGCCCATTGACAAGAACTTAGGATGGATAGCACCATATGACCTCACCCTCTAACAGGAATAGTCCGCAGTCTACGGCAATGGATGTACGCCGAAGTGAGGGTGCGTAAAGAGTTGGCTGCAGACGTACGAATTTGGTTACAGGATGTCTACCAGGCTGATAGTAATGTCAATGATCGTTTCTTATATCCACAACAACACAAGATTTATATTTATCATTTACAGTTGGGCCAGTTATTAATTCTACTTTTTCTTATTTACAGCAGTAACAAGACATATTATACATGTATTTTTCTTTTTTATTTAAATTATTCCAATTAATCATGTTTTTGTTTCCTTAAATTAACATAATGTGTGTAGGGCTTCTTTTATTAAGTCTTTTTTTCACTTTTGAATTATTACTTACATTCAATAATTCCTTTTATTTCTTTATTTCATATGCTGCAACAACTATGATGGAGCTGAGTTACATGTTTACCATGTGGAAAAAACAACTGAAGAAGTTAACTATCTTGAATAAATGTTCAAGCATAGTTATTGTGATTAATCTTTGTTCGTATCCAAACTGGTTAAATTATACAAGGAGGTGAAGGGTGGCTATAAAGGGGTAGGATGGAGGCCACATGTATGCAGCTTTATATAAGCTGTTGGTTATATTTATAAGTCTGCTTTCAGACTGCCCAGCTGGAAGGTTTGTGCCAGCATGTTGGTTCACATGATTAAGCTTAGGTACAAGCACCCACCCATCATGTGAATGTCTAAATGGTATTTGCAGTCTGTCAACAAATTAATGTGTTTTGTTTTTCAATAGGGGTTACATTTTTTATGTCTCTTAATTATTAATCACATTTCATGTAAGTGTGCACACTGTAATTCAGATTTTTCAAACAATTATCTAGTACTTAATTCAGTTTGTTTAATAACCATGATAGAGAAAATCCTTGCATAGTATTGAAAACATTGATAAAATAAAATAAAAACAGACAGATAGAGTAAAAAGGGTACATTTTTGAAATAATTAAACGCTTTGGATTACCTTGAATATATCTTAATTGGTTGACAGTCTGCTTGTGGGTAACCCTACCTTGAACTATGTAAAAGGTCTAAACCTATATCTGATAGTTGGTACAATAATTTCTAATGCAATGAAAAGAATTATTTTAAGATTAAATCTTTTATAATTGATTGGTAAAGTATTTTCAAACTAATTATTTTATGCGTATGTATATGTTGGTATTACTCATAGAAGTTATTGTCTTGTCATTTCTAGGTTTAGGCCTCATAAACAATCTACAGACATTCTTAATGATGTAATGGCTGAGGTTCAAGCCAGTTGCCAGTCTGGACAAAAGGGGAGCAACCACATGAAATGGATAACCATTTCCAATGACTTAGTCATGATTAAACCAATTTATGTATCTATCCTCCAGTGTGTAGTTTTCATATGAAATCACCTGGCCATTTTAAAATCACTCAAGTTTTCAATATTGTCTCATCAACTGTAAGACTTAAGTTCATTTGAATATGTAATGTGATGCTTCAAGTGAAGTCAATATCAATTTGAGGTAGAATGCCTATAATGTCAATTTACAACCATTTATAGATAATTGATATCAAACGTAGCTTTCAGTCATTACATCAAGTTTATCATTTTTATTATCTCCCTTTGATTTTTGAAAATGGCCAATATAGTTATAAAATCATTCATCGTAATAAAAATGTTAGAAATACAGTGCTAAATTATTTTCTAAGAAAATGCTACATATTAATTCTACCTCAAGCTTGGTGATGAAAGGTAACCGTTATATCTATGGAACAAATGTTTAGGTTTGCACAGCCACTAATGTTAATTGTTGTCTGTATTGTCACATTCTCTTGATTAGACATTTGGTTTTAGGTACATGCATTCCAGATAAATTATTAACAGTGGGACTTTTCATCAAAGTGAATACAAACATGTATCTAGCTGATTTTTCTTGTATGGTAAACATATATATGGTTGAACATACATCTGTATTTACTACTGATCTGTTGTAAACATCCTAAAATTGGTGACAATTCCTTTGAAGTACATTCAGGCATAAATAACTAGTTTCGTGTATAGTCCAACAATATTCACCTCAGCTCGAACTACCTTATTATAATAATTACATGCTTCACTTACATTAAATCGTGAGTTTCCGTATGTGTATATACAATAATAAACATGTTTATATCAATCTATGTGACTATTAATCAAATTCTTAAACATGGCATGTTATTGTATTTATAATTTTTTACTCATTCCTTTGTGAGAAAACACGTAATCTGCAATAATGTGCCACATGTCTTTATTCTTATAAAAACAAAATTTATTGTTCAGTAACTTTGTTTGACCGAAGGCTTTCAATAAAGCACGATTTACTAATGAAGACAAAAATAGAAGTAAATACTGAGTTTGATATATTCTTGCATAAAGGTCAAGCTCAGGTTAATATTGTTGGACTTTATATTTATTTGTTTGCTATTGTGACCAGCTTAAGTCTATACCTGCTGACCACTGGCACTGGAGTCCCTACATTCGATACAATATTCATACTTTTAAATTAGAAAAAAATAATGTTGAAAAAGGTCCATTTTAACTATCGCTTTTGAGTCATGCCACAGCTTATTATAATGTATATATCTATATGGTATTGAACCGTTTTTGGAGTGATCCACGGACGAACTGATTTTTTTATATTTCGGAGTATTACTACACATAAAAACCGCTTCTGATTTAAAGCTGACACATATTTTTACAAAACTAGCAAGTATCAGCTTCATATCTTGTATAGTTATCATAGAATTAAGCGCTATTTCAGTAATTTCATTTTTCAGCGATCGAGAGACTGCTAACTTCCGGTATGATTAACAGTTTTGTAACATACGTTCTGATTGGTCTAAAACTCCGCGAAACTTTTCCTGTAATCTGTTATCGTTATGCTGCGATTGACTTAATTACAAAAGGAAAATCAACAAATCGTATTCTATTGGTCTCTTTATTACACGGACATTTTATAAGTTACACAATTGATGTATTCACGGCCAATCTATTACGCGAGTGGAAAAGAAATTGCCTGTGTAATGTCTTAACGTTTAGATATTGGTATTGTAAACACGCCATTTCTGTCTTTTTATTTCTTCAAAATATATTTCAATGTCTTGCCATTGTCTGTTTGACCAAAAATTATTATGTCCACATGCAGTGGCCCTTAATGCCACAGCAGATTGATCAAAATTCAGCATGACGCTTTGTGGATGTTTGCACTGGCTTCGTTTCAATGACAGATTACGGGAAAAGTTTCGCGGAGTTTTAGACCAATCAGAACGTATGTTACAAAACTGTTAATTATACCGGAAGTAAGCAGTGTCTCTCTATCGCTGAAAATGAATTTACTTAAATAATGCTTAATTCTATGATAACTACATAATATATGAAGTTGATACTTTTTAATTTTGTAAAAACATATGTCAGCTATAAATTAGAACCGGTTTTTATGCCCATTCATATTCCTAAATGTAAAAATTCAGTTTGACGGAGGATCACTGCATAAAAGGTTCAATACCATGTGTATATTATAATAAATCGTGGCACGGCTCAAAAGCTATAGTTAACATGTGTCGTTTTTTTCTATTTTTCTTCACTAATGTTTTTTTAAACATAAGTATGAATATTTTATCCGATATAGGGACTCAAGTGCCAGTGCTGCTGACCCACCCCTCTCTAGGGAACCAACCATTTTGTGTTTGGCCAGTTATATCTCAATGTGCATGTTTTGTATGCAATACTATTTCATATTCAATATATCTCGACCATTATGCAGATTTATGCTATTTACAGTAATAATCATACACAAATGCTTGTTCCTTATAATTTATGATGTTAATGCGTTCAAAAGTGAAGTCTAGGTGTTTTTAAATTGAACCCTTTCAGCGGACCTCCTGCTCTTTATGCACAAAGTGTCATTTATAATTTGATTTGTATTTTTCAGTGAAACATTATAACAGTTGTTGATGAGGATGGTATGATAGAAGAATGTTAATGAAGATAGTCACTGGTTTATCATGGTATGTGTTTGTTTATTAGAGTCATTCTTAATTTGTCATATAAGTCAGGTCAATGGTTTATTGGCTAGGATTCTCAGTCAAATTTACCTCATGAATATGAGTTAAACTTTGCAAACCATTATAATCTGTCTATGAGTAACTGCTGTATCTGTTCGTACATGCCTCTATTTTCTAACTGTAACCTGATAAAAATTCCATGGTCAAAACTAAGATTTGAATCCATTGCCTTTAGGAGTTGTTAGCTAGCACCCACTATACCATGTCATCATAAAACAAGCTTGAAGGCAAAGGAGTACAAGCGCTGTTTTGTACCTCTGCTCCTATACATAATCTTAAGCTTAAACATTATCATCATAAAAAGCTCGTGGAAAAATTTTTTTAGATCCAAGTTCCATCATGGAATTGTAACTTAAATTGCAAAGTCCCTCATCTGTGGCAACATCATTTGATAACAATTGGATTTTTGTATAAATCAATGAAGAATGGAGACAGGATTATCCTTCGGTTTTCTTGAACTGGTTTAGTTTAAACTGAATTACTTGCCATAGTGCTATGGTGCCAAGTTCCCATAATCTCGCCCATACGTCTGCGCAGGAGATTCAATTATTTTACAATGCTAGTTTTGAATACATATATTCTTATAGACCTGATGTTTATTTTCAGTAATACTATGATACTCAGAGAAGATTCATGCCTGCTAAATATGGACAGTAACAACACCTTTAATACAGACTCTTCTGACTAAACTTCAATAAATTAACTCAGCTATGATGAGGTGTATGTAACAGTACAGGCCAATGTACTTTCTCCAACCAAATAAGTTGCCGTCGCAAATTATTAGTTTAAGATCTGAATATTGTACTCAGAGTCATACATCACACTCCATCGGAATAATTAAGACATTTGTGTACTGTGTAAGATGAAGGTTACAGAAGATATAGTCATCTGATAATACCAAATAGAAGATGAATACTACTCAAAATTGATCAACAGAACCTGATTAATTGGACACTGAGTGAGACAGTAAAAAAAGTGACTTGTTGAAACTACATTTAAAATACATGGCTGCTGAAATATTACCAGTACAATGTTGTACAAATTTAAGTGCTATATTATATTCTGTTACATTATTTAGAACATTATTTTTTGTTAATTTATGATAATCTGGCACAGTGAACTTAACCAACAAATATAGCTTGTGATAGTTAAACACAGACAGGATAAAGCATTATATCATGAGCTTTTTTTAGGGTCTGCTAAAAAAGCCATTATTTATTTATTGTTTATTTATTGGAGTTAACACTGTGTCAACACAATTTAGGTCATTTTACAGCGACCAGCGTACCTAACCTAGCTTTCCTGGACCATTGTCTATAACCAGTAGTCACCTACCCTTCCACAAGGCTGGAAACTTCTCCATATTATCTAATCAATGGAGGAAAATCGACATAATTGTCAAATTTTCATGGAAGGGTATAACCTCCTTTGGTGGGATTTGAACTCGCACCCCCTTGGGCACCGGATTCCAAATCCCGGCGTTCTACCAACTGCGCTATCAACCCGGGTTAAAAAAAAATGGTCCTTGGTAAATACAGAATAGGGAAGTCAACAGACTTGTATATTATTTTATTTATGTTTAGGCCACAACAAATTGATCATATGTTCTATGGATTTTTCTGAAAAAAAAAATGGGGCAGGCGAGCGAAGAAAAAAAAGAAAATGTCTTTATTTACTTGCTTTATATAGCGGTTTGACCTAAGTTTTATGAGTGAGTGAGGAAATAAATTTTTTTTTGTAAAAACCTTCAAAATTAAGGTGCAAGCGAATCAATAGAACGTATAATCAATTTGTTGTGGCCTTATATATGGTCAATCTCCTGTTTGCTTAAACCTTTTGTCACAAACTTTTAGTTTGAGCTTTCTAAATTTTCCTATAGACATAGTGTAAAATGTTAAAGCATGACGGTATCAGTATATATATATTTCTTTTATTTCATTGTCTGGAATACCAAGGGAAATAACTGTTTTATACATAAGAGTATAGGTACTGAGTTAGCTCCCTTGGAAAATTAGCCTTATTAGTTTTAATTAGAACAATAGGTCAGGTTTATTTATGAACTTGACTTGTCGATTTAATTTGTGTCATAAGGTGATGTCAGTACTATATCGCCTGTATTAAGAGTTCAATATTTCAATATTATAATAATTTCATATAAATATTCTAATATTCTAATCATGCAGATTTTCTGTATGTAATGTGTATACGTATTATACTTGGTTTAACATAGCCCATAGCTGATAAACATACTTGTATAATATTTATAGTAAATTATAAATAGTGTATGTGTAGTCTGACAATATTAATCTGAACTTGACCTTTATGCAAGAATATATTAACTCGGCATTAACAGTCTATTTTTGTTTTTGTTTGTAAATGGCGCTTTATTGAAAGCTTTTAGCAAGATACACATTCTGAACAATATTTTTGTTTTCTTTAGAATGAATACCTTGAAACTGTGCCACAATATTGCCGACTTATCATGTTCCCTCAAAACTAATGTGTCCAAAATTAAAAGTACAATGACATGCCATGTTTACAAAGTTGATCTATAGTCGCGGGAACTCAGGATTAAATGTAAGTGAAATCATTATAATAACAGTTCAAGCTCAGGTTAATATTGTTGCTCTTTACTAAACCACTAAGTTTTGCATTGAAATGTGTCATTTCAAGATATGATTAACCAACCCATTCATAATGTCAATTGAATGTATGATATTAACATATATATTTCTTTTAATGTTTTAATAAGATTCTAATGTTTTTTCTCAGTCGACTTCAAATAAACAAGAATTTTAGTTAATATTGCAACAATGACAGATTATCATCATTGAATGATAAATTACAGGCTTATATGATATTTTTTTTTGGAAATGTAAGTTTTGGCAAGTCACTATTTAATTAGGCAGTGGCTAGAGTTACGGTACCGTAACTCTAGACCCAGGTTCTAGAGTTACGGAAGTTCCGTAACTGTAGACAACCCTGTCAGGGTTGTCTAGAGTTACGGAAGTCAAATAACATGCGTATGTTTCAACTTTTTAACATCGAAAACTTGTTTATATTCATTATACCCCCGCTTCGAAGAAGAGGGGGGTATACTGTTTTACCCTTGTCCGTGTGTGCGTGCGTGCGTGTGTGCGTCCGTCCGTCCGTCCGTCACAAAATTTCCGTCACAGTTTTCTCAGCAACTATACCATGCAGCAGCCTGAAACTTTGCATATTGCTTCATCCTATAGTCCCATGTGGTGTAAAGCGATTTCATGCTCCTCGCTCATCTACTTCCTGTTTGTCGCATATTTTTAGATTTTGGCGGGGGTATCACTAGTGAGCATTAGCTCACAGATTTACTTGTTATTACTCGAAATAAAAAAATATTTACCGACTTGACTTTTCCAATTGTTATTACATCCGCCATTTTGGATATGACTAATAAACTTACCGGATGTTTAACAAACGGCGATATGACGTTGTCGTCTTCAAAGTGTCACATACTTAGTTTACTTTTCAAGAGCGATTTGTTATAGAGTTGGATTATAATATGGACCGAATATGTCTAATTTGGACAGAATTAATATATTTTTATTAAATTGACGATTCTTTAGTATTTTTCATTAAAAATGTTTAATTGTCCTGTAAGAAAAAACGGCGATTTTCGAATGCAAAATCGACCATATTTTTTAACAGAATCAAAAGCAAAATGTCTTCAATTTGATAAAAAATGTTGATAAATAATGTTGATATATATTTTTACATTGTCACGTTTAAAAGCGGCGATCTTTACCTAAAACATTTACCAATTCATAGAATTTAAAAATCTCGGCAATTTTCCACAAGATTTGCATACTAAAGAATCACGGCGTTTTACTTACATGTATATTGTACGATAAGTATACTGAGCTTATTTGGTGGAATTAGCAAATTTAATTGAAAAGATAAAAAAAACGCGATTTTTTTACTGGATAACTGCCCAGTTTTTAGTAAAATTGTTGACTTTTTTATGAATGGGTATTTTTTAACGAGATCGTTTATATTTTCGTTAAAATTTTAAAGATTTGGTTAGGAATGACAAGCTGGATTTTTTTAAAAAACATCGACTTTCTAACTATTCATTTAACGTTTTTCCCCAAGTACTAAGCTCTTTTTATCAAGCTAAATTCCCATTTTTGTTCACGAAATTTAAGTCAATTTAATGTTCGAAAATCGCCGACTTTCATACTAGACACTTGCAAATTATTCACAATTAAAATTACTCTAAGAATCGACTATTTCCTATAAATATACATATTTAGTCCAAATTATAAAAACTTCTCGCTCAAGTAAACTTATTATGTGACACTTTGAAGACGACAACGACATATCGCCGTATATTAAACATCCGGTAAGTTTATAAGTCATATCCAAAATGGCGGGTGTAATAACAATTGAATAGGTCACGTCGGTAAATATTTGTTTATTTCGAGTGATATTGAATATAAACAAGTTTTTCGATGTTAAAAAGTTGAAACATACGCATGTTATTTGACTTCCGTAACTCTAGACAACCCTGTCAGGGTTGTCTACAGTTACGGAACTTCCGTAACTCTAGAACCTGGGTCTAGAGTTACGGTACCGTAACTCTAGCCACTGCCATTTTATAAACATACACTATGGTGCTTTCAATAACATTTGATGCAGAAAATTGTTTTGTGTTTAAATATGTATCAGTAGTGAAGCTAATTATTTTAGATGAAGATTTAAATTTAATTTTTATCAAGTTTTTATATGTATTAAGAGTAAATTCAATTTTTTTAGATAGAATTGAAATCTAGGTATAGCCACTAGGCTGTTTAGCAATGGAAGTGTAATGACTTACAATGTATATCATTGGATAACCCTCTCAATAAAATAACTCACAATAATCACTTAGTGATCAGGTGAGCTGAAACCATTAATAAACAAGGTTGAACTTGCCCTCGATGCATATTCTTGTACAATTGTTAGCCAAGTTTAGAAAACTTTGTAAACCATAAACTAAATTTATAATTTAAGCCAAATAAATATATTCATTCATTTTTTGCGAGTTAAATCCGACAACCTATATGAAAGATAATCGAGGGAAAGTTCAACATTGTTTACTATTTACTAAAATACAAGTTAATCACAAATCTTCCTCACAATGCTTTGATTCTTCTTCTGTTCTTTATCCATTGAATAGAGTAACACTTTAAATTATAGCATGGGGATTATTCTGCCCCTTAAACACACAGCTACAATTTTACAGAAGGAAAATCACTTCAATTTTTCTTCATTTCTTGAAATCTTCATCTGTAATAATGTCATTAGAATTTACTTATTTTCATTTCCTGCTGGCCACATTGCTCAAGTCTAACAACCTTATGTCAAGTACAATCATTTCAAGTTTTTCCAACCAATTTGCTGTGACCTTATAACAAAAGAATGAATCAAAACTTAATGTATCAACAAGACATGTCAACAAAGTAGAATTTTCAAAGTTCAGTGACAAATAAGTAAAAAGAGCTTAACATTAGGGCTGAAACGACTCCATACACCTAAAATCGATTGTGTGGGTGCTGATTCAATTTCATTTTTAATGTGTCTATATAGAATTTAAGGATTAAAGCTTAGGTGCACCTAGTAGACATTGAGCATGACTATGTTTCACTTTGTTATATTTTTCTTAAGATCCATCATGATTTTAAGTACATGTAACGTGTCCTGGAAACTCTGTTAATTTAGTTTTCTTTAGTACATACATTTCAGAAAATATAATATTTTTCAATGAAAGTTAGTTTGAAGCTTAAATAAATGTATTGATTTATATAATCATTTGGAATAAACTACACTATTCAATAAATTGAATAAAAATTAAATAAATAGGATCGCATCGAATTGACTTCGCAGTTAATTAGTGCAGCCCTATTAATCAGTTATCTTTTTCTATGAAAGTCTTGTTTTAATAATACAAGTCAATAACACTATTTGAACTTTACTTAATACACTTTATATGTACCTTTGCTTCTATGAATATTTTGCTTTAGTTTTGATGAATTTAATTTAACTGTCCGAGGTGTATGCATAAACCCAGCTGATTTGCTAATCATGGTGCATAAATACGGCTATTTTTGTTCATAGTTGGTACTGGGGCGCATTGCCAAAGGATTTCGCTAGGTATCTCTACGAAGCAAAATCATAGGAAACGACTTGCTACAAGATATCTCTTCATTTCGCTACGTAGCGACTGCTAGCAAAAATCTTCGCTACCCTAGAGCGCTGTATCAAATCAAAATGGCTGCCTCCGCAGTTATGTAACTTCCTGCTTGCCGACAATTTGGTTTTTATGTTTGACTGACTAAAGATGAATTGAAATCAATAAATATTTGTAATTGTTTATTTAAAAATATGTTTTTGCAATGATTTTATTCTTATTAAAGACCAATTTAGTTTGAAATCACCCCAAAAAAAATAAATTTGCAATGAGCACAAGTGTTAATCAGCACAGGCTGCCATCTTGATTTGTGGTGTAAATAGCAAGCCGTTAACTAAGAAGCGCTACAAGAAAGCACTTTCATAGCGATAGTAGTGAAATTGTTAGGAAATGCACCCCTGATGTACTGTAGTAAATATTCACATACAGGAATTTATTGAAAAAATATGGAGTACATAAATCAGCAGGGTTAATGTATTCACCAGTGACAATTTACCAATTATTGTACGGGAACATTCACTTATAAATTATTGTTTTTTGAAGGTCATTAGGAATACTTATTACTTTATTTTTTAATAGCTTAATACAAATTATTATGAATGTTTTCATTTTTCATATCTTAAGCAATGATTTAGCGAGGTACTTTAGCTATATTTTTCTTAGTGTACTTGTATATATATACATGTACTTTTAATATTGTAGTGCCAAGCTACACTACTTGGTCGTAATGTTGCATACACTTATTATATTTCAATCCAATTTGTTTTAAATCTACACTGCTTCTGCTTGTTTAATATTATTCATTACATGCTAACTAAGCCCTTTGCTTCATACATCAATGTTGATAAAGTTGTATCCACGTTTGTATCATAATCATTCAGTATGTCTTACTCTAATAGCTAATATAACTGTAGCGTACATCGGCCATTTTCAATACTGCTGATGTTCCACCGTTCTATGACGTCACACTTGTCTGAACAGTCTGCTTGTTTTTACAGTCTGAACTTTACTCTTTTCTTAATTTGGGAGCTTTATGATGTATCTATAATAAACAATGTCATTTTTCTCCAATACTAAATTCTTTAGAAAACCATAATCTGTTGGCAGAACAATAGCATTTGACTGTTAACAAATATTTTTTAATGAATTTAGGAAAATATTGTCAATGGTTGATTATTTTACTCTTGTTTAAATACTCTCTTGATTAATCTTACTATATTATTGTTAAGGCTCTATCACAAATAAACAGTGTTTAATCGAGTTTCTTTTTATTTTATATCCTTACTTATTATCATCACAAGTGGAGTCCATTTTATTTTGACATTTTGTCCCAAACACTAGAGGGATATATTCCATTGGTCATTTTCTCAAAAATCTTTCCATAAAAATTATCATAAGTCAATTAAAAAAAATTAAAGTTCAAAGCCTAAATGATATAATAAATTATATGAATTTCAGTTAGTATTTATTATTCTAAATAATTTTTTTTAAAAATCAATTAATTGGACAAAGAATGAAGGATTATGCATGTTTCCAGCCTTGGACTTAAGATGATTTTAGTGTAAAGATTTTGTGAAAATGACCACCAGACCACCATAGCCCGAGTGGTAGAGCTACAGACAGTCCTTTGATGTTACATAAAGAACCCTAGTCTATTGCACAACTACAGTACCCACCAGAAGTTTGGAGACATTTTCATTTTGTAGGCCTATTGAAAAACTGTTACTTAAAATTTGATAACTGTTTATTTTAAAACGCTTTTTAGTTTTGCTTTATTGTTTCGATTATCAATATACTTAAAACTGAGATTACAAGAATAGCATAAAAACTATGTTATGGTTGAGAATTAAATTGATTTTACTGGCTTTAGGATGTCAGATGTTGAATCTTTTAATATGTTGCATCCATGAAATTCATAATACATAATAAGTATTATGATTCTATCACAACAATCATCAAAATGCAAGAATTGTAGTTGATTTCTAGCCTATAAACTTTCGATGGGTACTGTATTTGGTTTACATGTAAGCAAGTGAGCTGGTTAGTTTCTGGGTCTAAAGTTAATATCCAATTACTAGACATACACCTTTCACCGATTTCTTCAACATAAAACCAAATGGCATGCAGAGAATTGCTTGAACATAGGCAAACCCAGCAGGGGGTCCGGACCCCCCCCCCCCTAGAATTTGGAAAATGTACCTGTTCATTAGTGTATTTCTTGCCTGTAAGTCATTTTTAAGCAGCATGAAGCAATTTTTCTCGGTGCTTAACATGGACTTAATGGTAATGTAGTTTTTATTATCAATATGTTGCATTTTTTCTGCAAAATGTGTATAATGTGGTTGTAGTTCGAGGTTCGGACAACCACCCCCCCAGTAGAAAAGTTCGGACCACCTAGAAAAGTTTGGACCCCCCCCCCTAGAAAAAAATTCTGGATCCGCCCCTGTTGAATACATATGATAATAAATATACTGTGCTGAATACATTATATCTGTGTTGACAAAACTTTCACTATATTATATTGTTTCAGTAATATTGTTATACTTTATTTTAACTAACAGAGGTGCATACATAAACCCCACTGATTAAAGTACTTTTGTACTCATAGTTGATAAACTTTATCCAAGGGGAATTATGTATAATGTATGTACAACTGATGTAAAATTTAACAAATATTCTTGAATACTGGATCAGTACTTCTACCTTACCCTAAATCTATCGTCATCCACACACTTTCACCATAATAGAAGAAATCTATTATTTTTAATATACAAATACACTACCATCATAAAACCAATCTAGTTATATATATACATGTATGTCTGAGACATAAACTATTGCTGAAAAAGGTCAACAAAAATGAAATTGAAGGAATACTGCACAAAAGTTCAGATAATTTTCCTGTATTAAAATACAAGTTTTACTGACAAACAAATATTTTTACAATAACAATGAATCTACTGCAAGATAATAGAGTCTGCTTATGAAGCAGAGGTCTTATCCAGCAATCGGATGAGTGCTTAAGAACTCCCAGGTTCGAAGCCCACTTGGGGCACTGCCCATTTCCTGGAGTAAGAAATTAATCTACATGTACATTAGCTCCACTCCACCCAGGTGTAAATGGGTAATGTGAAGAATCGCCTTCCTGGAGGAGATTTCAATGATCAGGAGTTATATCGTACAAAAATTGTAGTCGGCTGAATACATACAAATAAAGAAGCAGACTTATTACCACACTAACATTTTAACATTCAAAACTGTTGTTTTGATCCTAGCAGGAACAATGCTCTAGTTATTCAAGGACAAACTCTATATAGGAGGTAGTGTTTGTATCCAAGGTATAACTTTCTATTACTGTCTTCAAGACAAGCTTTTATCGTGATGTCTGCTTACTACTCAGAAGGTTGTGGAATCACAATCTTGAGCAAAATTAATATTCAACCAGTTTATTTGCACCCATAAAATGCCTCATAGATATTTAAGCGCCAGAAAATCGAGGAGAATTTCTGGTAAGAAGGTAGTGAACGTAGCAGAGATATGATAATATATTCACTTGTCATGAAGAAAGCTTCCATTTAGATAGATTAAAGTTTTCACTTCTGACTCGTAAGATCATGGTTCGATCCAATCTTTGACCACGATCTTTATATAATAACAACATTAGTACTAATACTTGTATACATGTTCTTTAACTCTGTCATCATCTGGTTACTGAAATCTAACACATAAGGTAACTATCTGAAACAGGGCCATAGAATACAAAAGTTGAAATGAGTTAAATGCTCAAAATAAAGGTTGGTTTATATCTCATCCAAAACCTACCCCATTATTTCCTTATCCGACAAGCTTAGTACTGAGAGACCAGGAAGCAGACTCTAATGTAAAAACTACTTCATTTACTATAAATAACAGATTTGTTTTCATGTTGTTCCAAACACGACTACATTTTATACCAGAAAACCTTTATTAAACATGTACTTTGTTTTAAAATTATTGAACCTTGGCCAGGTCCATGTGTTAAATGCACTGACATTTTAAATAAATAAATTAACTTGATCATGGATCAAGTCACTGAAGGTTCTCATCGTTCATTATTGACATAACTGACTTATTCTATTAAAATCATTGTTGAATTATAGTTTAAAACATCTTATCCTTGAAAATATTGACTGCAAATAAAACAATATTAAACACAGTAGAAATACCATGTGACTATGTCATCACAAATACTACGGTTTGGTGAAGAAAACGATAAAAACCACATCTACTCAAAGATTTAAAGAGCTGTAAGTATTTTAAGTCTAGTCAGATTTACATGATATCTACTAGAGGCTCAGCAGAAACGTGTATAATATTAACAGCACATTACAGCTCCAACGCCAGTTTTATACTTATGAAAAACTATGGAAAACTTATCATCATTTTTCATATTCAAAAAAGGACGAGAAGACTTGTCATCGTAGAACGCTGAAAGGAGATAGTTTTCCAAGGGAATTTTCAGTCACTGGCGGATGTATGCACCTAGTAAGTGGTTAAACACTAAATCCAGAGATTTAGCCTCTATATGAACGGTGAGTTAGTTGACTGACCCCAGTTACATAACCAGTACAATCTGTTGTTACCACCGCAAAACCATTAAAAATTATCAAAATTTTATTTCAAATGATGTACAGTACTTACCAATACTTACAGAACAAGTATACATAAGAAGTTGTACATTGTTACAACTAACAACCAATTTTAAATTCTTTTTACCAACTTTTAACCCATAATCTAAAATTACAAATACAAGTACATTTGTACATGAATTAGTTATAATATGAATCTATAGAAATAAGTAGCCAAAATATTTGTCATACTTTCAATTTTGTTCTAATGTTTGAACAAGACCCCACACTTATAAATGATTGAAAATTTGAAATGTTCTAAGCCTGAAATTTTACGATTTTCACATCATTTAAACAGAAAAAAAAACACCCTGAATTTCTGGACCAGTCCTGAAAAATTTCACACAGCACGGTGAATGTCATTGTAATACGATAGATCATTTTTAAAATGTAAATGTGATACAGTATACACTAGTAAACTGTGCATACAACTAGCAATTTAAGGACTAGGAGTCTTTTTAACATAATGTCTGTCAGAATTTAATATTAATATAGCTGGAATCAATAATTGGCTTTAACTATAATAATAGTGTGATTGAAACCATCATCAAGTATGGTTGTTTTGAGTCGGTTATGTGTAATATGGCTTCGATCAATGTGATTGAAACCTTGTGACACCTAGGAATATATAGTCGTATGAAGTACTATACAATGACGTGATTTTAGCAGAAAGAAGTAGCTTTTGCTCCAAGTTCTGAGTAAAGTTGACTTTAATTAGCACATAGTGTAGTTTGGACGTCATTTAGCCGATACTGTAAGAGTCCGCCGAAGTTACTAAATTAAACAATCCCAAGTATATAACTGCCGTAAGTAATCATGGAAAATTCATTTAGTTATACGCAGATATAAAATAGTGTACTCTAAATATAATGCTTAAAACTCATACCAAGATATTGTTGATGTCTCACCGTGTCAACCATCAGTTTTGTTCTACAAATACTCTTTAACACACTTTTAAATTCCATTTCAAATACGATAAAATAAATATGGGGATGAGGTATTCTGGTCTAATGCTGGCCCCACACCAGATAACTTGAACCATGTTTGCTAAAACCACCTAAAAGCATGCTTACATAAATGTTTTATACATATTATCTGTGGGTAAGGGAAAAGCTAGTGTTAACTACATCTAAATAAATTAGGATGTTGACTACTTACTAGTTTTGTGCTTACCCATCAAAATACTTATACAATTTAAAGCAAAAGTATGAACGTTGTGTCTCAGATAATACATATTCTATGTACTTCAATTTGAAGAATGTCATATAAGGGAACGATTACACTGCTAGAACGGAATATGTACCGCTCTATAAAAAAACAGAAATTATATTTCCTTAGTAAGTCATGTAAATTCACCATGTCATATAAGGGGCTGGTATAAACATACATCAATTGAGGATCAGTTCAATAAATATTACTGACTAAACTTGCCATCAGATGTACCATGAGCTGTTACCTTTATATATGAGTATCTGTGATAATTTTTCTTGTTACATATTGTCCGTTTTTTCTTAACTGTCAATGCTTGAATAATTTCACAGTGACTGAATGCTTTGTTTTTGTACTTGCAGCCTAATTTTTATTCAAAATATCTTTTACTAAAATTTTATCATATGGCATTAGAAGCTCTACTCAATCATAATTCACACTTTTGGAACCTCATGGATGTATTACGACAATAAATTTAACAAACGCATTCACCGTGAAATTATTCATGTTTTGACAGTTGAGATTCTACCATTAACTTGTCACATATCTTATACCATTAACTTGTCACATATCTTCTACCATTAACTTGTCACATATCTTCCACCATTAACTTGTCACATATCTTCTACCATTAACTTGTCACAAATCTTATACCATTAACTTGTCACATATCTTCCTCCATTTACCAGCCACGTATCTTAAAGACCTGTTTCTTCTTCCATCTGATGATCAGTTGATAATTGTGGTTTGAGATTAATGTATCTATTATTTCTTATAGATTCAAAGGTCAAACCCTCGGTCATATAAGCCATACCTCACGGTATCGGCCGACACCGTCCCACTGAAGGGACCCCACCTGAAAATATAATGTTATATAAGGCATATACATGGTTGTTGGTGGTGGTGGTACATTGTAATAAATATAGGTGTGATTGCTTTGTTGGGGATGATGATTATTTCAAAGTAAACGAAAGATATTGTAACAATCCAGCTCTATACCGAACAGTACGGACTTTGTTTATTTTCTGGGATTATGACCTAGTTTCAACAGGTCCGGTAAACCTCAACCCGAATCCAACTGAACCCGTGGACAACTCAACCTGAAATTGGGCCAACTCAACCCGCTGCCAACTCAACCTGCGGCTAACTCAACCTGTAAAATATATTATGATAGTTTGATGTATAATCTAATTAGTTATTTGTCATAAAAATATGAATTCACAATAAAAAGTTAATATTTCTACACAGAATGAAAGATATTTGTTAAATGAAGTACAGTAATGGTATTTAGAGATTGCATTAATATCATGTCAATTGTGTTGTACGTATCGTATACTAAATATGAAGGAATCATATACTGTAAGACTCAGCACATGTTAAACCGTTTATTGAACAAGATTATGCAATTAATCTACAAATTGACTGTAAAAATTTGATAAAAAATTAGAATTGAACATATTTATTGTTATGAGTTTAACACGCGTGAAGTTGTTTGACAAACTGTTATGTTGAATTTATGAGAAAGTGATTATTGATATATTTTAACATTCGGAACTACCTCGGCAATTTTCCACGCAAATACACCTCGGATATCATGAGGAGTGAAAGTAGTTTCAACATAGAATCTAGCCTCGTTCCCGACGTTTACTCAATAGAAGCTGGCACACACCAAAAATGACCGACAAATATGGGCAGTTACAGCACTTCAATGCCCGTAACTGATATTCACTCAAATCAAAGTTGATCGTCAAACATTTTTGTGTAATCGATACTTTCTGCAAAATGATCTGCCATGTTGGTTGTTTACATGGGCACTACTTAACCTATGAGGTTAATCGCCTGACCTCATAACTTAGTTGTATTTCTACTACATTTGATATCCGAGGTGTATCTTCGTAGATGATCGCCAAGGTCGTTCCGAATGATATTTTAATTGTAAATTTTATGCAATTACTCATACTTGTAGTATGTCAGACCACAAAATAAACTTCTTGAAGATATTATTATGATTGAAGTGTGTCGAAACCATTTGACTCATACAATTAAAGAATTTAAATTGCAATAATTTTAATCACAGATCGGGTGAGCTCAGATCAGGGTAGGAATCACTACCAGGGCTTTGTTATAACCCAGGCTACAAAACTGGATAAGAAATATCACTTGTATTTTATTTTTATCATTTTGTTGAGTTTTTCAGCTTTCTGGCGGTATATAACATTGTATGCCTTGATAAAATGTAAAGTCAGTGTACTTGATAATCCTTTAAAAAAATAGCTTTTTTTAGCAATTTCAATGTTGCAGCCAATTTTTACTATTTTTTAGAAAGAAATGTAAGAAAGCCAAGAAAGAGTGTAAAAGTAATGTTAAGATTTCTGGAAAAATGAAGGTTCTATGAAATAAATACTTTTTACCGTATTTAAATCGGGCAAAAATTGTGGCAATTATATAGCATAGTATAAATGTATTTATCGTTATGTTTTGCTATATTTTGACCATTATGAATAAAACATGATGAATTGTGCTTAAAACAAGACAAACATCCACTTTTCAATTAGATAACTACAAAACAACAATGTAGTTGTGAAAAAATATAAGTGGTTTTGTCAAAAATTTGGTTCATTTTATTTCATCAAACCTGTAATGTAGTGATTTTTTTGGTAGAGTCCGTATACCAACTTTCAACATGATACAGGCGAAACAATTGCCATTTATATCAAATGATTCTTTCATTATCTATTACACAATGATGAAAAATAAACAGAAACATGATTTACAGCAGTTGCAGAAAACTTGGGGAAAAAATATTCCGCGCAAAACTTTGTCCGTAGACTGTAGAGTCCGTAGACCTATTATTTCAGGACCTATAAAACTAGTTAATAACACTTATATAACAATTCTTTTTAATTAATTTGATAAATCTTTTCTAAAATATTAAGTTTTAACTTTATATTTGTAACTGTTTCAAGTGATTTTTGATTTTTATAATTATGTGTCATAGTTTACACGATAAACAGTAAAAGATACATTTGATGTACGCTTAAAGTGCCAATAGTATGAACCAAAATGTTTATAGTATACTTATTTTACATCACAATATAAATTAAAACTATAGGGATACAAAATAGATAATTAATGGATGGTTTGTGTGCTTATAAATGAAGATAGTAAAAAGGTCTACGGACTCTACATAAACTTGATTTCTGCATTTTATCTTTATTTATAAGCATATGTTTAGTTTGATGCCCAAACATAGAAAACAATGTTGGTTGATCAAAATCTTTAACCATTGTCATAGCAACTGGTATTCCTTTTTTCTCAATAATTTTCAGATAGATTATGATGATTTTTTCTCAAAATTGACTATTTTGTGACTTCCAGACCCTATTCTTGTAAGTGATCACCATTCAAAATACATCTGTAAATGTATGTACTGACTTAATAGATTATTTTAAAAGCAAGCAATCGATTCTAGTTAAGTTTATTTTAATTTTACAATTATTTGAATACCACTACCTCCAAATTTTTCATTTTTCAAGCAAAATGTATGACTAAGTGTATCACATACGATGTAAAGCTAGTTTGCTGCATTTTTGACATTGTTAAACCATAAATAAAATTAGTGTAAGGATTGTCCTAATAAACTTAGTTAAAAAACTTTTTGGGCTTCTCCTATTTGAAAAAAGTTACTAATTAATGAAATTTGGTTAAAAGCATTCAAAATTATGATTTTGTTCTATTAAAGTATTCAAACTTATCTTCATAAAATTAGTTACATTGTATAACATAAATAAGAAATAGCAACACCGCTTTAATATCAGCAACTATTAAAAAAACTTGTAAAAAATATAATTGTAAAAATTTAACATATAGCCAGTTTCCATGGCAACCATTTAAAAAATAGATTTTACATTAATTGTGTATTTTTAAGTGAAATGTTAATGAAAAAATGGATTTTCATTATCAAAAAGTATTGTCTATGAAATGTGTTTCAAGAATCAAGATAACCTACATATAGTCAGATTATATCTAGTCTTATCAATATGCCTCTGTTCTCCTAGTAATTTTAATTCAGAGTTCTAGGTAGGAAATACTTTTCTTAATTAAGTAAAATAAGTTAATTCAAAGTCAAATTCATATGAACTGACAATATTGTTTGACTACTATCTGCATGTTTTTGATAGTTTATGTCTGAAATAGAGAAAAAAATGAAATATAATTGTTTTGTCCAAAAATGATATACATTTGACACATTTCATAACCGTGTAGAGAAATCTACAGATGAGAGAAACAAATAGGCTTAACCTAAGCCAGCCGGTTCTCAGCATTAAAAGCACCAACAGAAAGGTTTTAATCAAATTCAGTTAAGTTTGGCAATTTGGGAACTTGCCATTGTAATCTATAATCAATAAACTGAAAGTGCTGACTAATAATTGTTTGTTAAAATTACTTGTTTGTGTCAACTTGTTTTACATAAAATGTTTCAGATTATGAAGTTAAAACCTGGTAAATTGGAAAATACGCAATTTGAATTTTTAATATATTGCTCAATCTAATGCTATCTGGAGGAGAAAATGAGTAGTTTACTTATTTATAAATTGATATCAATTATTATTTTCATGTCATTTAGCCATCTACCAACACCTATGAAATATAAAAGTTGAAGTTTGACCTAAACTTTGTTCATTAAATGTCATTCTTAAGTTATTCATTGATATTTGTAGCGTCCGTATACCAGGTTACTTTGTTGGTTTAATTGACTGAGACCTTTTTCTGTTTAAGAAGAGCAGATTTCTTAAATAATTGTATAATTTGTTATTGTTGAGGATGATAATGACACCATGATATGTTAATTTTAACCACAAATGATAGTTTCAATTTTATTGTTAATATGTATGTTATGTCAGTTTACATAATTTTCTTTATATTGAGGATAATCCGATAAATATTAACAGTTGAGTACTTACAGTATTTTATTCATAAACTATAATCAAATGACTTGCCCAAAAAATGAAATAACTCACATAAAATTAATAACAGATTAAATCTTTTATGAAATCTTTTCATGTACAAGATTGGTAGAGTCCGTATACTTTTAAGGTCTAAATGTAAAGCTCTAATTTATGTAAACAAGATACAATTTAGCCCTTGAAGATTTTTAATTTTCCTATCTATAATGGCCAAATTGTTTGCCTTTTGTTGAATTGTAACATTATCTTCGTTGTATATTGCATACAAAAAATTAAAAGATTTCAGTGTAATTTTCATAAAAAAGCTGTGTGACTTCCATGACATACATTTTTTTATTTTTGGAAATAATTTTTCATTCCAAAGTAATACTCATGTTTGTTACATCATGTTTCAAATTTTTAAACTGTTCCTAGTTCATAAACAATAAATGTTTTGTGAAAAAAGCTTTGTTTTTGTAACTATTGTAGAGTCCGTATACTTAGATACCTGCCGTATGATAAATGGTGATAACTTGTTTATCTGACAAGGTATTGTAATACCGTTTGAAAGAAATATTCCAGACACCCAATACTTTCATTGCAATACAAAATCAAAGTGATCATACAAAGTTCATTTTTTTGCAATTGTGCAACATGCTGTCCTACCCTGATCTGAGCTCACCCGAGATATATAAACAGTAATTTACTTACTTACTCATAGAATGAGCCATTCTTATAGATCTAAAATTGCATTATTAGTCATACTGTTGTATTTTCATCATTATTTTCATACTTTGATATCTTCTATTAGCGACAAATTTTATCTTAATATCAAATTTAACAGTTTAAACATATTACTTATGATGAATAACTAATTATGTATAATACGGGTTAAGTTGGCCGCGGGTTGAGCTGTCCACGGGTTGAGTTGTCCCGGCTTACGGGTTAAGTTGTCTCGGGTTGAGTTGTCCGGAGGTGTGTTCAACAATGCGGGCGCTCGCTCGAGCGCCCGCCTCGCGAATTGTTATGTTATTGAACGACTGCGAGCGCTCATTCTATAAATAGTAGAAGGTGAAGATATCGGTCAGTCAGACCGTTTGTGTACAGAATGGCAAGCGCTCGCTTTAAAAATCCAAGACCGAAGTTTAGATCGATGTAAATCCCTTTGAAATACGATAAATACACAGAAGGCTTGAGATTAAAGCGTTGTATATTTCGTATTTGGTTATTTAAAATCTGTTATATTTTTTTTCAATGTACCGATTTGAGTACCGGTACCAAAACGAAACGGTATTTACCGGAATTTATATAACAATTTATAAGCGAAACACCTCTCGAGCTGTATCGCAAGCGCACGCGAGCGCACGCGCGAGCGCCCGCGTTCAGAACGCGGGCGCTCGATGTCGCCCCGAGCGCTCGCATTGTTGAACGCACCTCTGGTCCCGTTTCGACTCTACTTGGAATTTTGGCTCTGTTACGCAATGACATGCAAGATTACCAGTTGGAATCATTTTTATGCATGTTAATTAATCAATTTAAGTCAATTTTACCTTTTAGAAGTAGTGTTTTAGGCTCTATTTTACTTTACTTTCATTTCATACTGACAGTCACATTACACGGCAGCCATGTTGGAAATTGAAGGCACAGGCTAAAACGCAGACGCTTATGCTGACAAAAGGAAAATAGAGTATTTTAAAACGCAGACAAAAGGAATATAGAGTAAAACACAGACAATATAGATATATAGGGTGCGTTGCTTTAGCAAATCGCTACGTATCGCTTTGTGTCCTGGTACCAAAAATTTGATGTCACACACTACCAGTTTAATTAATCATTAAATGATCGTTTAAGATCATTTTCATCACTGATAATCCCTATTTCATTCAACTTTTTAACTTTCTTTAAAGGCACTATTTGGCGCTGACGTGACTTTGTATGCATGCACTACATGCTCAACGTTTAATGTGAGCGTAACGTTATTTTTGTGAGCTCACACTGTTAGGTGTGAGCACTATTATTTCTGTGAATTTACATTCTCACATGGGTGACTGTGAGAATGTCTGTGAGTATAAATAAGCCAGAGAACCTCTGAGCAGGGTTCACATCCATTTTTGGCTGCCTGGCTGACACACTAAAAATTAAACTTAAGACTTGTTGTCCAGAGCGCTTTTGAAATTTCATTCTAAATTTTATTTATTTATTGGAGTTAACGCCGTATCAACACAAATTAGATCATTTCACGGCGTCCAGCGCACCTAACCTAGCTTTCCTGGACCATTGTCTTTAACCAGTACTCACCTACCCTTCCACAAGGCCGGAAACTTCTCCATATTATCTAATCAATGGAGGAAAATCGACATTATTGTCAAATTTTCATGGAAGGGTATAACCTCCCCGGTTGGGATTCGAACCCGCACCCCCTCGGGCACGAGTATCCAAATCCCGGCGCGCTACCAACTGCGCTATCGACCCGGGTTTTCATTCTAAATGGTTAGGGTTTAGTACTTATTGATACTGTTACTTTTAGTAGGCTTTATTCATAAATATTAAGTAACGTTTTTACATTTTATAAGATTTTAGTAATTTTAAAGGTACCATATCAGTAATTTTTCATGTATTGATAACTTCTGATCTCAGTCATTGATAACAGTTAGTCTTTTTAAATCGGAATAAAAGGGGATTACTTTATTTGTTTAATTAAGCTGTTTTACCTTTAGTACAAATTATTTCTCTGTATCATAAAGTTAAATTGTTGCTAGATCTATATTTATTTTCTGTATGTAATAAAAATCATAACATTTGAAACAAAAAGTCGTTTGTTGATTATCATGAGTATCATTTGTGAACCACCTAGTGAACCACCCAGTGAACCACGTGAAGTTCCATAGCCAGAGCGCTACAATATATATGCTAAAAAGGTTATTATTTATTTTACTCATACACAGATTGAAAAGTCATAATTGACTCGCCTATCAGCTCGTCCAATATGACTTTTCAAGCTGTGTTCTCGTCCAAATATATTCCGTATTGTACAGTTAAATGTATAATAACCTATAAGTATAGGTTATCATGTGTCTGTATAAGTTTTAATGTTTTAACTGACCACAAGTCACACCCTGTTATTGTATTATAATTGGTTATACGTACAATATGTATAGTTTATCATTGTGTCGGTATAAGTTTTCTTGTTAGACCAACAAAAACTCACATTTCCAGTTATTTTATTATACATTGTTGTTTTACAATCATTGTGCAATTACCATAGGTACCCGGGCTACACGTGCAATTGCAATACTTACGATTTGGGGACATTGTGATGAAATCAATGAGAGTGTTTGACATTTCCATGCTAAGCTGTTTATACTTTTTAAAATATAGCTTTACAGCGACAGTTTTAATTTAGATAAAAGTTAAAAAATTTAAATATTATTTCGTCACCTCAATCTAAAAATGTCCGATCTGCATTTTTGAAAAAAAATGAGATAAACATCCCAAGTGATTTGTATGACCTTGTTCTATCTTCTAACAAGAGCAGTCCTAGGACAGCGCGCTCCACTTTTCGGGTGTTTTGTTCATGGCAAGGCTTATCTTTGAACAAAAATGATTTCAAGACAGGACTTAATTTTTGAAAGGAAATAAATCAGCCAAACAATAATTACCAATTCATACTTGTAAAATATAAAAGAGGCATAACTCTTAAAACATTCATCCATAGTAATGTCCCTTCAAAGTTAAGTAGACATAGTATCAATGAATTTATAAGAATACCTTCTTTCATTTAAATATCCTTATAAGGAAAAATATTTCAATTTAAACATGTTTTACACAAAATTTAAGTAAAGGGTAATAACTCCAAAAATAATCAAGAGTTATGTCCCTTTGTAGTCGTGTAGATGTATTACTAATGAATAAGCATACTAAACTGTCATTTAAATATCTTGATGAGTATTGAAAATATTTCAGTTTTAGTACTTTAACCCAATTTTAAAAGTTGAAAAGGGGCACAAATCCAAAAATAATTCATCAAGAGTTACATCCCTTTGTAGTCGAGTAGATGTAGTATTGATGAAAAAGCATACTAACTTTTTATCGAACAAAATATATTCAGCTTGAGCAAACTTTAATCTTAATTAGAATTAAAATATAAAGGGAAATAACTCGAGAAGTAATTCATCCAGAGTTATGTCCTTTATAGTCCGATAGATGAAGAACTGATGAAATAGCATTCCAACTTTCATTCAAATACATTTGAAAGTACTAAAATATCCCATAAGTACAAACTTTAACATTAAATGTTCAAGTAAAAAGGGACATAACTACAAAAATAATTCATCCATAGTAACCTCCCTTTATAGTGTGTAAATACAGTTCCGATAGTTAAGTATATAAACTTTAAGTCAAACATCTCGATTAGTTTTAAAGATATCCCTTATAAGAACAATTTTAACCTTATATTTTGCCGTTTTTTAAGTATAAAAGGGCAATTAGATCTACTCCAAAAATAATTCATCCACAGTTACGACCCTTCATAGTCGTGTAGATACCGTACCCACAAATGAGTATACAAACTTTAAGTCAAATATCTTGATCAGTATTGAAGATATTCTACATAGGAAAATTTTAACACCATATTTTGCATTTTTTAAGTATAGTGTCGTAAATAGGCAATAACTCAAAAAATAATTCATCCAGAAGTATCCACTTTAACAGTATGGTTAATATAGTCCCACTAAAAAAGTATACCAACTTTCAATAAAATAACTTGAATAGTGTTGAAGATATAAGAGTTTCAAAAAACTTTAACCTGAAAACCAACGCCAACGCCGACGCAAAAGTGATAGAAATAGCTCTTATTTTCTTCGAAAAGTTGAGCTAAAAAGGTTTCGAGACTCCATCATGTCAAACAGCTTAATCCGCCAATCGTGCATTATCCTATCTTCACACATTTTCTCTCCTCACATCGTAAACATTGCTCTATGTCCAGGACATAGATCAATGCTTGGGCTGAAAATACTGTTATCCGATCAAAATGAAGTTTCTGTCACTCGTAAAATATGTCCTAATTGACGCTAACAATGCTCCAAGTCCATAGAAGCTCGTTCAAATATTGCTCTATGTCCTTGGTCCAGTCGGAGTACACAACTTGATTATCGTGTTTTTGCTCTCCAGTGACATCATATTTTCGGTGTATACCAAAAAAATGTATGCTGCAACATAGGCAGTGTTACAAACTCAAAATTATAAAAAATGTGCACAAAATTTATTACCATTATATTGTCTTCTTGGAGATTGTTAGACCGAGATGCATCAACCAAAATAAGCGAATTTGATCTATCTTCAAACACATTTTTGCAATTTTCAGAATTATTATTCATAATATTTCAATCGTATTCCACAAAGATGTGTTGAATAACATTCCCAAAAATAAAAATTTGACAGTTACAGCATTGTTAGATTGAGGCGTCGATTTAATTAAACAACATGGTGCGTTCATTGTTTGTACATATTAGTAATGGTTCGTGACGTCCCATTTATAAGATTCAGCATCTGATATCAAACAACCTCAAAAACCTAGTTTAATGCAATTATTTTTTATAGCATATATTTTAAGCTACTTTGGCAATCTCGACTTCAAATAGAACCATAAAAAGTAAGCTTAACTAAAATTCATTTCAAATGGTAATTAAATATGATTAAACCTTAGTAAAGGGTTTACAAAGTGAAAATGTCTCTAAACTTTTACTTGATGCTATACAAAAATAATATACCAGTGTAAACATCAAGTTAGCTCCCGTAAAATGTTGTATGTGTGTATTCTAATTTGTTATTTTATAATTTTAAGTTTTTTATATTTTTGTATATTATTGTTCTAATGTAGTTTGCGCGCTAGATTCTTTAAAGTCCATATTTTTGTATAGAAACCTGAAATATAAAACATTCACAATAAGTATTACAATTTCATAAATTTGTCGCACAGAGTTCAAATTAGATATAATTCCTTTATTTCTCGAGTCAATATGATGAGGCAATGAAATCAAAACTTAGTATCTTGTGACTATGTTAGTATTTTTTTATTACTGGGTCTAACGCCGTGTCAACACAATTTAAGTCATTTTACGGCGTCCAGCGCATCTAACCTAGCTTTCCTGGACCCTTGTCTATAACCAGTACTCACCTACCCTTCCACAAGACCGGTTATTTCTCCATATTATCTAATCAATAGAGGAAAATTAACATTATTGTCGATTTTTTATGGAAGGGTATAACCTCCCGGGGTGGGTTTCGAACCCGTAGCCCCTTCGGGATACGAGCTTCCAAATCCCGGCGCGCTACCACCTGCGCTATCGACCCGGGTTCATGTTAGTATAAAACAGCATAAAATTGACAGATATGTCTAGCATGTACCATATGTTATTGATGGTTCATATAAACAATCATATTCACAAGCAAGACAAATCTTTCAGTTATAGAAGATTTGTGTAGAGTAACTTTTCGTCACTTTAACTGTACGCTGCTTTTCAACTTTTTGAGAAAATCGCTTTCAAAGTTTCAACAGTTACTGTCATTATTTCAATTATTTTTAATGAACTTGGAAAAAATACATGTACATCATAATTACGAGCTGAATGAATGCTCTGGTAATATTTCACATTTTGAAAAAAGGGAGACAGAGCACTTGGGTTTTAAAGCGACCATTTGTCAAATTTCTTATAAATGAACTGTCAGGTGTTAATAAGATTTAAATATTGATAATCTTAATTTTTTAACCATTGAAAATATATTAACTTTATTGTAGAAAAATAGTTCATTCATTTAGATCATTTATTGTACTCATGGTAATGTATACTGGCGAAAATAGTATTTTGGGAATTCTGACATTGTTAAAGTCAATATAAACATAATTATAGTCACACCTGTAGCTTCCTGTACGAGACCACACATTGTTGTCCCGACATACTGTACAAATGTTCCGTCCTAGCAGTGTATTATCTCGCTCCGTTTCCATGGCAAAATTACTATTTTCTAGATTTGCCAGGCAATGAAAATTGTTTTGTAAATATCTAAAAACTCAGCTAATATCGAGAAAGGAAATATACAATAAACCCATCATGTATATGTCTCCTATATTTCTAGTAAGGCTGTATAGACGGGCTTAGGATATTTAGTTAGAGGAGGCGAACATTCTAGTTAGGGAGCGGAATCGAAAAAGCAGATTGGGAGTCAAAGGACCTTTATAATCCCCGATGGATACTAAACAAAACCATGGTCAGGGGTCCATGGGGCGGCAGCTCCCAGACGCTCCTGAATTTGGTCATTTGTAAAGGATTCAGGCGCATTTCCAGAGCCCCAACTATCTTTCCCAGGATATACAATAAAAAGCATCAAGATATATATCATACAATTTCAACAGCCGTTGGATCAAGTTAAACTCTAACAAAAAAACGAGAAGGCATTGCTTTTGAATTTTTGTACCTTATGTTATTGTACTGGTGTACTCCCTGTCCTGCAACTTATTGCTTGGGCAATTTAAGGGGGCGTTCGCCGGGTCCGCCCCCTGCATCCGCCGTTGCAACGGGTCGGGTACATAATTTATTTTGATAGACTGAGACCTATATTATTACATGTGTATATCGTCTAAGACCGTAAAAATTACACAGACTTTAATTTATTTATGTATTGGCTTTTACGCCATGTCAAACATGTATGGTCATTTTACGACGGCTATCGCACCTAACTTAACATTCCTGGACTCTTGTCTATTACCAGTACTCACATTCCCGTCCTTCGGGTCAGCAACATCACCATACACCCAGATATTATATTAAAATTGGCATTATTGTCAACTTTCAAAAAAAGATAAACCCATCGCGGTTGGGATTCGAACCCATACCCCATTATTTCGGCAAACTAAGCACTCTTCCTCTGTTTAGAACTAACACCATGCTGTCCCAAATGTGTATTTATATCTGAATCGCTTCGTTAATTTCTGCTTTCTGCGCAGTGGATAGTTCTGTTGTTAATAATTTATGACAGGAAACTCCGTTTGAAATTAGTTTTTGTAGTCGAGGTATTTTATGGCGTAGGGGGCAGTAAAAAAGCTATAATTGATAATTATATATCAAAAATAGAAAACTCGAAGCCTTTATCAAGAAATTATTTTCATGAACTCAAATTACATAAACATTTAAACATAAACGCCATATTGTTGTTGTTTTTTATCAAATAAACCATACGGCGTCCTAGTTTCAAATTTAATATGTTTTATATATAATACTTGTTTATTTCCTTTGGAATTATATTAAACATAATATTTGATAATTATATGCAGGATACATACAGGATGTTTCATAATAACACTTTCTAATAATTGTATAGCTTCACCGATTCTTTAGCTACAAGCACAATGTATGATTATGATTTATTATGTAGAAGTTTCGCCGATTATGACAAGGAATTAGATGGCATATGTCTCTGATTATGCATTAGCGTAGCTACCAGTACGTAGCTGCGTACACATTAGTCCAGAAAATTGTAAAATTACAAACGTCAAAAATGCAATAAAAACTTAGGCCTGAAGGGATGAGGGGTGTGTGAAACAAAACTGCTCGTTATTTTACTAACTTAATGTCAAGTTACGTTTCAATGGGACTTGCCTTTTGGGAGTTGAGTTGACGGTTTAAATTGGTTGTTTGTATTTGACTACAGTCTATATAATTCTTTGAACGCTGATTGGAAATTAATGATAATTGGTAATAATGTTGACTTCCTATATTTCTGCCCGGAATCAATTAAACAAACTCTATTTTAATAGTTGCCAAATCGCTCCTGAATCGCTACAAAAGAACGAATTCGGGGGGAGGGCATGCCCTTGACCCCATAGAATTCTGCGTACACATTTTAAAGCCCTTGCTACGCCCATGTTATGATTATTAATTGGTAAATTGATCCATCAGAATATGCCTATAAATGCCTCAAGACGTATTTTGTTAGAGTCCAGTCGGAGGAGGAGGATTAGAGTAACTGTCAGGTCGTGCCAGCGTCCTAGTGGCTGCTCGGACCTGAGTTATCATTATTGTATTATCATAATTTAGTATTGACACTGGACTTACGAACTATGTAAATTATAATAAATCATTATGTATAGTAAAGATTAGATGCAATAAAAATCAATAAATGATGACTTTAATTTTCATTCCTACTAATTGAGAAATAACGCAAAATTACCCAGAGTTTTTAAAGTTATGGGAAATTTCCTGTTCCTAAGGAGGTTTATTATTCTTTGCAACAAGTGTCTGAAATAGCAAATGCATAATGTCATGTCCGTGGTTACAACACTACGGTGACATTAAAGGGACATGACAACGTTCTATACACGTCATACCAAGTGATCATGCGGTGATGACTTGCGCACACTATGCTGTTGAGTTCCGAGTGATTTTAATGCGTGCTTACGTGTTATTATTTGCGCGTGTACCTGTCAACTAGTGCGTACAAATGTGAACTTTTTATACACGCTTCTAAAAGCTTTTGCTTTATCAAAGTGATAGAAATTGTTTTTTATATAATCATTGTCAATTCTTCTGCTTGGCAATGATCAATATTACAAAGAAATACAGACAAGAGTTGTTTTTGAAATGATTTTTAATGCCAGATTGTACAAAGAGACAGATACAATGTACATTCTCTAAAATGTATGGAGAACAGGTTTCTGTTGATTACATAATTATATAACTCATCTATATGCAATGAATCCACTGTCACTGACGACATTTTCGGGTCTCTTAGAAATGAAATCATTAAAACAACTATTGATGGGCATCATTCTAGTCTGTTGCATTTATTTGCAGCTGACAATGTTTTAGAACGACCCATTGTGTGTGTTTTCTTCTAGCTTTGAATGCGTGTATCAATAGTGATATTTATAAACACAGAATTGTCCCACTGGAACACAGACAATTATGTGGACTCATTCATTGAACATTGATTGGGTACCAAATCATTTTGTAGCATGTTTCCCTCCATCAAAAAGACATAAACATGATGTCCAAAGATCAAACAGATGCACTGCATGGAACAAAGATTGGAAGTGACTTTGTTGGTTTCAGTTAACACAGATATGCCGTTTTTAGACTTTCGGCGATTTCGCCAAAAGGCTTAAGTTATACCACAAGTCGAAAACTATCGACGATTCAAATGCCTGACCAGTTTAACCTGCGGAGTGACACATGTGTCTCTGATTTACTATGCAGTTTATTTCTAGGCGATAAAAGTAGTTCCGTCAATCAACTGACGCGTTTTTGTTTCAGTGTCAGTGACAGGTATTTTCTTATACTGATAAGCGTGTGAATGGGCGGATTCAGATCTCTTAATACACTAAGCAAAAGTAGTTGCCAGTTGTAAAGGATTGAATGAACACTTCGCTTGCATGTTTTGCCCTGCTTTGTTCGTACTTGGATCTAATGTGTACGGAGTAATCACTAGAATGGATTTGTTATGTTTCAATATATAACATAGTGGCCTCATATATGTACTTTGATTTATAATTTTGACTTAATGATTTGTAATATTGATTTAAATGATTACCTTTAAGTTTATTAGATAAGAAAATGTTGGAATGTTGAGACAAATATAAGTTTCAAAATTAACCGAATTAAAACGTACATACATGTTTATTTATATTTGGCACTGAAGCAAATCAATAACCTCTTGATCTCACAGATGTTTGTGAGATGTTTATTAAATAGTAATTAAAATATTGTTGTTGTTTGGACAAGTGTTGGAAAACAATGCAACAATATTTAAGTACATTATATCAAAAAGTGACAGTTGGTACAAACAAATTCACTAAAAATTAGCATGGTAAAATATAACTTTGGCCGGGTTTCGGGAGAACTCTTTAAAAAGCATGTTTTGTCAAAGTTATATTGATTGGTTGAAATGAGATGTTAACATTAATCTCATTAGTCTTTTTAGGCAACACTTTCCTTGTCGCATCAATTCAACATTGTTCATAAAACCAAAGTTCACCATTCGGAAGTAAGGAGTGTTGTAAGAGAGTTGTTAAGGAGTTGTTGCGGTGTTGTTGTAAAAGTAATGTTTTAGTAAAATGCAGGGCTCAACATTCAGGCGCAGCCGACCGACATTCACCGGTTGGAGTTAGGCAGGTTGAGTTTTCTCGTGGCTTGCCCGACCGGGCCAAATGTGCCCGTCGCATTCAAAAGCCAAAAATTTGTTTAATAAAAAATATAAGGTATCCACTCGATGAAATCCTTCAGAATTTTACTCGGAAGAGTATATTTTTTTACATAACAAAATTTTGGCTTTTGGCTGGAACTTTTGTATTTGGTGTTTTTATGATATTTGGAGCATGTTAGAGTAAAAATTAACAATTATTTGGAGTTTTTTAATGCGATGGGCACCTGTAGACCGGGCTACTTAATTTTGATCAAAACATTACTCACTACAAAAAACAAGCCGATTTTAGTTTACCAAACTCAAATTTTGCGCTATAAAAGCTTCTTCACGTTTTGTTTACAAACATCTTTATGCATTCGATAATTACTTGCTGTGCATGGAAGTCAGCTGAAAGCTATTATAGCTCAAGTATTAGCCTCGTTTTGGCAATTTTCGAGCAGAGTTGTCGTTCTTTTATCAATAACATGGTAATGTAAGCCACGAACAACAACTGTGCACGGAGATTGTGTTTTTGCATTTCGTCGATTACGTAATCTAGAACACTGCAACAAATAAATGAATTCTTGAATGTTTTTTCCTTAATGCATCAGAAAAAGTATTTCATGAATAAAAATAATCTCCCATTTCACATAAACTCATAACATAATGATATTTAAATACAAATAAATTAGTCCGCTTTTCTACCGTATATCGGCGAACGCATTTAAGTAAACTACTTAAAATTGGTTACGCATGAGTATGTCGCTTTTTAAGTTTGTATTCACGGGAGGTAGTGAGAAATAAGAAGAAAAGAAAGGGACCAGAGGAGAGTAATCAAAGTTATGAAAATGAAAAAAAGTAGGCAGTTTCTTGAAAAAGGGAAGGACGATTATCGGTGGTTAGGTTATGATGCTGGACTTGGGGTAATGTATTGCAGCTTATGTAGAAAATATGAAAAGGATGGTAGGTTTGTCATCGGTACAAACAATTTTCGCCTTGATGCAATTAAAACCCATCTTGATTCCTCGGGGCATGCATTATGTCAGAAACACTGAAAGATAAAAATGTAACAGTGAGTTGTTCTTACACAGGTGAGGTTAGTGTAGCATCGTCCTCTGAATCTGAGTTACAAGCTGAAGCTCCAGCAGTTATAGGCCCTTTATTTCTGTAAGACGATTGAATGATGAACAAAAGCAGAAATTAATAGTCTGTTTCAACTCGGCATATTTCGTCGCGACGCTAAGAAAGAGTTACCATTCACGCTGTACCCCGACTTACTTGAGCTGCTACCCAGCACATATTACTCTGACAATGCATGTCGTCGGTTTATAGATTATATCTACAAAGACATCCAAGAAAATTCTTTCCAACTTCTAAAAAATGCCAGAGTGTTCTCTATGATGTTTGATGATGCCACTGATGTTTCAGTCTCAGAAAACGAGATAGTATATGCACGTGTAGTTGATAATAGTATTCCAAGGAATATATTTGTAGGTAAAGAAAGTATAGAGCATGCACATGCACAAGGAGTTTTAGCAAGTATAGAGTCGGCCATGGCCAAAGTTGACAATGACTTGAACTGGAAAAATACATTAATTGCTACAGGGTCTGATGATGCAAGTGTTAATCTAGGAAAAAGACACAGTGTCACAAAGCTTCTGAAGGATCAGGTACCACATCTTGTCTCAATGCATTCCATTAGCCACAGGCTTGAGTTAGGTGCACTTGATGCTATGAAGGACAGTGCTGCTAATATATAAAGTGACCTTAAATCAGTTCTATTGAAGCTGCACAAGCATTATCATTATAGTTACAAAGCCTTACGGGAATTGAAACTGATTGACGATGCTATGGAAGAAAAAAGATTAAGCCTGTAAATCTGGAAGGCACCAGATGGAGGCCACATCTGTCTAGCTGCCTTTCAGTTTTATTGAGGCAGAATACAATCAAGTTTTGTCAATCATTTTGAGAATACTGTGGAAAGTAAATTAGGGACGGTTGATGTCCAGAGTTGTGAAAAGATTATCCTTAAGCACTTGAAATCATACAGTTTACTACATTACATACATTGTTAAAGATGTATTATCAGTGCTAAGTGAACTGTCCTTGCAATTTCAACAAGACAAGTGTGGTCTGCCTGAGGCTACATAAGCTTTGGAGACAGCATTCCTTCAGCTTGTCGCTCTGCAGCAGAAGCCTGGTGTAAACCTCCAGAGCTTTTTAGACTATGTGGATTCACAGAGAAAGTTCAAATCTGTTAAACTAAATGAGCCTACTCTCACTGAACAACAACTTAAAGAACGGCAATGTAATTTGATTGACCTAGTTATTGATCATATTAATAGAAGGCTGGACTATATAGGCTCAGACCACTTGCTTAAAGACATGCAAATATTTTATCCCATCAACTTGCCAGAAACTGATTCAGATATGGCTGTGTATTGAGAAAAGGAACTGGATGCTTTGTGTGACTACTATGCACTTGTTCTTAACAGAATAGGTTGTGATATTGATCAGCTAAAACAATCAGAATGGCCTGCTCTCAAGGTCCACATGAAAAAACAGCCTAGGCACATACGTGTGCAAGAGCTATACAACAGGCTTATCACTCGTTCCAACTTGAAAGAAACTTTCAAAAATACCCTCATGCTATCTGAGATAATTCTGTGTATTCCTGTGTCTAGTGTTGTTTGCAAAAGAGGTTTTCAGCCATGGCACGTATTAATTCTGATTGGAGGGCAGGTCTTAACATTGAAATGTTAAATGATCTTATGGTCATTTCAATACATGTCCCAGATCCATTAGAGTACAATGCTGAAAGGGCACTAGATATGGGGTGGCATGGTGGGGATAGGTCTATGAGACCAGGCTTTGAAAACTAAATCAGTGATCGATCTGACTTCCTTCCAACATTTTTTAAAGTTCAATGTTGTTATGTATAAAAATCATGAAAATGTAGTCTTTTTTTGGGACTAGAATGTCTGTTGTAAAACTCTTGAACCTCTGTTGTGCATCACCAAAAGATTAATATGACTGTTAATCATAATGTATACAATATTAATTTTATTTTTTGTGTATAATCTTATGTTTATAAGACTTTCCGTGCATACTTATTATTTAGCAGTCAACTTTTAGTGTTTACCAACCATATTTTCAAGCATTGATAAAAGTAATTCAATTGTCTAGATTTTCATGATAATTGAAACAAATTATGTATGCAAAATATATTTTAGGCCACAACAAATTGATCATAAGTTCTATGGAATCGCTCGCAACGTAATTTTGACGGTTCTTACAAAATATGGTCAAACAGCTGTATAAAGCAACTGAAATAAGATTTTTTTTTATTCTTCGCTCGCTCGTCCCATTTTTTTCTAAAAAAATCCGTAGAACATATCGTCAACTTGTTGTGGACTTACAACAAAAAAGTATGACTGCTGAGAAATGAGAGGTCTTATCAACTTATAAGTTATTATTTAGATGATAATAATTTAAAGCAAAAAGAGTTACAGAAGGAAAAATGGAAAGGTCAGGGCTAGTGAAATTTTGGTCAGGGCTAGTTGGTTTTTAGCAATTAGTAGCCCGACCGGGCTGGTAGGAAAAAAGTTAACGTAGAGGCCTAAAATGTTTAAGTTGCTAATTAATAGATAATGTTTGAATTAAATAATTAAATATGTAAAACTATACGATCAAGATGATTTAACAATTTATTAAATATTTGAAGTTGAACTTTTTTTGTGAATACATTAACACATGCTAACAGAGGTTATGTTACGAATGTGCACGAAAGTCTTTCTGTATTTTAATACTTTGATCTAGATTTTGAGTGAACGTTATTCATGAATCTTGCACCACCCGTAAAACTGATAGATATAAAAAAGTAAAATAATCAAAAAATCTTTCACTATTTAATTTAACCTGCACAAGACATCTAAGGGCCTTAGTTGGTCTCTTGAAAGCCCGCGGAAGAGGCGGCGCGTCTTGTAAGACAAATCTAGACTTATATGATAAATATTGATTTCTTTCCCATAAAATGAATCTGAATCATTTAGGCCCCTCCCCAATCTGAAAGTGCTTTCTACGGGCCTGACCGAAACGACCATCCACTCGAAACACCTCACAATAGCTACGTACTTAACAAGGTCAAGAGCGAAGTGAACATGGTGAATGATAAAAGCACAATTGTACGTGAAGTTTCGTTGAGCTAAACTATAGCTAATAACAAAGTCATAATATAGCTCCGTATGGCGACACCCCAGATAAGTTTTGTCTGTGGTTTTCAGGAAAAAGGTCGCCATGGATGTGCGAAGAAAACTTTTAGGAATAGTTTGATACAAAAATCATTTTGCTCTCTTATGAAACAATTTTAATATGCAGAAGTAGTTCTAGAGAAAGCGAGTATTGGTAAAGTAATACATGTCCAGAAAAGCTGGTTAGCCGAGCTGGTCGTAGAAATTAACCAAATGAGAGGTGCCGATAAACATAGTAAAATCTAAACAAAAACAAAATGAAACAAATGTTTTGACAGGGTTTTGTGAGGTCGGATAAAAGCTGTGTTATTTAAAGAGCGTACATCACAGACTTTTGACAATGAAGATCACATACTAGGCCTACTACCGATTCGACCGTGTATCAAATTTAATAATTTTGTAGGCATAAAATGTACTGCTTTATTTTACTTACTTCACTTATTTTACTTTTTTGAAATGTAGGTATTATATCAATATTGGTTATGTCCTCCGCGTCTACGGATCATTGCGAATTGTCATGAGCACAAAGACTGGACATAACGTTTAATGACGTCAGCAGAAATGGCGTCCCACTCATGTGACAAGACTGTCATCAAATCATGAATATTGTTTAATATGACGTAATACTGTCTGGATTTCCGGCAAAGCAGATACCCTAAATGTTCTTCAAATCTGGAGAGCATGCAGACCAAGGCAAAACGTTTACAAGGTTTCTAGTGAGAAAATCTTTGGTAATGCAGCAATATGCGGCCTAGCATTCCATGCATTAAATTACCGGGATGACGTTGCAAGAATGGGACAACTTAAGGGAGCAACACTTTGTCGACATATCCTTGCGCATTAAAATTACCATAGATGAAAACTAGGTCTGTTTTTTTATCCCCCGCGATTCTGATTCAGACCATTACACTGCCTCTACCGAAACTATCATGTTCCAGTAGCCAGTTTTTGGTTGAATCGTTCACCTCTAGGTCAGAATAACCGTATTCTTCCGTCGTATGTGTTAAGTTGGAACCTGGATACATCCTAAAAAGCACTGTAGACCACATGATGATGGGTCAATACCCGTCCATGCACGCGATGTCCGTTATACAAGACATGCCCAACATAAGGGCATAATTTTCCTAATGTATAGGGACTTGAGATATTGGTCAGTGTACGCGTTTTTCTCTACTCGCCTTCTATGGGTAGCACGAGCGAAATATTACGTTACAGCATATCGTCATTCTCAAGGTCTTCTGCACATTCACACAAAGTTTTGTTATAACACTAAGACAATGGTATCTAACTATTTTAAACAGTTTCATTCTACTTAACTTATTTGTATCGTTCTGGAACAGTTGATATGAATGTTATTTTTAAAACAAATGAAAATAATGAAAATAACGTATTCAATATTTTTCTGAAAATATCTGGCATACTCTTCAGTCTTTATCATTTATTCCGAAACATTATACCTTATAGAATGCAACCGTATTAAATTTCTCAACAGTTTGACCATTACTACATGTACATGTACTTTCAAATAAGTGAAATTTACAGCACAGGTTCGATTTTTTAAAGCACGTTTATAAATGCTAGGTGCGACCTTTCACCAGTCTATATCTAAAAAAAGTATACTAGCCCAGCTGAAAAGATTTTTATACTGCGTACAGAACATGTCTACATTGCCTATAATTGATTTAAAACTCATATTTGATGACATGAAAAAAAAGAAAAAAATATGCCCATATGCCCCCATTAATTGGAATCGAGTCATTAGCATGCATCGTCATGGCGACGTTGATAAGGTCACAAGTATTCTAAGAATCAAAGATAGCTGAAAATACCGAAATTGTCAAATTACTTTATGAATTAGGAAAATACCCTATACTTGTTCAATGAAAATTAAAGAAAATATACCCCGAAGCTCCTTCCCTATTAGCATAGCAAATAAAGAGGTAAGTTGTGAAATTTGAGAGCACAGGGACGGTTGATGACAGGCACAAGGAGAATTGTGGAAGACCAACGACGTTGCGTTCTCAAGAAAATATAGTTTAAGTGCAAATAATTGTTGAAGATACTCCAATAATATCCATTCGCAATGTAATGAAAGTAACGCACAGACAGTCCATCAAATGGCACGGTACGTAGAATCATGAACTATGACTTAAAATCAAAACTATACAAGAAAACAATGAATGACAACATCTGAAGGATACCGTCGTTTCAGCAAGACTTGCTTTTGCTTAGTGGCTGAATCAAATAATAAAAAAATTGACAATATCTGGTTTTGTGATGAAACTCATTTCTACTTGAACGGGTGTAAAAAAACAGAATCTACGTTACTAGAGTGTTGAAAAACCTGTGTTTCATGACGCAAGGCATCTAGGCTCTACACAGCAAAAGGGTTTCAGTGTAGGCAGCACTGAGCACTCATGGAATAACTGGACCTTTTCCTATGAAGAGGACAATGAAACTGTCACTGTACCATCTGAGAGATATTTTAAAATAGTAACTGTCGGTTTATTTCTGCATTTAAAAGAAGAGGATGCATGAGTCAGTGTAGGTTTCAACAAGACGGGGCTTCTCCACATACGGCCAAACCAAGTTTGGAGATCTTGCAACGCAGATTCGGTGATCAACTAATTTCACTAAAGACTGCCCATGAATGGCCCCCACACTGGCCAGATTGGAACCCCTTGGACTTAGTTCTCTGTGACTGCCTAAGGAAAGAGTTTACATTCCTGTACCAAACACTTCAATCTCCGTAAACGGATCCGGTACAACTCAACCCGAATCCAACTCAACCCGTGGACTACTCAACCCGAAATTGAGACAACTCAACCCGTGGCCAACTCAACCCGTAAACTATATTATGATAGTTTGATATATAATCTAATTAATCGGTTCTTTATCATAGAATATGTATTAACAATAAAAAGTGAAATTAAATATATTTCTATCAAGAATGGAAGATAGATCTATTTGTGAATAAAGTACAGTAATGATATTTATAGAGATTGCATAAATATTGTGTCAATTGTGTTGTATGTTACTGTATACAAAATATGTAGTACTCATACACTGTAAGACTTAGCACATGTTTAACCGATTATTGAACATTATTTTGTAATTAATCTTCAAATTGACTGTAAAAATTGTGTAATGTGAGATAAACAAAATAGAATTGAACGTCTTTATTGTTATGATTTTAGAACAGAACAGAACAATACTTTTATTTACATTCACAGGTTACAGTTTGTAACTACATGTGAGAATTTAACATACTATATACAATTTATATACAAGTAAAATGATCAAATATACACGTACACATACACTTATACTCATTAATACACATAATTCACACATACTCATAACCACATACACATATACATATATTTACATATAATGCACCCATATGCATAACCACATACGTACATAGTCCCATACACATAAGCACATATACTCACAGTCACATACACATAACCACACATACACGTACGCATAACCACATACACACAGTCACTTACACATAACAACATAGGCACATAGTCACATACACATAACAACATACACACACAGTCACATACACATAACCACATATACACATACGCATAGCCACATACACACATACATTCATACATACTCACGTACATAAATGCACATACACTTATCTATATCTTCATATAAACAACGACATTTTAAGAATAAGACAATACAAAAGAATGAATATTATAGCAGATAAAGTAGTCTGTATTTGATGTAGCACAATCAGGGGTGGGGGTTACACTTGGAATTGTTTAAAAATAATAGAAAGGAATTTAACAACACTTTTAAGAAAAGAAGGCGATGTCGACGTAAGTATATTTTTAAGACTTTTGTCCCGGTTACCTGGCTTTATGAATTCAAAGCCTAAATATTTGAGCCTGGATTCTTTGAAATATGGGCAAGTGAGAAGATAATGTTTCTCGCAACCTACTTGACCGTTATTACACAGAGGACAAGTTCTGTTTTCGAAGACAGTGCCGTCATGTCGTCCGGTTTCGATGGGTAAAGTATGGTTTGCTGACCGGAATTTAAATAAAGTTAAACAATCTCGCTCGGGTAGACTTGAAAGGTAACGTTCAAATTGTATGTCATTTTTGAATGTTAAATAGATCAAACCTTTATTGGTCGAAGAGAGATTAGCATGCCAGTCTTGTAGATATTGTCCTATAAAAATATTCTTAACTTGCTTATGTATATTTTTTAAGTTGATATGGAATTGGTTCATCCATATGTCAGGTCTACCTATGGTATTAAATATGTTTTTAATTGCCTCAATCCATTTAAATTTTGTGTTGGTCATAGATAGCATGTATTTGTATATTTGCAAAGAGAATTTGTTTTCCTTGTCGTTGATAATGCGTTCCCAAAATGATATCATTCGGGTTTTAATAATGATATCTATAGGATATCGACCGAGTTCTCCATGGAGAAATTTAATTGGTGTCGAGCGACGAGCTTTCACTATTTTTCTAAGAAAAAAGTTGTGTACTTTTTCAAGTATTTCGGTATTTTCATAGCCGTAAATTTCACATCCGTATGTAAGCACCGGAAGTACCGTATTATCAAATAATTTGATGACTAGATCGAGGGGCAAATGTGCATTGTTTGATTTAGTGAAAAGTAAATGGAGTGCTTTATTAGCTTGTTCGACCACTCGTTTCCTTGCATTAAGAAATGAGCCGTTAGAACTAAAAATGACGCCAAGATATGTGTAGCAATTTGCGATTTCAATTGGTTCGCCGTTTAGTGTAAAGTTGTAGTTGTCTACATTTCTTGCACCAAAAACAACTTTCGTTTTGCCAGTATTGACTTTGAGGTGCCAGTCGTTACAATAATTATTGAAAATATCAAGGCTCGATTGAAAATCCTCGTACGAGTCAGATAGAATGATGGTGTCATCAGCGTATAACAAGATCAGTAGTTTAAGCCACAAAGATAAGTCGTTTTGATCAAGTAGTTCTACACCTACAGAACCATTAATATGCATGTATGACTGTAAATCATTAAGGAATAGGGAAAAGAGAATCGGCGATAAATTCTCCCCTTGTCTGACTCCGATCTCGGATAAGAACATATTCGACATTGACCCCCAATCGATACGCAGGACTTTATATTTTCGTACATGTTCGTAATAACTTTGAAGAACTTTCCATTAATTGAATTTTGTAGCAGCTTGAACCACAAACCGGCTCTCCATACTCGATCGAAAGCCTGAGAAAAATCTACAAATGCACAGAATAATTTTTGAAACTGTTATGTTGAATTAATTAGCAAGTGATTATTGATACATTGTAATTGTAAATGCAATTAATCATACTTGTATAACTAGTATGTCAAACCGTCAAAATAAACTTCTTAAAGATATCATTTTGATTGAAGTGTGCCGAAACCATTCGACTTATAAAGAATTTAAATTGCAATAATTGTTGACCTACAAAGCGAAAATGTGATACAACATACTAGAAAAAGTACACCATAAGTTCTTACGAAAAATAACAAAAGTTCGAAAATCTACCCCCCCCCTCTATATGATAATAGGTGAACTGGGAAGATACCCTATATCAGTGATAATCAAATAAAAATGATTGCTTTTTGGAATCGCATACTGTTAGGTAAAACGAGCAAGGTCTCGAGAGTTATCTATAAATATATACTTAATCAACCTTTTGAGTTAAAATGGATAACAAAAATCAAACAAATTCTTAACTCAGTAGGTAGACCAGACCTTTGGCATAATCAAGACCAAACAACACAAACACATAAAACAAACATTAATAGATCAGTACAAACAAAATTGACACGCTCAACTATTGAACTCAAACAAAGGCTTGATATACAATAGTTTCAAAATTAATCACAAATTTGAAAATTATCTCAAAATCTTACCGTTAAACGAATCGCTAATACTTCTAAAATTCTGCACAGCAAACCATAGACTTCCTATAGAAACTGGACGATACGACGGAACCCCATTCTTGGACAGGAAATGCACTCTCTGTGGATCAAATTTACCTGGCACTAAAGAACACTATATTTTTCAATGTAACTATTTCGACCTTCAACGAACTAATTTCTTAAATAACATAGATAGATCCAACACGCGACTACAGTCCATTGAAACCATTTTTAATTTTGATAGCGAATATCATTTAAAGAAAGTTGCACTTTTCCTTAACATCATAATGAAAACCTTTAAGCTGGCGTCACACTGTCCCGAAATTGACACCCGATGGACATACGACTTAGGAATTTCTAATATCGTACGAAGATGGGCCCGAAATTGGCCGACAATCAATCAGCACCCAAAGCAAGTACGATTCCTACAGAAAGCCACTCGATCGCATCCGATCCACACACGCATCATTCTATATTTCACGCGATCGCATCCGATCTACTCACGAAGTCACCAGAAAGACGCAGATTTTTACCAAGTTGTAACCAGCAGGACATGCGAAGGCCACACGATGGGTATGCGACGTCGTATTGTGAGTATGTGTAAGAATGCAGTCACGAAAGCGTCACGTGACTCCCTGTTCATGGTCCTCAGAAAAACTCGAAACATGTATGCAAGAATAGCAAAGATCTACAACGCGCCTGGATATGGAGAGTTAATAGTTATACTGAAGGTAATAAGAACAATGGGGAAGAAGGCATTTTATTTTCTTTTAAAAGGCTAGTATTCCAAGGACATATTATAACCGTCACATGCTTGCCATCCAGAGCACCACAGCATGACATATCTTTTCAAAATTCACAGCAATGGCAGTCCACTCTTCCATTGTAGTAGACCACTGGATCACCTCAGGTACAATCTTGACTTTGCTGCCATCGCAAACTTGAACATTTGATATAAGGGATATTGTGTTTGGAGCTACTCTGAAGTTGTAGGACAGGCTTCGATCACCGCAGGTAGGCGTCATAGAGTAATAGCTTGAGACTAGGAGAAAAAGACTTCCTGTATCACTGTACGATGTGTCCTTATTCTGTATTATGCATTATATATCCTTTGTATGACCTCATCGTAGAGGCACCTGAGCCGCCCGGCTAGCTCAGTTGGTAGCACGCAAGTCTACTGATCGAGGGGTCGTGGGTTCGATTCCCGGGCGGGGCATACGTTCGTGGAGTTTGGTCATGAAATTATTTCTACGGCCATTCTCTCTCCTACCAATGATTCTTAATTATGTAGGGCAGTTGTCAGTCACTGACGAAGTATGTGATTAGTAGTTGGTTAACAGCTAAATCCAGAGATTTAACCTTTCTAGGAGGAATGAGTAGGTTGACTGACCGCCGTTATATGACCTATAAAATGGGTTGCTACAAAACAAACAAACAGTAGAGGCATCTGAGAAGTCTTGTATAGCTATAGAAGCTAGTTGTCCGGCTAGCTAAGTTGGTAACACGCAAGTCCTCTTATATAGGGGTTGTGGATTCGATTCCCAGACGGAGCATACTTTCGTGGAGTTAGGTCATGAAATAATTTCTACGGCCATTGTCTCTCCTACCACAGATTTAAAATCATATAGGGCAGTTGTCAGCCACTGGCAGAAGGATGTGCTTAGTAAACTTCAGAGATTTGGAATTTCTAGAAACGGTGAGTTTGTTGACTGGTCGCCGTGATATGACCTTAACAACGTGTTGCTGCGCTGTAAAAGCCAACAACAACATTTTATAGAAAAAGTATCATCTTCTGTATTCAGCTCTTCTAGTAGAGTACTATAGTTGCCATACGTTTGTCTTTTTCCCAAACAGCCATTTTCTGACCTTCAAAGACCCCTATATCTGTCTTCGATTTTGTCTTCCTTTTCTTGGTTGACTAATCTTCAAACTAATGCAATTCTGCTGGATATTAATTTGTAAATTGTATAATAATTTGCAAATGATCAACTATTTTGTAGTCTCAGTAGAGATGTACAAGACTAATTAGGAAGATGGTCGAAGGCAAGTCTTTATATGTCAACCATGGTGCATATAAAACGCTTGAGCCATTTAAATTCGCTTATTCGGTCCACATCGTAGTGCCATCTCGATGTCATCGTACCAAAATACTATAGCGACACGACGGTATCCCGGGGGCTTCGCGTAGTCGTGATGCCTTCCTCAGACAATCGCATAACTTCTTGTTTCCCTCGTATTGTCTTCTTGAGGCGAAAAATGCTAGATGGCACCGATGATCACACGGAGTAAAGACGAATACTACACGATTGACAAGAAGGCTTTACGACGGCCTTACGATGCCCAAAATTGAGGTACGAATTCAACACGAAAATAAACCTTCGCAATGACTTCCGGCGATTTTTTAGCATGCTAAAAATTTTGCGATCGCTCACGAAGTTGTCGCCGTGGCCTAAAAATTCAGCCGATGATCATACGGTGGCAAAAGATCCCCTTACGAATGGCGCGATCTTATAACAATCAGATCCGAATTTAAACTTTTCTTTATTCGTATGTCCATCTTGTGCTTATATCGGGACAGTGTGACGCCTACATTAGTAATTAATCCCAATGCCTCTCATTTTCATATAATTGTTCGTAATCCATAATTGTGAATAATCATATTGTAATGTACTCCATGACCGATTTAAATCATAAATATAATGTATATCAACATGTTGTAAAACGAAAGAGTGAATGAAATCCAATCGAGACAATATAAACAAACAACGTTTTCCACGTGCATTGCGTGTGTTGCCTCGATTTGGTTCCGTTCATAAATTTAGCTAGGACGTATCTGGGCCATTTCTATATTTTCCTAGCTAAGAACCCCATACCAAAATAAAATCTCTATCCTGTTATCATAATTATTTATAACTTGTTAAGACAACTTCCAGTAACTTTGATTATTATTATTCAATTGCATATGTAGCACTCATACCATACATAACTCTGACATTCATATCCCATTATAAAATTATGATGTCCACTACCTTTAGCTATGGCTGACTATTCTTTTCGTTTAATTTTGTTTTGTTGTAGTTGGTTTTCCTTCTCACTTTTTGTTGAAATGTTTTACACCAAATGTATAAACATTTAAAGTGTATTTCAACAATGTCACATAAATTATTAACTGATTGCTGGTTTTTTAGAGATGGAAATTTTAACTCTCAACTATTTACTACTCGACACTATGTTGCAAATATTGTAATCGTGACCTCATTAGAGACATCAGTTATTTGCTATGATTTTATTATACATGTATATTACTAGCAAATTTATATCTCTTCCTTTCACCAGATACCATTGTATTATTTAATTTATAATTGTCTTTTCCTCTTTCTATACAACATGTACCTGAGTTGAAAATAAAAGATTTGTTCTGTTCTGTTCTGTTTTTGTATATAATATTGTGGATTTTTTAGAGAATCATTGATTTCTTAAAGCTCTTAAATTGCATTATTAGTCATACTACACGGCGAAATGTTGTATTTTCATCATTATTTTCATACTTTAATATCTTCCATTAGGGCTAAATGTTATCTCAATCTCAAATTTAACAGTTTAAAAATATTATTTATGATGAATAACTAATTATATATCATACGGGTTGAGTTGTCCACGGGTTGAGTTGTCTCGGCTTACGGGTTGAGTTGTCCCGGGTTGAGTTGGATTCGGGTTGAGTTGTCCCGGTCCCCCGTAAACAGATATACTGTAGACCGCTGTCGTACAGGATCTCTACTGTCTCCGTGGAAGGTCACGTCGATATGAACTTTGTGTCGACCAATCAATGCGTAGCTTTCATCTAGACGAAACACTTTTAATAACATTTTGATTTCGTAATTTCTATTTTTAGACCAAGTTTTGCTAGCTAATTTAACAGAAAGCCAACAGTGTCCTAGGCTTTTTGAAGAGAAACCTACAAGCAGCAAACCCTGAAACCAAGTCCAACGCCTACAAATCACTGGTTCGTCCAAACCTAGACTATTGCGCCACTATATGAAACCCTCACCAAAAGAACCATATCAACTTTGTCGAGATGGTCCAGAGGAGAGCAGCTAGGTTTGTGACGCACAGGTACAGGAACACAAGTAGCGTCACAGATATGCTGAACTATCTAGACTGGGAGACCTTACAATCCCGACGACAAAAACAGCAGCTAATATTATTCTACAAGATTTTACATGGAGAAGTAGACATCAACCCTGATAACATCTTAACGAGATCTAGATACATGCCAAGAGTCTGCCACCATCTACGGTTCCAGCAGCACCAGGCCTCTTCAAATACCTACAAGTTCAGATTTTTCCCCAGGACAATACCAGTGTGGAACAAATTACCAGCGTCAGTAGTTGAGGCCCCTTCCTTGGAACTCTTCAAGAAGGAGCTCTCCCGTTTGTCATTCTAGGGGCTTTTCCCGCTCAGTCACGGAGTAAGTCAAAACTGACTGAAAAAGTGACTGGGAAAATCTTTCTATATTTCTTACTTTTCTGTATATACATGCATCTTTTTTTCCTTGACCGTTCTTTTTCCAACTTTTTCTATTTATTCTCTTTATATTTTCTACCAGCGTACCATCATATTATTGTCAATAATGACAGATTGATGTATAACATAGACAACAGCGGTATTATTCACAGTCTGCGATTGGACGGCTCATTTCAAATTGCGTGACGTAGGCGATGTAAACAAGTTACGTATAATAACAATTTCGTCATTAATATTATGATGAGAAAAGGTCACCTGAACGTGACCCTCGTTTGAAAAAGGCCAGTTCTAAATGAGCGAGTATGCGAGCGGAAAATTTTAGATCGGGTTTTAATCAGATTGCAAACGCTTTGGATGATTTGATAGCTTCAATCCGTTGAGAAATGAGGCACATCAGCAAGGATACATGTCATGGCACTATCATGAACTTTCGATCTCGTCTACAGCTTGTTAAGGAAAAATAGAGGCGGTCACTTTGTGCAAGCAAATGTGATTAATGTAAGCAATAGAATTAAAACATGTATTTGTAGAACAAAACTTACAGCTATATGCTTTATAAATATGTATAACAATACATAGGACTTCATGTCAAAAACATTAAAGCTATTAAAGTTATTTATACTATCATATATATTATGGATCATCCATGACTTCAACCAACTTGTCATACACAGTATCATTTTTTATCTATTGTCTCTTATGCCGAGACAAAATTTTCTCTGATGATACCGGGGTCATATTTCTGTTTAATTTCAAGAATTGCAGAGGATGACTGACATATTTTGTGTAATAGTAGATACTGTGCTTTCAATCATAGAAAATGTCAACAAAGTCATTCGTTTATTTGAATAAGCACCATAAGTTCATTAATGGAAGAAACAAATTCAGCCTCGAGTACTTTCCGATTGTGTCATTTGCTATGTTCTTCCTTTGTATCTATCTAGCAGCAACTCTAAAACGGATGATAGGAATATTTGCTGGTTGACAAAATCGACAGATTTCAGTCTAAGATCAAGAGGACCGCTGTTGATGCAAATACACATTGACCACAAAATCAATTGTCTGCATAGTTTTTTTTAAGACGGAGCTTTTGTTTTAGTATAAGTGTTCATGCCGATTTGCAGATTAGTCAGGGTAACGAATATTGCTGTGAGTTTTCTTAAGAATGCAATTTAACTTTCGATCCGTGTGTTGTGGCAATCTGGTTGGGAACATTTTTCTGTGACGACAGCATATTCATCTGCCAAAATTGTCAAGATGATCACTGATGATGCAATGATTATGACGTCATACATTTATAGATCTACCCAAGAAATGAGTTACTTGATCGACATGTTTCTTGAATTATTATTGGTCTCGGAATTTTTGCTCGTGCGTATTGCATAATATTTTAATGCAAGGATATAGAAGGTAATTGTTATATAAGCTCAATTTTAGAAGAGCAAAGTGAATATCATGCCATATAGCATGTCTGTTCCAGAAAAGTTCTAAATTTAGGTTATGTGTTTTACTAACACTTGATTATGAAGGATACGACAGTAGTTTTTTCTAGATTTTCTGATTTTTTCGTTTACGTTAAGTTAAAAGTAACATTTTAATAACCTTAAGCCATTTTTCCCACTGAATCTACACTTAAGGGATGTATTTGTTGGTTATAAGAAAATAAGTATATTCCTTCATGAACTTATTACAAACATTCTTATTTGTTCGAGGTTAATTCTAATTAAAGCATATTTTTCCAGATAACGAGAGTACTATCACATATGTAAACTGAAACATGACAAAATGATGGTTGATGAGATGCTCAGGTGCTGATGCTGGTGCATGTTCTGGCGGGACCCTTGGACTACGATAAACATGCAACTTGCAATCATGGAATTTTATGAAGCATCTAACAATTTTAAAAGGTTCTTCATCGGTCAGTAACTACATACATGTATAATCCATTCATAGCAAACAGTACTATCGTGATTTTATACTATCAAAGTTTTACTAAGAGAACGTGGATATACATGTATTTCATTAGCGCGATGTATGTCATACATATTTTATACTTGATACGAATACAAGTCGTTACCATGGTGATGACATGGTAAAAATAAAAACGATTACCTTATTTGTGCAGTACGAGCGGGACTCCACAAGCTTTTATGAAGTAGACAGATTTTAGATCTTTAAGAAACATTATATCCTCTTATATTGTTCTAAAATATGTGTAACTTCATCTACTCATGAGTCAATTCGCAGAAACATAGCTATGTTACAAAAATGATTTGTCATACATAACACAATCATATAAGTTGTCATCATTATAAAAGAAAATACTATTTTTGGTATTAAGTTGTTGAACTACAAAAATCTGTATGTAAAGATAATGTGCACGAATAAAAGAAAAAAGAATTAATTGATGTACAAAAGTGAATATAAGTATTGAAATGGTGTTTTTTATCAAATGGATAAGCATGTCGGTATTATGTGCAGACTGTCGTATTATCAGCAAAGAATGTCGGTCGCATTTGCAAATTTGATGCTACAAGGAAATCAATTAATTCTCTGGTTAAATCAAGATTATACTATTGCAACGCTCTTCTTGCCAATACTGCAGTTAAGTCAAATCTGAAAAAAAACTTCAAAATCTACAAAATACGGTTGCAAGAATCATCACCAGAACCCATCGTCATGATCATGTAACATCAGTGCTGAGAGAACTTTATTGGTTTCCTGTGGGCAGATCAGCTTTAAGCTCCTTATATATACACAAATATACAATATTAAGCACCTACAACACTAACTTCTAACACTAACTGTTAATTTCTTGCTCATGGAAATTAGCATTGCCTGTCAGATCTACTTGGATAGTGACCTTGTTTAGCTCAAAGTCACTTCTTGAGACTTTAAAACACCAAACAATTTTCAGTATTCCTATAATTTTAAAGACAGAAGCTGCTACAATGCTTCCTGGTCCGAGAGCATGTTAGCTTATTTGCTGTATAGCTTTTATGGGATACAAATTTTAGCAGGCAGTCTATGCAAGCAGTATATAGTCCTCGACGACTGGATGTAGGATGTCACGTACATAAATATCCCCTGTCAGATCTCCCTGGATAGTGACCTTGTCCAACTTACAGTCATGGGACAAGCAAGTACATATTACAACTGATCCACCACAATAGGGAACCGAATGAATAATGTTTCTTGGTGTGTAGGCTGTATTTCGTTGCCTACATTTTCTGCGACGTTTAGAAGAAACCTGCATTCATTTGACTGATAAGTGACCTGAAACCAAACATCCCCTGCAAGCACCATTTCTTGCTATTACTACGACAAACAGGTGTCAAGAAGGGGCAGTTTTGACCTTAAATTGTACGATTGCGCAAGTACGTGACGACAAATGCCTATGCAGCAACCAGTTTTGCTGTAGAAAGGTGCTTGTTGAAAACGGAAATGGATATACAAATGATTAGTTAGGAAGATGGTTCGTACTATTGCCCAAATCATGAAATTAAAATTTTTATTTATGATCATGTATAAATTGAGGTAAATGTCGGTTGTGCTCAGCTTTTTTTTAGTTTTTTATTCATGTGTTTATATTTCTTAAAACTCTATCGGACAACTGCTTATCAAGCTAGTGTTTATAATGCGCGGCAACAACGAATCAAAGACACCATCATCGTTATAAAAAAGCAACAACTAATCAAAATAATCATCATAAAACATCAAGACTACCATTACCATGGAATACAACAGCATCATCAAAAAATCTAAACTACCACTAACATTATAAACAGCATCAACAACGAATCAAAACTACCACTAACATTATGAACAACAGCAACAACGAAACAAAAACACCAATAACATTATAAACAGCAGCAACAACGAATCAAAACCAACACGAACATTATAAACAGCAGCAACAACGAATCAAAACCACCACAAACATTATAAACAGCATCTACAACGAATCAAAACCACCACAAACATTATAAACAGCATCTACAACGAATCAAAACCACCTTTAACATTATAAACAGCAGCAACAACGAATCAAAACTACTGATAACATTACAAACAGCAGCAACAACAAATCAAAACTATTATTAACATTATAAACAGCATCAACAACGAATCAAAACTACCACTAACATTATAAACAGCAGCAAAACGATTCTAAACTATTACTAACATTATAAACAACATCAGACTGTTTAAGACACAAATCAAAACCACCACTTACATTATGAACTGTAGCAAAAACAAGTCAAAACTACCCCTAATATTATCAATAGCAGCAACAACAAATCAAAACCACTACACTCATTATAAAATCAGCAATAACGAAACAGAACCACCACTAACATTATAAACAGCATCAACAACGAATCAAAACCACCACTAATATTATAAACAGCATCTACAACGAATCAAAACCACCACTAATATTATAAACAGCAACAACAACGAATCGAAACAACCACTAATGTTATAAACAGCATCTACAACGAATCAAAACCAACACGAACATTATAAACAGCAGCAACAACGAATCAAAACCACCACAAACATTATAAACAGCATCTACAACGAATCAAAACCACCTTTAACATTATAAACAACAGCAACAACGAATCAAAACCACCACAAACATTATTAACAGCAGCATTAACGAATTATAAATACCACTTACAATAAAAGCAACCGCAACAACGAATCGAAACAATTACTAACATTATTAACAGTAGCAACAACGAATTAAAACAGACAGGAACGTTATAAATGACAGCAACATAGAATCAAAACTACTATCAACATTAAATGTAACAGCATCATCAAAGAATCAAAACTACCACATTAAATGCAACATCAACATCTGCAACAACGAATCAAAACAACCAGTAACGTTTAAAACAACAGCAACAACGAATCAAAACAACATCTCACATTATAAACAGCAGCAACAACGAATCAAAACAACAACTCACATTATAAACAGCAGCAACAACGAATCAATACCACCACAAACATTATAAACAGCAGCAACAACGAATCAATACCACCACAAACATTATAAACAGCAGCAACAACGAATCAATACCACCACAAACATTATAAACAACAGCAACAACGAATCAATACCACCACAAACATTATAAGCAGCAGCAACAACGAATCAATACCACCACTAACATTGTAAACAGCAGCAACAACGGATCAATACCACCACTAACATTGTAAACAGCAGCAACAACGGATCAATACCACCACTAACATTGTAAACAGCAGCAAAATCGAATCAATACCACCACTAACATTGTAAACAGCAGCAACAAAGAATCAAAACCACCACTTACATTATAAACACAGCAACAACGAATCAATACCACCACTAACATTGTAAACAGCAGCAACAACGGATCAATACCACCACTAACATTGTAAACAGCAGCAACAACGGATCAATACCACCACAAACATTATAAACAGCAGCAACAACGGATCAATACCACCACAAACATTATAAACAGCAGCAACAACGCATCAAAACAACCAGTCACGTTAAAAACGACAACAACAAAGAACCAAAACAACAACTTACATTATGAACAGCAGCTACACCGAACAAAACAACCAGTGACATTATAAACAACAGCAACATAGAATCAAAACTACTATTAACATTAAATGAAACAGCATCATCAAAGAATCAAAACTACAAACATTAAATGCAAGATCAGCAACAACAAATCAAAACTAACATTATAAACAACATCATCAAAGAATCAAGACCACCAACGTATGAAAACAACTACTCACATTATAAACAACAGTAACAACGAATCAAAACAACCACTAACATTATAAACAGCAGCAACAACGAATCACTACTACTAACATTTTAAACAGCAGCAACACGAACCAAAACCACCACTTACAGTATAAACAGCAGCAACAACGAATCATATTACCATTAACATTCTTAACAACAGCAACAACGAATCAAAACTACAATCAATCAAAACAACCATCATTATAATACACAACCGGCACAACATATACTTTTACCAATAAACATCATCGTTATAAGTAACAACAGAAACAACAAATAAATACCACAATCATTATAAAAAACAAAAGCATCAACGTAACAAAACCCGCATCATTATTACGAAGAGAAGCATTAATACTACTAAGTATACTAAGTATGTCAATCCCCATCATGATAACCTTTTGCAACTACTAATCTAACCACTACCATAATTTTGAACAGAATCAATCACCAATTTCTAAACGATATAAACAGCAACAACAACGAATAGAACCAGCATCATCATAAAGAACAACATTTTAAAAGCACCAACATTAAAAAAACAGCATCAACAGCATACTAAAATCATTATTATCATTTAAAAAAGCATTGACACCTAACAACGAACAAAAAACACTAATACTATAAACAGCAAACTATATCTACCATCATTAAAAACAAAACGAATTAAAACCATCAATACAATAAACTAGACAACAACAATTTAAAACTACCATTATCATAAAAACCAGAACAAAATAAAACCAGCAACATTATATACAGCATCGACACCTTACTAAAACCACCATCTTTATTATACACATAACAGCAACGAAGAAAATAACTAGTCGTGAAATGTTGGTATACTCGAAAAATATTGAACTTACACTCAACGTATATTTGGAAGTTTACGTAGATCAAAATTTAGACTTTAAACAACAATCACTTTGTAAATTGTGTAAATATTTAAAACCAACATCTTGGTCTTTTCAAATAAGCGACGGGTATAAATGAACTTCAAACGGAAATTGAGTGCAAGTTTAATACCGAGGTGCGTTCAACAATGCGAGCGCTCGAGGCGACATCGAGCGCCCGCGTTCTGAACGCGGGCGCTCGCGATACAGCTCGAGGTGTTTCGCTTAAAATTGTTACATAAATATATTTCACTTTATATGAGCTTCCTCCCTTGATCTAAAATACTATTTTATAATGAATTTATACTTATATATCGTAAAGAATAAAGCTTATATATATGTATTATATATTACAAAATTAAGCAAATGTGACTTCACATGCCAATTAATTTTATTTTCTTTACTAATTCAAACATGTTTAGCCATACGGTTCATTGGTGATAACTTGTCTATTAAAGATAATTTTGTTTTAGATTTTATATACAATACCCACCAAAAGTGCGGAGACATTTTCACTTTGCAGGCCTACCAAATAGCTTTTGTCCAAAATTTTGAAAACTGATTACTTAAAAAAGCTCTTAAGTTTTATTTTTCGTTTATCACTTTACTTATAACTGAGTCTACAAAAATACCAAACAAAATACATTATAGAAAATGATTACAATAAACAGGCTTAAGCTAGGGTGTCAGATGCTGAATATTATTTATGTGCCGCATTAATGAAATTTGTTTTCATTTTATCACCATATTTAAATATAAAAAACTAGTAATTCTACAAAAAAAATCATCAAAATTAATTAGTAGTTTTTTTATTTTGGTGGGTACTGTATTAATATATCGTTGGAAATATAGAATGATAGATAGATAATAGATAATATATATTATAACAGGTACCAGAGATGGTGGCAGGAAAAATTAATTTTTTTATATCAAAGAATTTTTTTTGTAAAGTGCGACGCAAACTTGTGTGTTACTTGTTCCACATAAAATATCCACGCAATGCATAAAATATACTTAATGTACCCTTTATTTGGTACAGTAAATTGTCTCTATGATTTATGTATGGTAAAAAATATGAAAGATCTCGTGTATCAGCAGGGCTGAGTTCAGTTACCGCGAACGTTACAGAACGTTCCGTAACGATACATTCGGGACTCCTCGTCCATTTGTTGCGAATAATCTCGGACATATTTAGACGCTATTTTGAAACTACCGGTGTTGAAGTAAACAAATATATGGCCGAGGAGTTCCGAATGTATCGTTATGTAACGTTCTGTAACGTTTTGTGTAATTGAACACGCTACAGAAATAATTGTTTCCCCCACCCGCTTTTTCAATAATGTGCTGTTTGACGTCATCTTGGATTTCATAGCGAGCGCTCAACATTCTGTACACAAACGGTCTGACTGACCGATATCTTCACATATTTATGGAATGAGCGCAGTCGTTCTATAGCCTAGCAATTCGCGAGGCGGGCGCTCGCTCGAGCGCTCGCATTGTTGAACACACCTCCGTTCGACAATATACAGCATTTCAATGATAACAAACAAATACATTTTTGTATTTACTTGGACAACAAACATCTCAAGGACAAAAAAGTCCGAGACGACTTGTCAGAAAAGAAACAGGCCAAATTATTTCATTACACATAAAACTCATTGTGTTGATTCCTCTGTATTATATACTGATTGGTATCAATGATCTGTACGTTGTTGTACTTGATGTGTACGTCAGCTCACAACATCCTGAAACAAAACAAACAAGACTCAATAACATTGGTGTGATATTTTGACCAATTAAATGCACATGTAACTGTAACAACAGTTACTCTCTTCAAGCCGAATAATACAATATTAAATACTATAGAGATAAATATGTAGCACTTATGTTCATGAGCCAGATTGTGGAACACATCTTACTTGAATTTTGCGTTTAAAGAGAGTTAATGATTGGATATCAAATTGTGTGGACTTAATGGCAGCGAATAAGGGACTTTAGTCAGTTATTTCCCCTTGTATTCTCTTCAAATAGGTATAGGTCCTATTAGTTGGATTACTCGGATTTTACCCTTACTTTTCAATGTCAATGTGCCAAAATTAATCTTGAATTACTTTTTTGTAAATTATATAATTTGTTTGAAATTCAAGGTAGGTATTTTTAAGGTAAGGAACTATCTAAATTGCATCACTTCTGTCTATATCTTAAATAACAAGAAGGATATTAGATGAAATATTTTGTTATCCTTACATAGGAATTCAATGATAAAATCCGAGGTTTCCAACTGTATGGACCTACTTACCGATTGGATTGCTTCAGATTTTATCAGGGAAATATAACTGACTAAAGTCCCTAATTGTTTCCACCTGACAACAGGTAGTGAATATGAAGAAAAGTTATGCAAGTAATAATTTAATGAAAACTAAATCAACCAATACGGTATTCATGCGCACGGAATTTAGTAAATTTTTACAAAAAAGAAATTAACTTCATTTTAAGAACACATAGCTTCTCAGATTTCTTTAATACTTTTACAATTTATACTGGTTTTAACGCCGTGTAAATTCATTTTTGCTATTTTTTCGGCGTCCAGAGCACCTAACATAGCTTTACTGGACCTTCATCTACAACCAGTACTCACCTACCCTTCCACAATTATTAATGGAGGGAAAATTAAAGTATTGTCAAATTTTCATGGAAGGATATAAACTCCCTGGGTGGGATTTGAACCCGTATCCACTTGGAGACATTATAGTCGAAATCTCGGTGCGCTACCAACTGCGCTACCGACTCGGGTTAACCAATTACAACAATCATAATAATGATGACATGTTGACATTGTGTTGTAACTAATGATGAATTCTTGTAATAACAGATATAGTATTTTTGTGCAGTTTTCATTACATTTTCCGTGATATAGTGGCTGAAAATTTTCTGCTCAATGACCCTTAAAAATTGTATTTTGTATCCAGAACAATACTTAAACCCAGCAGGATGTGGCAACATAATAATCTGCTTTAGAATAATCACCCTAGATGTGGGAACTGATAATTCAAAATCTTACAGTCAAATTAAAGAAAACACAACATACCTTTATATTTAGTCTTCTAGCCTTTCAGTACGAAATTGATCAAGACTTCTATTCAACAAACACCATTGACATTTTAAAGCTCATATGTTCCTGAAAGAAAAGTGAAAACAACTAAGCTTCTGTTTTATTCAATGACAAACAAATGTGTTACAGTTTAATTCAATGTACTTTGTAGTTTTGCATTGTATGATATTCTAAAGTAAAAGTCTAGTCATTTGTATTGACACTATTTTAATAGGCTATATAGGTAGTTAGTGTTGAATCTGGACTCATAAAATCATCCAATATCTCAATAACTAAAGAGCGAGTTAAAGACCAGTAAGTTTTATAGAAAGGATATGTTTCGTGTTAAATGTTCATTTGTTTCAAGATACATGTACATGCAAACAAATGCAGGCGAGAAAACTCAAAATAAGCACTCCATAAGCATAATTACATTCATTAAAAGTGAACTTACAATATTCTGTTGTGAAAGGTTTTTTTGTGTATTAAGTTTGGTTAATGAAGAACATGTTTAATTATTATTTGTGTTGTACTGCGCGCAATATTTTGTTCATGATATTTGGTAAAAACACGAATTACTGAAGAAAGCTATGGTTGCATATCTATATTACCAATTAGTTGGCTGTAATAGTAATCACTAATTTGATTCATCAAAGACCAGAGAGAAATATTACATAGTCCAATTAAAGACTTATTATCTCCATATATAGATGAAATAATACTATGAAGAGAAAACTTCCAGTTATGAATAATATACTGGTATATAATAAGTCAATTGTTTTGGCAATACACGTATCATGTACTGGACATATTCGGAGCTTTCAAGAAGAAGAAAATATGAATGAAGTAGTGAGGGAGCTTAATTTCACGATCTATGAAAAGCTTAAAAGACATGTATTTTCAACTTGGGGGCTCATAAGGTGAAACAAAAAGATATCGAGTCACAAAAGACAACACAACTATGGATCCTTCCGTTAAGTATTCTACCTATTAAGATTTATATAGAACCGTCAGAGTTTTAGTATATGCTGTACAATCTAAAGACTATAGTTTGGAGTTGTATGATGATGACATTATCAATACGAAGGTATAATGTCCTATTGATAAAAGTATTATGATAGTGAGTAATGGGTTTGTGCGATTGTTCTTAATTTTGAGATGTGGCATTTTTATTCAACCGTCAGTAATATAAGTATATATAGTATTTTAATAACCCAATGATGACCTAATTAATACTACCCAGTAATAACCATGAACACATTCTCAATGTGCAAAGGAGTTGTAACAGCTATGGTAGTTATATCTTCCTGACCAGTTAAGGATACAGGAAATATGGTGTTTATGTTGTAAGATGGTGCTTTAATCTAGTAGAGCACTCAAAAGGTCTTACTTGTGTTTTGACATTAGACTAAAGGTGACCTTACTAATGTTGTTTGTTTACATATATGGTGATAGTGATAGCCTTGAAAATGATGAACGAGACAAGTCAACCGACTGCATATCAATTTCCAGTAATGTCTTAGCCATCGCTGACCGGCGAAAATTATACCTCCCGATTACTCGGTTAGGAGCAACAAGGAAGCATAAGACCTACTGACCACCCGCAGAAAATTGTTCAAAGATGTGCTCCCCACACCCATCTTGGTGTAGGAGGTACATTGTGGCACCCTATACCAGTACCGTACCTTATGCTATTGAATTTTGTTATCGTATTTGAATTTTAAAACTTCTTATTAATGACCAAAGATAAAACTCAACGCATTTAGCCTACTTATACGGTATAAGTAGGACTGAGCACATACATACAAACAATAATCATTAGATGACCAGAACAATGACAGGTGCTTTCCTGGCGCAATTTGTCAACAAGTCTGTGCAATGTCAATCATTTACAAAACCATCCACCCTTGCAAACAAACATTTTAGAACTACATGACCTGACCAGACCAGACACAGCCTTGTATAACCTGATCTGGTCTGATTTTACCTGACTTGCAAGTACAATTGTATTGTACACGAAATATTTGAGCTAAAACGGAAGTTTACCATTGGTAGAGTTTTGCCGTCAATTGTGCAACTAGTTTTGTTCAACAGAATATCATACAAAAAATATAATAGTTCAGTTGGTGTAACCATACTACCATAGGTTGTGTGTTTTCTTGGTCATCATGTCAATCAGTATTCTAGAGAAAGAGGTAATGCTAACTTAACTATCAGGATCCTTTCATTATGCGACATAGTATAAAGCAAACGTAAAATATGCAAGCAAATGTAGACATCTTAATATCTCAAATACGCTGGTTAACTTCTTCCTCCTGACAAGTAAGAGGGAATAGTAGGAAAGTTGACATGTCCGTGAGTGAACCAAATATAAGATAATAAAGAACTATTTACACAAGTTTTGGTGTTTGGGCTAACCAATATTGTTTATAGATGACATTTTGAGTCATACAGCGACTACAGTTGCGTCGTTTTGAACTTACAAATATCTTTTTAAGCGAGTATTTATGTAAAACAGCGAATCAGCTAGAAACGAATCAAGTTATTGTTTTATGAGTTTATGTAATACTTATCTATTTGGCCAGTGTGTCATACAATGACGCAAAAAGAAAGAAAACAATACATGTTATGTTTTGGGTGTAGGCAGTATTCTATTTTGTTAAATAGTATGCCATTCAACGACAAAGAAAGAAATTATCACTACAGTTATATTGTTTTTGGGTTGATCAATAGTCAATACTTATCAGTGAGTATATGTGCCATACAGCAGCAAAGAAAGAAATAACCTCAATAAAATTTGTGAGTTTTTCAATAGTTACATTCTGGGATTATGTGTCATACAGCGACAAAGAAAGAAATTATGACTACCCTTATGTTGTTTTGGATTGAACAATACTTACCTTGCTAGTATATGTGCCATACAGCGGCAAAGAAAGAAAATACAATCACAATTATGTTGAGTGAGCTTTTTTAAATAAGTATATATTTTGAGATTATGTGTCATACAGCGACAAAATCAGAAATAACCTTCATAGTTACGTGAGTTTTTCAATAATTACATTTTGATTATTTTAACAATATTCATTAAAAGTGAACTTACAATATTCTGTTGTGAGAGGTTTTTTGTGTATTAAGTTTGGTTAATGAAGAACATGTTTAATTATTATTTGTGTTGTACTGTGCGCAATATTTTGTTCATGATATTTGGTAAAAACACGAATTACTGAAGAAAGCTATGGTTGCATATCTATATTACCAATTAGTTGGCTGTAATAGTAATCACTAATTTGATTCATCAAAGACCAGAGAGAAATATTACATAGTCCAATTAAAGACTTATTATCTCCATATATAGATGAAATAATACTATGAAGAGAAAACTTCCAGTTATGAATAATATACTGGTATATAATAAGTCAATTGTTTTGGCAATACACGTATCATGTACTGGACATATTCGGAGCTTTCAAGAAGAAGAAAATATGAATGAAGTAGTGAGGGAGCTTAATTTCACGATCTATGAAAAGCTTAAAAGACATGTATTTTCAACTTGGGGGCTCATAAGGTGAAACAAAAAGATATCGAGTCACAAAAGACAACACAACTATGGATCCTTCCGTTAAGTATTCTACCTATTAAGATTTATATAGAAGCGTCAGAGTTTTAGTATATGCTGTACAATCTAAAGACTATAGTTTGGAGTTGTATGATGATGACATTATCAATACGAAGGTATAATGTCCTATTGATAAAAGTATTATGATAGTGAGTAATGGGTTTGGGCGATTGTTCTTAATTTTGAGATGTGGCATTTTTATTCAACCGTCAGTAATATAAGTATATATAGTATTTTAATAACCCAATGATGACCTAATTAATACTACCCAGTAATAACCATGAACACATTCTCAATGTGCAAAGGAGTTGTAACAGCTATGGTAGTTATATCTTCCTGACCAGTTAAGGATACAGGAAATATGGTGTTTATGTTGTAAGATGGTGCTTTAATCTAGTACAGCACTCAAAAGGTCTTACTTGTGTTTTGACATTAGACTAAAGGTGACATTACTAATGTTGTTTGTTTACATATATGGTGATAGTGATAGCCTTGAAAATGATGAACGAGACAAGTCAACCGACTGCATATCAATTTCCAGTAATGTCTTAGCCATCGCTGACCGGCGAAAATTATACCTCCCGATTACTCGGTTAGGAGCAACAAGGAAGCATAAGACCTACTGACCACCCGCAGAAAATTGTTCAAAGATGTGCTCCCCACACCCATCTTGGTGTAGGAGGTACATTGTGGCACCCTATACCAGTACCGTACCTTATGCTATTGAATTTTGTTATCGTATTTGAATTTTAAAACTTCTTATTAATGACCAAAGATAAAACTCAACGCATTTAGCCTACTTATACGGTATAAGTAGGACTGAGCACATACATACAAACAATAATCATTAGATGACCAGAACAATGACAGGTGCTTTCCTGGCGCAATTTGTCAACAAGTCTGTGCAATGTCAATCATTTACAAAACCATCCACCCTTGCAAACAAACATTTTAGAACTACATGACCTGACCAGACCAGACACAGCCTTGTATAACCTGATCTGGTCTGATTTTACCTGACTTGCAAGTACAATTGTATTGTACACGAAATATTTGAGCTAAAACGGAAGTTTACCATTGGTAGAGTTTTGCCGTCAATTGTGCAACTAGTTTTGTTCAACAGAATATCATACAAAAAATATAATAGTTCAGTTGGTGTAACCATACTACCATAGGTTGTGTGTTTTCTTGGTCATCATGTCAATCAGTATTCTAGAGAAAGAGGTAATGCTAACTTAACTATCAGGATCCTTTCATTATGCGACATAGTATAAAGCAAACGTAAAATATGCAAGCAAATGTAGACATCTTAATATCTCAAATACGCTGGTTAACTTCTTCCTCCTGACAAGTAAGAGGGAATAGTAGGAAAGTTGACATGTCCGTGAGTGAACCAAATATAAGATAATAAAGAACTATTTACACAAGTTTTGGTGTTTGGGCTAACCAATATTGTTTATAGATGACATTTTGAGTCATACAGCGACTACAGTTGCGTCGTTTTGAACTTACAAATATCTTTTTAAGCGACTATTTATGTAAAACAGCGAATCAGCTAGAAACGAATCAAGTTATTGTTTTATGAGTTTATGTAATACTTATCTATTTGGCCAGTGTGTCATACAATGACGCAAAAAGAAAGAAAACAATACATGTTATGTTTTGGGTGTAGGCATTATTCTATTTTGTTAAATAGTATGCCATTCAACGACAAAGAAAGAAATTATCACTACAGTTATATTGTTTTTGGGTTGATCAATAGTCAATACTTATCAGTGAGTATATGTGCCATACAGCAGCAAAGAAAGAAATAACCTCAATAAAATTTGTGAGTTTTTCAATAGTTACATTCTGGGATTATGTGTCATACAGCGACAAAGAAAGAAATTATGACTACCCTTATGTTGTTTTGGATTGAACAATACTTACCTTGCTAGTATATGTGCCATACAGCGGCAAAGAAAGAAAATACAATCACAATTATGTTGAGTGAGCTTTTTCAAATAAGTATATATTTTGAGATTATGTGTCATACAGCGACAAAATAAGAAATAACCTTCATAGTTACGTGAGTTTTTCAATAATTACATTTTGATTATTTTAATTATATTCATTAAAAGTGAACTTACAATATTCTGTTGTGAAAGGTTTTTTGTGTATTAAGTTTGGTTAATGAAGAACATGTTTAATTATTACTTGTGTTGTACTGTGCGCAATATTTTGTTCATGATATTTGGTAAAAACACGAATTACTGAAGAAAGCTATGGTTGCATATCTATATTACCAATTAGTTGGCTGTAATAGTAATCACTAATTTGATTCATCAAAGACCAGAGAGAAATATTACATAGTCCAATTAAAGACTTATTATCTCCATATATAGATGAAATAATACTATGAAGAGAAAACTTCCAGTTATGAATAATATACTGGTATATAATAAGTCAATTGTTTTGGCAATACACGTATCATGTACTGGACATATTCGGAGCTTTCAAGAAGAAGAAAATATGAATGAAGTAGTGAGGGAGCTTAATTTCACGATCTATGAAAAGCTTAAAAGACATGTATTTTCAACTTGGGGGCTCATAAGGTGAAACAAAAAGATATCGAGTCACAAAAGACAACACAACTATGGATCCTTCCGTTAAGTATTCTACCTATTAAGATTTATATAGAAGCGTCAGAGTTTTAGTATATGCTGTACAATCTAAAGACTATAGTTTGGAGTTGTATGATGATGACATTATCAATACGAAGGTATAATGTCCTATTGATAAAAGTATTATGATAGTGAGTAATGGGTTTGGGCGATTGTTCTTAATTTTGAGATGTGGCATTTTTATTCAACCGTCAGTAATATAAGTATATATAGTATTTTAATAACCCAATGATGACCTAATTAATACTACCCAGTAATAACCATGAACACATTCTCAATGTGCAAACGAGTTGTAACAGCTATGGTAGTTATATCTTCCTGACCAGTTAAGGATACAGGAAATATGGTGTTTATGTTGTAAGATGGTGCTTTAATCTAGTAGAGCACTCAAAAGGTCTTACTTGTGTTTTGACATTAGACTAAAGGGGACCTTACTAATGTTGTTTGTTTACATATATGGTGATAGTGATAGCCTTGAAAATGATGAACGAGACAAGTCAACCGACTGCATATCAATTTCCAGTAATGTCTTAGCCATCGCTGACCGGCGAAAATTATACCTCCCGATTACTCGGTTAGGAGCAACAAGGAAGCATAAGACCTACTGACCACCCGCAGAAAATTGTTCAAAGATGTGCTCCCCACACCCATCTTGGTGTAGGAGGTACATTGTGGCACCCTATACCAGTACCGTACCTTATGCTATTGAATTTTGTTATCGTATTTGAATTTTAAAACTTCTTATTAATGACCAAAGATAAAACTCAACGCATTTAGCCTACTTATACGGTATAAGTAGGACTGAGCACATACATACAAACAATAATCATTAGATGACCAGAACAATGACAGGTGCTTTCCTGGCGCAATTTGTCAACAAGTCTGTGCAATGTCAATCATTTACAAAACCATCCACCCTTGCAAACAAACATTTTAGAACTACATGACCTGACCAGACCAGACACAGCCTTGTATAACCTGATCTGGTCTGATTTTACCTAACTTGCAAGTACAATTGTATTGTACACGAAATATTTGATCAGTTATATTATAAATAAATAACTTGAGCTAAAACGGAAGTTTACCATTGGTAGAGTTTTGCCGTCAACTGTGCAACTAGTTTTGTTCAACAGAATATCATACAAAAAAATATAATAGTTCAGTTGGTGTAACCATACTACCATAGGTTGTGTGTTTTCTTGGTCATCATGTCAATCAGTATTCCAGAGAAAGAGGTAATGCTAACTTAACTATCAGGATCCTTTTATTATGCGACATAGTATAAAGCAAACGTAAAATATGCAAGCAAATGTAGACATCTTAATATCTCAATTACGCTGGTTAACTTCTTCCTCCTGACAAGTTAGAGGGAATAGTAGGAAAGTTGACATGTCCATGAGTGAACCAAATATAGAGATAATAAAGAACTATTTACACAAGTTTTGGTGTTTGGGCTAACCAATATTGTTTATAGATGACATTTTGAGTCATACAGCGACTACAGTTGCGTCGTTTTGAACTTACAAATATCTTTTTAAGCGAGTATTTATGTAAAACAGCGAATCAGCTAGAAACGAATCAAGTTATTGTTTTATGAGTTTATGTAATACTTATCTATTTGGCCAGTGTGTCATACAATGACGCAAAAAGAAAGAAAACAATACATGTTATGTTTTGGGTGTAGGCAGTATTCTATTTTGTTAAATAGTATGCCATTCAACGACAAAGAAAGAAATTATCACTACAGTTATATTGTTTTTGGGTTGATCAATAGTCAATACTTATCAGTGAGTAAATGTGCCATACAGCAGCAAAGAAAGAAATAACCTCAATAAAATTTGTGAGTTTTTCATTAGTTACATTCTGAGATTATGTGTCATACAGCGACAAAGAAAGAAATTATGACTACCCTTATGTTGTTTTGGATTGAACAATACTTACCTTGCTAGTAAATGTGCCATACAGCAGCAAAGAAAGAAATAACCTCAATAAATTTTGTGAGTTTTTCAATAGTTACATTTTGAGATTATGTGTCATACAGCGACAAAAAAAGAAATAACCTTCATAGTTAAGTGAGTTTTTCAATTGAGTTTTTCAGTAATTACATTATGAGATTATGTGTCATACAGCGACAAAGAAAGAAATTATCACTACAGTTATATTGTTTTTGGGTTGATCATTAGCCAATACTTATCAGTGAGTATATGTGCCATACAGCAGCAAAGAAAGAAATAACCTCAATAAATTTTGTGAGTTTTTCAATAATTACATTTTGAGATTATGTGTCATACAGCGACAAAGAAAGAAATTATTACTACCCTTATGTTGCTTTGGATTGAACAATACTTACCTTGCTAGTATATGTGCCATACAGCGGCAAAGAAAGAAAATACAATCACAATTATGTTGAGTGAGCTTTTTCAAATAAGTATATATTTTGAGATTATGTGTCATACAGCGACAAAATAAGAAATAACCTTCATAGTTACGTGAGTTTTTCAATAATTACATTTTGATTATTTTAATTATATTCATTAAAAGTGAACTTACAATATTCTGTTGTGAGAGGTTTTTTTGTGTATTTAGTTTGGTTAATGAAGAACATGTTTAATTATTATTTGTGTTGTACTGTGCGCAATATTTTGTTCATGATATTTGGTAAAAACACGAATTACTGAAGAAAGCTATGGTTGCATATCTATATTACCAATTAGTTGGCTGTAATAGTAATCACTAATTTGATTCATCAAAGACCAGAGAGAAATATTACATAGTCCAATTAAAGACTTATTATCTCCATATATAGATGAAATAATACTATGAAGAGAAAACTTCCAGTTATGAATAATATACTGGTATATAATAAGTCAATTGTTTTGGCAATACACGTATCATGTACTGGACATATTCGGAGCTTTCAAGAAGAAGAAAATATGAATGAAGTAGTGAGGGAGCTTAATTTCACGATCTATGAAAAGCTTAAAAGACATGTATTTTCAACTTGGGGGCTCATAAGGTGAAACAAAAAGATATCGAGTCACAAAAGACAACACAACTATGGATCCTTCAGTTAAGTATTCTACCTATTAAGATTTATATAGAAGCGTCAGAGTTTTAGTATATGCTGTACAATCTAAAGACTATAGTTTGGAGTTGTATGATGATGACATTATCAATACGAAGGTATAATGTCCTATTGATAAAAGTATTATGATAGTGAGTAATGGGTTTGGGCGATTGTTCTTAATTTTGAGATGTGGCATTTTTATTCAACCGTCAGTAATATAAGTATATATAGTATTTTAATAACCCAATGATGACCTAATTAATACTACCCAGTAATAACCATGAACACATTCTCAATGTGCAAAGGAGTTGTAACAGCTATGGTAGTTATATCTTCCTGACCAGTTAAGGATACAGGAAATATGGTGTTTATGTTGTAAGATGGTGCTTTAATCTAGTACAGCACTCAAAAGGTCTTACTTGTGTTTTGACATTAGACTAAAGGTGACATTACTAATGTTGTTTGTTTACATATATGGTGATAGTGATAGCCTTGAAAATGATGAACGAGACAAGTCAACCGACTGCATATCAATTTCCAGTAATGTCTTAGCCATCGCTGACCGGCGAAAATTATACCTCCCGATTACTCGGTTAGGAGCAACAAGGAAGCATAAGACCTACTGACCACCCGCAGAAAATTGTTCAAAGATGTGCTCCCCACACCCATCTTGGTGTAGGAGGTACATTGTGGCACCCTATACCAGTACCGTACCTTATGCTATTGAATTTTGTTATCGTATTTGAATTTTAAAACTTCTTATTAATGACCAAAGATAAAACTCAACGCATTTAGCCTACTTATACGGTATAAGTAGGACTGAGCACATACATACAAACAATAATCATTAGATGACCAGAACAATGACAGGTGCTTTCCTGGCGCAATTTGTCAACAAGTCTGTGCAATGTCAATCATTTACAAAACCATCCACCCTTGCAAACAAACATTTTAGAACTACATGACCTGACCAGACCAGACACAGCCTTGTATAACCTGATCTGGTCTGATTTTACCTGACTTGCAAGTACAATTGTATTGTACACGAAATATTTGATCAGTTATATTATAAATAACTAACTTGAGCTAAAACGGAAGTTTACCATTGGTAGAGTTTTGCCGTCAACTGTGCAACTAGTTTTGTTCAACAGAATATCATACAAAAAAATATAATAGTTCAGTTGGTGTAACCATACTACCATAGGTTGTGTGTTTTCTTGGTCATCATGTCAATCAGTATTCCAGAGAAAGAGGTAATGCTAACTTAACTATCAGGATCCTTTTATTATGCGACATAGTATAAAGCAAACGTAAAATATGCAAGCAAATGTAGACATCTTAATATCTCAAATACGCTGGTTAACTTCTTCCTCCTGACAAGTTAGAGGGAAGAGTAGGAAAGTTGACATGTCCATGAGTGAACCAAATATAGAGATAATAAAGAACTATTTACACAAGTTTTGGTGTTTGGGCTAACCAATATTGTTTATAGATGACATTTTGAGTCATACAGCGACTACAGTTGCGTCGTTTTGAACTTACAAATATCTTTTTAAGCGAGTATTTATGTAAAACAGCGAATCAGCTAGAAACGAATCAAGTTATTGTTTTATGAGTTTATGTAATACTTATCTATTTGGCCAGTGTGTCATACAATGACGCAAAAAGAAAGAAAACAATACATGTTATGTTTTGGGTGTAGGCAGTATTCTATTTTGTTAAATAGTATGCCATTCAACGACAAAGAAAGAAATTATCACTACAGTTATATTGTTTTTGGGTTGATCAATAGTCAATACTTATCAGTGAGTAAATGTGCCATACAGCAGCAAAGAAAGAAATAACCTCAATAAAATTTGTGAGTTTTTCAATAGTTACATTCTGAGATTATGTGTCATACAGCGACAAAGAAAGAAATTATGACTACCCTTATGTTGTTTTGGATTGAACAATACTTACCTTGCTAGTAAATGTGCCATACAGCAGCAAAGAAAGAAATAACCTCAATAAATTTTGTGAGGTTTTTCAATAGTTACATTTTGAGATTATGTGTCATACAGCGACAAAAAAAGAAATAACCTTCATAGTTAAGTGAGTTTTTCAATTGAGTTTTTCAGTAATTACATTATGAGATTATGTGTCATACAGCGACAAAGAAAGAAATTATCACTACAGTTATATTGTTTTTGGGTTGATCATTAGCCAATACTTATCAGTGAGTATATGTGCCATACAGCAGCAAAAAAAGAAATAACCTCAATAAATTTTGTGAGTTTTTCAATAATTACATTTTGAGATTATGAGTCATACAGCGACAAAGAAAGAAATTATTACTACCCTTATGTTGCTTTGGATTGAACAATACTTACCTTGCTAGTATATGTGCCATACAGCGGCAAAGAAAGAAAATACAATCACAATTATGTTGAGTGAGCTTTTTCAAATAAGTATATATTTTGAGATTATGTGCCATACAGCGACAAAAAAAGAAATAACCTTCATAGTTAAGTGAGTTTTTCAATTGAGTTTTTCAATAGTTACATTTTGAGATTATGTGTCATACAGCGACAAAGAAAGAAATTATTACAACCCTTACGTGTTTATATTGAACAATACTTACCTTGCAAGTATATGCGCCATACAGCGGCAAAGAAAGAAAATACAATCACATTTATGTTGAGTGAGCTTTTTCAAATTAACCTAACCTTCATAGTTAAGTGGGTTTTTCAATAATTACATTTTAAGGTTTTGTGTCATACGGCGACAAAGAAAGAAATTATTACTACCCTTGATGTTGTTTTGGGTTGAACAAACTTAGCTAATGAGTTCATGTGCCATATAGCGCCACAGAAAGAAATTATTAAGAATAAATTAAGAATTTCGGTGTTTGGATTGAATAATACTTATTTATTCAGGATAAATGTTTATATACATGGAATATGGATTTCAACAACGAAAAATGCGTTTTGTGACGAGACACTTTCTTAAGAGGATATTTATAAGTGTTATGCAGCTTTACAAAAAAAGATTTCATTTGTATCATTTGGGTTAGAAAATACCTTTTAGTGTATTTTTGTCATACAGCAATAATGATACAAACGGTTACAACAGTGGGTCATTACAGCAACAAAGTAAAACACAACAGTACTTAACTTTTAACTGTTGACCACAGACGTCATTCTAACAGCTGACCACAGATCTTGATATTCCATACATGTATAAGATCTTGTGCTGACCAAACAACCATTTTCAACATCTTTATAATCACCATGATACAATCTTCTCTATCAATATATCATTGATTACCTAAGCATAATATAAATATATAAATGATTACATTGTATTTAAAATTTATTCAAAATTTTGGATAGTAGCAGAAAATGTATAATTTAGTTTATAAATGTATGCTAAATTCATAATATCAAGTATGCGTTGTAAAATATTTGTACATGTATTGGTCATCAGGGCCGTAGCCATGTATTAATCTATTCTCTTAAAGGTACTCATTCACAAACTATCAAAATTGTATGGAAACATTTTTGGAAGCAGGAAAGTATTGTTCTGATAATCAGATAATGTCATTTTAGTGTAATTTGACATACAACTACTAATGATATATGATGTTTCATGGAGTAAAAAGCTACCCAGTATGTAACGGTTTTAACGGCAAAGACAATTTTAGTGCATTTTTGTGACTTTATATTTTTTTTGACACAATTACAGATACGGAATGGTACTACTAGACTCTGGGAACGAGAATGACTTTCGTCAGTGACTGACAACTGTCCTACATAATTAAAAATCATTGGTAGGAGGGAGAATAGTCGTAGAACTAATTTCATGACCAAGCTCCACAAAAGTATGCCCCACCCGGGAATCGAACCCACGACCCCTCAATCAGTAGACTTGTGGCTACCAACTGAGCAAGCCAGGCGGCTATGGAGTCCAACCATATGTCTGTTGTTAAGCTCTGATAAGCAGGATCATTAAGATATTTAATAGAAGTAACTGAATGTAAACGGAATCTAACTATGAGTCACAACATGACTACCCAACAATAATTTAGGTACAACAGTTTATGTAAAATATTAAACATGTAGTATAATCCACCTACCATACAAGCCATGTAGCCACGTCTTGAATGATTTTATTCAAATAAACAATCAATCTATAATAATTTCTGTGACCATCATTGTTCCACATATTCCACCTGTTACCATGGATACTATTATATTATCAAACTCTTCTTCAACTGTGATCATAAATCTGAAATATAAAATGTTTACACTGTAATTTGTTTTCGTAAAATAAAACAAATTCATGTTATACATTCTTAAACAGTAAAAATCCTGTCCAATAACATTAAGGAATGAAGTTTAGTTTACACTTTTAAACTGTGCAGATACACAAATGAATTACTAAAAGACGAAACTATTTTTGTTAATTTAAAAATACATTAATTATTCCTGTTACAAGCTTTACATGCTGATTCGTCAGTTAATGTGTAAGATATATTAAAATGGTGCACCGATTTAACAAAAGAATAGTCTTTATACGGTCAAAAATAGGGATTGATGAATTTATTAAGAAATATTCTTTTATCATCCTTATGAAAACAAGTGAGTTATATTATAAAATATAAATTAATTTACAGTGTTTCCGCAATTAAGCGTTTTTGCGTCTTTGACGCATTTTTTTCAGTGATGACCCGCAAAAATGTGTCTAGTGCGTCATTTGTGACGCAACCAATATATTACAGTAAATTATTATGTTTTTCTTTTGTGTTCATTCCCAGACAAAGATAACAGGGTAAATTAAAGGCGTCCCAAAAATCGGTATAGTTTTTTTCTTATCGATACACAGTAAAAGCAACAGAAAATCGTTTCTTTGATCAAATTTACCGATAACTTCAAATTTTGACTCTGCTCGGCGAATGCTATTATGCATGTCTATTTATAACTTTTTAACTGTGTAGAGGTAAAACTATTTTAACTGACTAAAATAGAATTTTCACTTCAATTCAAAAAATAACTTAACATACGACTCGGACAACCGTTGATTTTGCCACCCCTGCTGACATACATATCGTGTAAAACCAAAATCACGGGTACTACTCGTTCACGTGTACTGATAGCTTACCAGAAAGAAAGTTATTCAATACCGGTATTACCGCAGGATACCACGGTTACCGGTTTACCGCGCACCTCTAATAATTATAAATGGATCGACAGGGGAGGGTCCAGGATTTTTTCTAGGGAGGTCCGAACTTTCAAGGGTTTTAAATTTTTTTTTGGGGGGGGGGGTCCGAACTTTCAAACCACAACCACATAATACATATTTGCAGAAAAAATGCAATATAGTTATAATAAAAACTGCTAAACCTTTAAATCTATTATAATCACCGAGAAAAAATGCTTCATGATACTTAAAAATGACTTACAATAAAGAAATACATTAATGGACAAGTACATTTTCCAAATTCTAGGGGGTCCCTACCCCCCTGACCCCCCCCCACTGGATCCGCCTATGATCGGTCAAGCATGATTTACCAAGTGGTAGTGGTTTATCAGCAAAGTAAGTAAGTAAGTAAGTAAGTAAGTAAATTTTATTTACAGTCGGCAAGATATAATAACAAGAAACATAAGCTATAAAAGCTTTTTAACCGACTATCACAGAGTACATAAGTTAAAAACAAATTACAGTTAATATAAGCATATACATGGAAAATAATGACATATTAAAATAAAAATTACAAAAAAAACAAAATTACATAAAGTAATTAATAAATAGATAAAAATATCTATCAAAATTAAATATTAAATATCAATTAAAATCTATGTCTGTACATTAACCTAATATTAAAATTGTTGTAACAAGCTGATTAAAAGTTAAAAATATAGTAGTTTAAAGCAAGAGCAGAGAATGCACACTAATGAAAAAGTAAAAATGAGGTTATTAATAAGATCCCTATTACATAAAAGGGTAATATGAAAGTATTCAAATCTTGAATTAGTTACTCGAAATTTGAATTAAAACAGATATGCAAAGCTAATTTTGTTAAAATTAATTATACAAATTTCATTTTTTATAGTGTCTACCCCTGAAATGGATTGTCTCATTTTTAATGATTAACCAAACATGTTTTGTTATTTTGTACGCACTTTAGTTTGTTAAAACAAATCTTATTGACACATCATCTTGAATATTGTCACTACTAATGAAGTTGAATGAATGACACAGTGGTCTGCTGAAATCAGTAAAATGGTGTATGTGCGACATATTTTTCACATATTTAGTGGACAAATCAATTGCTAAATGAGCAAAAAACAAGCATGACTTAAGAAATGACATGTATAAGTTAAAATTTGCTACATAACACAAAAAGTAAACATACCAATTGTTTATATGGAAATATCCTCTCTCTTTCTTTGATGAGTTCTGTCTTCTAAAAAGCATTTGTCAGTAGCTGAAATAGATGATATTTTGTCTGAATACAAAAATAAACTTGCAGTTCAAATGAAATTGTACTAGTTCAGTCAAATAATCTATACTCGTATTTCATTTGCCCACAGTTTTTTAACTTCAATATCCCTAATCTAAATTCCAATTTTTCACCACTTACACAAAAGCTTTTATCATCCCAACGAATAAACTTGAACGTAAATTTAGGATCTAATCAGGACTGCATGATTTTCAACCATAATGTTTACACACTTATAAATGTGTACTGAATGTGTAAGTGCGGAAACGACTTGAAAAACAAACAACTCAAGAACAGATTAAAAAATTAAAAGGCATGGTCAAGATATGTCAATATTTTGACGGAGTCATTGTAGTCCAAACCATGGAACAAACTTTAGTTTTAAAAATCCAGGTATACACACAAAGATAGCCTCATGCGGCATGTCACCTCGTTCCGGTAAAATGGCCAAAATTTATTTTGTTTAGATCTTCCAGGGTAGTTTCGCAACTACATTAAAAATTTCTTAGAAACGAAAGTTTCTCCCTACAACTGTTTAAGGAATAAAGACTAGTTTAACAAACCAACTAACCTGTTTATTGCATAATTTCCTTGAAAAAACAACAACAACATTATTATCCTTGTTAAAAATGGCGGTCAAGCCTTTCCTCTTTAAAAAGCACACACCTGTCCGACCAATCAGATAAGCTAATAGACTGCATGTGACTCCTAGCGACCAGATATTTGGTTAGTGAACAGTGTCACTATAGAAATCTATAGGCTTTGTCGTTCCTTCTCTCAAATAAAATTTGTACAAAAACAAAGCAAAATTTATGTAAAAATAAAAGAAATAGTTTTTAATGAGGTCGTGGTCAGCTGGTCCGTTTATATATAATATTTATATATACAGTGTTATTGGCAACCGCCAATAATAGTTGCCGAAATAGCTCAGATGGTAGAGTCGACTTTGATGTATATACAAGTAATAGTTTTATTTTGTGCGGGTTCAAATCCTAGACAGAGCGTGTTTTTTATTTTACTTTATAGTTTTGTAATATTGCGCATAAATCGATAAAATCATAGATTCTGAAATAATAAATCTTTATAATTTATTTACCTACTTGAACGCTTTTCAAGAAACATGTCATTTTTTGTCAATTATATTTTATTTTCATCTATTACATGTTGTCTTTTGTATGTACTTTCTTTGTAAGTATAGTAGAGACTCTAAGAGAAAACTGTGCTTGCCCAACTGATTTGCCACATTAAATGAAGTTATAATTATTATTATTATTGATATACATAGACTGCCCATGAATGGCTCCCACACTGGTCAGATTTGAACCCCCTGGACTTAGTTCTCTGTGACTGTCTAAAGGAAAGAGTTTACATTCCTGTACCAAACACATTGGATGATCTGAAAGCTTCAATGGCGCTATATGACCGTTCCGTGTTGGTGCGCCGTAAAACAAAAAAAGACAAAAAAGACGAAAGATTCAATCCGTTGAGAAATGAGGCACATCAGCAAGGATACATGTCATGATACTATCATGAACTTTCGACGTCATTTATGTTTACTTCAACACCCTATAAAATAAAACAATGACTAAAATGTACAAAAAAATAATTGATACAAAACTTTAGTTTCTTTGATGTGGGATGAAAATAACTAGATCTAATACGTAAAATTCATTAAGAATTAGATGGAAATTAAAATTAATGAATGAATCTACGATAAAATAAACATATTACATGTATTAACAATTCTAATAATTCCAGTTTTTCATGCAATCAAAATAAATCTTATCGTAAATATTATATAAACTAAAGTCATATATTTAGATCATTGATTAAGTACAGTCCTTTTGCGTTCGCTCAAAACACGTTCGCTCGTAATTACGGGTTTGCTCGAGATCATAATCATGGTCCCGATCGAATTTACTCTTAAGTTCATTCGAAGACTCATTCCCACTTAAAGTGCACATTTGATGTATCCAACGATTATTATGTTTGCAGGAATTTAACTTACAGAATTTATGTAAATGAAATGCATATTTACAAGAGATAATGCTATAGTAAAAGTATAAACGACATATTTTGTGAAGAAAACTAATTAAGCTAGGGTGTTGAAAATCCCTATGCCTCCAATGACAAATTCTTACAGTTATCTTCAAATTGTTAAAAAATTCAGACAGATTTCCAATCAAATTTATCTTTAATATGTCAATTATTACTAAATCCTCAGGGAAAACACATACTACATGTAAATTCAAAAATTATTTTCCACATATCATACAACAAACGTTGTCTCCAAACTCCGATAACACTTTACAAACTATTTTTTGCGTAAGTAAAGTCCATAAAGTTATATTATAATGATAAGGTCTTCATTTTAGCTGGCATTGTATTGGCTAAGTTCAAGGGAAGATAATTCTGAAAAAAAAATGAATTTGGAGTTATGGACCTTGTCACATGAGATGTGGTTGATAATAAGGAAAATATATTTTAAGTTTGAAGTTGATACCTTAAGAAATAAAAAAGTTATAGTAAAAAATATTTTAAAACTAAAATCAGAAATAGGGATACGGACGCCGACTCTAGGACAAGTAGGAGAGCTCTCTATATACTTAGTATAAAGTCGAGCTAAATAGTATAAACAACATTCACATGTACATTTCATTGATCAAATACACAGAAACAAGTTTTCGAATCCCGGAACAACATAATTATTCAAGAAAATTTCACTAACATTTCTTTTTTTTAATTGAGGACTCATCTAAAACCTAAGCGTAAGGGGACACTTAACAAAGTTCCGGTATGGCATGGCCTAATTTCATAGACTACTTATTTCATGCTTTAGCTAAAAAATTGAGATCTCTAATAGAGTTCAAAGTGGAACCTCAAGACAAAATTCTGAGAAAAATAGAAACAACTCATATAGTAAATGGGTCATATAACGGCGGTCAGTCAATCTACTCACTCCTTCTGGAAAGGCTAAATTTATGGATTTAGCTGTTAACCAACTACTAAGCGCATACTTTCGTCAGTGACTGACAACTGCCCCACATAATTAAAAATCATTGGTAGGAGGGAGAATGGCCGTAGAAACAATATCATGACCAAGCTCCACGAAAGTATGCCCCACCCAGGAATCAAAACCCACGACCCCTCTAGTATTAGCACTGATGTTCAGAGTGGAATTGAATCAGACAATTCATCAGCGCAAACCAACGACCATTTTATTATCTACAAACTGTGTATACATATATTATTTCTGTTGTACCATTTATAGCATATTTTATATCTCGCCCTACCGATACCAACACTACGCCATTCCGTTATGATATAAGCAAAGTTTTACTAGTGATTGCCGGATGTGGACATATTTTCCTTGTTGTATTTGAGACGGTAGATAGTCTCACTGTGCTTAGCAGTCGTAGAAGTCAGCACTTGACTGAAAATGTTATGTCGGTATAGTGTCCCAGATAACATTTCTTTTTAACGCATCCAACTTCAATTCAAGAGCTGAGTCATTTTCAAATCAAAAACTTCATGTGAAGGGTATACTTGTATTTTTAGGCGTCTGTAATATGGAACGGTGGCTAGTAGATAGCTTTCTTCCAAGATCTGTGTTAAAATACACACCTTCTGTTTCCGGTTGTTATTTTTTACAGATTGTGGTCATCGTGGATGTGCTTTAAGATATACGACAATTTAAGATTAGTTTAAGTTTTTTGTTTTGCTTTTTGATGTTTAAAAATGTTTTCTGTAGAAAAAGTCTGTTAGATGAGTTTAGACGTCCAATCTCTTTCTAGGTAAAATATAATCGAAATACACCGTTATGTCGTTATGAGCAGGCATGGTCTAGCGGTCACAACGCTGGACTGGTAATTATTGGATCGCCAGCCCCACATTAGTTTGAATTCCATTCAATATCTACCCCCTTGTTTCCTTGAACAAGATAATTTATCCTACTAGCTCAGTACTGGGGGACCAGGAATCAGACTCGAAAGTGATTAAACTTAGTTGAAAGAACTTATAAACTAAACTATGATGTTATACATTGTATACTCGTACAATTAAATAGCGGTATATAGTGTGACAGCAAAGTGCATGGCTATAAATATAATTAATTAATTCTAATTTTAATTCTGGATCAACTGTTCAAATACATGTATATTTTATTTTTTCTTAGTTAGATCATTCGACAGGCCGAATGATAGGTATGTAGTCGGCTGACGTTTGATTCAAAGTTTAGTTGCCAAAATATTGTTTCCAGAAGTTTTAGAACGTAAACTTACAAACTCTTCACAGTGAATATACATGTATATATTTGAGCATTGCTACACATTTATTCAATAAAGAAGAACAACCGCTTCTATGAGTTTGATAAGCAAAGACATGACGCCTTTTAGTACGCTCATTGATATGTAGTCAAATTGTTATCTATTATCAGCTTTATCCTGGCTTTATTTTACTATATTGTACATGCATTATTCTGTCAGTTATTATTAGTACACCACCACTGAAAGAAGATACACAATTTTTAGACTTTCGGCGATTTCGCCGAAAGGCTTAAGTTATACCACAAATCGAAAAACTGTGGACGAAAATGCCTGACCAGTTTAACCTGCGTAGTGATACATGTGTCTCTGATTTACTACGCAGTCAATTTCTAGGAGGTAAAAGTAGTTCCTTCATCTGACTCGTCTTGGTTTTACTGATCAGTGACAGGTGTTTACTTATATTGATAAGCGCGTGGAAGAGGCGTAGTCAAATCTTGTTAATACACTAGGCAGTATAATGATTAATCTAGTTTTATACTGACCTTTTGATAATAACCACAGCTAATCAATGGTTTAATTCTATGCTGAAAAGTTTATGAAGTAAGAGCAATAATATGATAAATATATTGATAGTGTCTGTAGCTGTTTAATGTAATCATAATGGTACTGCGGTCACTCATTGTATTACTTGAAGTTCAAGTTGTTTTAAAGTATTGAATCATATTTATCATATTAAACTACACTAACGAACCTTCAGCATTTGTATGTTAAGTGTAAAGGGGAAACTGTACGTCAAGATTTTGTATGGCAAGAAGGCGAAAATGAAATATTTGCCAGTAATACGGGGTAGAATAAACACTTCGCTCGCATTTTTGATCTGCTCGATTCGTACTTGAATCTAATGTGTAAGGAGTAATCATTAGTATGAATTTGTTAGGTTTCAATGTGCACGAAAGTCTTTCTGTATTTCAATACTTTTGATATCTTTGAAGCTGTCAGATGATGTATAATATATTGTAGCCTAGCTACTTAATAATATGATTGATAAGTTTACAATGTTAATATGAAGTTAATTAGTTTTATGTATAATTAGTTATGATAATATCATCTGTCCACTATTGTCTTGTCCTACATAAATTACGTCGTATGCAGAGAGATGTGCAGACGATACTAGTATTTTATCAAATGCTTATCAAGTTATGAGCTCCTCGTGTTTAATTGTACACTGTTACAACATTGAGTTAGTTAAAGATTGCAGTTGGGGTCTGACAAAATTTGTTGTCGGGTACTTCGATACTATGACAATGCTAGGACTCTTAGAGGTCTTGGAAGAAAGTACATGTAGCTTTGTTGTCGACGTTAGTCGGTCCGCATTCTCCATGGACACAGGGGCACGTGTCCCCATCCACCTGGTCCCTGAGTTACGGGCAGTGAAAAATAACGAAATCGGCACTATCGAAGAGATATTTGAATAACTATCACATTAATTTGATTGTAGTACAGTAAGTCGGATCATTTGTAATAGATAATGATCTAAATTGATCTAAATTGATATATTCAAGCATCTCACGGTATCCTGATCAGGCATCAAGCGTTCAAAACCAGGGAATTAGATGTTATATATGTTCAAAACATAATTCCGACTTTATAAAGTATGAAAGAATTTTTCTTGAAAATGACAATGAGGTTTTAAAATAAGTTATAGTTTGACTTAAACTTAATCTTGGCCAAACGTTGCATTTGACATACATTGTATACATAATAATTAGAACGAACTCTGTTTTGCCCCTTTTAACTAAGTATTTCTAAAATTGGCAAACAATTAGAATATAGTATCAAACAATCTCTGGTTTCAAATAAGAATACATGTGGAACAATTCTTTAACACGACCACATGTGTTTGTACCTTTAAAAACCTTATATTCCAACATATCGGTTTCGCAGAACATTTTTGGTGTCACGTAAATGTAGCTGAGGTAGAAAAACAAAAATATGACACTTGTAATTGCATTAATTGCCTGTATATACAGACTAGCTTTGGTCGATAAGTGACATATCTACTCCGAGGCACATAAATCTGGGCTGTTTTTATTACAATATACATTGTACACTAAATTCATTGATAATATATAGACCCTCTATAATAGTCATCTGTGACTACGACACCAATGCTTTTAGCTAGGTTTGGTCAGTCACGAAGTTATACTGATTTTCATAAATTCTGCCCTCTTTTAAAAACATAATGAGTTAAATCCACTGATAACCTGTATTGTCCTATTATCGTACCCCATGCAATGTTATCAAGATTCTCAATCTAACCCTGATAGACTCTGGATACGAGAATGCAAAGTACCGAGTCTCAACAGAAAACAGCGCGTATAATTTCATCTTTGGCTACGGCCATTGATGATGATATTACTGATGTGGTAGTATACATATACGTAGTTATAAAATTAACCCATGTGATGTATTGATATATCATATTAGATAAACAATTCTATATAAGTACACTAACCACAAATAATATCAACATGTCAAAAGATGAAGAATGATCCACTGATGACATTAGATTGTACTTCTTGTCTTTATATAGTCTACATCATTTTGTTTACATATAAATACTAAAGCTCATATTTCATGGACTATAATTATATTATAGTTAAGAAATATTTTCTTGTGTTGTTTTGTGCAGAGTTTTGTGCAGAGTTTTGTTGTCATAACCAGCTCCACATTGGTTCAATTCAGATCCAAAACCTATCTTTGTTTCATTGAGCAATATCCTTTATCCTCACTGGTCAGTAATGGGAGGACCAGGAAGCGGACTCCTGAGTGATTAATCTAAGTGGTAAGAACTTGTCTCACAATCAAGTTTAAATGATTGAGTACAGTTTATATTTGCTGGGTTGTTCTGAACAGTGTGGTATGGTCCATTGTTGTCAACATAGTGTTTGTATGGCAAGTTGGTTTCATTAAAGCAATACTAAGTAACCTCTCTACAACAGATTCGAGGCTTTTAAAGAAAGATGACACTTAATGGAAAGTGGGTGATTTATTAAGAGGTAACTGTTAAGGAAAGATTTATCTGTAATCATATTCTTCCATAAAAATTATCACAGCATGATTGGAGAGAGGTGAGTGTTATTGAAAGATTTAACTTTTGGTAATGTATATTTAGACAGCTTATTATGAGGTGACTGTAATTAAGAGGTTTCTCTGACATATTCTTGTATAAGAATTGTCACAAATTTTAAGGATTAAACCTTTAACCTAAGACCTTGAGGATATCTGAAATGCCAAAATCATTTTTGAGCCATGAACCCAAAATCTCATTCCTTGCCACACGTAAGAATTGTCACAGCATAATTTATAAACTGCTCAGGTCGTTGTCCAACTTCAAGAAATATTTCTGATAATTACAACATACAATTTAATGCAATGAATGCATATGACATAACTTGTACCTTACATTATAACTGTAGTTATATCATCTTTAACTGCAAATTTATGTGTTTGTTTGTAAATTGTGACAGGACAGTTCAAGGACAAACGCAGGATCTACAACGTGTCAGTGACATATATATCAACCAGACATTACAGTAATATACGGTGAAACCTCCCTAGTTGACAACTTTCTTAAAACTGACGCCTCTGAACAACAACCACATCAAGTATATCTGTATTGTACTGGTAACTTGTACATCTTCCAGTGAAAATTATCTTTAATAGTCTTTAACAAGACAGCTAATTTACCATAGTCATACTACTGTAAGTTGTAAAGAGGTTTCACTGTTCAACTCAATCTAAAGTTTAGTCCAGTTTATAATTAGTTTTATCTTGAGCTTTCAAATAATGCAACATTTGGCCCCTAGAAACTATAGATGGTCAAGGTCAAGTGGTAACTATGCTCGACTGCCCAGTAGGGTATTGGTTCAACTCTTATAAATCTTTAAACCATCTTGTAGCCTATCTGTACTTACAATACATTTCTAGCAAGAACTCGATAAAACTGAACCAGGAAGCACTTGCAAGCAGACTTAATAGTGATTAATTCAAGTCATTAAAACTCACTTTATTTCATTTTAAAGCAATTAGTTAGATAAAGCAGTAAAATGCTAAATAAGGATTTAAATATGCTTGATAATTGTTTTATAGTGCAATTAACAACTGCAGCAACATAAAGCATACAGAAACGAGATTTATAACAAAAATATTCATAATAACAAGACAGTATATATACAATTACTTGAGTTTATTGTCAAGGATTTGTCTAACAAATCTGGTAACATATCATACAAAATGTACTCATATAACTTATATGAGGTCCAATAAACAAACAAGTATAATAAACAAATGTCACACTAAACAGTTGTACATAAAATGCATGGAAACATAAAACATTATAAATATATACTGAATTATATATTCTCATTCATCAGAGGTTATAAAAGTGTATAAAGCTATTACTGACATGCTTTACTTGTGTGAAAGTTGAAAGTTTTGAAAATACTGAAAATTTACTTTCAAAAATGTTGAAATAAACAGATTTTGTAAAAATTATATAGAGGAATTTATTCCTAAAGTACTTAAATCAGTATCAATACTGAACACTCACCAATGGTTTTATTATGTGAATTTCAAAATGTATAAAACTTTATTTGTCACATATTCTGATGACCTAAGCATAAAGAAAGTTTGTAAAAATGTGTTTCTATGATTTCATATAATTGTAATACTTGAAAGGAAGATAAAATGCTTTATGAATTTTGATACTACTTCATATAAAATGAATAAAACGTATACTATAATATAAAGGTGACATTGTAAATGGCACAGACACATGTATGTCTTCAACTGTTTTGCTTCCAATGTCCTAGGATCCTTTTTATGTTTTACAATAAAACAAGTTTGTGGAAGCCAGCCTGTAACCTTGATAACCTCTGACAAAAGAGAATATTTATTTTTTAGGCCAAGAAAAAAAGTCCTGGAAGTAAAACAGAGTATAAGTTTTTTTTAAATAAGAACAATTATAGAAAGCTAGGAGCAATATTATTTTCAGTCCAATTTGTGGCAAAGTAAACCAGGAATAAAATTTTAATAAAACATGTAAGTGGAAATCAAATAAAATTGTTAATATTAATACAATGTTGATACCGGTAGGCCATTACAAAGCTAGTCTTACTACAAGTAAATAAACAAGAATGTAGAATAGTTTTGCAAAGACCCATTGATGTATAACTGATCATTAGAAGACACATCCCTCAAGTGAATAGATTTTTCCATACAAGTACATTTTTATGTTATACAATGAAAATATGTCGACAAAAAATAACAGGACTTTATTTCCTCTCTTCCTATCCAAGACATGTCAATACTAAGTAGAGTGTTGTTGAATTATTCAACTTTCAGTGATGCATATGTTAGCCTCTTTGATTTAAATACTAATTTCAGTACTAACATACTCATGATCAAGAAACAAAGCTGTAATTATGTAAGACAGCAAGGTTAATGTATGCACCACTGACAGTTGAATAAAATTGGACAATAACATTGTACAACATGTTTATCAGCAAACAATAATAAAAACATAATTATCATGAACCCATAAAGAAAAAAAATCATCTTTGAGTTCCAGATATTGCCTTATAGTTTTTTGTTAGTGATAGGAGCACCAAGATGGCAGTAAGACATACAACAATACATTTAATACATTGTACATTGACAAGTATGAGTAATTTCAGAAGAGTAAATCTAAAATAATGATATGTTCTCAATCAAACAAATAAAAACACATACAAACCATCAGTCTCCTAGCTTGTTTAAGAAAGGTTGAAATAAGTACAGAGTATTTATTTGGTTTTTACAGTTTATCAAATTTTGTATTTTTTATAAGTGTCCTGACCAAATAAAACCATATGTTCAGGACTTTTCTTCACATATATCAGTACTGTTTTCTACTTCTAACCTGAGCTGACGACCTGCATGGATCCCAAAAATTTAGAGGACGAAAGTCAACATAAGTAAAGAATTTTCAAGGAAGGGAATATTATACTCGGCCAAGGTGAAAGTTTCAAATAGTAGAATACTTTTTACAGTTAATCAGTCAATTTTGTTACACCTTTCTTAAACAAGTTGTGAAACTATCCAATAAAGTCACACACAATTAAAACTAAATTGTACTTTACAGTGCCATCAAAAATTAACTTTACAGTTGTAAAAAACTGGTCTTTCATTAACTTAATTAAATTCCTTTCAGATGAAATCAATTTACACATTAGAATAGTTATAACAGATTGTAACATTTGAAAGGTGAGTAATATTTTATACAACTGTAATTGTTATACATGTACTTCAACATATGTTTTAAATTCTCCAGTATTGATAAAAAGTAAAACAAATCGAACCTTGACAAAAATGTAAAGGTAATTATAGATGACACTGTATAACAGAAACAAACTGACTACATAATGTAAATATGTAAAATAGAATAATATCATAAAATATGCTACTACCTGTAGACAGTGACAACTATATGCCCTTCATCTTTCACTTAATACTATGGGAATGTTTTTGTACTAAGGTTATGTAGAATGCATTTTATAAAAAAAAATAAGAAAAAATATCAATGTAACAAACAAAACCACAATATGAAAAGCCGTAGCAATAGTGTAATAAAGTTTAAGAACACAGTATGCATTAACGTGCATTTTTCTGTATTTGACCATTTGAAGTTATTCTTATCAATATATGGATAACTATTCAGACAACTTAGATTTCATCAGATATAGATTTATACACACTTTAAATTCAGACTATACTAAAATGTGTAATAGTTTCTGGGTTCCCTATGTCTTTGATCAGTATCAGTACTTACAAATATAATTACTTTTTAAATATTTAATTCATTTTTTTTACAACCTGATGTTATATTCTAAACAACTTAATGATACCAATAAAATCAGTAACTACCATATTACAGTAATAAAAACTATCATAAAGTCATATTAACTAATTATACATAATAATTATTCAATATTTCTATTATAATTTACAAACATCATACAATTTTGACTGTAGTATTTACCCCAACATCAAACATTTTCTTAATCAAATTAGAGCTAACGGTTTACCTCACCCAATTTTTGGACAATAATATCATATTATATTTATTAGCATTATCATTGTTATTCTTGCTACAATACTTTTTTAAAATATTGGCAACTTCTTCACTTATGGATGAAAAATCAACATTTTAAATTCTAATCCTGTGTATTGTTTTATCATTAAAATAAATTTCTAATTTCCATTAGAATTATTTCTTTTATAACAAACAAATTACCTATATAAATAAACCTCTTCTGACGTCATGATGATAATATATAAAATATAAATCTTGAAAGGATCACATCTTCACTAAATTTACAAAACTGTTAAGAGTGTATGCATAAACTAAAACTGTTTATTATTTTTGTTAATGTTAATTTAGGATAGATGTGATTCTTTAAAGATTGGTTTTTATGTTTCTTTATTACGCCCTATGACTGAACCAAAATCACTTATAATGCTGAATCTACAATTCTTAAAAATAATGTAATATTCAAACATTTAAGATAATTATCAGTCTGAATAATATGCTTCTTATAAAAGTGCTTTTGTGGTTGCCCATGTTTACATTATGGGAGTACAGAAGTCAAGCCCTGATACAAACTAGACACAAACGTCATATAAAACATGGGTGTGATAGACATACAATACTGATAAGCCGTAATGATAAAACTAACCTAAATTGTCTAACAAATTGATTTATAATGTAAAAACTTTATAGAGTGATAAAATTGCTAACTGAGTATGTCATACATTGAGACAGAACAAAGAGATAAGGTGGTAGTTAAGCTGTTACATTAAGGTCTATAACTCTTAAATCAATTTCATTACGATCAAACCAGTGGTAAACGGCCATATGAGTATACAACAAGAAAACTGGCTGATTCAGACAGGTTGATACTTACAACAGGTGTAAAACAGAACACATTTCAAAGTTAAAGATAGTTTAGCTTGGCTGTGTGAAAAAATATTGCTTTAAAGTAAAGGTGACCACTCAACCAAAGTCTGACTGCACATAGATAAAAGTGTGACAAGTCGTTATTTTTTTCATGACATTATATAGAGCTTAATTTATAACATATCAAACATAGCCAGAAAACACACTAATAGTAGCAAGAAATGGAATATTTGAAATTTCAATTTAATTGCTTTATCTAAAACAATCTATGAAGGTCTGAGGACACTCAATCAATCACATTAAAGCTAAGCATTAAAGGTGCCAGACTTACCTCTACATGAAACTGGTGACCCTTGTGGCAAGTCAATTTTGACCCCTGTCATTAAGCTTTTAAATATTTAACAATCTTCATTGATGATTCTACATGCATATAGAATCTCTAGGTCCTAAGATTTTAAACAAAAATATTTTTTTTATAAAGTTGTTGATTTTGAACTGACTACGGACAAAGACTGGTCACCGCAGCTCGGCAAGAACACTTTGTAAAACAATCCAATAAAACCAATGTTTCTTTCTAAAAGACTTCAGATAACAGTCGACCCAAGTGAAATTAACAAATACACACAACAATAATTACTAAAGCTAGGTATATTACTCGGACATGTTCAGCATCAATCAATGGGTTAGTGCATAACTAGTCTAACTACATGTAAATAAATTAGGATGCAGACTTGTTTTGCACCGACTCATCAAATTTATTATGTATAATTATTGCAATACAAACTAATGGCACTAAGTAACATTGATATTAAACCATATTGTCTAACCATTTTGAAAATAAGCTTACTTGTATTAAGTATCCTTGGGTGATCATTACAGTTTTACAGATGTCCCTATGGACATTGATCATTTTATGCAGTTTCATAATGCAAGCACTTCACTGGCAAAACTCCTGACCTGATATTTGTAAAGTAATTTGTTTAATATAATAAATGCATTATTCAAGTATAAAATATTGATCACATCAGCCTCCATTTGTAGTAATGCAGAAAAATCATTATACAACATTGAAAGACAAAAAAAGCTAAAAACCAATTAACCGGTGTACCAATTATTCAGCCCTAATATTTACAAATTACACATCCCATTCATTTATCTCAATAACTTTAAATTATATACAACATACAGCACATACTGCAAGATAAAATCAACTAAAGGGTACTTTAATTGCTAACTACCAAAAATGTTTATGAAACATTCCTATAATCAATTATCATCATTTTTAAATGTCTATGACACGACCCTTCAATCAATTATCAATAAAATTAAGATCAACCATCCTTCCAACATAAAGATAAGTGACAATAATTTGGAATGCACAGTTTTCAATGATAATACTTCACACTTGTCATCATTTGAGCATCTAAAGAACATCAACAACATCTAGGAATAATTTATGTTCAGAACTCAAAGATATGGGTTCGTCCAGCTAGCAACGAATAGCTTCAACTGGATGTATATGTGCAGAACAATTTATTTTACCTATTATTGCAGAAAGGCAACCAGCACAGATTAAATTCTATAGTTATGTGTACACACATTTTATTTCAACTTTGTTCTGCACACATACATCAGGCACTAACAAAATGTTCAACTATATTTTTGCTGTAAAAAACCCTCATCAACTTGAGTACTGAATCAAATCAATTATACTAAACTATTACATAATATAGTACAGTGTAACCTATGAAATCTGAACACTTGGAAATCTCTAATCCTCTAAACTAAAAAAAATGTCCTAGTCCAATTTAGATGTCCAAATGAAACAAACCAAAGGAATCCAAAAACCTTTCAACTCCCAACTAGTTATCACATTAACCCACTAGCTCGACGCACAGGTGCCAGCCAATTTTTCTCTCCAATTTTATATATAGTGATAGAATTAGCAGGAAAATTTTGTGCCTAACACCAAGGGATTGAAGTGAAAATTGATTTGACCTAGAGAGAATTGCTTATTTTAGACAGTCCAGCTAGTTAATAATTCTGCTTTTTACTATATTTTTATCATTAAACTGGACAAGTGCAAGAGAAAATATAAGGTGATGACTGCTCCCAATTGTTATGTCCAAAAAGTGTTCAAATTTCACAGGTTCCACAGTAGCATGTATGAATGTTTTGATTTTTTACAATTTACCCTTAATGTGTAAAAACAAACTACAATAATATACATGGTGATAATTAAAATATCCTAAAAAAATCCTAAAATGGTAGCCGCAAGTTCAATTTAAGAATGAAACACATGAATAAAACAATCACTTTGATTTTTACAAAATATCTATCGACTCATGTTTAGAACAGATTACGTAACTAACACTTCATTTAGTCTCAACTGTGACAAAACTACAGATATATCTCTTCATAGACTACATAAATCAGGCAAGATATGCAGATATCTGTTAATTATATTTCTAAGGCAATATTTCACAAATTTAAAACCAATAAATTACAAACTTATATAAATCATACAGCAGTGTGAGCGACTATTTCAAACAGCCTTAAAATGCCATTTTTGAAACAAATAAAACCTAAGTAGGTCTAGCTTAACAATATTACATTTAACATAACATTTAATATTTACAAATAAAATGCAATATTCAAAATTTATCAATATTTGTTTTGCAATTGGCCTTAGATAAAAGTAACCGTTTGAATTAAAACAAGAGCTCCGCTGGGCGGGGCATTATACGCCCGTGTGCAGTCCATGCTGTGTTCTATCTCATATAAAGTCCCTGTGACCTTGACCAATGACCCCGGGAGCTCAGAATAGGTCCCATTCTTAACAGGAGGGCTATCCAAAGCAAAGATTTTGAGAACCTAGGTACAGCCATGGTTGATTTATCACCGACACAAAGTTTTCCCATACAAACTTCCAGTGACCTTGACCCTGGGGCCTCAGAACCAAAAGTTCTCGCCCTTGACCCAAAGAGTATTTATACATAAAATTTGGTGATATTAGGTAAAGTTGGTTGTTGGACAAGGTTTTTCCTCATGATTTTTCTTTTGACTTTAACCTTTAACACAGGGACCTAAAACCAAAGGGGCATATGCTAGACATTAAGGCTACCCTTAAATAAGATTTGGAAAACCTACAATGTAGGTACAATTATTATTGAGTTACTGTCCGGAAAATGTTTCAATATGAATTAAGTCCCTGTGACCTTGACTTTTGTCCCTGGGGTTTCCAAATCAAAAGAGAACATCAAATACCAAAGAGCTATCAACACATTACATCTTGACATATGGGCTGATCCACATAAAATTTGGTTAACCTAGGTACAATCATTGTTTAGTTATTGTCCGGACAAGGATTGTCCATATGATGCCCCTGTGACCTAGATCTTTGACCCAGTTTTGACCCAAAACCAATTGGGAACATCCTTAACACATGGGCTACCCTCACATAAAATTTGGTGAACTAAATTCATTTTACTTATTAAATATAGCATTATTTCCATGGTTTGCCATTTTGACTTTATTAACATATTGATTGAACATTTGAAGTCTCTGCTTGGTAATTTGATATCTTCTGGATGATGGTTTAAACTTGACCCAGGGGCCCCAAAATCAATAGGGAACATCCTTGACACATGGGCTACTCTCACATGAAATTTGGTGAACTTGAGTGCAGTCATTGTTGATTTACTACACGGACAATGTTTTTCAATATGATGCCCCTGTGACCTTGACCTTTGACCCAGGGGCCCTAAAACCAATAGGACATAACCATGACAAATGGGCTACTCTCACAAAAAATTTAGTGAACCTAGGTACATTGGTTGTTCAGTTATTGTCTGGACAAGGTTTTTCCATATGATGCCTCTGTGACCTTGACCTTTGGGTCTGGGGCCCAAAAACCTATTGGGAACATCCTTCACACAAGGGCTACATTCACATAAAATTTTATGAACCTAGGTACAGTCCTTGTTGAGTTATTGTCCAAACAAGGATTTTCAATATGATGCCCCTGTGACCTTGACCTTTGACCCAGGAGCCCCAAAACCAATAGGGCATAACCTTTACCCAAGGGCTACCCTCATATAAAATTTGGAGAACCTAGGTACATTGGTGGTTCAGTTATTGTCTGGACAAGTGTTTCATTGTTTGCCGTTTTGACTTTATTAACAAATTGATAGAACATTTGAAGTCACAGCTTGGTAATTTGATATCTTCTGGTTTAAGATTTAAACTTAACCCTGTTTTCCCAAAACTGATAAGGTACATCCTTGACACATGGGCTACTCTCACATGAAATTTGGTGAACTTTGGTACAATCATTGTTGAGTAATTATCCGGACAATGTTTTTAATATGATGCCCCTGTGACCTTGACCTTTGACCAAGGCGCCCCAAAACCAATAGGGCATAACCTTGACACATGGGCTACTTTCACATAAAATTTAGTGAACCTAGGTACATTGGTTGTTCAGTTATTGTCTGGACAAGGTTTTTCCATATGATGCCTCTGTGACCTTGACCTTTGGGTCTGGGGCCCAAAAACCTATTGGGAACATCCTTCACACAAGGGCTACATTCACATAAAATTTTGTGAACCTAGGTACAGTAGTTGATGAGTTATTGTCCAAACAAGGATTTTCAATATGATGCCCCTGTGACCTTGACCTTTGACCCAGGAGCCCCAAAACCAATAGGGCATAACCTTTACCCAAGGGCTACCCTCACATAAAATTTGGAGAACCTAGGTACATTGGTGGTTCAGTTATTGTCTGGACAAGTGTTTCATTGTTTGCCGCTTTGACTTTATAAACATATTGATAGAACATTTGAAGTCACAGCTTGGTTATTTGATATCTTCTGGTTTAAGATTTAAACTTAACCCTGTTTTCCCAAAACTGATAAGGTACATCCTTGACACATGGGCTACTCTCACATGAAATTTGGTTAACCTAGGTACAGTCATTGTTGAGTTATTACCCGGACAATGTTTTTCAATATCATGCCACTGTGACCTTGAACTTTGACCCAGGGGCCCTAAAATCAATAGGGCATATTCTTGACACATGGGGTACTCTTACATAAAATTTGGTGAACCTAGGTACATTGGTCTTTCAGTTATTGTCTGGACAAAGTTTTTCCATATAATGCCCCTGTGACCTTGACCTTTGAACCTGGGGCCCCATAAACCTATAGGGCACATCTTTGACACATGGGCTACTCTTACATAAAATTTGGTGAACCTAAGTACAGGCGTTGTTGAGTTATGGTCCGGACAAGGTTTTTCAATTTGATGTCCCAGTGACCTTGACCTTTGACCCAGGGGCCCCAAAACCAATTGGGAACATCCTTGACACATGGGCTTCTCTCACATAAAATTTGGTGAACCTAGGTAGATTGGTTGTTAAGTTATTGTCAGGACAAGTTTTTTCCCCATATGATGCCACTGTGACCTTGACCTTTCATGCAGGGGCCCCAAAACCAATAGGGAACATCTTTGACACATGGGCTACTCTTACGTTAAATTTGGTGAACTTAGGTACATTGGTGGTTCAGTTATTGTCCGGACAAGTTTTACCTATTTTAAGTCCCAGTGACCTTGACCTTTAACCCTGGGGTCTCAAAATCAATAGGGAACCTCCTTTACCCAAGGGCTATCCACACATAAAATTTTAGGAACCTAGGTATATCCTTTCTTGAGTTATCATCCGGACAAGCAATTGTCCACGGACGGACAGACGGACAGACGGCCAGACGGCCAGACGGACAGACGGACAACATCATAACATAATACGACCGTTTTTTCAAAACGGGCGTATAAAAAGCAGGACACAGAACTGCACTTTTTTAAAACGTCATATTTCTAGCCTTGATATTTCGTGTAAAGTGCAATTACTTCTCACACAAATAATCATGAAAAAGAACTTAAATTTTCGGGACTACTCACTTTAGAAAGTATTTGCCATTCGGACTTCATGATGCATCTTTGTAGTAAAACAGATGCAAAATCTCATTCAAGATATGTTTCCAATACAAATGAGTTTATACTATCATAAGACAAATAACAATACTACAATACAGTTGAGCATGTCTGACATAATGATCACAAGAAATCAATTGACAAAAATTCTGGATAAAACAAGTTATAAATAAAAATAATAAGCAATCATTTCTCATTTATCATAAAGATTAGGTGCAGCAGTGTTGGACAAAACAACATTTTAATTCAAACATTTTGCCAAATAAATACAAGTTTCACATTAAACAATTTTTAGTTGAGACTCAAAGACCCTTTATTCACTTAAATATCAAGCTTAGCAAAATGATCACATGTCTACTAAAGACTGCCCCTTTTTACTGAATAATGGGCATTGATTAAGCTTAAGATGTAAAAAATGCAGTCAGTAGATGTATACATGTACAACATTATGTCAGGATGACATTTTTAAACTATAATAATACATGCATCACAGTTCATCTTAATAAATGTCAACATTAATGCATCAAAGCATCTAACATTACATCAAGAAAAATGAAACAAAATATTTAATATCAAACAAAATAGCTCAGAAAACAAGTTTTATACATAAAAAAACATAACATAAATACTTGCATTTGAACATTTAACATAAAAGATCTGATACAGCCGCTAAAATATCGCAAGTAATTATTTAAAATGTCTAGCACACAAATACTCAAAAATAAATTGAATTCATTATTAAATCCTTATTTCCTTTACTTTCAAATTATTAGAACATTGTCTTACAGTCTTGAAATAAACATGAAAAATGAATTTCAGGAATTTTTTCAATGGAAGAGAAAATATCAAATTTTAGACATAAGAAAAGAATTTGAACTCTTAGTCTGTGAATATATTACCAGGAGAAAGGCTGTGTATTTACTGATGTTATGGAGGATTAAAAGACACTTAACATAGAGATATAACACACATACCAAGAGTAATAGACTTAAAAAGTTCAATTAACATTCCTATATAAAATATTATCACATAGAACAAATCTAATAACAATGAATCAAGCAGGAAAAATGTCTTCAATGCAAAACATGTCTAAATGTAATGGACATACTAACAAAATTCATGCATCCTTAGAAGCTTAATGGTACCTAATTCTTATCATCATCTAGTTGGTTATGTCCCAGTGATGAATTCATGATACTAAATGTTGGCTGAATAAATAAAATGAGATTCATAAGGTTTCATCAAAAAATGAAAATATTTACTTTAACATTGATTCATTCAAACAGGCCTAACACATCATCACTATTTACAAATAATTTGAGAGTTCTGAAAGCTAAGAGTGCGGACACTACAGATGAGATTTATGATTTCTACAATGTAACAATGACTGACGAGAATTATATATATATACAAGTATCTTTATCTAAAAAATAATTTCGTTATCACTGAAGTATGTCAATATTCATGAGAGAGATCAAGTTGTTAGGTATAAGAAATTCAAAATTAGTTTAATGGCAGCCCTCTCTTATTAGTATTGTTTATCTCTTTCCCTAAAATGTATACTAAACATAAAAAAGCCAGATGGCATGCCCGGATCATGTCATAGTTCATACTGGAAACTTAAAATAATGTTCTTTTCCAACCAAAAAAGGTTTGCTTGTATCAGATGTTTTTTACAGGCATACATCTGGTACAAACAAAGTTTTCTGCTAGAAAAACCTATCAAGTTAAGTTCCTAATCAAATCTGTATAATATCATGCAATAGATAACTTTATTGTCTAAAACTAAAATTCTGATGGAGATTGAATGAAGGTACCAACCTATGTTAATCATTTAAATAAAAAATAGAATTGAAGATTGGAGAAAACTTGGCTAATACCAACATAAAAATCCACAAACTTGAGTTCTTGACATTGTCCATTAACTAGACTAATAGAATATACATATTAAAAGTGAACTTATAGATTTATCAAGAGTCACTGAGCTAACAATATTAAGAGCAAAAAAAAAAAACAATCATATGGTAACATTTATAAAACAATTAAAGCTTATATTCATATACATAGTAACAAATTCTTCATAAAATTCATAAAATATACATACTAACATGAGCATGTGCCCATACTTCAATTCAAAGACGACGAGCACAGTCTCTAACCACTATGAGATTTGGGACAGTGCAAGCTGTCTTTGAATCAGACAATAATCACATATAGACAAAACACTGACAATATTCAACATCAACAAGTGGAAATACACATACACCATGTGACTAGTTATATATCTACATCACAGTAGACCATGGTAGTCTCAACTGTCTCTGTAATCATTATCATTGACCACTGTTACTATAAACACATTGTTTTAAGTATTTCGATGTTCCTCTCAATGTCCTACCACGAACAACTAGAAGTATTTCAATGTTCCATTTCTTCCTTTCAAGGACTACCATGAAAGCCTTAAAGAATAGCATTACTATAATTAGGAACTATCATCAGCTGCTTGAAGAATTTCTATATTACATTCAAACACAAGAAAAACTGTTAAGCTTCACAATTAATATAATGATAAAAAAGTCACTGATAGGAAAGCACTTTAATAGGATTTTTTAACAGTAAACTGGGTGTAGCTCACAATCACTTCTTTAATATTCACAGCACCTCAGCTGTATTATTTTGCCAGCAAATTGGAACACAGATTATCCACTTAGTAGTACAAAAAAATTAACCAAAACAGAATTTTACCAATAAATCCTCACTAAAGCACAAAATTTATACCACACTGAATACTAAGTTGCACCAAAATTACATTAGCCATCTTAACATATTGTACTAGCTCTAGGTTTACCACGACCAAGATGGAATCCTTTGGTACCATCAGGACCTTTAGGTTGTCTAATTACACCACCTAAGTCTGCAAGTCTATGAGGTCCATCCACGTTTTTTCTTACAGTCAAAGGACTACCAACAGGGCTATTTCCAACTAAAGGACTTTTACTCATCTCTTGAGCTGCTTTTAGACGTCTTTGTACCCAAGGACTTGATGGGGTGCTATCTCCGCCAGAAGAGTAGTCATAACGTTTTCTGTTAGATTCTGGGCTACTTCTTGGACTTGGTCTAGGGCTACTGTTCGGACTATTTTCAGCCAGAGGTGATTTCCCATGAGGACCAAGTCTTCTTCTCTGTGTCCTAGGACTGGTCATTGGACTTGATCGAGGGCTTGACCGAGGACTGTTTGTTGGGCTCAACTTGTTGCCATCATACTGATTCTGATTTGGGCTTAATGATGAAGTGTGTCTTGAAGGAGGATCATGCTCAGAGCCACTACTGTAACATGCACCATCATCATACTTGTTTTTGTTGTGTTTACGATTACCACGTTTTTTCTTCTTTTTCTCATCATCTTTATCACCGCCTCCTTCATGACCATTTTTGTCATGGTTTTTGTCCTTGTCACCTTTCTTTTTACTTTCAGCAAGCAATACAACTCTAAGACCTCTTTTCCAATCATCTTTGTCACTCATTGTTTCAACTGCTTTTTGGGCATGCTCATGTTTCTCGAATTCAATAACTGCACAAACACTAGTACCTATTTCAGGATGCTTGTTAGCATGTTTTTTAACATCCTGTGGAATTGTTTTATTTGGCTTTAAAATCCTAATTAAAGCAACTTCACCACATTTAGAGAATAGTTCAGCAATAGTTTCTATTGTCGGATTTTCCATTGGAAGATTAATAGCTACCACAGATCTTGACGGAGTTGTCTCATCATGTTCTGGTATCGGACATTTTCTTCGGACTTTCTTACCCTCTTCATTGACTTCCAACTGATCTGATTGTCGCAGACTGTATGCAACCACTCGGTAATCTTTAGTCAAGCTTTTCATCTTTTTGAAAGATGTAATGAGCTTAATGCTAACATAACCCATCTTATTTCTACGAACATGCTTCAACAAAAACGCATCCTTCAAGATATTAGCATCAGAAAAATAGAATTCCACCTGTTTAATTATTTTGTCCTTAAGTTCATCAGTGGGAGGAACAAATTCTTCCTCATTCTCATTTCCAGACTTCTGATCAGGGTCATCAGACACTGTATGCTGGCTCCTAGCATCTTCTTCGCCACTAGTATACGAAAAGCTACTGTTAAGATCTTCCTTCAGCTCCTCAACTCGAAGAACAGGCAACGATTTTGAGGCTATGGTACCAATCCCCTCTGTCACGCTGTTAGTGTTTTCGTCAGCTGGGAGGCTGTCTGCGATCTCATGTATGGTAATTGTAACTTCTTGCTCTGTCATTCTGTCAAGTAGGTTGTTAACAATAAATAACTGGCAAGAATATGATATGACGAGACGAAGACTCGGTAAAATTGCAGGTATTCCCCCACAAAACTGCCGTGTCGACCACTAAAATGAATGACAGTGAGCTTAAACGACAACCACTGGAGGATAAACGAAACATCCAATTGATGTCGAAAGTAGTCCGTTCATTCCATTTCGATTATTCAAATAACCATTTCGATACAACGGGAAGTAACTTTTGCATCATTTAGTCGAGTGAATAATTATGAAAACAAATTCTTAAATAAACGCAATTTAAAAAAGAGTAATAAGCAAGCATAAGTAAGCTTATATCAATATGACTATTTGAATACCATATTGAAGTCGTCAAATCACTTCTGAAGCTAGAGAACAAGAAACTATTTTGTGTCTAAGAATGAGGTGGTCGCGAAAATGTGTGATATTAAAATAAGAATGCACAATGGTTTTACCCACTTATACTTTTTAAAAATATTACAACATTTACTATCTAGCTTAAAGTGATAATTAATATAGGACCCATTTTGCCCAATACAGGACCAAAGCCTGGCGGTGGTATTATAACAGGGAGTTGAATGCATAGGCGGATCCAGGGGATGGACCCGGCGTGCGCTCCCCTAAAATTGCCTAAGCAAAGTTTTTTTTCCCATCACAAAATATGCTTTTAATAGAAAGATATACTTGAATGTCAAAAAATGTTTGGCAAGCTATAGCACGCAATTAGTTACAAGACTGGGGGAAACTAATCTATGACAAAACGTACAATAGTTTAAAAACAATTTCTTCTCATTTTTGTAAGATTTAAACATGATCTAACTGCTGTTAGAAAAAATTATATGATATACATGTACATGATATATCTATAGATGGTAACTAAATAAATATAGATTTTATATAGGCAGCTCTTTTCTATACACGCCCCATCTAAGCAGTCTTTTTATATAGCCTTAATCAACTGAGACTCAGAAATTAAATGAGTGTATAAAATGTACAAACTAACCCATACATATGTATATCTTAAAAGTTGATATATCAGACACATAAGTAATAAAGGGAATTTAATAATTACTTTTATTTCATTATTGACTGTAATTCGAAATATCAATATTTACTTTTCTATTAGAAAGTTAACCGATTGTTTAGTTTTATTTGTATATTTTCACATTGTTATTATGGTACATAATAAGTAACATGCACGAACAAAACTCATGCTAATATAAAATTTACCAAATCGGATGTATGCCCGTTTCGCTTTTTGATGGGAATTCCGCGTAAGTTTACAGTTGAAAAATAGTTCGCTTCTTTTTACTGACTTTAGGCATAAATATTCATTTCATACATTGGTTTTTATTATTTTACCGTTTTCATTTTAACACTTAGTATTTTTGTCTTCTTATTTAGCACCGAAACACCAGTTATTCATTTTTATACATGGACATTCCCCATTTCATCCAGAGTTGTCGTTCTTACGTCATTCTTCCGTAATCGGAATTCCTCTGCTAAAAGATATTGACACAAATGTGGAAATTCCAATTATTTGTTTACATACACGTATTTATTTCCTCATTGACAGCTAAATCTACGCATAGAACAACATTTTTTGTACTTTCCATCTTCAGTTTCATCCAACGTTGTAACTGTTTGAATATTCTTGTCACAGGAAAAACAGAGGTAATACTTTGATCATTGATGTAAATTGTAATAATTAGCAATATTATGGACACTTTATTATAAGTTATATATCTTGCTCAAGTTGCTGTTAGTATATTCTTCAAGCGGGATGGAGCTATATGAGATCATAGACCAATACGTTTTGTGGCCTGAAAAAGTATTATGATGCACATTAGATTGGGTTATTTTGATTGTGTACACATCAGGAAAGTAGTCCTGACTCCTTTTCTGATGGTATTATTTTTGAGGGCATATAGTAATTATACCCCCGCTTCGAAGAAGAGGGGGGTATACTGTTTTACCCTTGTCCGTGCGTGCGTGCGTGCGTCCGTCCGTCCGTCCGTTACAAAATTTCCGTCACAGTTTTCTCAGCAACTATACCATGCAGCAGCCTGAAACTTTGCATATTGCTTCATCCTATAGTCCCATGTGGTGTAAAGCGATTTCATGCTCCTTACTCATCTACTTCCTGTTTGTCGCATATTTTTAGATTTTGGCGGGGGTATCACTAGTGAGCATTAGCTCACAGATTTACTTGTTTTTTTAGTATACATGTGTACATATATTAGAAACTATCATTTCATTTGCTACCCTTTTCCATCTTGTTTCAAAGGAATGCTTTGATTCAATTAAATTTCTTTGATATCTATGTATAAAAGTTATCTATGTTATATCAATTTACAAATTTATTTTAGCCAATAGATATTTTAACTAGTTTAATTACATATCTGGCAGAGCCAATACCAGCTCTACAATGACTATGAGGCTAACATTACCAGAAATAAAGAAACTATTTTAGAGTCCAATATAGAGGAACAGAACGATCCTGAATTGGAATCCCTACCTAAGTATACCTTAGTAGAAAATATTCCTACTCTGATGTCCACTTCCTTATATCATTAGGTTATTTCCCTAAACATGGAAAATAAGTTCAATTGTTTATTTAATTCTGTGGTACCAGGAAGTGAACTTAAGAGTTATTCGTTAAAATATACCGAATGTAATTTATTGGAAATAGTTGTATCTTAGTTGATAGTGCCATTACACACTAAATACTTATAGTAGTGTAAAAATATATCGATGGGTTCGTGCTAGTTCCGGCTTCCAAAACTTTATAAGCTGCTTGTTAACAGCTTGTTGTTGTCGTTTTTAAACTACTATGAGCACTTTATTGATCACAAATTCTTAGTTTTATATTATTGTTCATTTTATGTTTTTATATTTTATCATCTCTTAATCATTTTCATTTTCGTTTTCATTTAAACTCGTATTTCCTAATTATGTATATGATTGTGAAGCGCTTTTGAACATATATTCAATATGAAAAGAGCGTTATACAAATGCGGTATATAATAATAATAACATTTTGTTTTTCATCTGCTGCAGCATTACGTTTATTAACAGTATAGACATGGGTACGCTGGAGGCCTTAAATTAGGTCAACACAAAACTAGTCTGCATCCTTCTTTATTTTCATTTATTAAGACTTTTTTAAAACTGATTTACTTTTATCTAAATATAGATTGTGTTGACTACAATAATGGGCGGGCTTATCAGTTGGATACAGGTAAACTGATTGATTGTGGTTGAGATCTTTACACCTTAATATTTATCTTTGTATATAAACTGGACTCTCTATCTTAGCTTAACTAGAGCTTATACTCTTTATAGAGTTACTCATTTTCATGAACTATATTCACGTTGCCTAGAACTACATCTACCACATTGTACATTAATAGCTTCATATATATTTAATGTGGAAAAATTAAAATATATTATTAGGGTATATTAAATTGATAATTGATATTTGACAGAAAGTTTAATGGCAAAATTACCATTGTTAACAGTTAGAATTTTGATAATTTTATCAGCTGACTGACAATTGCTTTTAATACATTTTAATCAGCACCGAAAGACTATTCAAGCTCTTCAGATAAAATGTCTCTCATAGTTTGTCTTTCAATCAGCCCGCTGCAGCACTCATTACTAACATTCAAATACTTACACTTATCTGATGATCTGGGGCATGTATTGATTGGAACCAGCAAAATGTTTAGTGTCTCTGAAAATTTAAGAAATACTGTATATTGGTAGACTATGTAAAAGTTGCTTAATGTAATCAAGCATATAAGATTCACATCTTCTATACTGCAAGGTGAAATTAGTAATCTAGTATATGTTCTTTGTGCATTCAAACCTGTGTAAAATAGCCAGATTGCTGGTTCTGATAGGTATGACAGGCTTAAATATACTGATAAAAATCAGGACTAAATTTAAGTTTAGAGATTTTGAATTCTTAGCTGCTAAAGTAAGGATATTCCTTAATTCAGATAACCACTAATTTTGGTTTCATTGTATACTGATTTCTTTATTTAATTATTGGTTTGTATATGGACAATACTAACAAGAGCTTTAATAGTAAAAGGTCCACATAGCTTAACCTGTTTAGCATGCTGCTAGTAAATATACATAAGGTATAGATGTAGGTTGGTGATGGGTAAAAAAATACTACGGCTGTGATCCAGTGAATTTTACCCAGGACTTATAATCGACAAAACAATGACCCACTGAGGTTATACCCTTCCATGAAAATTTGACTACAACGTCAATTTTCACAAGGTAAATGGAGAAGTTTTCAAGCCTTGTGGAAGAGTAGGTGAGTACTGGTTATAGGCAAGGGTCAGAATATCTGTCTGTCTGTATGTCTGTCTGTCTGTGTGTGTTTAGAATTATTATCACTATTAGTATTATATATGCTTTTAAGATTAACACACTACTGGGTAAGTATTATCAAGATTGCTTTACATGTATCTATGTACTGTACCTTCCAAAAGAAATCTAAGCAAACTCCCAAATATATTAACATATAATTCTAACTCTTTGTATGTTAAGCAAATAAGCTTTAACTTACATAAAATTACTTGTGATATGAACGATCAGTTTTTCTCAAAAATCATTTATCCAAGAAATTTTGGAAGGCATTGTATACATGTGCCAGTAATTTTGCTATAAGCTTGATCCCTCTTTATCTACATTGTAATTGTGTCCATCCCTTAAATTTTGAAATACATAATTCTTATAAAATACGGTAGGTGTTTTTTACTACATTAGATCTACACTGTCTAAATTTTTGTTTTTGTTTCTGGCATTATTCTGGGCAGCACCTCATTACTGGAATAATCTCCCATTAGAAATAAAACAAGCTCAGTCTTTGTACAGTTTTAAGAAACTTAAAATCCATTATAATTAAAGAAATTTTACATAGATAACTGAATTTAATTTTAACATGGTTTATTAATAAGTCCAGTTGTAATGCTAATTCTACAGAGTAAATTTCTTTTAATCAATATCAACTATCTGGCTAAATGAGCTTAAAATATACTCAAATTAAGAACATATAACACTATGAAATTATTAAATTTCTGGGGGTTGCATTTTCACCATTTATTTACTCATTACCTTTAAGATTAATACTTTATCTAACCAATCAGGCTCTGTCACTGATGGATGTTCTGGCGGGATCCTTGGATCGGAATCAGACTTTGCACCTTGCAATTATGGATTATCTAGGGCATCTAGCCAGATTCCCCATTGGCTAGGTGTTGCCTTTCCACCAATAATATAATAATTACCTTTAAGATTAATACCTTATCTAACCAATCAGGCACAGACGCTGATGGATGTTCCAGCGAGATCCTTGGATTAGAATCCGACTTTGCACCTTGCAATCATGGATTTTTCAAGGCATCTGGCTGGATTCCCTATTGGTCGGTGGCCGCCTTTTCTCATAATCTAATAACTTTTATCACTTTTAATTTATCACTATATAATGCATTGTTGGGGGACGCGCAGGCAAGATGCTGGTGGATGTTCGGGCAGGAGCCTTGGATTAGAATCCAACTTTGCACCTTTCAATCATGGTTTTTCGGGGCATTGGCCTGATTCCCCATCGGCGGTTTTGCTGCCGTTCTACCAACAATCCATTATCTCTCATTCACTATTTTTTACAGTTGAAAATTCACTGGTTTTGTTGTTGTTGTTATTTTTAAACTGCTATTAGCACTTAATTGATCACTAATTCTTAGTTTTATATCACTCTTCAGTTTATGTTTTTTATATTTTATCATCTCTTAAATCACTTTCATTTTCATTTAAACTTGTTTTTTCCTAATTATGCATATGATTGTGAAGCGCTTTTGAACATATATTCAATATGGAAAGAGCGCTATACAAATGCGGTATATATATTCTGGACAATATCCAAAATAATGTTTTTGATAGTGCACAGTATGTCAAGTTTTACTTTGATCAAATTATACATACTAGATTAAAACATTTTGACATCTGAACTTTTATACCTTAAGATTTCTCTGAAAGTATGTCATGATATTAGTACATGTACACTCTAATTTAAGCTGATTATTTATTTACATTATAATTCTTGTTTATACAACTTTATATTTCAGAGTGCCATGACAGGAGAAGGTATGTAACAGTTCCTTCAAGTAATGTATTCTGATCATAGGCTTATTGTGTCACCTTACAAGGAGATATTTTGGTTGTTGTTTGTCAATGGTGTCAGCAGTGTGTCTGTCATCTTGTCTGCAGGCATAGCTTTGTTACCATAATGTCAAATGACTCAAAAACATAATTATTGCAATGAATTGATTTGCAGTGCTCAAGAATTAAATGCAGTTTTGGAATTGTTACTCTTTGGCTACCCATCAGCATGTTAACACGATGAGCTTGACTGTGAAACAAGGACAGGGAGAAATTGTCAGATTCCTTTGAGGAATAAGTTGAACATGCATATCTATAGAACAGGAGAGATATTAGGTATAGTAGGTAAGCATTGCTAAAGAGTACAGAATATTGGTTACGTATCTTGTCAGCATAAAATATTTATAATTCAGGGATTAAACAGGCTCTAAAATGTGTATAATGATATTTTCTACATTATCTATAATACATTATGTTTGTTTAGCTCCAGAGCCAGTTTATGATTTTCCAGACAGTCTTGATGGATTTGGTTACTATTTTACCAAAGGTATGTGAAATTAAATTTATGAATGTTGATGTAATGTGAAATTTATCATCAAAATATTTCATGTAATTGTCTTGCCCTAAGAGTTGAAACTAAAACAGTCATACACTAAAAAGAGGAATAAATCCTTTGTATATATATTTGTTATTCACTAGGAATACATGTAGTACAATGTATGTATGAATATGTAATGGCATTATTTTTCCTTAGAGATTATGCAATTTAGATTTATTGTATTTTCACTCACTGGTGAAAAAATGATACAATAACATGAACGAATTACTTCAAATGCCTCAGCTTTAAACATTTAAATCATGTTTACAAGATTGTAAATCTTTCAAGTTTCATACAGTATTGACATGTACAATATTGATAGGAACTTATAGTGTATACATATAGCAATGTATTGCAAATTTAAGCATGCGAGGCAGGTTTGATTTAGAATTAAATTTGATAGAGTTTTGCAGTGGAGTTTTGGGATCAAAACGTTCTGTGTTTGAACACCCACTAGGGACACTGCTAATTTTCTTGAGCAAGAAAGTTTCCTCCAGTTGCTTCATTCCTCTCAGGTGTAAATGGGTACGGTGAGGGGTCACCAGCTTGATGGTGATTTCAAAGATCAAGAGTTATTGTCCAAAAATTTTGATGTTGGCTGAACATGTATATGATAGCAGATTATTAAACCACACTTTAACTTATTTAATGTTTACAGAAGGTAAAATGAGGTCTAAGGATGGTGATGAACCATTTAAATTTGAAGTAAAACCTGATGATCGGAGATATAATCAAAAACATTATGAAGCTTTAGGAGAGGTGAGTTCAAATTGGATGTGAAAACTTTTTGGCGCAGGACTTTCTTATCATACTTATTGATGATATTTCAATAATGATATTAATTTTGCCTCTTAAAGGTACTCATTCACAGATTTCAACTTCAATATCAACTTTTTCTAAAACTCTCAAAATTGTATGAAAATATTTTTAGAAGCAGGAAAGTAGTGTTCTGATAATGACAATTTTAGTGCAAATTGACATACAACTACACATGATGGTGTTTCATGTAGTAAATATTTAAAAGTAAAAAAAAAGTAATTGCATTTTATTGTCTAAGTTTCATGCTTACGCACGTTCACCGACTTTACAGCTATTACCCCTGGTCATTGGGCTACTGGTATCTATCTATCTATCTATCAATCTCCCAGGGGAGTCTTTTTACTCCGCTTATTAGTGCAGCCAACAAATTGACGCAACAGAATTATACCACCCTCGCAGGTACGAACACGTTAGATAGCTTGATTTGCGGTAAAATACATGATTCCGAGTCTCGATACACGTTTAACACGATTGTTCGTAATCCTCGGCTTTTTTGCCCAGAGAAAAACGTTTCAACGACGACACGTTAAACGATTAACATGCAGTGCTTGCGTGAAGACGCGGTATTAAGACAGTACACACACCTCCCGTTAACTTACTATTTTATGCCGACTACAAAATCGATATTTAAATAACAAGTTTTACATATAAATATGCGAATATGAGTGAATAATACGAATAAACTGTAAAAACTAAATTATTTAATTTACTTTAAGAATTAAAACAATGATGACTTTTTTAATCATATAGAGTCGTGATAAATGACCAAGTGAGATGTCAATTATGACAGTTTGTTTACTAAACGCTTTAGTAACTGACAAACAAAGAAAATGTTTGATGATTAAGATAAATGAAAGCATGTGTTTACATTTTAAATATAATAATATCATAACGATTATTTTAATTTAGTAACAACATTTCGGTTGGGCCGTAATTTAATTGACCGCAGATTGGTCCGGTATGAGCCGCAGTTTATCGACGTACAAAAGCCGAGGATTTCGAACAATCGTGTTAAACGTGTATCGAGACTCGGAATCATGTATTTTACCGCAAATTAAGCTATCTAACGTGTTTGTGTATCGTGTAACGTGCGATCCGTGTTCGTATAACGTGCGTGTACCGTCCGTACCGTGTGACAACTTGCACGTTCCGATATCTGTACCCATTTACACCTGGGTGGAGAGTAGCAATCGCTGGTAAATTTCGTGCTCAAGGAAATTAGCAGTGCTCCTGGTGATATTCGAACCCAGGACCTCTCGATCCCTAAGCGCGCGTCCTACCACTGGACCACTGCTCCTGCTCAAACAATATTTACCCCGTTTGTCACGCAATAGACAATTTTAGTGCATTTTCTTTTACTTTTATTGTATATTTCTTGCAATTGATAGGTCTGTTTGTCTTAAAATATTAAGAATTAATGTTTTGACACAATTACAGACACTGAAAGGTATTTTGAAAATATAGAAAAATTTAACCAAATTTATGAACTAGTACCTTTAAAAGACCTAGCAATATTAAGTAAACAAGAGTTCCAGGAATCGGATGAGTTGAATGTTATAAAAAAGTGAACAAATGTTACTTAATGATATAAAATACTAATAAACTGACAATTAAGAAATGAACTAAATTTGAATTGAATTTTCATAAATATGATGTAACAAAACATCTTAATGAAATTTTACATATTTATTCTTGTACTTATATCAGAAAATAACAGAGTATGTATATGAACTACTGGAAACAGAATGTAAATTACAAAGAAAGACCATTCCTGTGAGTATATTATTTAGTATATTATTTTCACTACTGTTTTCATTCCCTCCAGTTTATTGTACATACATTGCTGTATATAAGTTTTGACAGTTCATCTATGGATAGATCTCCTAGTACTAAACAATAAGGAAAAAACAGGCTTCAGAAAACAGTGAGATTAGATCATAAGATATTGTATTAATTTCTTTGGTCAAAATATACCAAGCAGAATAAAAGAAGCCACACTGAATAAAAGAAGCTACACTATCTTATTATTATAATCACACCAAAGTAGTCTACATACTTCTTTACATATACATGTACATAAACATTTAATTATACAAATGTACATGTATATTTAAGTAGTGTTGTTTGTGCGGACCCATTAAAATTATGATCTGATTAAATTGTTTGGTATTTGTGACTGCTCTTCTTTGTATTGTGATCACATACCAAAGAATCATATCAATAACACAGGACCAGTACAAATTGATTCTGGCTGGTGAAAATTAAATTTTTTTTATATGAGCAGACTAATTGATAACTTTATCCTTTCCTATTATAACATAATAACTCACACTATTGGACAAGAAGATATAAAGGAATGCTTGCTAATGTGTGATATTATATGAATTTATTTATTCTGTTTATTAGATGAATGCTGAAGAGAATGAACCTAAATCATTTGTATTTATAAGTGAAGATTTTTATACAAATAAAGATAAATTACTTATATTGATACATGGCAATGGTGTGGTTAGAGCAGGACAATGGGCTAGAAGGTAAACTGTCTAGTCTTACTTACAGGGCTAGAATTTAACCTAAAATTGGACTTGCAAAATTTTGCGAGTGGATATTATTTCTACTCGCAAAATGAAAAATGTCACATTTTGAACAATGGCACATTTTTCTCAAAATTTTAGTAGCATACATAGTTGCTATTTATACATTAAATAGTATATTAAATATAAAAAAATAGGACTATATATTTAACTATGAATAGAACAAGGGCGTTCTTGTTGAATAGTCAAAGAATATCTAATGTGTTATTACAGTGAATCTTAAACTGGAACTATTGATTTATGTAGCCGTTTCAATGCTAGTTTGAGCATCTTTAGTTTAGACAGTAATATTTTTTCGCCGATTTCAACTTGCAAAAATTTGCGAGTTAGAATGAAAGTTACTAGCAATTTTCAAAATCCACTCGCATTTTGTGAGTATGCAAGCTTAAATTTGAGTCCTGCTTACTTAATAATGTTTATACTAAAACAAATTTCCTTGTACAGTCATAACTGAAACTACCCTCTGGTTTTAACATGCACCACACAACCTATGTGATAAAATAGTTAGAATCTTTTATCTTTTAATTGTATTGTTAATTATGATATAAAGCTTGCTCATGTCAGACTCTGTTTATTATTTGTTAAGAAGGTGAAATTAAACTTTATTAATATTTTATAGGCAGACTCTTCAATGCCTACAGTCTGTAATGTAACTATTTAGATATGACATTGTTGTGTAATAGAAAGATTAAAACACAGCTTACTTGGGACATTATACAGTAGTAAAATATTTTGTATAAATTTCAGATTGATAATAAATGATTGTTTAGACAGTGGTACACAAATACCATTTATAAAATGGGCAGTAGAAAATGGGTATGCTGTAATTGTTGCTAATCCTAACCTAAATAGTGTTGAAGATAAAAGTAAAAGTCAGAAACCTATACCAATCAGGGTAAGTTAGTGTTGTGTTTTGTGTAGGAAATAATATTCAACAATATAATCAGAGGTCAATGCAGTCTTCCCAACAAACTTCCATCAGCACTGGATAATCTGTTCATAAAAAAGAATTTTTTTATTTGACCGAATGAAAGTTTCTTGACCTCAATAAATATTGGACATACAGTACCCACCAAAAGTTTGGAGACAAAACAAATTAAATAAAATTAGATTTAATACTAGATTTAATACGCTTGATGGTTAAATGAAAACTTCGTTGAATGCATCACATTTATACGATTCAGCATCTGACATCCCAAAGCATCCAAAGCCAAATTCAATGTAATTTCTTTTCTATAACATAGATTTTATACTACTTAGGTAGTCTCAAGTACTAATAGTACCATTACAAAAACAAATAAGCAAAACTAAAAATCTCTTAGAAATAAATGGGAATCAAAATTTTGACAAACCTATGTAGAATGCTTACAAAGTGAAAATGTCTCCAAACTTTTGGTGGGTACTGTATGTTAAAATATGCAGTCCATTTTCATGATACATCATAATATATCCTAAAAGTAGGTAACAAATTAACAATAAATACTTATTTTTATTGAATATGGCAAATGGTGGCTGTAAATAGTTTGTGGACTGCCGGACCACTCACAAATTACTGTCACTTATAATCCACTGGCTAAATTCGAAGCCTGCTCAATACATAATAGAGGCAGACTATGAAGTTAAGAAATGACGGATATGTTGTTGTTTTTATAGGGTAACAAAAGTCCAGAAGAACATACAGAAACCATGTGGAAAGAATTTATACAAGAAAGTCCAGCCTCACATATTGCCATAGTAGCTCATAGTTATGGTGGAGTTAGTACTGTTGAACTTGTAAGTTGTACAGTTTACTGCTTGCCTAGTCAGGCTTAGTTTGTATTAATGTCAGTCAATAGATATCCAATCTGATTAAAACCCGATCTAAAATTTTCCGCTCGCCTACTCGCTAATTTAGATCTGGCCTTTTTTAAACGAAGGTCACGTTCAGTTGAACTTTTCTCATCATAATATTCATCACGAGATTGTTATGATACGTAACTTGTTTACATCGTCTACATCACGCAATTTGAAATGAGCTGTCCAATCACAGACTGTGAATAATACCGCTGTTAAATTAGCTTGCCAACCTTGGTCTAAAAATAGAAATTATGAAATCAAAATGTTATTAATAGTGTTTCGTCTAGATGAAAGCTACGCATTGATTAGTCGACACAAAGTTCATCTCGAAGTGACCTTCCACAGAGACAATAGAGATCCTGTACGACAATGCTCTACAGGATATCTGTTTACGGAGATTGATAGATATCCTGCAGACCTTTGTCATAGCATCACTCAACAACATACAGGGGTTCACGTTCAGATGATCTTTGTGATGACCAATCATAGCTTTGAATGTCTGAATACTAAACAAAATATAAAAAACAAATCAGAAAAAGCTTGTTTTCAAAACTCTTACACTTTGTTAGGTCACATTGTGTTCCCAACCTGTTACTATATACAGTGTCTTTCAAAGATCTATCGGGAAAACTTTGTATCATACCTACCACTTGTAATTTTACTACATGTATTATTATTAAAGGTTATTTATGTTAGTTTAAACCATATGTTGGTAACCTAATTACATGTAATGTTAATTTTGGACTTTGCTCAGATAAATAAGTGTGAATTAGTTTATACTAAAAACAGAATTTTGTCTTAAGACTTTTGGTGAGCAGGGTAGTAACAGTTATTGCGAGATCTTTCTGGCCAGAAGACAACTTACCAGCTTCAAGATAACAATTGATTATAGCCTTGCTGAGAGAATTACCATACACAAACCATAATAATAATCATTTTGATGAATTTTGAACAAAGTTTATTTATAAGATTGGGATGTTGTTTTTTTTCAGTCCAAGAATCATATATCTGAGTTTAAAGAGAAAGTATTTGCTATAGCATTTACTGACTCAGTACATAGTCTGAAGATGCAACAAGCTGATGCTGAGGTGATAGAGTTTTATAAAGAGGTATACTTTCTATGTAATTCTTTGATTTAATGAAGTTTCTGTGTGTGGCAAAGAGTTTATCTAATGAGGTACGATCAGTCAGAACTTTGAATTTCTTAAAAAAAATATAATGTCCAGTGAAGTACAAACTCATCTTATTAAAGCTTATTTAGTTTAAACATATTTATTTTTCAGAAAGTACATATTAATACAAAATACATACATGTAACTGACAATAGTTGAGTCAGTTTTAACATTTTTTAATAGGATTGGAACAAAAGAAACCTTCTTATAAATTTCTTCTATATTTACAAGTAATTTATCATATTCTGTGGTAACATACTGTTTATACTGTTTTGAGAAAAAAGCTTATTTAGAGTTTTGCCATTCTGATAATTGATGATTAGCAATGTGTGAAAAAATGTTGTTTTCATTGATTCATTTTCAGCGAGTAATAAATTGGGCTTCAGCACTTGATCCATTAGATGTACCATTGATTAACACTAGAGATGATACAGTTGCTGTTTCTGCAGGTTAGAAGATTATATTTTCTTAACTTTACATGTATAAATTAAAAGTATAACTTTTCTTAATTTCTTGGTCATTTTTTTGTATGTTTTTTCACAAGTTATTGAAATCAAGGACACTATATAATAGGGCTGTGGATCGTTGAGCTATTGGCGATCCGATCCGAACCACGGTTCATGTGTAGCGAATTATGAATCGAACCAAGATTCACTTGTTAATGGAGAAGCATACAGGAATTCATGTTATAACAAAAAACAAGTGAAGAATTACAGAAGCTTTCACTATAATGGAAAACCATGTACTCGAAACATTTCTATTATCAGACGTTTTATTGGCAATTTTAGTGATAACATTTTTGTTTAAATGTGTATCAATCGATATTTTGACACTAGATAATTCATAAATTAAAATTTTCATAAGTAGTGTGCCTCGTTTTCAGTGTTAGTTACGCTAAAAATGTTTTTTCATTTTTTTCCAAAAATAGATTGCGATTTTGGATGTGACACGAATATTTGTACTCAATTTTCTGGTCAAGATCTCGAATATCCGAGTACTCCGATACTCACAGCAGCCCAACTATATAACCATGGTGAAATATTTGTCAGGTGATGGTACTAGTTCTTTGTTCCTTCTTATACTATGCCCATATGCAATGTTTATATATTTGTTGAGACTTTGGCAACTTGTTATTTCAGGTACAGACAAGCATGAATATACAAGTTATTCTAGTATGAACTCTATATTCAAATTTTTTACTGAAAAATATGACAATTTGAATAAATCAGCCTCTCAAGAAACTGGCCAATCAAAATTGAATGAATCTGATAAACAGCCAATCAGTGATCCGGAGACAACTGTTATATCAACCAATCAGAATGAAGATACCACAGCAGCTGCCAGTGGGGATGACACAGATAAAGAAAAGAAATCAGAATTATAATGTTTAAGAGAGCTTAATTACATGTGCCACTCTTGCTGGTAGAGATTATAAATTAGACAATCCTGTTCAACAAGCTTATATCTAATCCCATGTTTTTAACAAAATAAGAACAGTTTATTTGATAAGTCTAAAATCAGATGTCTTACAAACAAATGATATTTGATGAGAAATACTCATGTAGATTTCATAAAAAATATGGAGGGCTTTTTTACATGGAATTGTTTGCCATATTGTTCAATTTTTTATTTGTGCTCCTATATCTGAGTTAGCTAAGTTTACTTGTAGAACAATATAATGTGATGAAATTGTTGAGTTAGAGCTAAAATTTGATAAAATGTACATATCCATGCCATTTGGCTAAGTTATATTTTTAGTTTAATTACAACCTCTCTTCAATGACACCAATTGGGAGGGACTAAAGTGTTTTTTTTGATAATTGTGCTTTTTATGAAGCTCAATAAAGCAGAGTTGCACCATCTCATGCTGTGCTATGTACTGTTCTACTTATTGTGACTGCCATTGTTTAGTATGTAATAGTTGGCAAGGAAGATATTTAAGCTGTTGTTGACATTTGATTATGAAGGGATAACTTGTCTAGAAATTTTGAAATTAGTACTTAGACAACAAGTGCTGAACCTTAGATAGTTAAACATTTATATCTTCTACAAGCAATATTGTTTGGAGACAGTTTTTCTTCATCCTAGGAGGGATTGAGTATTTTATCTTAGGGCCCCGTTACACCAAACTAGTTCTCAGAACGTTCGACCCCGTCCTAAAAATGTCGCGAAACTGGTTGTGAACGAGTTAGAACGTGCCGTTTAAATCGAAAAATATCAGCTATACGATCACAGTTCGTTCAGAACCAGTTCCCGTTGCGTGCAATCCGTTTTTATCCCGTCTGTAGTCCGTTTGTATCGAGTTCAAATCGGGTAAAATTGCTCGTTCTCGTCACGAGATACCGTCTCAAACTAGTCCAAACCCGTTTGTAGTCAGTTTTAACCCGTTCATAACTAGTTCTTCTAAACTCCTTTACAATTGACCATCCCGTTTAAGACAGTTCAACTCGTTCTAAGTACGTTCTTATCTCAATCTTAGTGCGTTTTTAACGGGATAACGTCACGTTCTGACCCGACTGCTATAAATATCCAGGACGTTTCTTCCCGTTCTCATTCTCGTCCCGCGCTTCATGCTTTGAGGACACAATTCGTCAAGCATCACTGTGACCATCATGCCTCCAAAGATGAGCAGAACCAGATAGACGGTGCGTGTTAAGACAATCGTTTCCAAACGATCCAAAATCACCTGCTCATGTGAAGCTCTTGAAGACCAGCCTCAATATAAGCCACAAGATACTAAGCCTCCTCGGAGCCAGTCAATAAAAATGAGGGTGATTCTCCTCTACCATGTAATTGTATTCTTGCTCCGCTTCTGTAAAAAAAGAGTACAAAGCCAATATTTAAAGCATCAACGACTTCCATAGTTCTAGGCTAAGAGCTTGGGCCAAGATGATAACTTGGTGATTCTGTACTTATACCAAACCATGTCAGATCGTACTGTAGACGTTATGGACGCGGTACGAACTACATACGAACGCAATAGACTTACTAAAAACGCATAGAACGTACTAAAAACGAGTAGAACGTACCGAGAACCTACTGCGAACTTTAAGAACTCTGTGTAAACGTGTTGCGAACTGGTTCAGAACTTCGTAGTTTGTTATTGTGGATTTAGACGGGATAACAACGCACTATGGACGTAACTAAGTCGAGTTAAGTCTGTGTGCAAACGGAATGACCGAGTTACAAACGGAACAGGTCGGTGTGTAAACGTACTGCAAATTGTGTCCCGATCGAACTACGACAAGGCACGTTCCTAGTACGATGCTTGTACGGCAATTCCGTTCGCAGTACGTCCTTCCCGTTGTCAATACGTTGTCACTAAGTCTAATTGCAGAACGGGGTGGCCGCAAAAAATTTTTGAGTCGACTCAAAGTTCTGAAACCCCATTCCCGTTCAACCCCGTCCGAGCTCGTCCATAAAGTTCGAACACAGACCGTAGAAAGTTCCAACTACGTCCAGTCCGTTTGCACACAGTTGGAGCTCGTTCGGTCCAATTGTTTCAGAACGTAGTGAGAACGAGTTTGGTGTAACGGGGGTATTAAGGGCCCGTTACACCAAACTCGTTCCCAGAACGTTCGACCCCGTCCTTAAAATATCGCGAAACTGGTTGTGAACGAGCTAGGACGTGCCGTTTAAGTCGGAAAATGTCAGCTTTACGATCATAGTTCGTTCAGAACCAGTTCCCAATACGTGCATTTCGTTTTTATCCCGTCTGTAGTCCGTTTGTATCGGGATCAGATCGGGTTAAATTGCTCGTTCTCGTCACGAGACACCGTCTCCAACTAGTCCGAACCGTTTGTAGTCCGTTTTAACTCGTTCATAACTAGTACTTCTAAGCTCCTTTACTATTGACCATCCCGTTTAAGACAGTTAAACTCGTTCTAAGAACGTTCCCATCTCGTTCTAAGAGCGTTCTGAACGTAATGACATCACGTTCTGATCCGATTGCTATGAATATCCAGGACGTTTCTACCCGTTGGCATTCTCGTTCCACGGTATAAGCTGTGAGGACACAATTTGTCAAGCATCACTGTGACCACACCATGCTTCCAAAAACGAGCAGAGCCAGACAGGCGGCGCATGTTAAGACAATCGCTTCCAAAAATCACCTGCTTAGATGAAGCTTTTGAAGACCAGCCTCTAGTTAAGCCTAAGAATTCTTAGCCTCCTGAGCCAGTCAATGAAAATGAGGGTGTTGTATCTCCTGCTTCTTCTAATGACTCAGACAGCCAGGTTTCGGGAGAAGATTTGGGGCAGAGTCAGAAGCCAGAAAAAAGAAGAAAACTAAGACATACACCCATCTCTTGTTGAGAAATGGTCTGTATTTATACCGAACATTGCTAGATCGTACTGTAGACGTTATTGTGTTGTACGAACTGCACACGAACGCAATAAACTTACTAAAAACGAGTAGAACGTACCAAAAACCTACTGTAAACTTTAAGAACTGCGTGTTAACGTGTTGCAAACTGGTTCAGAACTTTATAATTTGTTTTCATACATTTAGACGGGATAACAACGCACTATGGACGTAATCAAAACGAGTTAAGTCTGTGTGCAAACGGAATGAACCGAGTTACAAACGGAACAGGTCGGTGTGTAAACGTACTGCAAATTGATGCCCGATCGAACTACGACAAGTCACGTCCCGAGTACGATGCTAGTACGGCAATTTCGTTCGCAGTACGTCCATTCCGTTGCCAGTGCGTTGTTACTCAGTCTAGTTGCAGAACGGGGTGGCCGCAGATAATTTTTGAGTCGACTCTAAGTTCTGAAACCCCATTCTCGTTCAACCCCGTCCGAGCTCGTTCATCACGTTCGTACACAGACTGTAGTAAGTTGCTACTACGTCCATTCCGTTTTCACACAGTTGGAACTCGTTCGGTCCAATTTTTCCAGAACGTAGTGAGAACGAGTTTGGTGTAACGGGGGTATTAGAGAGAGGGAATTCTAGAAAACAAGCGAGATTGAAGGTGTTCAGACTGATAACACATTTTTTAAAATTGAGATTCTGTGCAGAGAGTTATATTTTATCTATGATTGCCATAATGGGTTATGCAATGAAAAGGATCTCCCTGAACTATTCTGGTAATCATTTTCATTTAAATCACGCTGTTACTGTGATTCGAAGCCACAGGGTTACCGGTACCCTCTAATTGATATCACAATGCAATATAATATCATTTTATTTAGGTTTTTTATGTTAAGTATATCACTATCTCATTGTTTATGTGACCATCAATGCTATCTGTGACATAGCTTGGCATCATTTTTTTGCCATCATTTATTTTCTACATTTTCATGCATTAATTTGGGGTGTGGAATTCTAAGATTTTTCTGTTTGTCCATGGACAAGTGAGATATATATATATATTTTATTTATTATAGTGACATGGTACATAACATAATACAACATAAATACAAAGAACAAACATTCCAAACATACCCAGCCTAATAAGGCTTATCTAGTCACTTAAGACCCAAAAATATGAAACATATATTAAGTTATTTTAGATTAAATATTACAGCGAGCACACATACACACACAAAGAAACAACAACAACAACAAAACACATAGGGAAAAAAAAAAAAAAAAAAAAAAAAAAAAAAAAAAACCCACACACACAAATAATCACACAATAATATGGAGTAATTCATACATGCATACATAGTATTTATAAAACAGTTACAGTTGATATCATGAAAAGAGAGGAGAGGCTGAAGTGTATGAGCTATATACCATTTTATATAGCTCACACGCTTCAGACATTCCATAATAATATATTTTAAAAACAAAACAAAACAAATAAAACATAATACACGAAATAGATTAATGTTGCAGAAACACGAAAAGAGAAGAGACTAAAATGCAGTGGCTAAACACAATCATATCTAGCCCCTACACTTTAGACTTTCTGTGATATATGAACCTAAGGCTTTAATAGCATGTTGATTTTGAAAAATTTCATTTAAAGTATAGTAATAATTATCAGTACTAAGAATTCCTACGGAAGACAATTTTTGGAAAAGAATCATTCTTAGGTTTTCATATTTTGTACAAATGAATAAAAAATGTATTTCCGATTCAACAGTTTTAGAGTTACATTGTCTACATAGTCTAGAATCTCTGGGAATATTATGATAACGTCCTGTTTGTATTTCTAGGGGTAATGTTCCCGATCGTAATTGTGTAAGAACAGATCTCATATGTTTTTGCATATTCATTTTTATATATAATTCACATTTAAATGTGGTTTTTATTTGTTTGTAAATATCTAGTCTAGATTGAGATGATATATCGTTTGTCCATTTAGGATTAAATTTATCAAGTAATATTGTTTTAGCCATTTCGATGAATGAACTTTTACTACCAAAAATAGATTTATTTAAAAAGTTATCTCCCTTATTCATTTCACGAAATATTTGTTTTATATCGTAAGACCAATTATTTTTACACCTTTTAAAATCGTAATTAAAAATCTTTTTTGTAAGTCTACTATCTTGCATATTGATAAAACGTTTCCATAATCTTAACATGGACAATTTTCGTCTAATGTGAGGTGTTAATAAACCTGTGTCACCTTGTATGACTGGTGTAGAAGTACATTTATGAACACCAAGATAATATTTTAAAATTTTATTATGAGCACTTTCGATTTTGGGATAGTTTTTAAACCCCCAAACAGAAGAGGAATAATCCATGATAGGTATTATTTTAGAACTGTATATTTTAGTAAAAGATGAAAACATTACATCTGTTTTATTGAACAATGCATGAATTAACATTGAAAATGCTCTACTGGCGGATTCGCCAAGTACATTGGCAGTTTCGGTAAAATCGACAAACTCATTAAGTATTACACCTAAGTATTTGTATTGTTCACATGTTTCAATTTGAGAACTACCTAATCTAAATTTAAAATGTGACCTAGGTTTAGACTTCTTTCTAAAATGAATAACTTTTGTTTTATTAACATTTACTGACATGATATTATTTGTACACCATTTATAAAGATGATCTAACATAAGTTGGAGATTTGCTTCACTTGGAGCTATTAAAACAATGTCATCAGCAAATAAAAGTAAACTGACTGTTAGATTTTCTTCCAGGTTTACACCAAGATTAAGTTGTTTTAATTCATAAGCTAGATCGTTAATAAATATTGAAAATAGAGTTGGAGAAATAACATCTCCTTGTTTTACACCGGATAATATGTCAATAAAGTCAGTGTATTTTCCGTTTACGTCAACAGTAGCTTTACATTCCTTGTATAGAGATTTTAATGATTCAATAAAATTGCCACTTGTAAGGCCTATGTTTGCTAATTTAATGTATAAAATATCTCTATTCACTCGATCAAAGGCCTTAGCCATATCAACAAAGCAGGTAAATGTATCTAAATTGTCAGATTTACGGTTTCTGATTATCGAAGTTAATGCAAAAATTTGATCTTCACAAGATCGATCTTTTCTAAAACCGTTTTGTTCGTCTTCTAAAATATCGTTAACATCGAGGTATTTTACGAGTCTTTTATTCAAAATGTTTGTGTACAGTTTACAAACTGTTGATATTAAACTCAATCCTCTGTAATTTAACGGAACCCGTGGGTCGTTTTTATTACTTTTAGGTATAGGTTTGATTATTGACTTAGTCCAAACACTTGGAATAATATGAAATTTAAAGCATGTATTGAAAAGCGAGGTAAGTAAGTTGATGGATGCCTCATTTTTGAAAACTTCATTTGGCAAACAATCAATTCCAACGGCTTTACGGAGTTTTGCCATTTTTATAGCAATTGACGTTTCAGCTTGCGTAATCGGTGCGTTTATTTCGTTTGAATAATCAAATTCAAAATTTGGAGAAAATTTACTGTTGTCGAAATTACTCTCGTTTAGGATATGTTCCTGATCTGAATTGTAGATGTAAGAGGTATATATGGTATGAAATACATACTAAAAGTAAAAATAATTAATAGATAATTAAATTGTATGCCCTTGAATATGATTAAAACATTCAGACATTTTCATTTTTGCCATCTAAGTATACTTTCAGCTAAAATATTACTTGTCCCAGGACAAATGGGTTGGAAACATCCGCACTCATAAATGTAAAAGTTGGATAACTTTGGCACGGGAATTCTACACCCCTGCTTAACCTATTGCCAGTAATTGCTGTAAAATTGTTTATGTTTTAAGTATGGGAAATTATGTATACTTTTGATAATGAATTGTTTATAACATGGCCTCTGATAAGTTATGTTTTATAGTTCTTAACAATTTATGAATCCTATATGTGATTAATTTGTTCATTAAATCATATGCATGTGTATAAAAGTAAGAACCTAACGGATTGCTTAATCAATTGTAAAATTGTTCAATACATTTTGTCAATAAACTATTTTACTAACAATTGTATCTTTTTGACTATTTTCCATAAATAGACTATTGTACCATTTTTCAGGAAATTCTCTGGATTTAGCCATTAACCAGTTACTAAGCACATACTTCTGTCAGTGACAGACAACTGCCCTACATAATTTAGAGTCAGAGGTAGTAGGGGGAATGGCAGCGGTAGGCGGAGAATGGCTGTAGAAATTATTTCATGACCCAACTCCATGAAAGTATGTCACAGGAATCTAACCTACGACACCTCATCAGTACACTTGAGCACTACCAACTAAGCTAGCCAGGTGGCTTGAACTAGCAAACAGAAATTCATATTAAGATTATTTAAACTTTGTTGACCAAAAGTTTTAGATAGCATCTAATAGAATAATTAAATCATGATACATATACAATGGGTATCAGAGACTAACTAAGGTTAGTTGCTAACAGACATTACATTGTACCAGTATGTACTTAGTATCATACAACAGGCTTTATACCAAACGGTAGTTTACAGCTCTTGTGTAAAAATTACCTATCATGCTCATTACCTTAGTAAGCTCAGCTTAGCTTAAGTATGTTTGTTTAAAGCTTGTATTAGTATTTAAAATGATGTTCAAGATTTAGTGCAGAAGTAGATATCTCAGTTGGTTCAAAAACCTATGAACTGGTCATTTCCTGGTCCCTGCCATGAACCAGGGCAGCATATTATCAAAAATCTTACGATAATTTAACAATACATTATAGAATGAATTACGGCTAAAATAGATCGTAAGACGCTTGATAATATGCACCCCAGGTATGTAAAAAATCCTTCTACCTCTTGAGATTTGCTAAAGAATGTTTTTTAGTTCTTCATACCTTAACCCATGAATAAAACATGTGCTTCCACCCATAGGTTGCCAGCACGGTCCCAAGTACCAATAGTAGATTTTTACCAAGTTCAATAGGGGTCGGTTTCTCCATTATAACTTGTTCTATCTCACAGATTTATACATGCATACATTGTTAAGGCCTTGATCTTATGAATGACACCAACATCTTTGGCATATTATGTATAGGCATCTAACAACTTATTGATGGTTAATGCCAATTTGAATTTAAAATCAGAATAACAAACATTTTTATTATTCCCTTTTTTATTTCTCATAAGCTAACTTGCTGACTTAAATGTATGTAACATTATTCACAGAACAACATTATTTATAAAATATGGCAAATAAAGATAAAATAACAAACACAAAATATTCAGAGACTATGTATCTTATTTAAGTTCCTTCACTAGTGGAAATTATCATAAAAAATAAAGACCAAAGAGTGGTTCTTTCCACTTAGAAATTTGATAACCCAATAACTGTTAAACGTATGGTCCACATTTGATGCCAGCCCCATAATGTAAACCCTTTCATCTGGATAATAGAGCAGCATCATGAAAAATGTATGATTCATTCCAAAAAAAACCCAACAGTTTTTGAACACTTTCACAACCAACATAAACACAATAATGGCAACAGTAAAATCTTTTCAATTTTGAATTGTCATTTAATTTTGAAGAAAAGAAGGCTTCATGTTAAAAATACAATTTTTTATTCTCAATTTTAAAGGTTTTCAGGAAAAATAAAAGGTTTTAATGCACTATTGCAAAACAAATGATTTCCTTTGGTTTTGCTATGAGTCCTGCATCCTGTCTAGCACAATATATGTCCAACATAAATAAATAAATAAAGGCAGGTCAACAAATAGAACAACACAAGTCACAAGCAGCATTCATATACATTTATACACAATTTGATGTCAGAGCTCAACATATTAAAGGTCATCAGATTGCCCCTGAAGACCTATATTTGGGTTTGGGTAACCCGTAACTGCTAGCTAACATTTCCTTCGGGCAAATAAAACATACAGCTGGTTGTCCAGATGGGCAACCTAGCTTAGATATAAATGTTGAGCCCTGGAAGTATGTACAAATATTCATCATTAAATTAAGTAAAATACCTTTTTATTTATACTTGCAGCACTTTTTTGGCATTATAGAAATACAAAAAAAATAACAGAAAAAGTTTGATATTAATATTATCAAAACTCATTAACTGATAACAAAAAGTTTATTGAAAATTGATAAAATTTTAGGAAGGCAACATTACAACTAAAGGATAAAAGTTCATAATTCTTTTATTCTTATACATGTAAACATTAATTGAATCAAGAAAAAACATTACAAGACTGAAAACCTACTTTCAAAATACTGAAATAGACAGATTTGATATAAATTACTAACTTTCACCCATGCATTAGCCAGTTATCTTCCCTTGATAAAGTCTGAAGAAATCCAATTGGTAAATAGGTCTTATCAGTTGGAATCCTTGGATTTTATTATTGGAGTCTTATGTAAGGACAATAAAATATTTCATCAAATATCTTTCTTGTAAATTAAGATATTAACAAGAGTGATTAAAATTAGATAAATCTTCAACAAAACAATACTTAGCTTGATTTCCAACAAATTAAAGGCTTTACAAAAAAAACCCATTAAAGATTAATTATGGCAAATGACATTGAACAGAAAGGGTAAAATCTAAGTAATTCAACTCCTTGGATCTACCTAATCTGGAGAGTATACAAGGGGAAATAACTGACTATTGTCCCTTATTGACAAAAACATTACAAGGTTTATTGAATTGACTAATATCATTACCAGATTTATTAAATTAAGAAACATATTTTTTCAGCATATAATGATATTGAATAATGAATGTGAAACTGGAATGAAACAAATGGATTGTAATCACATTGATTGAACAGATGAATAAATTCACTAACTGTTAAAGTGTGGATAGGAACAAAGTAAGAAATTTAAAATAATTGAGCACAAATAGACAAAGTTTCACAACACTAATGCAAAACATCAATGCTTCATAATAGACACTTCAACAGTTCCAGATGTTATTAAACTTAAGAATAGAATCCAGGCTTAAAATTGTTTCCTTTAATAGCTCAAGATTTAAATACAAAGATCTTTCAATAGAATAAAACAAAGGTTTTTTGCATGGAGTTCTGTCTCAAATTTATTAACTTCTGGCCCAGGAAACATACAAAATCAACTCTCCCAAGTTATTATGCTTGTCCAATATAAGTCCTAATCTCCTGTACAGTGCTGCTATCTAATGAACACAGATCGAAGTCAAACGTGGAAGCTTCGCCAATTTTAAACTTTCCAACTTTCTGAATAAGCATTACAACTTTAACAAGAATATTTGGATCTTTTATAGACATCAGTTTTCTTTGTAAAGCAACAAGTTCTGTCAATTCTTCGCCATTTTGAGATTCCATTAGTTCATGTGGTGCTTCGTCCGCGATACCAACACTAGACCTTCTAGAAGCAGGAGACAGATGGTCATCAGAATGATTATAAACATCAAAACCTTTACTTTCACTGTGAGTTAACACACCAGCGTTAGCACTCTTTAAGCTATTTGTATTTATGGCACTTTTATCTTTAGAACTTACACGAGCTCTCTTTTTTGGAGATTTAACAGGAACATCATCTCTGTCAACGTCACTAGAATGTTTGTCTTTAGTGAACCGTTGCCCTGGTGACAGTTTTGATTTATGTCCATTCTTTTCAGACTTGTTGTCTTCATGTTGACTAGGAGATGGTCGACTCCCGGATGAATGATTAGAGAACACAGGCTTGTTATCAATAACTGAACGACTAGGTGAGTGCCGGGATCCAGCAGAATGCGTAGAGAATACTGAGCCAGGTTCTGGTATATCGTCTTCAGATTCATCTACCTCAAGTTCAGCAATTAATGTGCCTGAAAAATATATATGATGTAGAATTTTGTATTACCAGGGGTATGGAATTGCTCTAATATGGAACTCAAATTCATAGGTTTTTCCAGCTGTTTGAGATTTGATAGTATCTGATGCAATCTCTCAGAATGGAATTATTTTACATGTTATTGCTGAAAAGTAAGCAACATAGATTAAATCCTATTGTTCTGTGAACACAATTTTTTCACCTTTGTTCTTCCTAGTAAATCTGGTTCTTACAAAGATTTTTAGCCAATAAAAATCAACTTCAGTTCCAAATCTAATGTTTTCCTATGCCTATCTAGTACATTACCCACTACCAACATCAATATTTCTATCATTTCAGTCCGTGAACAAGTCAGCCTTAACTGATAAATAGATTAATTTGAATACATTTATTAAACTTTTAAAAGGTTTAAATTTATTACTGATAGAAAATGCCACAATTAAAAAATATGAGTCTTTGTTTGTAGGTTACCTATTCTAATAATTTAATAGAAATAGTTGATAGTGACAAAAAAATAAAACAAGAAATGTAATGTGGAAACCACATTAAAGCCGGATTTAAAAACGTTAATGCAAAAGTTACAAAGGAAAATAATCCAGAAAAAAGCCAGGTAGAGTTGTGGTCACTTTCTAATTCTGTTCATCACATGGTATGTTATCATTGTATGAAATTTCATAAAGATCAGATAATAAATGGCAGAAACATATGCTAAATTGAAAACTTTAAGGCAAATGAAAACGACAACAGACGCTCGTCCACCTGACCCCCCCCCCATGTTTCGCCAAACTATAAACCGAATTTTTTAGTTAAAAAATTCGGCTAAAAATAATAATATAGGTCAACAGACAGTTACAGCGTTTTTTTTCCTTCTTAAATTGGGTCCGGAAAACGGACCCATTCCCAACGACGACCGGACCCTTCCCAATCACGCCAACGGACCTTCCCAATTGTGTCAACGGACCCTTCCCAATCGTTTCTTTTATTGGTATTTCCAAAATCAAGAGAAAAAACAGCATATGTTGTCAAAACTAAAAAAATCGGCAAATAAACGGGTTTTGGAATTAATAAAATTTTACTTTTGTTTATTTGTCCAAGTATCGTGACTGACAGTTATTTAATGACCGTGTGTCAATTATCACTTAAATGGGCAAAAGTCGGCAAATTTCAATAATCAATATCACTTATCATCAATTAAAAATAAATTAGAATCTTTATTCATGCCGTTCTTTACAACATCGCTAATCCGTTAATGTTGGTGAATAGCGTCATCTCGTATCACTATCATCTGAGAGTTTGTGTAATCACTCTTTCACACAACGATTGTTCCGCTTCATTAGTTTTACAATCAAACTAATGATGTAAAATTTAATGTTTACAAACAAACTCTTTTGTCTTACCACGTAAAATTGTGTTTAAGTTTTATTTCCGGTCGGTCCTACTAAATACCACTAAGACACTACTAAGCACTACTAAGCACTACTAAGACACTACAAACACCACTAAGACACTACTAAGCACTACTAAGACAGGATTTTAGGTGTTTTAATTGTATAAAATGTTATTATATGTTGATTTAACTACTAAATACGACATTTTCAGATAGTTTTGCAAAAAAAAACCAGTTAAAAATGATATTTTAGCGCAAATAGTTAAGTGAATATAAATGAAAAAAATGAAATCTCATTTCACCTCTAAAACTCGAATGAAATAAATAAGTAATTTATCTTGAACAAAATATTGTCAAAAAATTAAACATCTCTTAGATTTTGTTAAAAAACGACTATTTTATAGGAGATATTTAATTAGAAAATAGAATTATAGACCAAAAGATGAAATTTAATGTTCACTACTAAGACACTACAAACACCACTAAGACACTACTACGCACTACTGAGACAGGATTTTAGTCGTTTAAATTGTATAAAATGTTATCAAATTTTGATATAAAAACTAAATACGAAATTCTGATATGGTTTTGGAAAAAATCAACTGCTAAAAAGGATATATAGTAATAGTTAAATGAATAGACGAAAATATGAAATCTCATATTTCACTACTAAGACACGAATTAAGTACATGTATATTATCTTGATTAAAATGCTGTTAAAACTTTCTAGGGAATCTTAATGTTAGATTTTGTAAAAAAACAACAAGTTTACAGGAAATATTTCAATAAGAAATAAAAGAATATAGACCAAAAGATGAAATTTAATGTTCACTACTAAGACACCATAAACACCACTAAGACACTACTAAGCACTACTAAGACAGTATTTTAGTCGTTTTAATAGTATAAAATGTTATTAAATGTTGATTTGAAACAAAATACGAAAATCTAAGTTGATTTTGAAAATAAATCAACAGCTAAAATGATATTTAATAATAGTTAAATAAATAGACGAACAGATTAAATCTCATTTTTCACTACTAAGACACGAATTAAGTATATTTTGTTGATTAAAATGTTCATAGAAATTTAAAAGGAATCTTATTACGACTAAGACACTACTAAGGTATATTCAGCCACTACTAAGACACTACTAAGCTATATTCAGTCACTACTAAGACACTACTAAGCTATACTAATTTAAGTCACTACTAAGACAAAACTAAGTTATATTAAGTCACTACAAAGACACTATCAAGCAAGACTAAGTCACTACTAAGTTATATTAAGTTACTACTAAGCTATAATAAGTTACTACTAAGACACTACTAAGCTATAATAAGTCACTACTAAGACACTACTAAGCTATACTAAGACAATATTAAGCTATAATAAGTCACTACTAAGCTATATTAAGTTACTACTAAGACATCACTAAGCTGTATTAAGTTACTACTAAGCTATATCAAGTCACTACTAAGCTATATAAAGTCACTACTAAGACACTACTAAGCAAGACTAAGTCACTACTAAGCTTTATTAAGTTACTACTAAGCTATAATAAGTCACTACTAAGACACTACTTAGCTTAACTACGTCACTACTAATCTATATTAGATCACTACTAAGACACTACTAAGCTATACCGAGTAACTACTAAGCTATAATAAGTCACTACTTAGACATCACTAAGCTGTATTAAGTTACTACTAAGACACTACTAAGCTATACTAATACACTACTAAGCTATAATAAGTTACTACTAAGTTATATTAAGTTACTACTTAGACATCACTAAGCTATACTAAGTCACTACTAAAACACTCCTAAGCTATAATAAGTCACTACTAAGACACTACTAAGCTATACTAAGTCACTACTAAGACACTACTAAGCTTTACTAAGTTACTACTAAGACACTACTAAGCTATACTAAGTCACTACTAAGACACTACTAAGCTATACTAAGTCACTACTAAGACACTACTAAGCTATACTAAGTCACTACTAAGCTATAATAAGTTACTACTGAGACACTACTAAGCTATACTAAGTCACTACTAGGCTATAATAAGTTACTACTAAGACACTACTAAGCTATACTAAGACACTACTAAGCTATACTAAGACATCACTAAGCTATACTAAGTCACTACTAAGACACTACTAAGCTATACTAAGTCACTACTAAGCTATAATAAGTTACTACTAAGCTATATTAAGTTACTACTTAGACATCACTAAGCTATACTAAGTCACTACTAAGACACTACTAAGCAAGACTAAGTCACTACTAAGCTATATTAAGTTACTACTAAGCTATAATAAGTCACTACTAAGACACTACTTAGCTTAACTACGTCACTACTAATCTATATTAGATCACTACTAAGACACTACTAAGCTATACCGAGTAACTACTAAGCTATAATAAGTCACTACTTAGACATCACTAAGCTGTATTAAGTTACTACTAAGACACTACTAAGCTATACTAATACACTACTAAGCTATAATAAGTTACTACTAAGCTATATTAAGTTACTACTTAGACATCACTAAGCTATACTAAGTCACTACTAAAACACTCCTAAGCTATAATAAGTCACTACTAAGACACTACTAAGCTATACTAAGTCACTACTAAGACACTACTAAGCTATACTAAGTTACTACTAAGACACTACTAAGCTATACTAAGTCACTACTAAGACACTACTAAGCTATACTAAGTCACTACTAAGACACTACTAAGCTATACTAAGTCACTACTAAGATCTAAGAAGTTACTACTGAGACACTACTAAGCTATACTAAGTCACTACTAAGCTATAATAAGTTACTACTAAGACACTACTAAGCTATACTAAGACACTACTAAGCTATACTAAAACATCACTAAGCTATACTAAGTCACTACTAAGACACTACTAAGCTATACTAAGTCACTACTAAGCTATAATAAGTTACTACTAAGCTATATTAAGTCACTACTTAGACATCACTAAGCTATACTAAGTCACTACTAAGACACTACTAAGCTGTATAAAGTTACTACTAAGCTATAATAAGTCACTACTAAGCAATATTAAGTCACTACTAAGACACTACTAAGCTATACTAAGTCACTACTAAGACACTACTAAGCAAGACTAAGTCACTACTAAGCTATAATAAGTTACTACTAAGTCACTACTAAGCTATATTAGGTCACTACTAAGACACTACTAAGCTATAATAAGTCACTACTAAGCTATATTAAGTTACTACTAAGACATCACTAAGCTATACTAAGTCACTACAAAGCTTTATTCAGTCACTACTAAGACACCACTAAGCTATACTAAGTCACTTGTAAGCTATATTAAGTTTCAGTTACTACTAAGACACCACTAAGCTATACTTATCCACTACTAGGCTATACTAAGTCACTACTAAGTCACTACTAAGACACATCTTAGCCACTACTGAGTGACTAATAAGACACCACTAAGCTATATTATTCACTAGTAAGACACTACTAAGTTATATTCAGTCACTTCTGAGACACCACAAAGCTATACTAAGTCACTACTTAGCTATAATAAGTCACTACTAAGACACTACTAAGCTATACTAAGACACTACTAAGCTATGCTAAGACAATACTAAGCTATAATAAGTCACTACTAAGCTATATTAAGTTACTACTAAGACACCACTAAACTGTATTAAGTTACTACTAAGCTATATTAAGTCACTACTAAGCTATATAAAGTCACTACTAAGACACTACTAAGCAAGACTAAGTCACTACTAAGCTATATTAAGTTACTACTTAGCTATAATAAGTCACTACTAAGACACTACTAAGCTATACTACGTCACTACTAAGCTATATTAGGTCAATACTACGACACTACTAAGCTATACTGAGTCACTACTAAGCTATAATAAGTCACTACTAAGCTATAATAAGTTACTACTGAGACATCACTAAGCTATACTAAGTCACTACTAAGACACTACTAAGCTATACTTAGTCACTACTAAGCTATAATAAGTTACTACTAAGCTATATTAAGTAACTACCAAGACAGTACTAAGCTATACTAAGTCACTACTAATACACTACTAAGCTGTATAAAGTTACTACTAAGCTATACTAAGTCACTACTAAGCTATAATAAGTCACTACTAAGACACTACTAAGCTATACTAAGTTACTAATAAGCTATATTAAGTTACTACTAAGCTATAATAAGTCACTACTAAGCAAGACTAAGTCACTACTAAGCTATATTAAGTTACTTCTAAGCTATAATAAGTCACTACTAAGACACTACTAAGCTATACTAAGTTACTAATAAGCTATATTAAGTTACTACTAAGCTATAATAAGTCACTACTAAGCAAGACTAAGTCACTACTAAGCTATAATAAGTTACTACTAAGCTATATTAAGTAACTACTTAGCTATAAGCTTATTTTCAAGGGGAATATAAATTAATGAATGTAATTATTGTGAATGTTTTTCCACAGTATTTTTACAATAACTACATGTATCGTATCGTAAATAATCACATCGTCTCCTTTCCGATAGATACGTATCGTATCGTGTGATTACTATAGTCTTGCTTCAGTGCTTTCAGCGCTTTGATGATAGAGTGGAAAGAATGATACAGGACGGTAACCGTATCACCATGTGTTTATACTTTTTATAATAAATTCTGTTCTGTTCTGTTCTTTTCTTTCATAAAAGTGTACCCACTGCGTACGTAATATACATGTATTATACAATCACAACAGGTGTCATAAAATTCAACAATCACATAAGCGGTCATAAAATCAGATAAAGCACGCTTTCAATAACGACCATTGGTAAATCTGCAAACATGATTCTTAAACAATTCATTAACAGGCTCGACACTATTAGTACATGTATTACTAAAAAGAATGGGTGAGCAAAAAGTGTATGAAATGCGAATTTAATTTTTAACCTTATTATTTTGCTTATTAGGTTGCCAGTTTAATGCGATCAAGTGTATTTTTCAACATTTTTCGAGTATTATTTTTCTATAAAAGTATATTTAGCCATACTAATTCCCTTAAACGCAGAAAGACAAAATTAATACAAAAATACACTATCAAAAGGTACTAAACTTGCAGTTCAAAATACACATGGGTGCATTAATACACTTAAAATGAAGAAGAAAATGCAGAGAAAATATGGTGCCGATACCGTTGCGTTTATTACGTATTAAACGCTCGATTAATACATCTTTAATACATTTTGTTGAATACATTTTTGCGAAAAGGATATCAATATTCATGATTATTAATTATTAATCCTTATCATGCTGGTCGAGCAATTTTGAAGCAGACATTCTTAATGAAACACCGGCTAATTTCAAAGTAACGAGAATTGTCAAATACACCCTTAAAAGAGAAAAAACTTAATATTTTTCAAACCTATAAAGACCCAACCGATAAAAGAAAGTGTCAGAGAAGCAAAATATATTAATGGGGTAAGCTGATTGACTTTTTTTAATTCAAACAATGTCAAAATTAAGTCCCATATATTCCTCGGGTGGAGTGCGGGTGTAATACATAATACTTAGGAATATGGTAAAAGGTCCTGATACAAAATCTTTACAATATCCTAAAACGCAAATACTTAATGTTCCTTTATTTACAGTATTTTCAATAACGCCGTGTCAACAGATCAATGATTTGACAAATTTGCAAAGAAAAAAACAATGCATAATGTATAGCGGGTATCTTGAAAATTCCTATTAACGCCAGATGAAGCTGTACTAGTTCGAAGTTAGTATTTGCTCGCAAAATTTCAGGATTTTAGGTGAATTCTTTCAATACCTTTGCTTCTGAAAACCACTATGTATTGGCAGAATAATTTGAAATAGAACCGACATAAGCGGCAAACAACTGACACATTATATCAGGTTTTAAATGATACTTTTTTTCAATTACATGTATATGGTAATGCGTTAAATGCTTAAAGACTTTTACGTATTAAATGGTCCTCATGTAAAATCAAATTTTCACTACATCTATAAAACGGTTCCAAGGTAATCAGTCCTCTTGACAACATCATTCATTAGCGTTGGACATTCGGTCCAACATATTATTGTATATGAAAAAATGGCTCATAAGTTTGGTGGACCATAGGACCACTTAAATTCTATAATTCATTAGACAGACGACAATTTCGGTGGACTCGGTCCACTGGCTCTTAATTTCTTAATCGCTCCCCGAAATTCGAAAATGTAAAATAATGAAAACCATCATCAGACAAATTTATGATCTTGACAAGAAGACTCCGCCTTATTAGTTCGTGTAGTATACAAGTCATTTACTAAAAGTCTAAATTACAGAAAAAGGTTTTAAAATCTTCAAGACATAGACCGACTCATTTTTTATCCGAATTACTTCCAAAAATCCAGAATCAACGCAAACTACCTATATAGCTCGTGTAGGATAACTTGAGACAAACTAGTCAATAGGGGGTCAATTTATGAAGTATGGTAACGTATATAGCTCTGGTAGTGTAGACGACAGTTTATTAATAAATATTTTTGTTACAGATTTGAATGCGCTTGAAAAGAAGAAATTATTTTTACATTATTTTGAGTAATGAACATATTAAATGTGTGGAACGTGTGTTCCTGTGATGAATTTAATATGTCAAAAACACACTGATAATATTAGATAATTACGTGTACTAATTACTATACTTAGATCCTACTGCGTATGAAAACGGTACCGTTGAATTTTGTCTCAAGTTATCCTTAACAAGCTACATTTTGTATATCTCGCCAATGGTTTGTAATATATCACTGTAATATATGCCAGTACACAAGGTTTAAAATGATCTCCTAAGTTGTATACTTCACGACAGGAAGTCGGATAAGATTAATGTATCGAATCAGCAGGGTTCCTATTTAACTCGTTATTATAGTATACTGTATAGATCCCGATAATTAATTACAAGTACAAAAATGTCAATCAACCCATCAGACACGCCCACTAGCCAATTAGAACAAAGAATGCAATTCCGTTCGTATTTACGAACGAATGAAAATTCGCATGTTAAATCCTTGCTTATACTCGTAAAAAAGATACGTCAGGAATGTATATTCATTTTTACCTGTTTTGGCAGGTGAATGCAATCAGAAAAATATGTATAATTATTACAATTAACATTGAGATATTTACTAAATTAACAGTTTTGTGCCATATAGTCGCAAATCATTTCATTATGACTTTAAAAAGTGACAAAATTATTAAATTGTCGCCACAAAAATACAAAACAAACTTCCCGATCTTCCACACAAGATTGCATGATTTGACATAAACTATTCAACATTTATTCTTTAGCATATGGAATATTTACCCAATGACCATATTTTTCAGAATATTTAAAAGCAGTGTGTACAGGAAAATCGATAGAAACCCTGGGTAATCGATTAGTCTTGAACCTTTATTTACAGTACACTCACTAAAATTTCTAATCGGTCACCCCATTAATTCCTTATTTTCAAAGAACTGAAATAAACTAGGGACTATCATAGCAATATTTATTGAAGCCAAATATGTCGTGTCTATTTCAGAAAAACATATCATATTATCAATGACTGCTGCTAGTGGCGGGCTCGAATTCGACGTTTCAGCAAGTCCAAAACGTGTTCGATCGGATTCAAATCCACACTCTTTGGAGGGAAAGGAATTACTCGCACATTATTCTCGTTATCGAGCTGGATGATAATGTCGAGCATTCAAGTTGCATTTTTATCAATACCATTTGCGTCTTTGTGTGCATAGATATTCCTGCCCACATCATTATGGATCCTATCTGAGTTGGTCAGTTTTAGCAATACAATTAGCACTATGCCTTTCATTGAGTCTTCGATAGATGCGTTGTCGACCATCTGGGTTTTGTAATGACATTCTGGTTTCATCCGTAAATACGGTTATATTCTTCTTTTTGGTTGGGTTCAGCACCGTAGAAACACATTGTATATGTCATATCACGGCGGACATGCAGGCTACCCGCCGTTCCTGGAAAGGCTAAATCTCTGGATTTGGCTGTTAACCAGTTACTAGGTGCATACTTCTGACCTACATGAGTTAGAGTCAGTGGTAGGAGGGAGAATTGAGGGGAAAATTATTCCTTGACCAAGCTCCATGTAAGTATGCCCCGCCTGAGAATCAAACCCATAACCTCTCGATCTGCGCTAGAGTTTGAGCTCGTCGGATTGGCATGAATATTTTGTGAAACGATTGTGCAATTTCGTATCACAACGTATTTAATATTAAATAGCATCAAGTACATTGCAATACTTAATTTTAACAAACCCGACGTAAAGATGTACCACCTTCCAACATCTCGACCGCTCGGTCCCGATCCACCAGGGATGTTTTTCTCATTTTATATGTTTTTCCAGTCTGGATAACAACAACGTTTGTAAATGTGTTCAAACGGGTTGGTTCAAGTGTTTCTTTTATGTGCACGTGGATAACGTGCAAAATTTGCATTACCAGAAATTGAGACAAATTTGTTCTATGGATCATGTGCATCGGTGACCATCGGTGTTTTTTTCTGTATGTGACCCACATGTTCATGTTTAAAAAAATCGAGCGAATTTAATTTTATTTTTAAAGTTATTTTGAAATTAAAAGTGACTGATTAGAAATTTTGTTGATTGTATAGATGGCGCTATAATTTCATGTAACTTTGTGTATATTGACTTCCTCCATGCAATAAGACATGCAATAACTCCGCTGATTTTAATATTTTATCGATCGAAGGTACAGAAGTAAAATAGTGAATAAAAAAAATCAGCGGGGTAAGTGCATGCGCACATGACTGTTGAAAACAATGAAACAAAACAATGGACAATTCAATAAAAAAATCATAAACTGACGTATATGTCCGTTACGCGGCCCTGTCAAGCACCAAGGAGCGCTGATAAAGATGACTTCCGTCTTTCCATGACTTATGGCACACCCTTAATATTAGAAACACTTCCAGAACGAGCAACTTCCTTTGCACAAGCGTGCTCTAAGGTCTGACAGAACACACGCCATGAGTGACTGAATATAGCTTTGTAGTATTTTAGTAGTTACTGAATATAGATAAGTAGTGTCTTAGTAGTGACTAAATATAGCTTAGTAGAGTTTTTGTAGTGACTAAATATAACTTAGTGGTAACTTAATATAGCTTAGTAGTGACTTAGTATGGCTTAGTAGTGTCTTAGTAGTGACTTAGTATGGCTTAGTAGTGTCTTAGTAGTGACTTAGTCTTGCTAAGTAGTGTCTTAGTAGTGACTAAGTATGGCTTAGTAGTGTTTTAGTAGTAACTTAGTATAGCTTAGTAGTGACTTAGTATGGCTTAGTAGTGTCTTAGTATGGCTTAGTAGTGTCTTAGTAGTAACTTAATATAGCTTAGTAGTGACTTAGTATGGCTTAGTAGTGTCTTAGTAGTAACTTAGTATAGCTTAGTAGTGTCTTAGTAATGACTTAGTCCTGCTTAGTAGTGTCTTAGTAGTGACTTAGTATGGCTTAGTAGTGTCTTAGTAGTAACTTAATATAGCTTAGTAATGACTTAGTGTAGCTAAATAGTGTCTTAGTAGTAACTTAATATAGCTTAGTAGTGTCTTAGTAGTGACTTAGTATAGCTTAGTAGTGTCTTAGTATTAACTTAATATAGCTTAGTAGTGACTTAGTCTTGCTTAGTAGTGTCTTAGTAGTAACTTAGTATAGTTTAGTAGTGTCTTAGTAGCGACTTAGTCTTGCTTAGTAGTGTCTTAGTAGTGACTTAGTATGGCTTAGTAGTAACTTAATATAGCTTAGTAATGACTTAGTATAGCTAAGTAGAGTCTTAGTAGTAACTTAATATAGCTTAGTAGTGTCTTAGTAGTGACTTAGTATAGCTTAGTAGTTACTTAGTGGTAACTTAATATAGCTTAGTAGTGACTTAGTATAGCTTAGTAATCTCTTAGTAGTAACTAAATATAGCTTAGTAGTGACTAAGTATAGCTTTGTATTGTCTTAGTAGTAACTTAATATAGCTTAGTAGTGGCTTAGTAGTGTCTTAGTATGGCTTAGTAGTGTCTTAGTATTAACTTAATATAGCTAAGTAGTGACTTAGTATGGCTTAGTAGTGTCTTAGTAGTAACTTAGTATAGCTTAGTAGTGTCTTAGTATTAACTTAATATAGCTTAGTAGTGACTTAGTATGGCTTAGTAGTGTCTTAGTAGTAACTTAGTATAGTTTTGTAGTGTCTTAGTAGTGACTTAGTCTTGCTTAGTAGTGTCTTAGTAGTGACTTAGTATGGCTTAGTAGTAACTTAATATAGCTTAGTAATGACTTAGTATAGCTAAGTAGAGTCTTAGTAGTAACTTAATATAGCTTAGTAGTGTCTTAGTAGTGACTTAGTATAGCTTAGTAGTGACTTAGTGGTAACTTAATATAGCTTAGTAGTGACTTAGTATAGCTTAGTAGTGTCTTAGTAGTAATTAAATATAGCTTAGTAGTGACTAAGTATAGCTTTGTTGTGTCTTAGTAGTAACTTATATAGCTTAGTAGTGTCTTAGTAGTGACTTATTATAGCTAAGAAGTGACTTATTAGTAACTTAATATAGGTTAGTAGTGACTTAGTATAACTTAGTAGTGTCTTAGTAGTGACTTAGTATAGCTAAGTAGTGTCTTAGTAGTGACTTTGTATACTTAGTAGTAACTTAATATAGCTTGGTAAAAACTTATAATAGCTTAGTGATGTCTTAGTAATAACTAAGTTTAGCTTAGTAGTGTCTTAGTAGTTACTTATTATAGCTTAGTAGTGTCTTAGTTGTGACTTCGTATAGCTTAGTATGACTTAGTAGTAACTTAATATTGCTTAGTAGTGACTTAGTATAACTCAGTAGTGTCTTAGTAGTGACTTAGTATAGCTAAGTAGTGTCTTAGTAGTAACTTAGTATAGCTTAGTAGTGACTTAATATGGCTTAGTAGTGTCTTAGTATGGCTTAGTAGAGTCTTAGTAGTAACTTAATATAGCTTATTAGTGACTTAGTATGGCTTAGTAGTGTCTTAGTAGTAACTTAGTATAGCTTAGTAGTGTCTTAGTAGTGACTTTATCGTGCTTAGTAGTGTCTTAGTAGTGACTTAGTATGGCTTAGTAGTGTCTTAGTAGTAACTTAATATAGCTTCGTAGTGTCTTAGTAGTGACTTAGTATAGCTTTGTAGTGACTTAGTGGTAACTTAATATAGCTTAGTAGTGACTTAGTATAGCTTAGTAGTGTCTTAGTAGTAACTAAATATAGCTTAGTAGTGACTAAGTATAGCTTTGTAGTGTCTTAGTAGTAACTTCATATAGCTTAGTAGTGGCTTAGTAGTGTCTTAGTATGGCTTAGTAGTGTCTTAGTATTAACTTAATATAGCTTAGTAGTGACTTAGTATGGCTTATAGGTGTCTTAGTAGTAACTTAGTATAGCTTAGTAGTGTCTTAGTATTAACTTAATATAGCTTAGTAGTGACTTAGTCTTGCTTAGTAGTGTCTTAGTAGTAACTTAGTATAGTTTAGTAGTGTCTTAGTAGCGACTTAGTCTTGCTTAGTAGTGTCTTAGTAGTGACTTAGTATGGCTTAGTAGTAACTTTATATAGCTTAGTAATGACTTAGTATAGCTAAGTAGAGTCTTAGTAGTAACTTAATATAGCTTAGTAGTGTCTTAGTAGTGACTTAGTATAGCTTAGTAGTTACTTAGTGGTAACTTAATATAGCTTAGTAGTGACTTAGTATAGCTTAGTAATCTCTTAGTAGTAACTAAATATAGCTTAGTAGTGACTAAGTATAGCTTTGTATTGTCTTAGTAGTAACTTAATATAGCTTAGTAGTGGCTTAGTAGTGTCTTAGTATGGCTTAGTAGTGTCTTAGTATTAACTTAATATAGCTAAGTAGTGACTTAGTATGGCTTAGTAGTGTCTTAGTAGTAACTTAGTATAGCTTAGTAGTGTCTTAGTATTAACTTAATATAGCTTAGTAGTGACTTAGTATGGCTTAGTAGTGTCTTAGTAGTAACTTAGTATAGTTTAGTAGTGTCTTAGTAGTGACTTAGTCTTGCTTAGTAGTGTCTTAGTAGTGACTTAGTATGGCTTAGTAGTAACTTAATATAGCTTAGCAATGACTTAGTATAGCTAAGTAGAGTCTTAGTAGTAACTTAATATAGCTTAGTAGTGTCTTAGTAGTGACTTAGTATAGCTTAGTAGTGACTTAGTGGTAACTTAATATAGCTTAGTAGTGACTTAGTATAGCTTAGTAGTGTCTTAGTAGTAATTAAATATAGCTTAGTAGTGACTAAGTATAGCTTTGTTGTGTCTTAGTAGTAACTTATATAGCTTAGTAGTGTCTTAGTAGTGACTTATTATAGCTAAGAAGTGACTTATTAGTAACTTAATATAGGTTAGTAGTGACTTAGTATAACTTAGTAGTGTCTTAGTAGTGACTTAGTATAGCTAAGTAGTGTCTTAGTAGTGACTTTGTATACTTAGTAGTAACTTAATATAGCTTGGTAAAAACTTATAATAGCTTAGTGATGTCTTAGTAATAACTAAGTTTAGCTTAGTAGTGTCTTAGTAGTTACTTATTATAGCTTAGTAGTGTCTTAGTTGTGACTTCGTATAGCTTAGTATGACTTAGTAGTAACTTAATATTGCTTAGTAGTGACTTAGTATAACTCAGTAGTGTCTTAGTAGTGACTTAGTATAGCTAAGTAGTGTCTTAGTAGTGACTTTGTATAACTTAGTAGTGTCTTAGTATAGCTTAGTAGTGTCTTAGTATAGCTTAGTAGTGTCTTAGTAGTGACTGAATATAGCTTTGTAGTTACTTAGTATAGCTTAGTTTTGTCTTAGTAGTGTTTAGTATAGCTTAATAGTGACTTAGTATAGCTTATAAGCGTGTTAGTGGTGACCTATTATAGCTTTGTAGTGACTAATTTTATTTCAGTGGTGTCTTTATAGTGACCTATTTTAGCTTAGTTGTGACTTAGTATAGCTTAGTGGTGTCTTAGTAGTGACCGAATATAGCTTTTTGGTGTCTTAGTAGTGACTGAATATAGCTTAGTGGTGTCTTAGTAGTGACTGAATATAGCTTAGTGGTGTCTTAGTAGTGACATATTATAGCTTAGTAGTGACTTAGTATAGCTTATTAGTGTCTTAGTAGTATATTATTATAGCTTAGTAGTGACTTAGTAAAGCTTAGTGGTGTCTTTGTAGTGACTTATTATAGCTTTGTTGTGACTTAGTATAGCTAAGTGGTGTCTTAGTAGTAACTTAATATATCTTAGTAGTGACTTAGTATAGCCTAGTAGTGTCTTAGTAGTGACTTATTATAGCTTAGTAATGACTTAGTATAGCTTAACGGTGTTTTAGTTGTGACTTAGTATAGGTTAGTAGTGTCTTAGTAGTGACTTAGTATAGCTTATTGGTGTCTTAGTAGTGTCTTATTATAGCTTAATAGTATCTTAGTAGTGATTTAGTATAGCTTAGTAGTGTCTTAATATAGCTTAGTAGTGACTTAGTAGTGACTTAGTAGTGTCTTAGTAGTGACCTAATATAGATTAGTATTAACAAAAACAGTCTGTATATGTCGTCACTAGTGTAATAAAAAAATTTCAACAACATTTAATCAATATAAAGTACGTTATAAATTCGTGTCAGTGGACCTTAGGAGTGGCTTAGTGGTGTCTTAGTGGTGATTGCTGTAATGTTTTCTTTGCGTCTAGTTTTTAATATTTTTAATATGCAAAAAACAGTCATCATAGGTCGTTACTTGTATGTTTAAATTTTTAAACAACATTTAATCAATATATAGTAGGTTATTCATGTCTAAGTGGACCTTTGTAGCGTCTTAGTGGTGATTATTGAAATGTCATCTTTTCGTCTATTTTTTAATATTCTTAATATAATATGCCCGTTAAATGTTTTTTTTTCAAACACAATCTATATAGGTCGTCACATGTTATTCTTGTCTTAGTGAACCTTAGTAGTGTCTTAGTGGTGTCTTAGTGGTGTTTACTGAAATTTCATATTTGCGTCTATTTTTTGAATATTTGTAATATAATATCCCCGTTTATTTTCAAAACAGTCTGCATAGGTCGTAACTAGTGTTAGTTTAAATTTTCAACAACATTTAATCAATATAAAGTATGTTATTCATGTCTTAGTGGACCTTAGTAGTGTCTTAGTGGTGTCTTAGTGGTGTTTACTGTAATTTCATATTTGCGTCTATTTTTTGAATATTTGTAATATAATATCCCCATTAAATATTTGTTTACTAAAAAACTAGTCGTCATAGGTCGTTTTTATTATATGTTTAAATTTTTAACAACAATCAAACAATATTAAGTATGTTATTCGTGTCTTAGTAGACCTTAGTATTGTCTTAGTGTTGTCTTAGTGGTGTTTACTGAAATTCCATCTTTTTATCTATTTTTTAATATTTTTATAAAATATCTCAATTAAATGTTTCTTTATACAAATAGTATCAATATGTGATAACTAGTAAATGTCTACATTTTTAATAAAGATTTTCATGATTTTATTTGTGTCTCAGAAGTGGAAAAAAAGAGGTTTCATTTTTTCGTCTATTCATTTAACTATTTGTGCTAAAATATAATTTCTAACTGGTTTTTCTTTTTCAAAACCTACTGAAAATGTCATATTTAGTATTTAAATCAACATATAATAACATTTTATACAATTAAAACACCTAAAATCCTGTCTTAGTAGTGCTTAGTAGTGTCTTAGTGGTGTTTGTAATGTCTTAGTAGTGCTTAGTAGTGCTTAGTAGTGTCTTAGTGGTATTTAGTATGACCCTTTCCGGTCAAGGTCATTACATTGACTTATTTCTCACGGACCCGTGATTTTACGATTTTTTTATGAAACTAGCTGCCATTAAGCATAGAAATTAAAAGCTGTTCATGTCATGATGATTTCTCAATACTTTTCTCAATAATTCAGCTAAGGTTGAAATAATCCAACTGTAGTTTAAATTGTTACTCGGAGTAAATTGTAAAACATTCGTCCCCAATAATTTCGTACCCGACAGTTTCGGACATTTAATGATTTTTAATGGTTTTTTATTGTGGGAAAATGAGACATTTTAGAACCAAGCTGAATTGCTTTTAAGGAAGATTTTGAGTAACAACTATAAGAAAGGTTATTTGATTAAATTGATCATAACAGATCTAAAAACGACTCAGACACTGAAATACTGGTAGCCTCCTTATTTCTGAATTATGTTGTGGTCTATCAGATAGTTTCATTACATAAGAAGATAAGTTGTTGGTAACTTTGAACACATTTCCAACAAGCTTGAGTGGATAATGTGACTGAAGATAATTTTTAATGACATTTCCCAAATGTTAGGATAAACAGCTTGTCACATAACCTGGCTCGCTTGTACGCTCTTTCTTTTTAGGCCTATTAACAATGGCACTATATTGTTGTTTGGAGTGTCCAAATTCTAGGGGTCATTATATGGATGACCCAATTCTAAAGTTCCTTTTTTGTGTAATTTACCTCTGCATGTCTCAAAAACTACAAAATCTAGTTTAATGTTACTGTTAAAAGGCAGAATGATGCAGATATCTTACAATTTCTGTATTTAAACACTTGTTTATTGATATTCCCAATTTATTCTAAGCTGTGTATGATTTTCCCAATTTTTCCCATTTTCACGACTAAAAAATTCCCAATCGGAGGGGTACAGGACCCATTCCCAATCGGGTGAAAAAAAACGCTGAGTTAGCGATTAAACTGTAATTTACATTAAAATGTTTGATCAGAACAGTCTGCATACTGTGTTTTTAATTGTGTTTTGCTTTTATTTTGACCTTATGAATTTTTTTTAATGATTATAATCAATACATAAGTAACAATATTGTCAACTTGTGTATCAGTAGATATAGATCTATAAACTTTCAATTATTATATTTTTAACACTGAGAGGATAACTATGAGTCTAATCCAACTTTATTCAACATTGTTGGGTTATCGATGACTACCAACAAAACAAATAGAATGGAGAAAAATTATCCCTTCTTTCAAATACAATTTGTAGAAAGTTTTAACTGACTGGACTATTCTGAGAAATAAATAGGTTTAAACTAAATAATAAAAAATACTGTGTACTATCTGATACCAGTTTTGTGGGCATAAATATGGTTTTGTAATAGGGACTTGTATCAGTTTTCGAATTGTTCTTGCAAGTTTGCCAGGTCTTATCATTGAAATCAATTTCAAACAGGTGATCTCTCACAGTGCCTGTTTACACCTACACAAAGTGGAACAACAGTAGGTAAATGTCTTGCTCAAGGAAATTAGTGGGGTTTGAAAACTGGATCCCTTGATTCCTAGGTGCTTGTCTTACCACTGGACCACTGCTTTGACTAAATTAAAATTTCAGGGTATAGCTAAAATGTGACAAAATCAAGACAAGACGGATGTGTGTCATCCTATATAATACCATACCTAAAGCACTTTTTCTTGGTGTAGATGCTTTACTACTGGAACTTGATTTTCTACTTTTACTTGAGACACTTTCATTCTCACTTTCATTATCAGATCCACTATCGGAACCAGGTACTGAAGATGAAGACAATGAACTCACTGACGGTGAATCAGATGAATCCGAACCTGATAAATCATTCTTTAGTTCAGATATTGTAACATTAGCAAGTTTATTCCTATATGATGTAATACTATCATCACTTTTCTTAGCCTTTAATGGTTTTGATTCACTATCTAAGTTCTTTTTGTGTGCAATAACCTTAGAGTCCTTACTCTCCTTAATTTTCTCTTTGTGGGGAGGTTTTTCACTTTTCACAGATTTAGTAGAATCTTTAGAATTTTTAGTTTTAGAATGGTATTTATCAGATTGTGGTTTATCAGGTTTTTTATGATCCTCTCTCTTAATACTGCGTGAAGGACTGTCAGTTTTACTGTGAGAAATACTCTTTGGTGGTCTTTCATCAATCTCTTCCCTTTTCTTAACTTCAATATCAGTTATTGGAGATTTCTGTTTGTGAGATGAATCATTAAGATTTTCCTTATCTCTATTTTTAGGTTTTTCATTACTTGAATGTCTTCTTTTTGAGGATTTCTCAGTTTTGGTGTTCAACTTTTCTTTCTCTTTTTTCTCTTTTCTTCTCTGCCTTTCTTTTTCTTTCATTTTTTCTTTCTCATGTTCTTTCTTCTCTCTTTCTTTTTCTTCTCGTTCTTTCTCTCTAGCTAATTCTCTTAACTTTTCTTTTTCAATTTCTTTCTGCCTGGCAGCTTCTTTTTCCTTCTCTCTTTGGTTTTCTCTTTCAATTTCTTTCAGTCTCTCTTTTTCTCGTTCTTTTTCAGCCTCTTTGCGAGCTCTCTCAGCTTCTTTTTCACGTTCTTTTTCCAATTCTTTCTGTTTTTCTCTCTCGGCATCTCGGTCTTTATCCTTTGACTTTTTATCAGCAAATGACGAGGACGATGAACTTCTCTTCAACTTTTTGGATTGTTCATGATTTGTTGGTGACTCAGAATAACGTTTTCCAGATGAGCCAGATGAAGAGAGAGAAGGAGAGTCTGTATGTTTCCTAGATGAATCTTTACTAGAATGTTTATCTTTATGAGATCTGTCTTTTGTCACATGACCATCACTAGATTTATTAGATGATGAGGATTTAGATGATGAACTGTCTTTATCTTTTGATTTTCCACTCACAGGTTTACTACTGTCATCTAGGCTTAATCTTGGTGGCTTTTCCTGAAAATAAACCAACAACAACATAAATACATGTACTTTAATATCACAAGTTGCTTTCCTAGAAAAAGGTGATAAAACATAAACACAGTTATTCAACTACAATATCATTGACATGATAGTTTTTAAACAAAATAGTAGAATCCTTTACTTTTCATCTCCACTTGCCCCCTTTCCATCTTAAATTCTACAAAAAATATATTTGTGAGTTAAATAATAATGATTATTTAATAAAATTAAACCAAATAAAATTAAACCAGTATAATTCATACTGAAGCACTCTACCCTTTTTAACCATCAATAATGGACTTTAGTTAATTATTTCCCCAAGTGTATACTCTTAAAATAGGTAGGTCCAATTAGCTGGATTACTCAGATTTTATCCTTACTTTTCAATGTCAATTTGCCAAAATTAATCTTTCAATAACTTTTATGTAAATCATTTAATTTGTTTGAAATTCAAGCAGAGTATTTTCTTAGAACTATCTAAATTTTACCACTTCTGTTAATATCTTTATTTACAAGAAAGATATTAGATGAAATATTTTGTTATCCTTACATAAGAATTCAATCATAAAATCTGAGGATTCTAATGTCCCTATGGAATAAAGTCCCTAATTAGATAATTTACCTAGAAATATCTGAGGATTCTAATGTCCCTATGGAATAAAGTCCCTAATTAGATAATTTACCTAGAAATATCTGAGGATTCTAATGTCCCTATGGAATAAAGTCCCTAATTAGATAATTTACCTAGAAATATCTGAGGATTCTAATGTCCCTATGGAATAAAGTCCCTAATTAGATAATTTACCTAGAAATATCTGAGGATTCTAATGTCCCTATGGAATAAAGTCCCTAATTAGATAATTTACCTAGAAATATCTACAGTCATTCCAACTTCTTAATTCAATTTCAAAAACACACAAGGCCGGCCAATATTATGTAATGAAATTTTAAAGTACATTAACTAAATGGCAATATTAGCATCTACTTTTTCTTTTTCAGAAATAAAATCACCTTTGAAGCAACAGTAGGTTGTTTAGGTTTCTTGGGAGATTCTGTTGTTTTAATAGGTGGACCAAACAAACTTGTAAACTGCACTTCTTCTGGTTGTCTTATTACAGTCTGAAATGTATACAAGAACAACATAAATTTATAAAACCATGGAGGAAAGTTCAAAATTTTAAAAACTCTGAAATTTCTGAACTTCAGTATGGTTTCCACTTCTTACATAGGAAAAATATCCTATTTTTTATATTGACACTAAATTTTATTTCAACTTCCTTAAGGTTCTGGAACTGTAATGGTGACCTTTCACAATTCTTATGATAATTTTTATTGTTTCTTGAATCTATACTATTAAAGACATTGAATGGTGAATTTTTAAAGAAATTTACCGTTTGTAACTTATGTGCATTTTTAAAACGTTACCCTTGATTTTCAAAAAGACAGTAAATTGTGCTGGGACAAAAAGTGAAAAAAACTTTTTTTTTAATTCTGCTGTTTTATTTCCAAATTTTAATCACTTTTCCTGTTACACAATCATGTCATGATAAATCAGATCAATCAGATTACACTTAAGACAAATACTTATAAAAATACAGAGCTTTGCATACATGTACCCCCCACGCAAAAATCCGAGTTTTTGAGAATGTTAAAAATTTACTCTATCTTTAAAAGCAAATATCTCAAATTTAAAGTTAGTTAGACACATGCAACTAGTTTTAAAATTTTCTGCAGTATTAACTGCCCACAATATGAAATATTTAAGAAATTTTACCATTTCTAAAATTTTTTATAAGAATTTGTATGAGATTACTATACTTAAACTGCAAGAGATTTTATAGAGAAAAATAACGTCAAAATGGTCAATTATAGATAATACTACTTTATACAAATATATCATCTAAAATTGGTATTGGAGGTGGAAAAAATGTATGTTAGGCTGTGCATTATCATATAAAAACCTTCTCTTCATTGATTTTGGCTAGCTTGAGGGAACTACATTGTATTTGGTCATTAAACCTGTACCAGCTATGTTTTCTGCTGTTGTTGTTTTTTGCACTAACAGTTTGACACCAGAGTTAGTAATGTTTGCATATTATGTACCTTAGCTTTCAAATAATGCTGATTATTGTATAGTTTATTTTATAATTAGATAATGATGATATTAAAAACAGAAAATGTACAAAGATTTTGTCTTCATATGCTGACTTTGGTACGATAATTTGTAGGAATTCGGCAATAAATCAATCTAAGTTAAACATTTTTTAAATGTTTATCAATACTTGTGTAGTATATTATACCTATGTTCATTTTCAAACAAAATAAATATTATCATTGGAGAAAACGAGTTATCAAACAATTAAAACTCCATTTCGCGCCAAATTCTCCATTTCGTCCATTATGCCTCAAAATCTCCATTGCGTGTTTTAGTCATACCCAATTTACATAGCAAAAAAAGATGAAAACAGTGCATTTTACTCCTGTACACACAGAATCAACACAATAGTTATGATCCATTTCGACTTTTCATTGTTTTTATGTCGATAAACCATTATTTTTACGATAACTAACTCTACAATCACGCTGTAGAGCATCTGGTTCGCCATTTTCGGAAGATGTGTTACCCTATGACTTCTGGAAAAACCCAGGTCACGTGGTGAAAATTACTAAAAAAAGCAATTACGAAACTTGACGAAGATAGGTATTCGGGAAAAAACCAGATTGTACCGAGTGCCGAAGTTTACCGAAGTTAGTTACAGTTCCAGAACCTTAAACAATTTCTTAAAACCTAATCACTCTGTAATCTACTTTCTGGTCACAGAATATACTCCAAGCAATGATAATGACTTTTGTTTCAGAAAAAAAAGAAGGAGTTTATACAAGTTTTGAACCAACAAAGAGATGACTATCAAATCACGCCCAGTCCAAGTTTGCAACTACTTAACAACATCTATTTCATGCACACTAAACTGTAGTTTTTGAATATGTTACATATTTAAATGGGTATAGAAAATAGTCAATATAAAATTATATGCTAGAAACAACATACTTACCCCTCCACCTTTAATAAGCTTTTTCTTGAACTCATCCGTTGGATTTTGAAAAGTAAGTTTTTCACATCTTGAACTATTCACTGGTTCATGCATATGTAAGAGTAGATTATACTTATACTTTAAACTTCTTGGATGTGCTTTGTTTCGGAAGTGAATCTCAATAGGAAATTCAAAACTAGCATATCCCTTTTCAGCAACATGGTATGGAGGCTCTTTGCAAACTGCAAAAAAGGTAAGTAAATAAAATATTGAACAAGATTTTTTTATTCTAGCTGATAAATCACCAAAGTTACTGAACTCAATAAGCATGATTCATTATATAGTTAATTTTTTTTACATACATGAAATCTTCAGTCTCAAATTCACAAAAAGAATCCCCCCTTATCTACAGGAATTAATCACCAAAATATTTAACAGTTCAAGTGATTAGTCCCTAAAAAAAGTTTTAGGGTTATGAAGCAATCAATTGATTAAAAAAATCCACTACAAACAATATAAGTGTTGCTGCTTGATATAAGACGACAGTAAAACCTGATCAATTAGTTATTTAGTATTCAATAATTACCTCTTATTGGGTCAGGAAAGGAAGGATGAAGAACAAACACAACTTTCTCTACAAAATGTGAAATGTTACATGAGTCTGGACCACGTACATATACAGTCCAATCATGAGTGAAACCTTCTGTGGTGGGTACAGATCGTGGAGTTGCCCGATGGCCAAGTTCTATCTTCACCTGCACATCCATTTTCTATAAAAGGTAAAATTATACAATGTAAACAAGTTTACAAAAAAATATTATGCTGAATACATTCTAGAAAATTATAGTGACTGCAAACTGGCATTATCCAGGGTTTTTGTCTTTTAGTTTTACAGGAGAAATCCTAAATGTTAAGGATGAATCTCTAAACAATTGACTAGCATCAGCATCCCTTGTAAACTAGTGTGTCAAACCCTGATAAATTAGTTTAATAAGTAACCAAGGTATTAAAATGTATCTGTCTCTAGAATAATATAAAAAATGACAAGATCTCTAGTGATTGTAAGATGAAAAATATCCCCCCCCCATAAAACTACTGTAACAGCAGCCTAGCCTAGCATAGTTGACACAAGTGAAGAAAGTATTTGACACCACAAAGACAACAACATTATATATCCCCATAACAGTAAACATCTAGTTAGTTTAGGCCACAACAAGTTGATCATATGTTCTACGGATTTTTCTGAAAAAAAATGGGGCGAGCGAGCGAAGAAAAAAAAAGAAGTAAATCTGTGAGCTAATGCTCACTAGTGATACCCCCGCAAAAATCTAAAAATATGCGACAAACAGGAAGTAGATGAGCAAGGAGCATGAAATCGCTTTACACCACATGGGACTATGGGATGAAGCAATATGCAAAGTATTAGGCTGCTGCATGTTATAGTTGCTGAGAAAACTGCGACGGAAATTTTGTAACGGACAGACGGACAAGGGTAAAACAGTATACCCCCCTCTTCTTCGAAGCGGGGGTATAATAAAAGTCTTTATTCACTTGCTTTATATAGCGGTTTATGAGCGAGCGAGGAAATAAAAATATTTTTTTGTAAAAAAATCCATAGAACATATGATCAATTTGTTGTGGCCTTATTCTCAATATCCAAAGTGGAGTTAAATAACGGTTGGTTAGGTCACTGTTGTATTTGTGCCTTTTTATTACATGAATATTTTAAAACATGTGTTGATTCATCACTTCAGTTGATTTGACGAATATCTCTTCTGAACGAATGTAGTGTGCTGAGAGTCACATCATTGTCGAGTTTAAAAAGTCTCAAATTGTTGGTTGTATTAAAAGAATATTTGACACTATTTGAAGCATGTAAGCTTATTATTATGTAGATTTATCATTATTTTTTTGAATGTATAACAGTTTTTGTGTGTAATAGTGATATTTAAAGCGTACATGTAGACGATAAGTTAGGGTGATATTTGTCTAAAAGAGTTGTGTACCTTTCACTCTATCCTAGTGTACTTAGTTCCGACGCACCTAAGAAACTATGACTGTATACTGTTATAAAATATGGCTTCTAGTAATAACTATAAATATTTTATTCATTTGCCCATCTTTTACAACTTTTATGAATAACTAAAGCTATCGTAGAAATCAAGAAATAAAAATAAGTCAAGTGGAGATTTCCAATATGGCTGACATGAGAGTACAGAGAAACAATGCATTTGATTGGTTTCTATTTTTAATCTTACCAAAATGAAAGTATGCTACCCGTCACGTGATTTTCTTAAAATAGTACGAAAAAGGGATGCCAATCTGTCTGTCATATTTATTATTTTTGAGATAACAACATTTTCAAAACTATACTAAGTAAATAATAAGAAAAAACACCATTTTTCAGAGTTTCACGGGAAAAGGCATGAAAAGGGTCCCTCAAAATCCCTGACTCTTCACATTTTGGCGGTAAGAAATTACTGTACTGCTAACTATCAGAAATGCACTGGATTATCAGGAATGATGTCACAGGGTAAACCCAAATCGAAATTGAGGCCAAAACAAAAATGGCGTCATAATTAAGATGTGTCGAAATAAAGTACTGGAGGATATATCGTATGCATGTATACATAAAAGAGGTCCGTCGAAATATCCCAAAGAACTTAAAACACCCCAAAGAACTTTGAAAACCCCATAGAACCCCCCAAAGAATATAGCAAACCCCACTATATTTGTATAGTATTATAATATAAAACTATATAATTGATTATGATATCATATTTTATTGTCTAATTTTACTTTATAGCCGTAACCCCAAAGAACTTAAAACACCCCAAAGAACCCAGAAAAACTTAGAAAAAATCCCAAAGAAACCCCAAACAGACAATAAAGTCCTCAAATAAAGCACCAAAACTCTTTAAACTCAAAGATTAGCTTAAGATATGTATTAAAGTTGCTGAATAATTAGAGCTTGGGTTTGTGGACCCTGTCGCGAGACGAACCGGTTCGCGATACGGCATAGCAATACACAAATCGAATCGCGAACCTTTGCTATTTCATGCATGTTTAACTCAACTTGCTAGTGTTTACTTTACCTTAATTTCCCTAATGCATCCATGATCTTAACATGAATATTAAAATCTATCAAAACTATCCCACAGAACATTTTTAATTTTGATAGAAACTAAAAATGAATTGTTTTGTGTTCAACATTTTGACTATAATCCAGGGGTGTAAAATACAACTCGCCCGCTCGCCATGACGATTGTTCCTACTTGTTTGGCCAGAGACATAAATGATACCTAATTCCCTGTGTTTGGAGAGTAATTACGATTTTCAATTTTAGGATTTTCAAATCAATAGGATTATTATCTGTTTTAATAAGAAAAAAATAACATCAAAATACGATGTCCTATAATTGACCGCTTTAAGTAAGGTATATATCATTTTAATATCAAAAAGTAATCTTGACTTATTACGTCACAAATTGTCATGCACTCCGGGGAGTCTATATTGTTCACAATCAAATCAATATTAACCATTTGATGACAGAAATTGATGCAAACAATTTAAAATGTGTGCCGGTATTTTTTTTCACACTTAATTTATGTTTGATAGTGTACTGTGTCATAATGCAAAGTCAAAATGCATAACTATGGAGTCTAGTTAAATATAATTGTAAGTAAAAATGTATTCTTAAAACAAGCGTGACCTAGTTCTTTAATTGATGTCTACAAGCTTAACAAACAATGAGCGCTTAAAAACGATAACAGAGATGGTAGGAATCAAATCTAAAAGTTTAAACGAGCTTTAAAAAAATAATGATAAAGAGACGGGTGTCATTGACAATTATCGGTAAATTTAAACAAAGGAAATCTTATTCTTGGCATCACCGATATCATTTACTTACAATTTATGATGTAATAAGTCAAGATAATAATAAAAATAATAATAACGATTTTATTTACTGTGGATAACATATTTGGCTAAAACAAATTTTCAATATGGTCCGTGATTAAGTACTACTTAAAATAAATATGGTATATACCCTTCTAAAAGCGGTCATTGATAGGACATCGTATTTTGATATTTTTTATTCTTATTAAAACATGACAATCCTATTGGATTTGAAAATCCTACTTGCCCGATCGGACAAGTTTTAAGCAATCTTTGCTCACCCAACCAATGGGAACACTCGCAATGGCGAGCATGCGAGTTGATTTTAACATACCTGCATTCATAATTAACTTTATTTTGAAGATAACCTTTATGGAAATATTTTCGCGGCATCCCGTGTTAGTATGCACTAACATGCATTCGGATTTAGAAATAATTGGGACACAAAAATTTGATCAATTGATATGATTTCCTAGGCAAGTTCAAGTTATTTTCATGAGTTAACTTATTCAATAAGTTGTTGTTTGAAATGCATACGATATTCACAAACCACCCGAACTTTGGTAAGGCGAATATTCGTGTCCGAATTTCAATCATGGTTCACAAACTCTAGAGAGCTCGGACATTCGTTAAAGCCCTATAAATAATGTATTTTTCTGAAGTCGATTGGAAAGAATTAAGATGAAATATTGACTGTGATTGATTAATTAAATCATTTTATATTACAACACTATAGAAATAAATTGGGGTTTTCTATATTCTTTGCGTTTTCATTTGGAGTTTTCAAAGTTCTTTGGGGTGTTTTAAGTTCTTTGGGGTTCTTTGGGGTGTTTCGACGGACCGTACATAAGTGTTTCGACGGACCGTACATAAGAGCCATAGACGAAGTTCGCCTGTGATTTATAACAGAAGTTCAAAACATTGACAAGATTTATCATTTGTATACCCTAAAAGATACTTCATAGAAAATACAAGTCACTCAACTTCAAGTCAATGTGACTATTACTTGTCAGTGGGTAATTTACACAAAAGTTTTCGGTTTGGCAACGTGCCGAAAATGTGAACATCGACGGTCCCGAACTTGCCGAGTCCGAATAAGTGACATCAGCGTAACAATATGTGATAGCAAACACGCAATATTTGAACAGTATTTTACATTGATATCAACTAAAATACTTAAGAAAAATAAAAATTAATACAACCGTACGAACTATACGTACCAGGAAAGTGTGCCTGTCATGAATTTTGGAAAATTCAGTTGAATTTCATTATTTTCGACTACACCGGAAGCTCAAGTGCGCATGTGATTCGGGATTGCTTAAAGATCAGCTTACGGAATGGAAATTAATCACGGGCCAACTGTTTTTATTCTGTATTTGTTACCTCCCTTTACAATTAGAAAGTATTATTCATGATTACTATTTCTAAGTTCGGATTATATTCGCTTTTTATTCAACATCATTCTTTGTAAATTATTTTAATAATCAGTTATTTACACTTATGTCAATTTCCTTCATTAATTACATTGTTTAGGCCTACATGGAGAAGTTTCAAGGAAAACTAGGTTAGGTGAGCTGGTCTTTGTAAAATGACATCAATTTGTGTAGACAGCATCAAATCCATCAAACCAATCTTCTAAACACTTATTATTTTAATTGGACAGAGCACCTATCCTGGGCTTACTGCACATCTACATTATTACATTGAGCTGTCACAGATTGACATTTCTTCAATGGTGCGCAAGAAGAAAGTTGGAAAGGATAGTGAAAGAGAGAAAATAGACCCACACAGATGAATGTATGCAATGTTATAGAAAAAGGAAGAAATAATAGAAAAGATGCTCCAATCACGTTTCGTCCATCAGGGTGAGACCAATTCATTGGGGCTCAAGGCCTACTGACACAGCTCTCCCCCTTCATTTGGATGTACTTAGTGATTGGAAGGAAAAAACCCCATTTAGAAGGTTAGGCCTTTAAGCCCCTCCTTAAAGGATACCAAGGTAGGGGCCTCAGCCACAGCGGCTGGGAGTCTGTTCCAAACTGGGATGGTCCGTGGAAAGAAGCTGAAGCGGAAGAAATCTGTTGATGTAGAGTAGTGTTGGTATTTCAGACAGTGTGATGCTCTAGTTCTACTGGGTACAGGAGTCAGATAGAGAGAGCTGTCAATGTCGATAAGGCCATTGATTATCTTGTACAGAACTGTTAGTTGGATTTTGGTGCGTCTGGATCATAACCATAACCGCATACATGTTAAATCATGAGCGGCCAGTGTGGTTCCATAAAAAACCAAACATATTTAGTACCTGTAGGTCGTCCACATAAACATGGCTAATTTTTATTGTAAACACAACAATATGTAGGGGTTATTTATTTTTACAATTTTAATCTTTAGTTTGCACTTATCTTATAAAGATATCATTACATAAAAATTATTATGTGCACAATACACTATTTAAAATGAATGTTTGATATCAACGTGGTATGTTTAAATCAGTAAAATGATGTTCATACTTCAGCTTATTCACCTATTATTCGGCAATTCCAAGTACAAAAAACATGCATGACCTAGAATACAACCTGTATACTAAATAATATGTTTATAAATTGAGTATGTTTACTCAAAACAGTGCCAGTCACCTTTGCCTCAAAATGTATTTATGTCTTACTGAATAAAAAATGTTGATTTTCCTCCATTAATGTATTATAGTGAAGTTGTAGGCCTTGTGGAAGGGTAGGTTTGTTCTGGTTATTTACTTAAGTCCAGCAAAGCCAGGTAGGCGAGCTGGCCTCCATTGTCAATTGTCATGGAAGGATATTACCAACTTGAGAAGTACCATTGGAACACTAGGTATTAAATTCTGGGCATAGCCTACTATGCCAGGGACCTGTTATAGTATAACAAACCTCATACTTGATAGTTATGTAACTACCTTACAGGCACTTACGTGGTCAACATTGCTTCTGCATGGCTTTGAAAATTTGATATATTCGGAATTCAATTTGAAGGTATTTTTCCAGCACAACAAAAAATCATGCAGTCTGCATCACAGCCAAAAGGATTTCATCTGTGTAGGGTGTATTTCAGCAATATTATGTAAAATTAACTTGTTATGCAAAATTCGCAATAAGTTCCGAAAATGAAATGTTATTGCATAATTAAGATTGCAATTACAATCTTCATCCAGAATTCTTACTTAATGGGTTTTCCCCAAGGCACAGACTCACTATATTGAAAATATGTGTACGAAGAACAATAGTATTTCATGCTTTTCAGCAATAATGTGTAACAGTACCATTTATTACCCAATTCCTTATACTTATGTAATTTGATATTTTTAACAATTTTCCACATTCAATTTTCCACATTCGCTAACCGTTGACCAGGCAATAGTATTGACTGTTTCCTGCGCATGCTCTGATGTCATGCTGTAATACTTGAACTGTTACTGTATGGACATAAGGGAAAGTAACCGTTTTCGAATGCATCAAGCGATTTTGATTATAAGATAAGACCCTAAATGTATATTTAGGGTCTTTGTTATAAGCCAGACTTAAACATGTCAACAACTAATTGTAGTTTAACAATTGTTAAATTAAGAAAGTTGAATTATTAATACTAACTAGTATATTTGCAAAACTGTTTTCTTGGTCTTTTTTCTTTTGCAAGTACTGTTTAAACAGCAATTGATCAGGTAATAAATCAGTCATTTCATATGTGATTTGGGCACAGTCAAACAGTTGTCCCTTGGTGTTGAGGATGTTTTGAACTGTTGCCCTCGACCTACAGAAACAGCTTAAAACACTATTCCCTCCACCTCGGGCCAGCAGTTTGACTGTTCCCAAATCACATATGGAATAACTCTATACTGTGCACAGACAGCAACCAAGTCAGAATTTACTCTTATTTCTCTTAGTGTAAAGGAAAATTATTTCATGATTTTCAATGATGTGGAAAAACATCTGTACTTCTTTATCTTGGGTGAAATACCCAACATATTTGGTTCAGAGCTGAAGTTAGTGGCTTTTTCCAACTGAAAAACTTGTTGGTATCAAACACATCCAAGTTTAAATTAAATAAGAACAGAACAGAATTTAATCTGTGCTGCATTCGGTGTTTTGCATAGATGCACCCAGTACAAAGCATTCATCGGCTGGAAAACCCATTAATATTTGTTCCGAATATAAATTTTTGAGTCTGGGAGTTTCTATTTCTAAAATCTACTGTTACAGGACAATTTACCATTTAGAGAACAGTAATTATATTTCAACTTGTTTCTAGATAGTTATTAGTTCCATTTGAAATAATGTAGCATTCTTTAGATCTTCAATATCAGCTTCTACAAATCTCTATTCTGTCAACTATTATTAGCAAAAGTTGACTAATAACAGACAAAATACATTACAAAACTCAATAAATTCATTAAGACAAATACAACTTGTTTTCCTTCTCGAGCTCTATCAAGATGAATCCAACCAACCATTTCATAGTCAAGATTAGGAACTCAAATTCCACATTTTTTACTCTGTGGTATTAAAATTCTTAATGTATTGCAACAGTAAAAAAATTGTTCACACCACATGAAAAAAACACAATTCTGAGTTCCCAATAGTCTATTTGAGAGGTAGATAGATAAAAACACAAATTTTCTTTAAATTTCTTTATTGTCATGCCACAAGGCATTTATAGCACATGCTATTTTAAATTATCAAGCACATTAAAACATAGCGCAGATGATGCAATTTTTTATAGCACTATTAAAATAGGTAGACGAGATACGACGGGTTACTTTCAAAATGTTCACAATCAATAAAGAAACTGACAGGTGAAAATAAATAAGTCCATGTCCCAAGTATTACAATTTATCTAAGAAATGATCTAGTGCTTGTACTTGATCTTTCAATCCTTTACGTTTTCTTGTTTCAGATACAATTATACCTGTCTTGGTAGCAGGGTCAAGTGGATTACCACCTGGGAGTACTTGCCAATGATCAAATACACATTGTGGGAAAGCTTGTCCACCGGTACTAGCTCTCAAATCACCAGTAAATCCTGAAATAATAATATTTCAAACATTATTTCTTGCTATAAGAAACATAACTCAATGACTACCAATTTAAAATAGTTAACAAGTAGTTTTTATTTCTTTATATGATTTTGATAGTCCTAATAGTCATACTGTTAATCACAAACTATATCTATTTTCATAGATCACGCTTGTCACTCAGTTTAATTTATATTAATGTGATTTCTTGGTTCTAGTACTGTAATATCTTCTATAATCTACATTATTTAACAACCAAGTTCATCAATGTTTTCAGTAATGACAACTTGTCAGATTGTAGTATCATGATCAGCTACAATACAATTTGTATCTAGTATAATTGAGCGATTTTAGACATCGTAATAAATAGAGGTTGAACTAAATATACTTACAGTATATTAAAATAGCTTTCCCAGACAACTAGACATTAACTGATATTCTTGATTTGAATAATACAATAGCAACAAATTTTATATCTAATTACTGTTCGAAGAGTAAACTTACCGAAAGACTCGTTGACAGGCAAGAAAGCCTTCAATATAGATTGACCAACAATAAATTCAAAGTTTTCATGAACAATACCACGTCTTTTATTTAATACAGAGAAACATCCACCCTGGGCTGCTGTTGGTACCTAGAGAGAAATTGAGAAATAAAACTTAGATTATCTTTGAACAAATCTTCTAAATTATGTTTCATGCTAAACATGATAGCTCTCTATCTTACAAGATTTACTGAAAGTAAATTGGCAGGTAGATGCTCGGAAATTGGAAAATGCAAATCAAAAACAATAACTACATTAGTAAATATTCAAGATATCTCAGGCAGACATTAAAAAAAAATATATAACAAAAGTTATGTTATAAAAAACTTGCTGAATAAATTCATATTTCATTTAATTTGATGAAAAATATTTTTTGAATTCCAAATATCAAGTCAATCATAAGAGGCAGTCAGCTTCTACCCTTTGTAACCAATTGTCTTATTTCTCTAAACATGTGTTATATACAGTATAAAGCATTGATCATAAGCTTATATTGTGTCCATGTATCTCTATTAATGAGAGGTAACAATCACTTGGAGGTCAGAAGCAACACACACATGAACACATAAAATAGTCAATTAAGTACATAAGAAACCAAGAAAATAGTCAATTAAGTACATAAGAAACCAGAAAACTTACTCTAATTTCTACTAAGTAAATAGGTTCCATCAAAGCTGGTTCAGCTGTAAGCATACAAGCATACAATACTCTTCTAGCAGTAGGAATAATCTGTCCACCACCTCTATGGATGGCATCAGCATGTAAGGTAACATCATGAATATCAAATCTTACACCACGTACATTCTCATCACACAATACACCCTGAAATATCATAGTACAATAAATTATTAATGCAATTAAAACTTACATAAAATAAGAGCAAGCTGTCCAGAAAATTAGCTTTTCTTCCAAGGGCTAGACACCATCTTTAAGTAGGTTGCCCAGATTAACAAAACCCTAATAATGTTTATCCAAAATGGTACTTTAAATAAGAAATTATTATATGCTTTTTACTTGATTGGACAAATAACAACAGTTCTTTGCCCAAGCTGTAAATTAGTCTGTCGCTGGATATGTTCTGTTATTTGGTAGGTCAACAAATGCACTTTAATTTTTACATAGTAAGTTTGCTTAGACCAGCCAGACTTGCTTTTGTTGCTTAGGACTCATGTTAATATTTCATTAAAAAATTTCAAATCCTCAAATTTCCCATCCTTACAAAACAACATATTTAAAGAAACTCTTTGTTTTCTTAAGTTGAATTGAAACTAAATCTTTACATTGCATGCAATGGTAAAAAACATTCAAAACAGGACATCTATAACTAAAATCAGTGCACTTAGTACATTGAAACACTTACCTCTTTGGTAGCCCATTGGAAACCAGCAACAACACTGTCCTTAATTTCATTCAAGTATTGTACTCCCTTAGTTACATCAACCAACAAGTTAGGACCAGTACCCTCGGGACCAAAACACCAGATCTTTCTTGCTTCTGATACATCAAAGTCATAGGTATCGGCCAAATATCTGGCACGTTCCTTCATTTCTTGTCTAGCAGTTACGTCACCCTATGGTGGAATAAAACAAGCCTCAAATAAGTTAAAGACAATGATTTGCCTAAACAAAATACCAACAGTAATCACCGAAATAGGCAGAGTTTTAAAACTTAGTATGTCTTAAAAATTAAAGCAATTAATGTGTGAAATATATTTAGGAGTTTGTGAACATAGTATGCCAATTTAGGTTTTAAATATGGTTACACTTACAACAAGTAAATCTGTGAGATAATGTTCACTAGTGATACCACCGGTGTGAGAAATATGACTATCATAATGTAACTTTCATTTAACAAAATCTAAAAATATGCTACAAACAGGAAGTAGATGAGCAAGGAGCATGAAATCGCTTTACATTACATGGGACTATGGGATGAAGCAATATGCAAAGTATTAGGCTGCTGCATGTTATAGTTGCTGAGAAAACTGCGACGGAAATTTTGTAACGGACGGACAAGGGTAAAACAGTATACCCCCCTCTTCTTCGAAAAGGGGGTATAATAATCTTGATACCCCAAAAATATTAGTTGTCAAAACTGGAGACTGCGCATAATTTACTCCTGTTCATTTATACTCTCTAAGAGTCATTCTCAGCTAAAATTATATGTATCAAGTAGTAAGAGATCTGTATAATTAACTTACATTGTCAATATCAGCTTGAAGTTTCTCATCTAAAGGTCTAGCCTTCATGAACAATCTATTATGTTTATTTGGTGATTTAGATAAGCACATAATAGCAGATTCTTCTGTTACAGTTTCACGATAAGATACAACAGGGTCAGCTTTCTTAAGTGGAATACCAGCATGATCTTCTTCTAAATCTTTGAGGCAGATTTCCAAATGTAATTCTCCAGCACCAGCAATAATGTGTTCACCAGATTCTTCAATTGTACACTAAAATAAGAAATATTTACTTAGTTATATATTTTCATTATTTCATACATGAAAATCAAGACAAATTAAACTATTGAGCATGACTTTCTTTACCAAGCCAAGTTGTTTTAAATACGGTTTTCAACTAATATATTAGATCATTAGGACAGAATAAAATTAATTTAATTATTCCGACTTGACAGATATTTGTAATATTGGGTTTTATTAATTATATTAGGATATTTTCTATATATATTGGTTCAAAATGCTTTAGAAGCTTAAGTGACCACTTATTAAAACTGGTGAGTTTAACGTCCTTGCTGATAGGTACCAACTTAAATATCGCAATACATACCTGCACCATAGGATCTGACTTAGACAAACGTTTCAATCCTTCTACAAGTTTTGGTAAATCAGAGGGGTTCTTGCATTCAACAGCTACACGCACTACAGGACTGACAGAGAATTTCATCACTTTCATGTTATGAGCTTCTTTGTATGTGGAGATGGTACCACCCTTCATTAAGAATTGATCAACACCTACAAGACCACAGATATTACCACAGGGTACATCTGGGATTGGTTCAATGTAACGTCCCATCATAAGAATTGTTCTGAAAAAATATATGACATGCACCATTAACAGACTAGTTCAGGAAGAAGAAATTATTACTAGCAGGAAAATACTTAACATTTTTAAATAAACCTATAACAATTTATTTCATCAGGAAACTTTGATACAACAAAAGTTACATCTACAATTACAACTTCTAAACAATCAATATTTTAGATTTGTTTACACAGGTTATTCATAATCTTGTAGGTAAACATTAAATTTTGTATACAGTCCAACCTGTGAACAACGGCCGGCCAAGGGAAAATAGAAAAGTGGCCTTTGTTCACAGGTGGCCTTTGTTCGGAGGGAGGAACAAACGGGCAATGTTTCGTCAGACTTGAGAGACAGAGTTCATAATTAGCATGAATTAATAATTAAAATTGTTTTTATTTTCAACCTTATTTCATTATTCACATTATCATTATTGAAGTTGTGACTATAAATGAATGAAACAAAACTTTGAACAAAGAATGACTAAAACAAAGAAATCAGTGATTTTTTGTTTGCAGCAACATTTCATGCTATGCCCTCAACATTAACAAATGCTCTCCACAAATTCTCACTACTCTGACCTTTTTTATAGTATTTCTATCTTATCCCAGTTGTCAAATTACCTGTATACAGCGGTCACAGTTGAACGAATTTAGCATGAATTAATAATTAAAATTGTTTTTATTTTCAACCTTAATTCATTATTCACATTATCATTATTGAAGTTGTGACTATAAATGAATAAAACAAAACTTTGAACAAAGAATGACTAAAACAAAGAAATCAGTGTTTTTTTGTTTGCAGCAACAATTCATGCTATGCCCTCAACATTAACAAATGTACTCTACAAATTCTCACTACTCTGACCTTTTGTATAGTCTTTCTATCTTATCCTAGTTGTCAAATTACCTGTATACAACGGTCACAGTTGAACGAATTTAGGAATTAACAGCGTGTCACACACATTTATCTAACTGCCGGACGTGTGAAAAACAAACCTAGTAGAGTCTCCAAACATTCAAAACTAATTAACAAAGTGTCATCACATGACGTAATTTACTCCCGTTTTACAAATAAATTTAACAACAAAAGGATACATTAACATATTTTTATAATAAGGTGACGAGAAAATTGTCTACAGCTTGATTATAACTAATAAAATCGTACTTGAGATGGTTTGTATACGAAAATCCGGAAAAAATCGGATTACGGGTTTTTAGCTTAACTTTAACAAAAATGGCGGCCTGCTTTCGAAATCGCCTTTATACGAAATACTGTCTTCAAACAATCGTCTGGCCGTTGTTCACAGTTCTAAACTGGCCGCGGCGATGGTTTTGACTGGCCGCTGGTCGCAGTCGACAGGTGGCCGTTATTCACGGCCTTTTTAAGAGCGTTTTCGGTCGGAGGGAAATTGAAATGGCCGCTGTCGGCAGGTGCCCGCTATTCGGAGGTGGCCGTTAGCACAAGTTGGACTGTACATGTATCGTCTCACAAACTTTAAAAGCATGTTAGAGAAAAAAGTATTTATAGAATTGAGCATTAAATTGTATACAGCAAAAATCTTATTATCACAACCAAGCATCTACTTTACTTTATTTATGGTCAAAGTAGTGCTACTGCCATCTAATCAGTAGCTTGTGTGTGAAAAATGAAAATAATCACCTTTGAATACTCTTTTCATACAAGTCTTCTTTCTTGCCAGGCTTGTAGTTAGGTCCCATGATACGTACTTTCTGTCCAGTGGCTACTGTTCCAGAGAAGACACGTCCGAAGGCATAGAATCTGCCCTTATCAGATGTGGGTACCATCTTAGAGACATACATCATGAGTTCAGCCGTTGGATCACAGTTCTTGGTGCCTGTAAACATAATCATTCAGAAATTACTGCTTCACTAAATTTAAAAAAAAGGTACCATTATTCATTTACCTTGAAAAGGGCATCCATTTGTCGAATTGTTGGAAAAATGAGTTGATATTCAACATGTTTTAGATGTGAATTTATTTTTTTATCACTAAATTTAAGACTTACTAATTTTTAACACAAATAAACAAACTTAAACAAAACAGAAAAAGATTGTTTGTCATAAAAGAATTGTCATTCAAACGAAAACAATAAAGTTTGTAGACATGAAAGAAAAAAGACAACCAGTGTTACTGAAGAACTGACCTATGGCACATGGATCATCAAGTGGACCTTCATAAAGAAGTTCAGTTCTGTATTTCTGTGCAGTTACTGGGGATGGAAGATGGATAACAATCATCTGAAGTAAAGCATCACCAGCTGGCAACCATTTTCTCATCAATACCTGAAAAATAAATAATCATAGACATAACACTAACTACTCGGCAGTCACCAACACTTATCATAAGCAACCATAAAACAAATCAAAATTTTGTTCTTGTATTCACTAGTATTATGGTCACCCACCATAAACAATTGTTAAGTGATTGCCTTGGTCTGAGAGTCTTAATTAAATTCAACTGCTTATAGTAGGGGACATTTAAAAACACAGGAGGATCTAAAATCTCATAAGTAGTTTTTGTCAACAACAACTAACACAATTTGTATTCACTTAGATAACACTATAGATGACTATCAGCTTATCAGTACATAATATCATGAGTTAACATGTTCATTACAGTACTTTCTATATCTACATACCTTAAGTAAAGCCTTTCCATAAAATTCTTTCTCTTCTGCAGTCAGTTTAACTCCAAGTTTCTCAGCAAATTTGATTGGTTTCTGATCACCAGCATCAGCTTTGGTACAGATATCAAACACCTAGAAAAAAACAAAACAGGTATTGCAACAATTCTAACAAGAAATGTAATGTGGAAACTACATTAAAGCCAGATTTAAAAACTTTAACGCAAAAATTACAAAGGGAATTAATCCATAATAAAGCCAAGTACACTTATGGTCACTGACTTATTCTGTTGATCACATGGTATGTTATTGTATGAAGTTTCATAAAGGTCTATCAATAAATGGCAGATGCTAAATTGAAAACTTTAACACAATTGTTAACGACACCGGACACCCACCCGTGTTTCGCCAAACTCTTAGCCGTATTTTTTTCGTTGAAAAATCCAGCTAATAATCAAGATTCAATTTAAAAATGCCAACTTGAAATTCCATCATATATCAAACAGTTATATACTGCTTTGGTGAAAAATGCCCCTTGGTTCTTAAGATGCACAAGAGTTAGACTCCCATTCTCAGCAAGTAAACCAAAACTTTCAATCTGATATAAGAGAGGCTTGAGTAATTTTAAATGGAGGATTTCTACCATTTAACTACAGAGGCAAGTTATAAGTAAATTAAACACAGAGACAAAAATTGCACAGTTCAAATAATCATACCTTGTAGATGGGGTCCAAAATGTACTTGTTGAAACCACGAGTGTCAACAGGAGACATATCTTGAGGTAATACTTTGTACCATTTCTTTTCTTTTTCAACGAAAAAATTATCTCCCCACAATCTCTTCATCATTTTTTCTTCTTCAATCTTGAATTTAGTGCAGTACATCTTGGCAAAGTCTTTCAAGGTGAAAGCCCAACCATGCAATCCTGAACCAAACCCTACAGTACCATTCTGGGGATCAACCTGTAAAACAAAGTAATACACATAAGAAAATCAGAGTTCATCTTGACTAGGGCTGTGGATCGTTGAACAAGAGGTGATCTGATCCAAACTACAATTCATGTGTAGCGATTCACAAATGGAACCATGTATCACTTCGTAATGTAATAACAAAAATAAGTGAAGAATTACAGAAGCTTTTTTGATAAGAAAACTTTGCAATGTTTTTTTCCACAAATTTGGGAATATGACCCATACCCCTAGAATTGGGAATTTGATCGGCATTTTGGTTAAAATTGGGATGAAATGTCATGTAATTTTAATTCTAACAATAGCAGATTTAACCAAGTTTTTAGTTTCATTTTTCATTTAGTTAGTTAATTAAAAAGAAAGATTGATGGAATGTATAATTTAAGTTGAAACATACTTACAGCTATCTTTTTTCAAAAATATTTTTTGCAAGTAAAATTGGGAATTTCAGATTGAAATTTGGGAAAAAAAGATATGATTTTAGATTGGGAATATAGCCCATAAACAGCTATAAAATTGACCAAAAATAAACACTTTTATGTGCTCCAAACATTTCTATTACCAGACATTGGGCATTTTCAGTGATAACATCTTAATTTGATCCATACATAAAGTGAAGTTTTCATTAGTAGCAGTGTTCAATCTAGAATGACCCGAGAGGGGGAAATAAGCAATATAAGAAAACTTACACTGATAACTCCCATTGGACTGTCACCACTTTCATAAGTAGCAATGATGACATTAGTGTTTTCAATAGCTCTTTGAAAGATCTGGTATAAAGCTTCCTTGTCTACTTGGAGAGTGAGGAGAGCCAAGTCCATCTTGTTCATGAACAATACTGGCTTAATTCTTTCAGCAATAGCTTGACGAAGTACAGTCTCAGTCTGGACAGACACACCTGCAATTATAAAGTTTAGATTGAAAAGTTATTGTCCCAGACAGGTTTTTGAAAAAGAAAATTAATAGTGAATTAAATATAATATTATACATAATGTTCAGTTAAAGGTATTCCTTGAAAGGTTATCTCCACAGCTAGTCATTTCAAAACATGCAATGCAAGCAAAATGACAAGTATAAATAAATTACACAAAAATAATTCTTCAATTCAGGAAAACTGCTTCCATAATGTTAAGATTTGAATATAACTACAGAACTGACAGTGCTTAATCAAGAAAAGCCTTAACTAGCTTACCATTAGTCTGTGACCAGTGTTACTGGAATCTGGCTAATGCAAATATCTAGATTCATAAAATTAAGCATATAATCATAAATATAATAATTCATACTTGAGTGTGAATGTTCGAGAAAGATTGACATATACAATGAATTAACAAGAAATGTAATGTGGAAACCACATTAAAGCCAGATTGAAAAACTTTTAATGCAAAAATTACAAGGGGAAATAATCCATAATAAAGCCAGGTAGAGTTGTGGTTACTTTCTAACTCTGTTCATCACATGGAATGCTATCATTGTATGAAGTTTCATAAAGACCTGACAATAAATGGCAGAAATATATGCTAAAATTGAAAACTAACGAAATTGTTATGGACACTGGACACCTGTCCGCCTTTTGTCAAACCATTAGCCTAATTTTTTTGTTGAAAAATCCGGCTAAAAATAAAACTTACCGGAAACACAATCTACAACAACAAGGGCTCCATCAGTGACACGAAGAGCAGCAGTTACTTCAGATGAAAAGTCAACGTGACCGGGTGAATCGATCAAGTTGATTAAAAAGTGGTTTTCTCCATCTGGACCTTGGGGTTGCTTAATGAATTTAAGGTCATCCTTGGCAAGTTCGTAGTACAAGGAAATAGCACTGAAAAAATAAACACCAATTAAGATTGCGACAACTAGGGCATAAATTCTAAATACATATCAAATACCAAAAATTTATAAACACAGCAGAAGAAAATATGAACATAATTTTTTTCCCATTAAAACATACATGCCTAGCAAACATGATTTTAATGAGACTTACAGCACAGAAGTATTTGCATACAAAAACACTTACGTTGACTTGATGGTAATGCATCTTTCCTGTTCATCTTTTCTGGTATCAGTGAATCTTGTCTCACCAGCTTTAGCACCAGCAATGATACCAGCTTTACTGACTAAAGAATCAGTCAAAGTTGACTTGCCGTGATCTACGTGGGCAATAACGGACATGTTCCTGATATTGAACTTCTTGTCCATAATGTTCCGAATCTCGTCTACCGTAAAGTTCACCTGAAATTAAAGATTTAATTATCTAAAACTGTAAACTGAGTGGTAAATTGGATGGTTAAATGCAACACATTAATCAGTTGTCATTTATGATCAACAATGTGTGACTAAATACTGCCATTTCAACCATCCATGGAGGTGCTAATTAATTCATCTATCAACATTAATGATATATTAGTAATTGAATTAAAATGCTGGACCAACAAAATCTATGACGTGATTTGGAGTCGAGCCATAAATTGAAGAAAACAAAGTTAATAAGATGATTGTTACTTAGGAAGTCTATTTCATTTTTTGTCTCATTTAGTGCCTTATGACATATTTAAGTGACTGGGCTGCCAGTAACTAGTTGGTAAGTGTTAGGATCACTCAAGCAGTAAAAACGAACATGCTTGTGATGCTAGATAATGTGGACTATGGAAATGACAGTAGGATGTCAGCTAACTAGGGTCAATCAGTTCACTTATCTAGATTCCAGGCAAGTCAAATATCATCAAAAATAACATACGATAGTAAGGTGTACATTTAAGACACATAAAAATAAAAATCACCTATAACCCTGAGCATTACATAAACAATCGGCTTCATCCTCGTCAGAAAAAATCTATTGCGCAATTAGTGCCATCAATTGTGACATTCATTTTTTCAGCTTTTTACTGACAATGGATAGGCCACACAAAGATCGTATTCCTACAAGATCGTTTAGTATCAGAGAATAAACACTAAAATCGAAGTGAATACCACTAGAAACTGCACCCATAATAGGCCATATTGGCAAACTCATCAGTTCGACCTAGTCACAATAAACTAGTTTTATCGAATAAATAACGAATGTATATGCATTAAACTTTCTCATATTGCTAATAAAGCATCAAAGATAATAATTTAATTCAATTCATAATAAGATGTCACTTACCATCTTGGATTGAGTCTCTTGATTCCGGACAACTAAAATATATGTTGTCCTGCAATGGGACCCGTCGGAAAAGGACCGGTATCACGTGATTCACTTGTGAAATAACTTTTCGACTGGTTCCACAATATTTCGTGTACAAATAAGAAACTGAAAAGTTTATTGTAGATCAGTCCATGCCACGTATTTTATCCTAAAAGGAAATAAATTTATTTTCTTCAAAACGAGACGAATAAAATACTAACTAACAGCGATAGTCAATAAATGTTATGAAGATAATAATTTTCTTAAAAAATATTTTTAATGTAATGAATAACTCTCGTTGATTTTTTGAAGAGTTATCGTTCGTTAACACAACAAGTGGGTATCACTCTTCCGTGACACTCGGTATCATTGATCTATAGATCAATGCTCGCCTTGCTCGGTATAATAAAATGGTCTGTTTGAGTCTGTTAATGAACTGTTGAGATAAGTCTAGTCTCAATTGAAAAATGAGATTGTAGCTTTAAGTTTATAAGAGAACTCACAATATTTTATGTTAATTTACAGATAAAAAACACTTGAGTTTGTTATTAAGTTTGTACTTAAGTTTTTTTGTGAAACTGGGCCCAGGAATATTACTGATTTTACAGTTCGATATGAACATTTGACAGAAAAAAAACGACTTTCAAAATAACGTATTTCAAACTTAGAACTTCAATTATTTGATTTTTATTGTTTAAGGGATTTTAAGTTATATCTTATGATAAATAACTAGAGAGAAAAAAATATGTACAATGATGAGCACATATGAATTATCTTAAAATGGTTTAAATGGAGATAATATATATATACTAATACATATGACCATCTACGCGGTATCGGTCTATTTGAAACCATACTTGTGGGGTCGATATTTCGTACGGGGCATATATCAGACCTCGCAATTCTAGCACCTTTTAAATGATGTAGGGGGGTGTAGGGTACCCTACTAAAATAGTGTGCATAAGGCGGTTTTAATAGTGAATGGTATATGCCCCATTAACAGGGCATTTTTTGTCAAAATTGTGAAGGGGCCTGGGCCTGTTCATTTTGTGAAAAAAAGCACGATGCGTCATGAAATTGTGAAAAAGAAACTGTAAAAAAATGAGAACAAAAAGCTTCTTTCAGACTTGAATTGACTTCTATTTTGTTCAAGACAAGGTTTCTCAAGGGTCTTACAATGGCTTTGTTGTAACTTAAAGTTAGTAAAATTCACAGAATATAGTGATTTTATATCAAATAGTAAACTAAAAGTATTAATTTTCATTTCAATTGATCAGATCTTCTGGCATCTTTGCTTGCTGGAATATGTACATCAACAGAGGTAAAAATCATTAAGGGCCATTTTAAAAATATATCATAAATGTCCTAATTTTTTACCTTTCTTTGTTTAAATATTTTCTTTAAAACTACAATCTGCTATAAACATCATACCTTTTGTTAAATCATACTTTTCATGCAGCAATAGATGTTATTTAATGTTTTTTAGTCTAATAGATAGATTATGTGACGAATATTTTAAAAATTTCACATATTCAATCGATGTTTACTCTTGAAATCGAAAAAATAAGGGAATTTACCTTTACTTATTGCTAAATTTAGAAAATCTGAAAATCAAAATGATAAAAAATTATTTAATTACAATGTAATTTGAACGATCTTTCCCTTTATTGGCGATAGCGTCGGTCGCGAAAATGTATGACAGTACGAAATAAAAAACTTTATTCGTTGTAAAATGATTCGTATTTACGATTATTTTGACGTGGAATTCAACTATAATTATTATCATTTATTCAGAGTTTATTATTGTGGTCAACTTTAATTGTCTTTAAAAAACGCATTTGCAAACTGGCAATTATACATATATTTAAACTGCGTCACAACATGCTCATGATTAAATACAATTATCAATTTAACGGCTAGCATCCAAAAGCTTATCTACTTGAATCAATGCATTATCACAGTTTGTCGCTTGTTTGTTAATTGCAACAGTTTGATTACGTAATCAATCTTATCGGGCCGACATGTAGCACTATTGATTTTTTAGCGGACGCCTATTGGTCTTAATAGGTGACAAAATACACAGGGGTGGTTGATAAACAATGGAGTTACTTTTTATCGGCTTTTCAAGCGTGTACACTAACTGCAACCCCAGCGTAGCGCGCATCGCTGATTGGTCGAATACATCAAATAGGCGGACGAAACATACGCTCCACTTGTTGTCGATCCGAGATCTTGATTCAACTATGACTCTTGAAGGCAAAATATACGCGGATCAAATTGACACACGGACGATTTTGATTGAGGGTCAAAAAGGGGTATTTTCGAATTTCCGTGCGTCAAAACCGGAGGTCTCAGGTCTAATTCAAGCCCTGCAAAGTCCTGATAATTTGTGAAATCTCTTTGAAATTGTGAATTTTTTTCCGCTGCATTGTGAAAAAAAAGTGCAATTTTGAATTGTGAAGGGGCCGAACATCGGCCCCTGTTATAGAAGGAAAAAATGCCCTGATTAATGTGTATAATTTTTATGGGGTACTACATTTCTTGTCATATTGAAGTCACCTATTTTGAAATTAAATATATAGTTGATATACATAACTTAGTGCCCCTTAGGTCTGTCGTTTGGAAATGTTCAATACATGCGTACATAGTTGCATATATTGAAACTAACTATATGGGCCCCGTAGGTGGTCGTATGTCTAAATATAGGTATATACGTAGGTATATATATATATATATACCTACGGGGCCCATATATAAGACCTACTTGAGGGGCATAATTTCATATAGTTGGTTTCAATATATGCAACTATGTACGCATGTATTGAACATTTCCAAACGACAGACCTAAGGGGCACTAAGTTATGTATATCAACTATATATTTAATTTCAAAATAGGTGACTTCAATATGACAAGAAATGTAGTACCCCATAAAAATTATACACATTAATGGGGCATATACCATTCACTATTAAAACCGCCTTATGCACATTATTTTAGTAGGGTATCCTACACCCCCCCTACATCATTTAAAAGGTGCTAGAATTGCGAGGTCTGATATATGCCCCATACGAAATATCGACCCCACAAGTATGGTTTCAAATAGACCGATACCCCGTAGATGGTCATATGTATATATATATATATATATATATATATATATATATATATATATATATATATATATATATATATATATACTAATACATATGTCCATCTACGGGGTATCCGTCGATTTGAAACCATACTTGTGGGGTCGATATTTCGTAAGGGGCATATATCAAGCCTCGCAATTCTAGCACCTTTTAAATGATGTAGGGGGGTGTAGGGTACCCTTCTAAAATAGTGTGCATAAGGCGGTTTTAATAGTGAATGGTATATGCCCCATTAATGTGTATAATTTTTATGGGGTACTACATTTCTTGTCATATTGAAGTCACCTATTTAGAAATTAAATATATATTTGATGTATTTTAGTAAGTACCCCTTAGGTCTATGTTTTGATAATGTTCATTTTTTGCGTACATAGTGGCATATATCGAAACTGACTATGTGAAATAATGCCACACAAGTTGGGTCTTATATATGGGCCCCGTAGGTGGTCGTATGTCTAAATATATATATATATATATATATATATATATATATATATATATATATATATATATATATATATATATATATATATATATATATATAAATTTTTTACACACATTTTACACTTTCTAACTATTTGCATGTATTATATGGGCATGTAATCTAGTTTGTTTTAGATTTATACACTTTTACCCATAAAACATATTTCTATATACAGTGTCATTGTTTATAAAACTTACATAAATTTTATTTAAAACACATTGGTAGTCCAAATTGTAAAGCTTTTAAGCGAGAACAAACAAACAATATTTTAAGTAATTTATAACAAAAATGATTATTTATGGCCCTATATTTTCATGCATAATCTTGCATGAATTACAAAAAAAATATGTAAGACTTAACGTTGTAATAAATAAATGTTTTCAATATGTTCAACGTGTTATATATTATACTTCATGTAGACTTAACTGACACAACATCATTCATTGAATATTTTGGATGTAATATATATATTGAACATTTTTTGGATCTGTGCTACAAACAATATTTATTTAAATCTAATTTAAAAGTATCAATCATTTCATATCAACATTATGTTGTCTTTTGCTATGTCTTGCCGACTTAAAATAAAATTTATCTTATCTTATACTGTCGTGAATGTTGTTGTTTGTGTTAGTACGTGATAAGAAAGCGATTATTTAACGATTAAAGGGAAGTAACTGTGATAAAAATGGTACGGGTTAACTGGGTATTGTTATTTCCTAGTTACATGACGTCACTTCCTTTGATACATACAAATAAAGTTGGTCTAGGAAATGATTTCGTTATTTGGAATTTAATTTCTCATTATTTGTAAAGGTTTAGAAAGTCATCAATTGGGCTTAACTTGTGCTTTATGATTGCTTAACATTTTCTAATTGTTATATATCCCAAAAACACATTAAAACCGCAAAAATGATGGTCTCAACGCGACCTAGAAGGACCAGGGAATTCACTGGTCCAACTCCCAGCTCAGTTGCCATTGTGAGTATACTTTTAGCAGTTTCTATGCCTGTCATACTGTGAAACGTAATGTTCTGGATTGAATGTAGTTTGCATTTTTCAGAATGAAGTTGTTGTGACAAGAAATATTCACTTGTAGGTAATGAAGGGTCCATCGAATGCTACAAAAATGCAGAATGTATTCTTTGCCATAGGCATAGAATCTAGTTTAGCGGATCCCGCTATTGCGCATGCTCTGACGTTGCGTTGTTTACAAATTTTAGACGCCATTTTGTTTTTACCGATACGGGGTTTTATTCATTCTTTAAATTAATTATTTTTAATAAATATTTTAAAATGCTTTTTTGTTATGCATTTTTAATATCACGGGGGTGTGGGGGCAGCAGCCCCCATAATAACAGTATGTTAGCGTCATTTACCTTCGCGCGTCTGCTCACAGAAACAGCACGCTGCGCACGCATATTTATATTTACTTCCGGTGTCCGCTAAACTAGATGACATGTTCCAAAATTCAGAATGTATTCTTTGCCATGCAACATGAATGCAGGCCACCCTACGTGTATATTTTATGGCTAGAATGCACTTTACTCGTACGCGCCTACTGCGCATGCGTCATTTTGCAAGTGCGCGTCCATTGCTAACTTAGCAATAATGTAAACAAATATCGCGTCGCCATTCTTCATTGAGTCGGTACTGACGGTGACCGTAAAAAAGCAGGGGTTCCGGGGCAGCAGCCCCTGATAAAAGACAGAAAATGGGACAATTGCAGTTTACTGGTACATAAAAAATCTGCGAAATTGTGCTGTTTATTAGTAACTAAGCCTTGCATATCATTAAAGCTAACAATCAATGAAAATACAGGATTTCATGTTATATCAGGGGCTACTGCCCGCAAACCCCGTTTTTTATGTTTTAAACAAGAAAAAAGCAACGGAAGTGTATCTCAGCCATTCCTATTTCTATTGTGCATTTGGTGTTTTTGGATGTCTTTTAGCGATAGGTGCGAGCTGATGTTTATATCTATGTAATATTTGCCTGATATTTTTTCATTACAAGGTTAGATGTAAAATTAAACATTATTCGCATATTTTGGTCATTGCATATTTGTTACATAGTCATTTAAGAATGTGAAAAAAGAGCTATTTTGCTTATCTCAAGCTTAGGTGTGCTTAAAAACATCATATTTACAAAAATATGCTCATTAATTACAAACTTGTTTCATTTGCCTTCAATTTGTGAGATAAATCTGCGCTCATAATGGTGAAAAAAACTTTATTTTGAAACAATGAAAAATATTTAGTCAGACTTATAATGGTGTCTCCATATTGATGTTAACATCCGTTACCGAACTTTGACAACTTGGGTTGGATATTTCTGTTCATCCAATAGTATTCCATTTGACTCAATTTTCTCGTACTTCAAGTCCCTTTTTTATCAGAGCCTTGAAAACTGCAGAATTCTTATTCTTTTATTCCATGTTATGCTAAGCAAGTAAGTCAGTCATAATAAGTAAAAATTATTATTAACCTCCGTTGGTCCCTACAATTAAAGATCTTTTTTCTTTTTCGTTTGTCATCCAAATGTCGATGTAGATCATAATCTAGTGTATATAAATCCCAATGAGTTGTTAACATTTCACTCACACTAAACTAGAAAACTGACCAAAATTGTTAAATTTCTTAACCTCCGTTACCATTAACCTCCGTGACTTTATCTAACAATTGTGTATTGAATTATCAGATATCATGACTTGTATATATCACAAACACACTGGGTTAAACAAAGTTTGTTCCTCGCTTAATTTTACTAACGTCATGTATCGAAAATCTAGAAAAAATCATCTTCATGATAGGCTGTTACAGTGGTTAGGTTATTTACATGAATAATTTTTGGAGACTATGTTCCATTATTTCCATAATTGAGCGAGCACTGAAGACATTTAATGTCAGCAATTTTGCTTGAACAAGCCAATGATATGACCGAAGTTACAGTGGTATAATACTCAAATTATTATTTCTAAACCATTATGTATAGCATGGTAACGGATGTTATTTTTATAGCCACATACTTTGGGATGACGTAAAGTTACGTCTTATTATGGAAGTCATTTGAAGTTCAATTCTTATTTGAGTGGCGGCGACATGAATGGTTACAAAATGCATAGTAGATTCAACATATGTGTCTTCACTTTTGTCAGAAGGACCAAGGTAACGGATGTTAAATTAGTTTTTAAGCCCCCATATTCTCTCATTGAAAAAGGCAATGATGAATTTTATTTTTTTCCACAGTCTTATCTATCCAACACATTGTGTATAAACATAAGAAGCCTACATCTATTTGTACCAAGTAGTCAGGAAGAAGACTTAAGTAACGTTGATACAATGCGTCTTTAGTAACGAATTTTAAAGTTCAAAACATCCTTTCAGCACCTACATATTCACATTCCTCATGAACTGGAATACATCGATCATTATGCATGGATAACATCTAATTCACTTTTTTGGAATATTCCTTTCACTTTTAATATTAATGTCATGTGAGATTACTTGAAAAGTGGTCACTTAAAGGGCCTCTGTGATGTTCTCAGGGGAGTTTAGATAGGACCCTGGCATTGGCAAAAAATGTCATTCAAAATTAATCTGATTTCTTAGATTTTGCTAAAACCAAGCAACGAGAAAACTGTGAGTCGTTATTATTATGTAAATATTAACCAGCATACGATTGACTGAATTGAAAAAAGCTAATGTTGTAATCCTGAGGTGAGGGGCACTTTTAAGTTACATTTCTGTAATCCCCATTGATCATTTGAAAACCAGGATAGCCATTAGGTTATTGTCATGTAAGTGCATTAACTGCAGAAGTAATGTATAAAAAATCTGAATGTAATCGATCGTCTGTGCACGTTCTAAAACACAACTGATTCAGATTTTTAAAAGTGAACCAATTGGAACAACACTTGATATTGCCAAGACACATGGTGATATAGATGAGCAAGAATTATTGATATTGGCTTATTCTGTGCAACAGTCTATGACACAAAATGGTCTATTGAGGTCATTTATGATATAAGTGCGGAAAAAGTTGACACCAAAATTAACTTCATGGAAGAATCTGGTAAAATGGGTAATTGTTTTAGATGGCCTAATTAAAAAGATGTGCTGTGGAAAGATTAAAACACAATACTAAGATTACCAAACTATATCCCTTTGAACAACAAAAAACTCAGTTTAGGGATAGCTCTGAAATAATTGACTAGATTGAAATGTTATATGAAGCTTGAATAAACGTATAAATGTTTAGTTCTTGACCAAGCCATTTTGAGGCTATTATATATTCCACATGGAGTGACAAAAACGTTGGAATGGCAGGTTTTTGTGTATTAATGTTTTTTTTAATATTTGCATAGTTCCATTCAATTTGTTGTGGTTAACACATTTCCCATGCAATTAATACATTATGAATATATTTACAGTCTTTATAGATGATAAACTGACCTCTTGTAGAAACTGGTTATCACTAAGTATGCAAAGATTGAAATGATTTATGTGTTTTGTCAACTCAACCATCTGTTGTAAAGATAAATGTAAAATAAAACTAGCTATCAATTACAACATTGCATTGGTCAAATAATCCGTCATATTATATTTTGTGGACTGCAACTAGCCCTTTTCATTAAAATTAAAATCAAGCCTCGTGGTATTGTAAATTGCTTTAGAATTTGTATGATTGCATACTGGATGTATACATATATATGTGTATAGACATTTATTAACTATTTTTTGTTTAAGGATATCCCTGGTGATTTCATTCTCATGACTTCATATTAAATACAATTTTATTCAAGTAAATGAATCTAACAGTTTATATGTAATAAACCTGTTGCTGTATTTTTTATTTTTGTTTGGGGGGTATGAGGATTGATAATTTAAGCATTCACAGGAATTTTAAGCTTTTTAGGGTATAAGCATGAATCATTTACGTTTCGAAATCGTTGAAGACTTTCGTGATTAACCTCCGTTACAATTTGACAACATTCAATACATGCAACTTATTACTTAAGGAACTCACAATTTTAACTTAAGGTGGCTTTTTTGAACGAAAGAAGACTTGATAAGTTATTGTACACCAATTGTTCTGTTTTCTCATATGTTTTTCTTGTTCCAAATATCTTTTGAATAAATAGTGAATTAGAACTTAGTGTGACCGATTTATTTAGTTTTGATATGCTGTAACTTTGTGACATTTCATCCAATATATGTACCGGAAAGAATTTTGTAACTACATTGTAAGTCAATTGACCATATTTTTTAGTAGATTTAAACAGATTATAATTAAATATGAATTCAGTAGCTCTTTTGTTTACGAGTTGATCAAGCAATCAACCTCCGTTACCAAAGCAGTTTGATCCAACTTCACAAGTTGGTATAGAAAATTGACGGTTGAGAGTTTATGAGAAACTCTTTCAAATCTTAAAAGATATAGATTTGTCTTCAAGAAAATCAAACTTTTGAGCAAATTGAAGAGGTATGATTTTTCACATTTTCTTAGATTGGAAATGCACAAATAACATAGGAATGGCTGATCTGCTCTAACTGGTTAGGTATGTGCAAAAGTGGTAAACAAACTCGTACCAGTAAACTGCAATCTAGCCCAGAAAATATCATGAAATTAAAATAAAATCACTTACCTTTCTATTCAAACAGGTCAAAACTGTTTAACGCTTATCATATTTCTACTTCCCGGTGAATTACTATGTACTGGTAAAGTGCACTAGCCCCCATTTTATACTGTATAAATGCATTATTGGTTTACATAGCTGTGAAAACCACTGACAATTTAGTGGACAATTTAGTAATTAATCAGCAAACTGTAAAATCTCTTTGTGGCATTAATTTTTTGTACTAGCAGGACACTGATTGATATCCTGCCTGCCTCAGCTGCATATTTAACCTCATAAAGTTATTCACCTAAGGTTATATCTCAGCCTCTTCCACTAGAGCTGGGGCTGAACAATGACATCTTAATATGCAAGTTTTGTTCAGTATTGAATTTGGAGCTGTTTCTTCCAAACTCTACTTGTTAGATCAAGTGTTGAGAAATAATTGTGGTAAAAATATCTTTGATGCAAATTCATCATGCAATGCTGTGTTATCCGATGGGCTTAACACAATTGCATGTGTTGTTAACCTGTCAAAAGCAATATTATATGTATGTAATCTGCAGAACAATGATCTTGAACTGTTTGTTTATTTTTGATGTTATTAGAACACATTGTTATATGTAAATGCCGTTATTTGCCAATAAAGATGTATGTATGTATGTATTATATTGGGACCATGTACATTACATGTATAATGTTTTCAGATTGCCTTTTTAAGTTTTTTATTTTTCAAATCCTGTTAATTTAACCTTGAAAATTACCTCTCATTACAGATGGCAAGACCTCCAAATAAAAGACCCCCAGAGTATCTTATCTTGGAAAGGAGAAAAAAGGAAGACATGCTTGCTGCAAATCAAAGAAATACACAAAATATTGAATTAAATGATTTGAAAAATGAATGGGAAAGATGGACTGACAGAAAACATAAAATTAATACTTGTAAACAAAAAGTTGAATCAATGATGCAAGTTAACCAATTTGCTGTTGAAGACAGGAGAGAAAGGTACACACTGACAGTATCTGTAAACCATTCCATATAGAAATGACATCTTACTTTAATTATAAGTAACTGTCACTATATATGTATGCATAGATAAACAATAGTAAATTCTGTTGCTAATGAGCATCAATCACTTCTGAGCATTCGTCACACTAGCAACCTTTTTAACAAGTACAAAACTTGATCATTCTCTAATGCAATTTATTAATTAATACGTAATTTTACTCTCTGAATAATATTGATTTTTTCAACTAAAATTATTTCACATATGTGAGAAAATAAATTCTGAATGTTTACAATGATGGGAATTATTATTTGCATCAAAGTTAAAGTAATGTTACTCAACATATTTTTTCTTCAAATTATTAATTGATTATATTTTAGATTACGTGAAATGTTGAGAGCAGAAGAAGAACAATATCTCTTAGAAATGGAAGCTAAAGAGGAGACAACTCTTGAAAGACAAGCCAAAATGAGAGAACGTGCACGATCATTGAAAGATAAGAGAGAGAAAGAACGACTAGCTTATGTTCAAGAAATGTATGATCAGCAATTCAGGTAGGAACCAATCTTGATTGGACTGTCTCTGCTAACAGGCAATGGACGGGTTATAAATATTTTGTGTTTTGTTGTCCAGAGGTGACTACTGTACTATAGAATGGTCATTTTCATTGGCAAAAACATGGCTGTGCAGGGCTCAGCAATAAATGTCCTTCTATTGTCTCTGACAATCTATATTTTGGTTCAGGTAAATTATTACTGCCAGTAAGCATTTGGTTCCAGCAAGTAAAATAAATAACTAGCTGTCCAACCAGGCCACCTATCCATACTTGTTGCAGGGCTTTTTTTCCTTCTTTAACAGAGGCCGATAAAAGAGGTGGCTTCCCAATCCAAAAAAGTGCATAAAATTCCCAATCCTGAGGAAAAAATTCCCAATTCAGAGGACGAATTTCCCAAAATAAAGTGCAACAAGTCCAGTCTGTGCCAAATTTAGTAGATTCTAATGGTTAAATCTCTAACTTTGACTCTAATTGTTGGCTAGTTCTTCTTTCTTTTTAATGAAATGTAACACTGCAACTTTAAATGCTTAATAGTGTTTCTTTTTGTTGTTTTAATGTTTATCCACTTTTTCCCAATTTGACCAAAATTTGTGCTTAAATTTCCCAAAATGGAAGGCTAAGGCCTCTTCCCAATTTCTAGAAAAAAGCCCTGTGTTGAGCTCTGCAGTTGTGGCTTTGAGTTGGCTTGTTTGTAGGAAATCATTGGCATGAGTGGTCAATTATTTTGTCTCCGAATGGCAATTTGACAAACCATGATTTATACACACTATGAGTTGAAAACTTTTTTCATTCTGTTACTTAAATAGATATCATTCAAAGAGTTTTAATTTAAATTGTTAACCACTGTTTTAATGCAGTAAACAGAATAGTCTGAAAGTGTTTTCATTTTACACTAGCTATCAACATGTATTTGCTTCTTTCTCTTCAGAGGTAGTTTAGTTAATACTGATTTACTTTAAATGGCAAAGCAAGTTCTTACAACTTAGATTAATCACTTTGGAGTCCACTTTCTGGTCTCCCAGTACTGAGCTAGTAGAATATTTAAGTAGCTTGCTCAAGGAAACAACAGGGTAGGTTTTGGATGGGGTTCAAACCAACACCCAATGCTATCCAACGATTACCAGTCCAACGTTTGTAACTACTCGACCACACCCACTCTTCTGAGGTAATGTGAGAATTATACTTCAACTTTTTCTGTATTAATTTTCCAGAAATCAATGTGAAGAATTACGATCAACTCTATCTAAGAGACAACAAGATGAAGTATGTGTAGAACGTCTTGAACAAATACGTATCAAGGAAGAAATTGAAGCAGAACGTCAACAAAATGAACAAATGTATGCTAGATTATGGGAGGAAGATATGTTAGCTAAGGCTGCTAGAGAGGAACGTGATGCTAAGGCAGCTCATGAACGTAACGCTGAAGTGTTGGCAGTACTCAGGAAACAGATGGCAGCTCTTGAAGCTACTAAAGAAGAAGCTATCAGACTGAAGGAAGAAGAAGCTCAACTCTTGGTACGTTTTGCTTTGGTTAATAAAATTTCATGGGTCATTGCAAAGCTAGTCTAACTTCATGAAAATAAAGAAGGATGTAGACTAGTTTTGCTCTGACCTATCAAATTGTTTTGAATATAATTTTGTCTGTAAGATATTTTGTACAAAAAGAAAGCTCACCCTGGGCAATTTCATTGAGGGTTAAGGTTTTGATAATACTAAAAGTTATTGAAAGTTTGTTTTTTACCATGTTTCAATAAGAAAATCACACTTAAGTTAAAGGTTAAATAACTATGCAATCACTTACTACGCCTTTACTATCCCTAAAGGGATAAACATTTCTTATAGATCATGCAGTTTTTTTCCCATTTGAGTTAAATTGTGATAAAAATCACCAAATATATAGATACATACATATAAAGTATGACCCCGCCCTTTTCCCCAAGTACTGAAAAATGCTCTTGCCTACAGAACTTTAAGGAATTTAAAGATATTTTCGTTTGATAGGATTGAAAATTAAAACATGTATTTTTTTAGTCAGTTATACGATAATACAAGTGCTTTAATTATTATCTAATGTGTATTTTAGAGAGAACAGAATGCTCTAAGAGCTCTTGAGGAACAGAGAAAGAGAGAAGATAAGATTAGACAACAAAGACAAACTAGAGAAATGCTTGATATGTCATTACAGGTAAACTATTTTCTTTGAAATTATCTGATATTCGATATTTTTTAATAACTTAAAAATGTAATTTGCTACAGTTTCAACTGAATTAGTAATTCTATTACCTCATTACTAGTTTATAAGCTGTATTAACTTGCTATTTAATCTGTAGGTGGTTATTTGGTTATTCAAGTACCAGTTAGCCAGTGATTTACTATATTCAATTACTTAATAACTTGCTATGGTACTATATCAGCGGTTCAGATGTTATTCAATTACCATAAAACTTGCTACATTCATTATAGGTAATTTAGATGCTATTCTATTACCACAGTTATAACTTATTACATTACTTTTTTGGCTGTGCAAATGTAATGAAATTACCACAATACTAGCTATGTTACTAAATTACTAGTTCATATGTAATTCAATTACCATATAACTTGATATGCTTATTGAATCACAGCTCATATGTTATTCAATTACCAAATTACTTTATAAATTACCAAAATAACCTGGTAATTTGTTATATTTCAGTTGAAGATGAAGAAGAAAGCCAAGGAAGAACAAGAAGAATTAGCGTTTGATTTGAAGATGTTAGAACAATTGTTGGAAGAATCTAGAAATGAAGCTATGGAACAAATGCAGAGAAAGGTTAGTAATGGCAACTTGTATCTAACTGACAGTGGTGCATTCATTGACCCCTCTGACTTAATTACTCAATATTTCTTCATTTTCTTGGTACATATATACAGATATCTATTTTTACAGATAGTGAGTACAGATGGTTAGTACAGAAGTATCATTTTAAACCTTTGAAAGCAAAATTGCCGAATTAGTTCATCTATTCTGCAAATTACCATTTGATTTTTTTGGACAATCACTTTCATTTCCAAATTTTTTAGACAGCTGATATAGAGATCAATCATGAGAATTCAATTACAGACACAAAATTTAACAAAAAAACTAAATTGATATTTCTTGTTTTTACCGTTTATAGAAAGAGTTGAGAGAAGAAGATCGTCGCTACAGAGAACATTTGAAACATTTGTATGAAGAAGAACGTATACGTGAAATAGAACTTGAAAAACTTATACAACAGGAAGTTGAACGTATGTGGCAGAAACGTTTAGCTGCATGGAAATTGGAACGTGAAGCACGTAAGAAATTAATGCAAGATGTACTTGCTGTAAGAGCTCAACAAGTTCAGGATAGATGTAAGTATAGAAATATGATTTCTTTTGTTTTTCTTTTTATTTTATATATCTCAAGGGCCACATTAGCCTGCCTGATTAGGTCTGTTGGTAGCTTGCAATTCCACTGATTGCAGAGTTGAAAGTTTGATTCCAAAGAGGACTGTACTGTGGAATTTGGTTATGAAATAATTTCTACTGCCATTTTCCCTCCTACTACTGATTCTTTATCATGAAGGGCAGTTGTTTGTCACTGATGAAAATATAGTGAAAACTTGACTTTTATAATAATGTTTATAATATTATTTATAATACTTCAAGAAAAGGCTGATCGGGTGTGCGAAAAAAATCAATATATACCGTGTGTGAGTTCATATACACCGTGTCCCCTTGGGTAGCCTCTCATAACAATGCAACATAAATTCTTTTCAAATGTCCTTATACCCCTCGAAGCTACATATAACCCCTCGGCTGACGCCTCGGGGTATATGTGCTCTCGGGGTATAAGGACCCATATACACCGTCAAAAATCTTTATAACTAATAATATTTATATAAATAATATTTTTTCAGTGGCTCAAAATGTTGTTCGCCAACAAGAAGCTGAAAGGGAACGTTTAGAGTTATTGCAGACCATCGAAGATAATCGTCGTTTGGAGGAAGAATTGGCGATGAAGAACAAAGCCAAACATATGCAGTATCAACAAGATTTACGTGGACAGATTGACCATAACCAAAACTTACAAAGATCCCAGTTTGAACGTGACGAGCAAGAGTATATTAAAGGTATGCAAGCTGAACGTGAATATCAGGCTCGTCTGAAAGCTTGCCTAGATAACTCCGAGTACGAGAAGATACATCCGATTAGACGTGCTATGGCTCAGAGAAATGCTTAAAAAGAAATAAAGTAGACTTATTGATTTTATATAGACACTTTGTTATCTGTACTCTCCTTTGTTTAAAATATATTTTATAAAGTATTTCCATGTTTTTGATGGATATTTTGAGAAAACTTTTGAAATTTGTTGTGTGAAAAGAAAACAAACAACATCATGATCAATATTTGTTATAATGCTACAAGTTGTGACTCAATTTATTTTATTCGTACACAATTATGATTATAAACACAGTGAAATCTATAACATTATTTAATGATACCAAAACATGTACATGAAGTTTTTATGTACAATTTATTATTATTGTTGTTGTTTTTGTTTGCAAAAATAGTGATAAAGTTTTTAATTTATTAACTATTTGTCAGCCTGTTTAAGCCTATGTTATGTATGTTAATGATATACAAAAGTAAAATTGTTAATTGTTAAATGTATGATAGGCATTACAAGTAAGCCTGAGAACTCTGAACATCCTTGGAACAAAACACATTTGTTTGTAGAAAACATATTTCTAGATTAAGTCATTTTATTTGCATGATAGAAGTTACGGATTATTCTTTCAAGAAATTCAGAGAATTCCAGATTACTCAGGGTTTGGATTTCTTGAGTTAACACTCACTGTATTTATTTTTTATATGATTGTTTAAAGTTTGGATGATTGCAGAATACAAGGTATGAATGTTTAAACCAATGCTACTGTTTAGTATTTTCCTTATTTGTTCTATGCATAATCAGCATCTCATGTTTTGAAATTATGATTCAAATGAAAGAATTTCTCGTTAGAATGTGCTTCATGTTTTGATCAGCTAGAGTTAGTTTAAGTTGTAATTTTTAGCATACCTAGGGTATTTTTGTATAACTCAGATTTAAATTATCATTGAGAAAGTTTTTTTCATTTTCTGTAATGTTGCTTAAATACAGTACATTGGATTTCTGAGGTTTTACCAAGCATTTCAGTTCCTTTTATCCATGAGTGTATAGTAATTTTACAAAATAATGGATAAGTAATTTGTTTGCTATATTTTAGTCTATTTTGTCTGTGATAAATAATGCAGTGAATTATTGATGACAATTTATTGTACATAGTATGTTGTTTTATTTTATAAAAACTTTTTGCCTTATTATTTTGAGAGTTAATCTAATACACATCAATAAGCATCAACATTTTTTTATCTCTTGGCATTATTCTTGTTTTGTTTGACATTGATGCAGTTGTCCCACATGCTTGGGTAGTCTGGAAGTGGTTAGAATATCCTACTGCTGTTCTCATTGCAGTCATGTTTGTTAGACTGATAAAAATAGGCTCTAAAATATTCTAATATGTAAATATGATATGCACATGTTCAATACAAATTACTAGAAATGGTATTATTTTGCCTGTATGGAGAAAATCAATTATAGATTCTATTTGCACATTATAACCTCATATTCATGAGTATTTTACTTATTGTGGACTTTATTTACTCAGTATTCAACCAATGACAAAATTTATAATGATTAATGTATACAGTTATTCTAAACACTAATTAAAATGTTATTACACAAAGCCTTACATTTTCAACAAAATTTCACACTACCATCATTCAATACATGCCTTTCTTAGGCAATGTAAAAATTAAATCTTGAACATAATGTGTTATTATCATTCATAACAATAATCAACAGTTTAGTGGCTAATGTTGTTAAAAAATATACATTTCATTTTGTATAATTATGACCATCATACTGAATGTTTTTATAACTAACCATGGGTGAAAGTTTTCAGTGTTAATACTGAGTTCAGTATTTTGAGAATAACATACTTTAAGTATTTTATATGAAATCTGATCTATTTCAGTATTTTTAAAACTTTTTACTTCCACCCCATCCATTGTTATCATAAAGTATTAGTATATTCACATAATATGTTTGGTGTTTATAATAATAATGTTGGTTTCTAGTATTAACAAACAGTATACAAGGCTGACATCTGTTATAAATGTTGTATTCTGGTATCATTATACTCTTGTAGGTTAGGAAGTACCTGGTAACTTGAAAAATATGAACATAGTTGGGATCAAACAAACCCTTCCTGGTTTACCAGGTTCTTGAATTCTCATTTTGTTGTATTTGGGTTCAGTAAACAGTTTAGACTTTAAAAAAGCTGAATCAGGCACTAACTAAAACCCCCTTTTTAAAGGCTTTGATTTTTATTGTATTTGAATACCATAATGAGAATTTGGGAATAGTTTGGAAATCAGAAGACTGAGGATTTCTCATTGTTCAAATTCCCCAGGTTATTCTGTATACATTAGAAACAAAGGGGAAATTTTATTCAAGTAATTCTTACATATACTATTATAGTATTATTTATTGACATTTACAATGTTATTTGTTACACTTTACATGTATTTAAGTATTATCTGAGGTATAAATTGAAAAAGTATTCATATATATTATACTTACTTTTAAAATGTTTGACATGGAGTGAGCATCTTAATTATACTGATGTTAAAGTAATCACCCTAAGATAGTATTAAAATGTCCCTTAAAAATAAATGACTTTCATATTTTGAGGACTGTTATATTAAGTTATAGAGTTTCCTGGTCGTAAAAAAATAATTTCCTTGCTTGAATGGGGATATATTTTATATGTATGTATTTTATGTGCATTTCATTGTATTGTTCTTAAAAATAAACTTGTTAAAACTGTGATTTGATGTTCTTTTAAATAAAAATAATTATATTCAATTGATTATAAGTCATAAAATATATTCTATTTGTTTTACTTTAGTTCCTGTTTAATATATACTTATTACATAAGTAAGGATCATTGAGCAACTGTTGATGTATTGAAATGATCTATGAAATGATGCCATACGTTTGACTGAGAGGTCCCAGGTTTGAACCCCACCTGTGAGGTACACTGCTAATTTCTTTGAGCAAGACATTAATTTTCATATCTACTATATAGAAGCAGTGGTCCTGTGATAGGACACAGACATACAGATCAAGATGTGCAGGGTTCAAACCTTACCAAGGTTACTGCTAATTTCATTGAGCAAGAAATTTACTTGTGTTTGCTTCACTTCACTTCGGATGTAAATGGTTAGTTACACAAATGGGTTGCATAATTCCATCCCACCATTTGTCAGCAGAATAAGAATTTAGATAACACATTGAAGTAGATGATTGAATACCAGTAATCTGATCACCAAGGATGATAGCTGTAATGTTAGCGAGCATGCAACATTATGAAACCTAGACTATAAAATGCAATTGCTGTGTGAAAATTAAAATTGCATCAAGTCAGAATAATCCAAGTGGAAATGAAAACCCCAAGATAATGTACCAATCCATTGATAACATATTAACAATACAAAACATTTTGTGAGAGATAAGTATAGGATCAATAGAAAGAAACTACATGCATTTCATTCCGGTGATAATATGAAGAGTTCAATAAATGCTATATAGCCTTATCAACTATTTCCTTTAAACCCTTCAATACCAAGCATCAGAGTTATGATACTATTATATGGTACACTCAAATGCTTATACTTAATTTTCTAGCCCTCCCCCCTAATTTTGGCATATGTTCTGAGAACTAAGGGCTGCTATTAGTGCTGTATGATACATAGTTATAACATGATACACTGGTTTCAATAACTTCTGTTGACTTGTTTAAGTCAGAACTAATTCTATCACGAATATATACTTATTTAAAAATATTCAATGAAAGGGGGACAAGTCTTCAATGTAAACCTGAACTTCAGAAAGAGTTATCGATCTTTATGAGTAAAGTGTAATCGTAAAACCTCGTCAAACTCTCCGAATAATCGTCCAAGCTTACTGCAAAGTCAAATAAACGTTGCCATGTTAATTTCGCTTAAGAACTATCAGCTTAAGATTCTCATGAACTATCAGCTTAAGATTCTCATGAACTATCAGCTATGAACTATCAGCTTAATATTCTCATGAACTATCAGCCTAAGATTCTCACGAACTATCAGTTTAAGATTCTCATGAACAATCAGCTTAAGATTTTCATGCCACAGAAGAAACAACATTGAGTAACACTAATCACATCTAAATTCGTCTAAGCCTGGTATAATCAGGACCAGCTTCGGTGGTGGCATGTCAAACATTGTTTTAGACTATAGGTAAGTATGGTTGGCACTAAAGTCTCGAAGATGTTAGTTATAACCACCTGGAGAAAAAAGATGTTGGCGAACAAACCTCGGAATATGTGTTAGTTACTTTAAAATGATATTAAAAATGTCTTAAAATACTTAATGCTAAAAGTACAAGTAGTTTTACTAATGGACATCTGTTCCGATGATTATAACTTTAGGTTTGCATAACTCTGTATTTTTGTGGCGTCCCTTTTATGACAAAACATTAAAATAAATAAAAAACCATCTTCCCTTCTTTGCTTTTTGGCTTTGTAGATGGATTGTGTTATTTTACTGTATCTGTCCTGATTATATGATTGCTTAACACCTTCCTTTCCAAAAAAAAAAATAAAAAAATATATAAAAACGATTGAATCTGAAACCATTTAGCATCGACATGAATAAATGTAGTCTCATATTCGGTCCAAGCCAGCTGGGCCAACAATTGGTGCATCAACAAAAAATTGGCCGTCATGGGCTAATAAGCGTTTATTTAAGGCGTTTATTATACGCAACGTAATTTATTCAGAATGTATGCTAGTATGCCATTCTTTATATAAGTACTTATATGGAACCAATTTTCAGCCAGAATCACGTGATTCATGGCTGAGCTTGTCTTTTATTGTACCACAACGGATACAGCAAAGTAATGTATAACATAAAAATAGATTAAGTTCCATATATAGTTATCCAATCTAATAATCTAGGTTATACTTTATGAAATTTAAGATACGGGCATACCCGGTGTTTCACGATTGAGATTTTAACCCATTTGTTTATAAATGTACTAGAAAGGGCATGCTTACGAGTTTGACCCCAAACGCCTTATCTCGTGAGCAAAAATAGATCGGGATCAATGGGTGATGTTTGTTTTATACCGAGTACCCCAAATGAACCGAGCTCACCCGGTGAAGTGGGTTCGTTGTGGTTAACACAATTATTTATAAAAATGGAACAATTTCGATCAAATTTAGATCAGCGCTTGATGCGTCATTTCTTACGTAGTATAAATTTAATGTCGTCTTTTTGTAAACGTGTATTACAAAGACAGACGAAAACAAAACTCTTCACGTAGATAATGTTAACCCCAATGTACCCAACGTGACCTCGGGTATGACATCATGAATCAACATCCTATAAGCCACTTTCTTTCATTTATGTATTTTTTCTATGGCCACAATGTAACTTAGTGTCATCTTTATACGCAACGGAGTTCAGAATATATTCTAGTTTGCGATTTTTATATAAGTATTCATATGATACCAACAAATTCAGTTTCCAATAATTTTCAGTTTATTAACTAATGGGTATTCAACAAAAGTAAATAGCATTGTAATGAAACAAAGTACATATGATCAACAAAAAAATAAAAAAATAAAGCGCCATTCTCTGAAATTTATGCAATATATAATGAGACATAGCAAGACAAAAGACCTTTCTTTATCACATTAGTAGCACAAGGTGGCCGGCACGGCCTCGGTCCATCTTTGGTTCGGTCTCTCGTTGAAATTTGATTGCCATATTGAAATATATAAGTGCTGTTGATGCTTTTAATAGTTTGAACATATCACTTAATGACGGTACATTATGCTAGACTGACACCGAAATTATCCGGGGGTTTACTGAAAGGATATGTTTGGCCATGGTGGTTTGAATGGTCCGTCATTTTCAGTACTTGTATCGAATTCACGGTCAACATTGTGTAAAAAGAAAATTTGGACTAAAGAAAGGCTTATTGTCAAAGATAATAAGCTTATACAACTAACGATCTTGAACACTTTCTTGCGTAATTTATTACGCACAACTTCTGTTCTAAGTCTCATATACTCGCGTATCATCAATGACTGCTAAAGGTCTAGTATTCGAATTGACGCGATGTTTTAAGCCATGATCAAAACTTTCAAAACTTGTATGAGATAAAACAAAGACAGCTACGCACATTCAATTTTACTGATCGACCCTTTTATGTTGACCTACTATTCGATTTAATAAATGTGTGTCTCAAGAAAGCCCTTAGTTACAAGGAGTTGTATGGTATTATCGTCTGATAAAAATTTGTATAAGACATTTTCAATATCAGAGTGATCTCTCAAGTATCAACGTGATACTTTGTCAAACAAACAAATAATCACCAAAAATTAATAAAACTTCGTGTGAGTATCGCATAGTTTCAAGACGATACATCTCACAGACGACCCGGGTGGATTGAAGATAATACGTTGACAGTTTTTCTGATCGAATGAAAAAAGTGCGTACAGTGCAGAAATTCTGTGTTGCACTTAGATAGTTGGTTGGTCGTAAACTGTTTCACGTCTGAATTGTTGTCGTTTGCCACAAAAGCAGACGACACGCTTGAAATTTTAGGAAAAAGGCATTGCAGGTAAGAATTGTTTATTTTTCTTAAAAAATATTAATTTTGTTAAAATTAAATTTTGATAATGTTATATTGAGTGAAGTTATTAAGAAATCTTCGTTTGAGCGCCATCGTCATTTTGCTCTGGATGTTTTTTTAAGTATATGTATGTAAACGGAAGCTAAAGCATGGCTTTATTAACATGTATATTTTTACACTTCTTGAATAACATTTTAAAGAAAATACCGGTACTTCATATTGTGCGTAGTGAGTTAAAACATTTTGCAGAATTGTGGACGAGACGCGCGAAATTAAGATCTATATGTCTACTATATTCTATGTTATCTTAGTCTTGTTTTTATCATGAAATCAACATTTGACAATCTTATAATTAACTTCAATTGCATATTTTAATGACTTATCATACAGCGACCGTTCTTACAAGTATTACATTCCTACTTTTGGTTAAGCTTCGGTTTTGTCCCAGATAAAACAAAATACATATTTGTAATGTTAATAATATCATGATATATTTCTAAAGGGGCTGATATGAAATAAACTGGTGCCGCATCATATTAGTAATAGTATCCGTATTTTCCGTACAATACATTTAGAAAAGCCAAGCATTAAAGACTATCAAGTATGCTATAATAGATGGTATATTTTATTTAACAGGGTAAATGAAGATGTCGTCTGTACTGTATGGTGTACTGTTGTTATGTCTGGCAGCTTATGGTATTTTGTTTTTCTTGCATTTTCTATCCCATTTCCTTATCTGAATCACAACATAATGATAAATGATAACTGAATATGATTCGGTAGAATTGTATATTACCCATTAGGCCACAACAAGTTGAACGTCTGTTCTCCGGATTTTTCTAGAAAAAAGGGGCAGGCGAGCGAAGAAAAAAAATCCGAATTCAGTTGTTTTATACATGGCGGTTTTACCAAATTTTTATGAGCGAGCGAGGAAATAAAAATATTTTTGTTGTAAAAACCGTCAAAATTAAGGTGCAAGCGAATCCATAGAACATATGATCAACTTGTTGTGGCCTTAATGTTAGTAAATTGCAAAGGCTGACTTATGCTACCAAAAAATCACGAAATTAAACAATATAACATACTTAGATTTTTATATTTGACCTAAATGTACTCATGTATTTTCATCGTACTGTATTTCGCAAAACATTACAGCTTTTCTAAAGTGATATAAGATAGTAGCACGTAATCGTGAATGTTTGTACTTATTAATTGAACAATTAATTGTTATAATTTGCATTACTCACAATCAAGGTCGTTCTTATGTTCCTTTTACATTTGGTAAAGCTTTGTTTTTGTATCATGAATTTATAAGTCCAAGATAGAAAAAAACATGTCAGGTATTTGATTGTGTTTAGAATAAGTTAGATTCAGACGTCCAGAGTAATAAAATAGAAATAAAATGAAGCATAAATCGGCGGTGATCTTGGCGCTACCATGAGATATTAATTGATACACTTTATCTTTTAGTTTCGGCTCAGGGTTGTTTTGATGATGATCCATTATGTCGTACAATCGGACCCGATGTTTGTAAGCCACCATTGACAGAATTTGGTAAATCCCATTGTGGAGTATTTTGTGAGTTCTGTACTAAAATAGAGAATGATACAATGACTAACACCACCACATCATCACCTACAGGTAATATACTTTCATTTACATTGTTTGCTTATTCTGATTTTATTATGTTTGTTAACATTTTAAACTTACGCAAGGTGATAGCGTTTACACCAACCACATTTCTTAGACTTCTTTCCCCTCTTATTTCTGATTGAAATAAATGAATATCCTTTACACATGAAGTTGAAATTACTAATGTTGTTATGTCACGGTTAAGGCCGAGCCTAAAGCTCTGATAATATCGTTAAATTAACATTGTACTCTAAACAAAGAAGAACCACTTGTCAGTTAATCATGATTTAATACATGTACTTATAAAAAGGCTCTTGTTCAATACAGAAATAGTGCACATTTCATTAAAAAGCGACTTCAGCCATTCTTAACACTAAATAATTACTAGTATCATAGCATACGTCATGTAAATCAGTAAATGTATTAACGTATTAGAATATAGCAAGAACATTTACTAAAAACTTCCAGACATTTGCCCTGAGGATGACCCGTCTTGTAGAGTACTTGGTGATAAGGTATGTAATCCACCACTCGAAGACTTTGGACGAAGAAAATGTTCAAGATTCTGTGAATTTTGTTTTGGACCTACATCGACAACCGAGCCAACAACAACGACCACTACCGAAGCTACAACGACAACGACCGAAGCCACAACGACAACGGCCGAACCTACAACGACAACAGCCGCACCTACAACTGCAGCTCCTACCAAAGCACCAACAACAACAACCGAAGAACCTACTACCACTGCTCCAGTAGAAACTCCGCCTGCACCGTCAACAGTAAAGCCTGGTCCTACACCGACCACTCCGGCTCCAACTCCTGCTCCTACTACAACTGCTGAACAATTTACAGGTTAGGCAATACTATTCACCATTTTTCTTTATTAAAATCAACACCGGATGTATTAGTAAAAACAAATAAAGTCGTGTTCCATATATATGTACATACATAAACTTTTCGCTTTTCCCAAACCCGTACTTTATTCTACCATTCTTTTCGTCGTTTGTAAAATTCGCTACCAGTATACAAGTTTTGCCCATAGTCTCCAACCCACCAAGTTTGATTACCCATGTGCATATGTAGGCAAAACTACTAAATAAAAGATAAGTGACTAAGTCAAGTAGGCCAACGGTACACACTTGATAAAGGTAATACATGTAAATTTCTTTTCAGAATATTTTGAATGATATCATATTCATTCGTGTGATTTGAATCGCACTGACATACTTGACGCTGAGGTTACAAGAATTTATGTGTTCAGATATGCTAGATTTAGCTCTATACGTTTTAATATGTGCTTTCATGTGCTTATAAAGTTTTATGTATCTATATAACAGGACATCCAATTTTCTCAGACTGTAATAAAACAGCTGAAGTAGTGTTTGTACTTGATTCATCCAGCAGTGTTGGTCGTGAAAATTTCTTGCAAATGGTTGATTATACTGAAAATGTTACAAAATCTTTGAAAACAGAATATGAACGTCTAAATGTCACTGTTATTAAATATAGCAACGAAGCCGAGGTAAGATTAAGCTTTGTAATGTATTTAAAACATCTTATTTAACATTATACCAAGAGCAACCATCCCCTTGACTATTTTGCTTTTCAATACTCGATTTACAGAATACCCATGCTCGTTTTTAACAAAAACATCACACCAACAGTTTATATGTCATTAAACATATAGATAAAGATGTCTACCATTTATTGTTTCAGTTGGTGCATTTAATACTCATTATTTCCATCTGATGCAAACGGTATGAAGAAGGCATAAAGTATTATAGCAAGATGGGCAAAGCTTCTGAATACGATATAAAGTTGGAGAAACGAGCCCGAAATTGCTGATATCTAAAAAGTGTTTCCTGGAAAAAAATGTAGAAAATTATCATACATGTATCTTAAAGACGCCCTCGATCTGCACAAAGAAGAGTAGTTTTAAAATATTTACATAGTCAGCTTTATAAAACATAAATCATTATTTACAGGTTGCACTTAAATTGAATGAATCTGTCAGTCTAACAGATATGATCAATGCTGAATCAACTATACACTATGGTCATGGAGGTACAGCCACTCATAAGGCTCTTCAGTTGATGACACAACAATTTAACCCACTAGTAAACAACCCTAAAATAGCCGTAGTTATCACAGATGGGTCCTCCTTCAATCCAACATTGACGGCATTAGAGGCTAATGCAGCTAAGAAGAACGGCGTAGCTGTTTTTGTTATTGGTGTCGGTGAAGATGTTAATCCACAAGAACTTAAAGTAATCAGTAGCGACCCTGATGATAAATTTTTGTTTCAACTAACTGACTTCTTTTCATTGAACTTAATAGTAAACTTGTTCCACCCAAAACAATGTACAGGTATGTATGTTAAAATAGTATGTTCAAATTTTAAAAACGTACACGACAACACAGAACAGAACAAATATTATTCATGCGTTGTTCATTGTACCTCATCACTTTACAAATGCAATTATTAAAATACTTATATCGCTATCAATAGTTCGGCTAATGTTGACGCATTTTAAAACATTTGAAACATTGTATGCAGTATACTCCGGTGTTTACGTGGATGTACGTTACACAGCCTAAGCTGATACTTAAAGCGTTTCTGTGGAAATTATGCATCTTCGGGTTACTATCACTTCTGTGATAGTATCCTTAGATCTTCCTACAAGTGAGAAATCAAATGTGTAAATAGTCAGATTGGTAAAATCTAATATTATTTACAAGTTGATCTTAACTGAATAAATCATTGAAAGCCTTTAATCGACTTACTACATGATGAAAAGCTTCAACATATTATTTAGAACATACATTATAAGCGCTGAGAAAAATGTCACTGTATAAAAAAGCTTAAACATTTATACTAACAACTCCCTATTACAGAATTGCTAACCACCACAACTGAAGAACCAACTACCACAACAGCTGCAACAACAACAACAACCCAGCCCCCAACTCCAGCTCCTACTACAGCTGCACCAACAACAACAACCCAGCCCCCAACGCCAGCCCCTACCACAGCTGCACCGACAACAACAACCCAGCCTCCTACGCCAGCCCCTACCACAGCTGCACCGACAACAACAACCCAGCCCGCAACGCCAGCTCCTACCACAGCTGCACCGACTACAACAACCCAGCCCGCAACGCCAGCCCCTACCACAGCTGCACCGACAACAACAACCCAGCCCCCTACGCCAGCTCCTACCACAGCTGCACCGACAACTACCGAGGCTCAGACACCAGAACCGTCAACAGCTGCACCAACAACCACCGAGGCTAAAACGCCAGAACCATCCACAGCTGCACCGACAACTACAGAGGCCCAAACACCAGAACCACCCAAAACCACCGAGGCTCAAACGCCGGAGCCATCCACAGCTGCACCGACAACTACAGAGGCCCAAACACCAGAACCACCCAAAACAACCGAGGCTCAAACGCCAGAACCATCCACAGCTGCACCGACAACTACAGAGGCCCAAACACCAGAACCACCCAAAACCACCGAGGCCCAAACGCCAGAACCATCCACAGCTGCACCAACAACCACCGTGGCTCAAACACCGGAACCATCCACAGCTGCGCCGACAACTACTGAGGCTCAAACACCTGCACCATCGACAGCTGCACCGACAACAACAACCCAGCCCCCAACGCCAGCCCCTACAACAGCAGCACCGACAACAACAACAACCCAACCCCCAACGCCAGCCCCTACCACAGCAGCACCGACAACTACTGAGGCTAAAACACCAGAACCGTCCACAGCCGCACCAACAACCACCGTGGCCCAAACACCAGAACCACCCACAGCTGCACCGACAACAACAACTGAACCCCCAACACCTGCACCGTCAACTGCAGCACCGATAACCACCGAGGCTAAAACACCAGAACCATCCACAGCTGCACCAACAACCACCGAGGCTCAAACACCAGAACCACCAACAGCTGCACCGACAACAACAACTGAAGTTCCTACACCTGCACCGTCAACTGCAGCACAGACAACCACCGAGGCTAAAACACCAGAACCCTCCACAGCTGCACCAACAACCACCGTGGCTCAAACACCAGAACCACCCACAGCCGCACCGACAACAACAACTGAAGTTCCAACACCGTACATAGTAACACAAACAACGATCGCAGTTCCAACACCAGCACCAACAACAACCACTGAGGCACAAACACCAGCACCGACAACAGAAGCTCAAACTACAACAACTGCGCCTCCAACACCAGCGCCGACACAAGAAGCAACAACAACAACGACTACTGAAGCTCCAACAACCGCCGTTCCTATAACATCAACCCTCCCACAAGTTACTACAACTGCATGTAAGTACTAAACTCAATTCATTTAGTTTGAAATAGTCCTTGCCATAATTAAAGTGGTCAGATAGTTTGTCTTACTACATATCCTTCAAAAGCATTTGTATTGGATAAGAAATTTTCACGCGATATTACAACGTGAGAGGTCCACATGGAAGATTGGATTTATCTAAATGTGTAGCCTCGTTAAATGAAGTCTTTATTTTTGTAATTATTATCATTAGAAGACAAGCAAACATACTCGACAAGGTTATAATATCATAAACATAATTATATACATGCAATTGTAGGGGAAAACATATAGCTTAACGATTTAATTGATGCCTTAACTTTAATTGTAAAAATCTTCTCTACCCTTTTCAGCCAAGTGTTGCACTGTAGCAAAAACTTGTAAGCTGTAAGAGGAATCGTGTCCGTACAATTGACTTTAAATCATGCGATCCGGTTTCGATTCCTATCCGCGATAGATAATTCTGATCTTTCAAAACTTGACATGGCTTTCGATTTTCTGCAACACCAGACAAAGATGTTTGTTTTTTGTACTGATTAAGTTTACCTTCTTACATGCTATCATTTCAAGGCGTACTGTCAAGTTATGTTTCGATTGCTAATTTTCATACTACATTTTGATATTTATGTTTCTTTTTACCATTTCAGCATGTATTGCCAAAATAGCTGATGTTGTGTTTGTCGTTGATGCCTCAGGTAGTATTGGTGTTGACAATTTCCAGAAGATCAAACAGTTCATCAAGGACGTCATAAATTGGTTTGATGTAGGACCCACATATACTAGAGTTGGTCTTATAAGATACAGCAGTACTGTTAAGTTTGAATTTAAATTAAACAATCTGACAACTGGAGCAGAAATGTTGCAGGCCGTGGATCAAATCAGCTACTCTGGAGGAGGAACCTCTACGTCAGACGCTCTCAGAGTCTTAAGATCTGAAGGATTTGAAGGGTATGATAGTTTTTTAATTACCGAATGCATCATCTTTTCCATTCAAATCACTTAAAATGAAAGTTTTGTTTCGATGAACAGCTAGGGTTTCCATTTCTAACACTATGGCATATCTTGCATATAAAGTCATTTGCAAATGACAGAAATATAATTGCCGAATCATTGTCCGTAATTAGAAAATAACTAAGACAGTTTGTTGGAATCAAATGCAATTGGGTATTAAAATTATAATTGGTTTTAACACTATGCAGTTAACTATGCAATATTCTATTTTCAGAGAACGCCCTGATGCCCCAGATATTGCTATTGTTATCACCGATGGTTTGTCCAAATATCCATTAATTACACGTACACAAGCTGAATTAGCAAAGAAGGAAGGAATAACAATGTTTTCTATTGGTATTGGTAACCTAACAGACACAAATGAATTATTAGCTATTGCGAGCGATAAACAATATTTGACTCAAGTTGGAGATTACGATACCTTGTTAAAATTAGACAGCGTCATTGCTCACAAAGCTTGTGGTGGTACGTGTTTTTTTATCATTATGTTGAGAAATTAATATTTACTGCATGTTAATGGTTTCTTTTTAACTTAATCTTCAGACCGAAATTTAGATAGTATTTCTGTGAATGTATGAGAAGAGAAGAAATATCTCACTTCCGATTGTTTTGTGTGTCAAATTGTGCCATGCTAAGACAATGTGGAGAACCAAATTAAAACAACATATAACAATACCACCATACATTAAATATCAGAAGACTTATCAAGAGTCATAAAGTAACATATTAGGGTTAACTATGATTTCGATTAGTGGTAATGTCAAGACAGTAAGCATGTTAGTATGTGACACAGTTGTTGAATTTACTGAACCTCAGTTAGATAAAGTCTAGCAATTAAAGTGATTAACAGATATTAGATCATCATTAGCAAGTTCAGAACTATGAGACACAAAGTTAGAAATATACAAAGTACTTTATTAAGATTAATAAAGTCGAAAAGACGCTCGTTGGGTCGGCATAAAACTAATCTAAACATCTGAAAAGAATATAGACTACTCTTGCGCTGGCCTATCGAAATATACTATATCTATAGTTTATGTTTATTTATTTCATCAGTGGTATTACCAGAAGGAGGACATTATACTAGAAGTACAACCACAATGACCACTCCAGCCACAGAATGCGCTGATGTAAGTCCAGATTGTGCTTCATATCCAAGAGATTCTTGTACAGATTTTGAACCATATGCTAGAAAGAATTGTGCTCGTACATGTGGATATTGTCCTGGTAGGTCACAGTAATATTTTGATTTATAATATATTTTTATGTACATGTCTTTTGAGTGTATAAAAACTTCGCTATGATAAATAGGCTGTTTAATTCATTAGTCGGTTTAATTACCGTTTCTTAATTTTTTTCCAATTATGCAGGGATGCGGGAGTAATAAAGGACGCCAGTCATGATATCACCTTTATATCCAATTGCGTTAAATACCATATACCACCTAGTGGCAATATGTAGTGTATGGATATATAGACTAGAAATACAGAGACTGTGTGTCATAATCGAGAATGTAGTTGGACAAAATGAACATCAGCCTCATGCAAAAATTTAGATTATATATTCACTATGCTCTATTCGCTTTGGATGGATACTGAACACATAAAATTGCCATCTGAGTTCTTTGGAACGCGCTTTGATGCATATAGAGTTTAACTTGTGTTCGGATAATCAAAGCGGGTTTAAAGTACATGTTACTCTTTCATATTTAGAAATAATATATTAACTCCAAATTGATGTTCTTTATGTAGACGATGTATTTACTTCTATTTAAGGTTTCCCAATAGTTGAACCACCATGTGAAGACAAGTTAGATAATTGTGGATCCTATTCTAGTGACATGTGTTACTCACCTACTCAATATGAATGGGTGGATGCTAACTGTAGAAAATTCTGTGGGTTCTGTGGTAAGTAGGATACAAATATATATCTTAATTACCAGCATCAAGTTGATTTAAATCACAGTAACACATACCTTCCTTCATTCATTACAAGAGAACATACCTTCAAAGTAATTGTGTCATTCTCCTTCTTGTGGAACCAGATGCCATACCACGTCTTCAAAGCACCAAGGCTGGAGGCATTTAAGAGAGATTAGGAGATTAAAGGATAATTTTATAAGGGGCTAATTTGCGCAACTATCTCCTTCTTTATGCTAATCCATCAACTTGATCATTAGCTTCGTCCATTTACTTATTACATGTATCTACATTTTGATCCAATATCTTTAGCTTTTCATACAATTTAAGACTAAATTGTATATACCAACTTATCAAATAATTTTGATTGTTGATGACATTTTGCTCACATGTTGTTTCAATGGTTTCAGGTAACAAGACAGAGATTACAAAACCTACTCCACCACCAACTACTACTGTTGCTGCTGGTATGTTACTTTCTTTACCATAAACACTTATCTTGTAGGTATTATAGCATATCCGTACAAACATATCTAATAGAAAATATTATCTTAAGTCAAAAGCAAAACTTACACATTGAATGACTTGGTTTCTGTTACAAGTTAGTAAATTATTTCAAGGAAATACATTGACAAAATGTCGTATCCTAACGTTATAGGAATTAGTTTTCGATTCACTGAGGAATGTTCAGCGAATACAGGTGAATTAAACGATTAAAAAAGATGTAAAACTTGGAAAGTAGTCAATCGGTGTCAAGTCTGAACAAACTGACACCAATCTACAATTGAGCAAACGTGTAAATGGTCTCTGATGACCTGGTAGGAGTATTGTTAGACCTAATCAATAAACATGTTCTAGATCAGTTTTGAAATAGAATGATGACCCGTCTGCTTCAAAAGGATGCATTATGTGAGGACATATCAATCTATTATAAATGCCATTTCTATTTCTAGTTGCTGAATGTAAAAACAAGTTGGAGAACTGCGGTAGCTACAACAGTGATATTTGTACCAATCCATCGTATAAATTTTGGGCAAGAGACAATTGTGCTAAATTCTGCTATTTCTGCTATAATTACCATATTGTACCAAGTCAAACAGTTCATAAACAAGAGTAAGTATCAACTAAAGCGTGTAGAGTTTTTAAATGTTTTCAGGAATTTTGTAAAACGTCAACGTGTGCGTAGGTTTTAGAGTCCTCAATCCCCCCAAAAATGGTGGTTATTTCAAAAAAAATTCTGTTGTACCGGGATTCGATAACTGCTTTTTTTCTCAGGAAATTCTGATAGTTCATTGTTTCTGTGTATTTGATTAATGAAAGTGTACATATGTATGTTGTATATACTTTTTTTATAGAATTACTTTAATCTCACATTAATGTCATACACATTCATGTACTACCAAGTACTTATTTGTGTAAGTACTAGCTAGAAAGGTTATGTGTTTTTGTTTTCGGTTTGTGTGTTTTTGTGAATAGGTACCCAGGTTTGTCAAACTTGAGTTGAGTTGACGCTTTACAAAATTTCAATTTGGCACGACTAAGCACGTGCTGCTTGATTATTATTAGTACTATTTCTTCTCTGTCTTCAAATCACCCAAAAGTGATTTTGGGTCGTGGATAAAGACAGCAATCGAGCATAGCTCTTGATATGAGAAAGTTGACATGGATTTGAGCCTTTAGCTGGTGAATCTCAGGAACGATGTTTTAATGATCTACCAGCTGTGAACGACTGTGATTGTAAAAAAGGAACAAAAAAGGGCACCAGCAAGTTGACAAATTCAAATCGAAATACTAACAGTATTTTTTTCTTTGATGATAATCTTAACAGCTTTGTTCATGATTAAACCTGAAAGAATTGTAATACTTTCGAAACATAAGGGCATCTTCAAAATTATTTCTAAGCATAGCATATCAATAAACTTGTTATCTTTTACAGATGTCCAGAATGGGTTCTACCAGAAGAATGCAAATTGGAATACAATGACGATTCATGCTGTCCATTCCCTGTGTGTCAACCTGGATTTAGACTTAGCGTTCAAAGAGAATAATGAGATTGGTCATTTTACATGACGTCATTGATGACATCATACATTTAGACTAGATAAAAAAATAGATCATTATTGGTATTAAATTACACCAAACGTTGAAATGGGTGGTAGTATTCCATGTGTTAAAGACACAACTGCCAAAAACATTGTGATATATTTTAATAAGTAATGACCTCGTGACATTAGAGACTAGTTAGTAGTCATTTTTTCGGAATAAGCGCTAGGTACATGTCGGCTCACAGTTTGTGGGAGCTTACTCAGAAAGAGTTATAAAATGTCCATATATTTTTATATATTCAATTTTGTTTATTAGTGTATTTTAGATGTTAATAAACTAATCTATAAATACAGTAACGTGTTTGTCATTTTTATTTACACAATTATGTGTACCTTTTTATCACCTCTTGATTGCCTAATTTTTGCTTGTAAAGCAGATTCCCCCATTGTTTGGAGTCGCCCAATGTTGCATCCGATTTTACACTCAGGGTTTGTTTGAATCTAACTAACCCTATTTGACTGCAGACTACACGCTTATGTAGGTCGTTCATTATTTATACATGCATTGATGCATTTTGTTCTATACATAATCAATTACAAGCTGGCATATGTTAATCAAGGAAACATTGTTATTACGAAGTGTACTCTCCTTCGTATCGCTCACATAATTCACTCCTTCACTTTATTCTGTGAATGTAGTATATTCACTGAGCTGCGAGGGGACCATATACAAAGTGAGGGTACCGATGGAATGATTGGCTACACTGAGCAAGAAAGGTTTCTATTTTCTCGGAACCAAAAGACACCCATTCGTATACTAGTTTGCTGGTGGTGAAAGTTAAACTATTTGTGTAGAAACATTGCTGTGATTTTGGAGGCAAAATCCAAAATGGCTGCTATGGTTCTTGCAGTGGTATTTACTGCATTTGCACCTACGTTGAGTCATATGACGTCAATCAGGAACAAACATACGTAGAAAGCAAAGGCTTTTCAGGTTAATTTAAAGTCTAAACATGAAGCTTATATAGTCTTTTAAACAGAATAACTTTGATATACGAATACTATTTAAAGCAACTGTTTTCAACCAAACTTCAGAATTATGAGAAAATTCAGAAATCAAGGCCTTGGTCATACTTTATATGAACTCTAGGGACATGTCATATCAGTGTTATGATATATTAATATAAATCATCTTTTGATCTATAACACCATGACCCTATTTTAATCAGGTCGCCATTCCAAGTTTTAGACCAAGGATTTAATCAGGTTGAATCTCTGTGTACAAAGGATTAGCATGGGCATCTTAGATTTACCCCCTGAAATTTTGATCACGCCTGTATCACACAGACTGTTTGCCCACATTAGCCCTAGACAGATAATCTCCTTATTGTAGAGGTCACATTGATTAGGTTGCTAGTAGTTTATTGAGAGATTTAGACATCTTGAAAGTATCAATGATGTGAATTTGTCAAGTCTTAAGCAAAATATACTAAAACCTTTGGTCTGAAGATGCCTTGAGAATACAGGATTTCTGATAAAATCGTCACTACATCATCTATCCAGATAGTTCAGTCGGTTGCACATCTGATCACGACTATAGGGGTCTTAGGTAAGATTCCCCGGCAAAACATGCATATCCTCGAACTAACATCTACAAGAATTCACATAGATTGAAATTGTAAAAACAAATGTTTAATTTTCATACACCTCAATTTTATTACAAAATTATGAACCAGTGTACTTGAAAATATCTATGTTCTCATAATTTTCATTCAGTAAGGCATCCCGTACATTGTCGATAATTGGGAGGTCATTTGGGTAAAGGTTTCGCAAACATTCTAACAAGCGTTTGCAATCAGGAAACATGCAAAACCATGGATTAGCTTTTTGGCACTATAGCGCTCTGAAGTATAGGTTTGATCAAACGTATTGGAAGCTATGTTACTAATAGTCAAGAATAGTCAAGGAAATCAAATTCAAGTAAACATGACTGTCATACTCCTTTCTCAGACGAGGCAATTTTGTGTGTGCTTTGATTTGTAGCATTTGACCACTCTGAGTTCTCTTTGCAATGTCATATAAATAAAATGTGCTTTGCAGCGACGGTTTTGATAATAAAAATGTATGTAACAACCGCTAACCAGTAGCCGTTTGTGTCGATAGTATTTGACAATGGGGCGTTGTCTGAGGCTGAAGCGACAACTTCGGAACCAGAAGGGAAATACTGTATTTTTGTAGTGCAACCCGTAAAAAAATATAACTAGATTGACAGTTTAAAGTTGCTTTCGCCAATGAACTTGTGCAACTATTTTGAAGAGCAAGATTTCGAGCGGGCCGTGTGTTTACATCAGGATTCTACATTAATAATATAATAATGACTAAATAAAATTATAGCTTTTAATTCGGAAAACGTCCAGGAGAACTAGCGATATGAGTCTGTCAACGTGAATAAATTAAACTCTGTTATAAACTGATTAAAATTCGAAGAAACACATTTATTACCAGTTGCAATCTGTTTAGTTCATAATCAGAATTAAGTACAAATAGGGTTCATAACAAATTGTTTTGATATTGCTTGAAAACTCAGAAAGAAGGACAAGTTCTTAGTTGTAAGTGTTGAATGCAATGTGAAGGCAACTTATAAACTCAATATATGGACATTTTCTTCTTAAATGAAACATTTGGGACGTTAAGAATAGTAAAAGTAAAACCAGCTGGACTTTGCAATAATCAAGGTGGTCTTTATAGCGTACATTTACTGTACAACAAATTATTCGTATGTTTGATCACACAACAAAAGTAAATGATATGTATTAAGATCTAAAAGCTTTAAGTTTTTAAAGATAGCAAAATGTTTACATAAAAAACTTCAAAGTTGATGGATCAGCACTTTATACAATGTTATCACCACTGATTTGAGTCAATAGGTTGAGAACCAGATAAAAAATATATTTATCAATTTGAAATGCAGTTTTTATGCACAAAAATGTGCACCGAGTGATTTCTTGTGCAAGCTATTTGAACTTTGAGCTGATATTCATATAAATGTGTATTGTGCTCTACTGACATCAATAAGGTTCTCCAGACGAATTGACCCAATTTTGGTCTTATTTTTTATCAATATAATGTTCGCGGATTTTCGTAAAATACTTTTGAAGGTTAATTTTGATTTGTCTCTTTTCAATAGATAAATGATCAATATTGATGAGATGAAGGTCTATTTGCTTATGTCATTTAAAAGATAACAGACATATTTTTTCTTTGTCCTGATTCGGCTAAATTTGAAAAGGATCAACTCAACAATTTTTGTAGACGTAACTTATGAAATGTGTGTGAAACTTCATCGAATGGTTCAATTCTAGGCCAAATATTTTTTTCGTCTAGTAAAAAGTTAGGCTAGATAAAAAACTATTTATAATAAAATCATGTCGAGGGTCAATATAAAACAGCGATTATTTTGGTAACTGCAATTTTTATGGTGGGCAAATGAGGACAATAGCAAAATAACAGTCAAATACTGCGAATCGGTTAAAATTAAGGATTGAGATAATAGTGCAATAAAGACGTGACGTTGTTATATAAAAACAAAAGGACTGTTCAGTCAGTACGTCAGTCACTGATGGAATAATGCCTCAAGTAATTGGTTAACTGCTAAATCTAGAAAATAAGCCTTTCAAGGAACAGTGAGTAAGTTGAGTGGCCGCCGTAATATGGTCTATACAATGTGTTACTACTGCGTTAAAACCAACCATTGTAAACATAGTTTATTCATAATTTGCATCATGCATCTGGTCTGGTGTTATAAAACTTGAAGATGAAAGTCATGATAGAAAATCGAAATGTTTCTGCACAAAAGAGTTCTCTATAAAATAAGTCAACGTCTAAGAAAGCTCCAATATATTTAGTTTGACAACTGTATTTTCTTATATGTCATTTATTTCACGAATAAGTTTGTAGTTTGATGTTATGCAAAACATATAGTTTGACAACTAACTCAGTTGTAAACATGAAGCCTCTGTTCCCAAGTTTAATACATCGGTACTCGAGGCTTGGTGGACTTTCTGCAAAGTTGTAATGTTTCCTATTTGTACATTATACGATTCTATTACTTTTTATTCACATTTTGAACTACATGTACTTTTTATTGCGTATGTAAGCAATGTTTCACGTCATAGATCGGTCAAAAACGTTCATTTCTCAAACCAATATCAGCAGAATTCAAACAAACAGTACTTTTAAAGTACAACTTTGCGTATCAAATGTTCAATATATACATCAAACAGAGTATACTTAAGTGCTTTTAGGTCAGTCAAACTAGTTTTGAAATTGTTAGACTGAACTAAGAATGCTACTTATGAAAACATCCAATAAGGTCTCAATCTGTTTAATAAACAGATGAAATTAGCTTGATATCCCCTATACATTATCAAAGACTTGCCTTATCCACCCACGGTTAAGGATTTCGGTGGCTTAAGATAAAGGCTATATTGGAATATTCGGGTCATTCTATCCTACATTTGAAGACGAACAATCATCGATTGTTTTACGTATAAATCGAATTTAGTTTTAAAGGTATACTGTCGCTTTTATGATGTAGTTTTGTTTGTTTGACACAAATATGGTATTATTCAGGACAATGTCGTTATAATTAGACTATTCAAAGTTGTATTACATGTTACAACTGCGATTAGAAAGCATCAGGTGTGATATTAATTAGGTATTTTTTCCATGGATAATAAAGTCTACCTTAGCACCGCTGATGTTACCTAATGTTTAAGAACATACGTCTGGTTAATTGGAAACAAAACAAAAAGTGGTGAAGCATTTGTTAAGCAGGACCAATAACACTCTGAACCCGGACACATACCATCAAAAATCTTACGATAATTTAACAATACAATATAGAAGAATTTACGACTAAAATCGGTCGTAAGACGCTTGATAATACGGGCCCCTGGTCGTGTTTGTCCTATGAAAACATACATTTCAGGTCACGGAAAATGTCGAATAGTTACGACTGCTCCAAAACGATAAATCCCTTTACCTCGGTTATTTTCGACAACAGTCGTAAGCAACTAAGCGATGTGTCCAAAATGCTAAACGAAATAAACACTATCAAAATAGCATGTTTGATTCTGAACAGAATATCAGTACAAAGTACATATTCATAAATACAATAATTACAATATAATAACACGCGAAACATAAACTGCATGCTCAAAACTCAGTTTTGTTCTCAATGAAGTTCTTTGTAAAAAAGCAACCGTCATTAAAACCTTATACATTTAAAAGCAACGTTAAATTATTTAAGCATTGTTGTTTATTCTAAGTCTTTTAATTTCGAGTCCTTGACACCCTGTACTCTTGCCTCCTCGAAGTTTTACGATCGTATGTAGTATGAGTATTTTACAAAGGATACGGAAATACACGATTTTTATGGTCTTACGTAGTATCAGTATTTTACGAAGGTTACGGAAATACACGATTTTTATGGTCTTACGTAGTAAACAGTATTTTACGAAGGTTACGGAAATACACGATTTTTATGGTCTTACTTAGTATGAGTATTTTACGAATGTTACGGAAATACACGATTTTTATGGTCTTACGTATTATGAGTATTTTACGAAGGATACGGAAATACACGATTTTTATGGTCTTACGTAGTATCAGTATTTTACGAAGGTTACGGAAATACACGCTTTTTATGGTCTTACGTAGTATCAGTATTTTACGAAGGTTACGGAAATACACGATTTTTATGGTCTTACGTAGTATGAGTATTTCACGAAGGTTACGGAAATACACGATTTTTATGGTCTTACGTAGTATCAGTATTTTACGAAGGTTACGGAAATACACGATTTTTATGGTCTTACGTAGTATGAGTATTTTACGATGGATACGGAAACGCCCGATGTTTTACGAAAGAGAGATCTACGGTTCAAACGTCTTACATGCAAAAAAGATGGTTGATATACCTTTAAAACTATCGAACTTAGCTCATGTTTAAACATGTAAAATTAATGGTATCATGAGTTAGGGTAACTACGTACCCGGCCACATAGTGATCAGAACGTACTTTAATGAACCATGTGTGACCTAGGTATATGTCAAACACCATAAGATTAATCGTTATCTCCCGGTACTCATTGAGTTCCTTTACTAGCACTCTTGTATCTTAGGACAAATTTGTTACTATCTTGTATTTATTAAAAATATCGAAAGCTCGCAAATCCGTTTATCGGAGGGGTTTGATATTTTGAAATCACGGTACATTCACCGAATTGAACTTCGTCGCTGTGAGTGATCTTCGTCAACCGTCTGATAAGATCCGCGGCCGCCACTGTCGTCAGCAATTTAGCAATAAGGACTTGCAATATGCAATAATTGTAGCTCCTTATAATTTTTCGTTGAAAAAAATCTTGCTGATTTGAAATAGTGTTTGAAGGCTCGTTGTAAATTTGGGGGAAATCTGTCGATATCTAGATCAGATTTCTCGGCTGTGTAAGATTGACATTGAAGCGGGATTTGATTTGAACGTCTTAAAGCATTGCAGCGACGGCTAGTTCCTAATAGCGCACGGATTGAACATGGCAAATACTGGAATTGTGTTGGCGTTTCTGGCTTGCACCCTTTTGGCAACAGCATTGAGTAAACCAGAATGCAATTTTGGTTTGGAGCGCTGCGACTGGGAACCATGGAGTGAATGGTCCACCTGCAGTAGGACGTGTGGAAAAGGAACACAGACTCGTTCCCGTGGATTGTGCTGCAATGTAGGAGAACAGTTCGATCCTTGCCTGAAAAGATGTAATCTAACAGACGATGCCATTCAAACTACACCCTGTGGATCGGAATGTCCAATTGGTAAGTTTCTATTTTACAAATTATTATTATTATTACTTATAAATCTATTTGATAATTGTGTTCTTTTAAAACCGATTAGTAGTTATATATTTACATGTTTCTATTTTACTTCGCATTATGGATATCGATAAAATAGCACCAAGTTTTATCCTGAAATATTATTTGCTTGTACAATTAAATGTTGTAAAATGGACAACATATGTCTGTGTTTATAACTGGCCTTGTTTTGACCAAGTTTCTGAGAGTTTTAACTTTTGTAAATTAGTATATGCGGACTGTTAAAGATAAATATGTTGAAAACGGGTAATCGATAAAGATAATCATAAAAGGTCGGCGAATATTTTAGTTTTATGTTCGATATTATATAAACATTTTGTTTTGAGTACTCGCTCTTTTTTCAATAAAAAATCCTCAACGTTTCTTTTTATGAAATGAAAATTTACACAATTGTCAAAAATGTCGGGTGTGTGGGTGGAATTAGGTCTACCTGATATATATGTGTTTAACATCGGAACCGATCAATTAGATGTGATTGTATAGAATTCCGTCTTTTCCAGATATTTTTAATTGAGTGTCCAAAATGGAAGATCTAAAATCTAAGATCTCAGGATAGCACAGAGTACGACTTTTCACTGACTTTGAAGTTTTTCAGTGTTACACTGTATTAATACATGTATATGTGTTGTAATTTTAGGTAACTGTACATTTACGGAAGTTGAAAACACTGGGCTAGAAGCTACAAACTACAAGTTTCTCTATAATACAGATAACAAAATTATTAACGCACCAGTATTACTAAAAAGTAATAAAGAGTAAGTGAAAATTTATACGTCTATTGTGTAACAACCATCGTCTGAAACCCATGGTACTGTTCAATTTTGAAAAAAATCTCTGACTTCTTTGCGTAACGCTAGATCATGTCCAGATACACGTGAATAAAATGTTGAAACGTAATATATTTTTAAATACATGTACCAAGATATGAAGGTTCAACCGGATACCATCCTCCCCTCGATTCAAACAAATCTAACAGTACTGCCAATAAGGTATAACAACAAAGTCATGTTCATCAGGGGTGTTTTTCACGAAAAAAAATCTTCGTAAGTCAAAAGCAAGAAATATTAATAATACGCTCACTTTTGGCTTATCAATTCTAAATATTGTACAAATTTTGTAGAATTGTGAATACCTTTTGAATATCATATCATAGATATGCTGGTTATATGTCTGACTTTAAAGTGCTAATTATATGAAACTGACTTACGAAGATTTTTTTCGTAAGATTTTTCGTGAAAAGTACCTTAGTTCTATAAGAACTGTGCGCACGGTCACAATAAATAGTATTGTGATACTAAAACCTGAACGTTTACATGTATGCTTTGTACTCATTGATTTAACCAACAATAAGCCATGTAGATAATTTGACTCTTCACTTCTAAACCACCATACCTTTGCATTAAAACAAGAAAAACAATAAACTAATTAGTGAGATTATTTGTGTTACACATATGATTAATTAAACTAAGAATAAGCCATAAGTATTGTGAGTGAAAATCATATCGGTACATAACGTTGTGGTATCGTTTCAGATTCTGTGCAAAGGGATGTGAAAATGGCAACCTGGGAAATGGCTTGTACTGCTGGGGTTACACTTTCTCAGAACCTAACGAATGCCATTTACAATTCTATTCAGGACCACTGGCTATAGTTAACTCAAGTTTACAGGGACAATCACCAGGAGAATCTGTATTTGTACGACAATGCCAAGAAAGTAAGTACATGTAAAACCGTTTATCAACACTCTATTTTTTACGGTGGCCGACTCACCGAAACTTTTTTTACTAGTTCTCGTTAATCCTTCTACAAAGAACCGACAATTTCTCTGTACGTAGGAAAACCGATATTCAACACATATATAGAATAATCATGGCCTGTCATAGTCAGAATTTGTTTTCACCACATAGAAACAATAAGGAGTGATGCAGTATTTTGAATGATGGAACATAAATATAAGTTTAAAAATTTAGTCCATGAATAGTCCTGATATCCCCGCAAAAAGGAAACTCAATGATATAGCGATATAAGTAACAAATATTGCAACCTTTGTCAAAACTGTTATCATATCATAACTGAACCAGACATAAAGCTCTTGTTTATACCTAATAGAATTGACAAAGACATGACGTAACTGGAAAAATAGGCGGTTCGCATGGTTCCGAGTCGAAAAAAAAACTGAGTATACATGTATAGTCCTTTGACTCGGAACCGCGCCGTCCGCATAGACCCGTTCATAAGATTAAACAATTGTTACAGAGCACAAAACGAAATTTAAAATTTGTATCATTGTAGAAGCCGTATGTCGTGCAACCAGTGCAGATATTGTATTTGTTGTCGATTCCTCTGGTAGTATTGGTAGTGTCAACTTTGAAAAGATCAAACAATTTCTACAAAATATGGTCAACAGACTAGACATCGATCAAGATCTAACTAGAGTTGGTTTAATGGTGTTCAATGACAATTTTAATTGGGTTTTCAAGCTTGGTGAACTTAATAATGAGCTAGACGTTTTGAAGGTAGGTTCCGTTGTTTAATTGAACTTTACGCTTTCTATCAATATGATCACAATCTTATTACATAGAACAGCTTAGCTTCCGATTATTTTTAATTGTTTGTTGGTCAAGCACTCTTAACTCTTTATATTTGTTGGAAGCTTGGTCCTAACGCAAACTCGGTATTTGAAAGATTAAACTGTTCATCATCGGTGCCAACTTACCGTATGATTGTTTTACTCGTCAACGGATATAATACTTGATAACCGCTCTGTCGAAGAGGGGCATTGAATTGACTACTCTAAAAGAAAGCAAATTGCAAATCGCATTCATTTCATAGCTACATGCTAACACATATCAACTTCTACAAACTCTTTACAACTGTCAAATCAAATGCTTACATTTCATTCATGTCTCAAATATTTCACTGTGGACCAATGTACAAGCACGTCTATCAAATAACTACAATGTAATAGCGAGCGGGTCAACTGTTGATCACAACAGAGGAGTTTCACTGTTTATCATTCATGTCTCGTGATTTCAGGCTATACAACGTATAAAGTATGTTATTGGTGGAACATTGACAGGTGATGCACTCAATCTTGTAAGAACAGAAGGATTTGTCAACAACAGAACTGGTGTACCCATGTTAGCTGTAGTTATCACAGACGGTTTATCTAGGTATCCACCACTCACACGATTCCAAGCTAATCTACTTAAACTAGAAGGTGTTGACTTGTACGCCATCGGTGAGTCGTGTTTGTTAATTATTTAATTTTTACGCTGTTTAATAACATCCTTTTTAGTTATTTACGGCAGCTGACGCTGATCTTTTGGGGTTTAACGCCGAAGCAACATATTTCATAGGTTATACCACGGCTATCAGTTAGCTCACTCAGCGTTCCCGACAAGCCTTAATCTCTAAAGTTAGCTGTTAACTGTTACGAGGCCGTATGCTTTAAACGTCTTGCAAATATGGGACTATCATTACAAGTAGTTTTAAGTTAGTTGTGCGTTGGTTTTGATGACGATAATACATGATCCTCCGGGTTGGAGGTTTTCAAGTTATAGGTCACATAGCTCCGTGAATAAATTGTCATCTATTGTCCAACTATTTCCCTGAAACGTTTAAAAGCTGACTCAATATGTCTATTACAGCTGTAACATACTATTGTGTTCTTATTTTCAAGGTGTTGGAAGTTATGCTAGTCATGAAGAATTATTCAACATAGCTAGTTTCCCTGAAGAGAAACATTTGTACGAGTTTGGAGATTTTGATGCCCTAAATGCCGACAACATCACATTACCAGTGAACTACGTAGCCTGTAAAGGTAATACATAAGTTTGCTATAAAGGTATTAGACGAACAAACACTCGTAAAACATTGGGTATTTCCGTAGCCTTCAGAAAGTTTGTAACCTTGGATAATAAAGAGCGTAAACACATTGGAGGCACATAATGAATCTGAATTCAATAGATACTCGAGAATGGAATCTCTTTTTTCGTATCTCTATGGTTTTCAATTTCACTCCTATTAACAAATCTCGCGAGATTTTCGAAATCCAACATGGCGTTCAATTGATGAAAAGATATTGGGCTCACTACAAATATTTCAAAATGTCAACTTCATTTGAGTGAATATATACATAAAATTATAGAGTTGATCAAAGATGCACACCGAACTCATAACTCATCAACAATACGTTAAAAATTGAAGATAAAGTTCGACTCCACGCAAAAAGTATTGCATGAAGTCAAGAAAACTGTTTCGTGGTTTCCTGTTCAGGACATTAATCATAATCAATTATTTCCTAGTTGTTTATATTTCAGAAGAAGTAACTACAACCACCCAAGCACCAACAACAGCAACACAAAGTACATGTTTTGATAAGAACGAAAATTGTCAACTATATGGCAAGGATGTATGTACAGATTATGCTCCATGGGCTCATGCTAACTGTGCCCTGTATTGTGGTTTCTGTAAAGGTAAGTACAGATTTTGTGTCATGTGCTTATGGTTACTATGTCAATATTAAACGGGTACCAATGCTACCAATGCAAAGGATTCCAGATTTCTGTAGCTTTAACATCGTACTTGTTAGATATGCATGGTACAGTACAACTTCTCTTGAACAACACCCAGAGTATGGTAGGATTCTCGATACTAGCTAGTTAGATCGAGAATCTTGATAACCTCGGGGTACGAGAATGCATTCACTGGGAGGGACTAAAGTGTGTTGCTGTTCAGAGGTTGTTGCTCTGCAGAGGTTAAATTCAATTAAAATTATGCCTAAGGGAAATATCAAAGCTGTTGTTGTACAGAGGAATTGTTCTGTAAAGGGCCGTTATGCAGTGGTTACTCGTATACTGTAATCATTTTTCGTTTCTAGTAAGTGTATAAGTAACTCAATCTTGTTTTCTGTATTTTAGGACCATCGACACCATCCCCAGTATGTGAAGACAGTATACCAAACTGTGCCTCGTTTGGACAATATTATTGTCAGAATAAAGAATTTGTTGTCTGGGTAACAGAGAATTGTCCAAGGTTCTGTGGAATTTGTGGTAAGTACTAACTCACGTGAATGCACACAGTGAGTGTATAGATTAACACATTATTACATGTGCATATATAGATCGATTTTCCAAGATATTGCCGTTCATTGATATTGATCCCTATAGCATTTTTGAACAGAAAAATGTATTACTGATTGATACCAGTAGGGATTGTGTAAAGCGATAAGCCTTGAAGCTTCTCATCCATTAATGGACATGTAAACTTACAAACTTATCAGAAAGTATTGCTTGTAATTCTGTTTTTCATATACAACACAGTTTTACAATTACATGTACATAAAGTACCATCACAATCTATGATCTTAATAGCGGAAAAGTTTTTATTCAATGGCTATTTTCTTTTTAAATTAAGCATTTTGGAGTTAAAAATCATCCAAATAACATGATTTTGCAATGATCAATGTGGTATTTATAGCAGAACTTTATCGCTTTATATATTTTTCATTTACAAGTTAATTCAGTGTTGTTTTACTTCAGATGCTGGACCAACAGAACCCCCAACAACAACCGTTGTCACAACTCCAGGTACGTTAAAGATATACTCACACATTTAAGTATAAATGGCAGAAAATAAAACGAAATCGAACACCCAAATTTCATAATTTCAGTTGTATTTTATAACTGGAAATGAACCCCTTCTCATGTTTGAAGATTCCCTGAACTCTAGGTCAGTTATGAAAACTTCCATCTCGGCATGTGTCAATAGCCCGCATTAACAAATGGGATGTGATGACGCAAAAACTGCAATGATTCTTGTGATATCAACATTAACTGGTAGTGGATTTGTTAATTATTGATGGCTGAATTTGTTAATTGTTGATGGCAAAACTATCGAGCACTTCCAATTGCAGAACCAGCGGGGTAGGGTCTAGAGTCCCTGTTGAATTTTACATTACCAGCAAAAATATGTTTAAATTATACAGAGTCTGTTTGCTTTCCAAACATTTCGGTATTTTATGTTGTATGACCTCAGTCAATTACCATCTCTTGACAACAACCTCTTTAAATTACATTTCACATTTTCAACAGAACTAATAGCAATACTTATAACAACAGTCATAAACATACTCAAACTTGTTAACGTCCACTTATGTATTACGGTAAACGGCTGTTCATCAACTAAAACTATCCCATAATTACCTCTTATCAATGGACACCTCTTTAACAACACCATGTTATTAAAATCACGCCTGGCCGTTAAACGAAGATTATCTAATGTATTAAACATTGTATATTTCAGCTACAATATGTCAGGATACCATAGATAATTGTGACGATTACCTTGATTCATGTACTGATCCAGAATTTAAAGGTTTCCTCACAGCAAGATGTTCAGCAGCATGTGGATTCTGTCAGTCATTTAAAACTGTCAACGCTACAAAAACTGTCAATGGAAGAGAGTAAGTTCATTCTGCTTACAAGCGATTTACTACTGCACTTGATTTGGTTTTTTTCTTCATTTTATTTGATTTTCAATTTAATTCTTCATTTTCAACAATCATGGTGTTTTTGATTTAAATTCTATTATTATGACTAATGACATTGATGGTCTGCGAGCAACTCACAGCCTACTTTCTCACAAAAAACATTATTATTGTAATAATTCATGAATATGCAAATTACAAACTCATAAATATTTAAATATATTTTCAGATGTCCAGAATGGTTCGTACCAGTTGAATGTGCCATGGTATCACCAACACCTGATTGCTGTCCAATACCTAAATGTCCAAGTCAAGCTTACAAATACACTGCCGAGAAAATAAAATAACTCATGTAACTTTAGACTCATTCCCACTTAGAATGTACATTTGATGTCTCCAACGTTTATCATGTTTCCAGGAATTTAACTTACAGAATTTATGTAAATGAAATGCATATTTACAAGTGATAGTGCTATAGTAAAAGTATAAACGACATATTTCGTGAAGAAAACTTCTATTTTTTCAAAATATTGTCTCTTAATTAAGCTAGGGGGTAGAAAATCCCTATGTCTCCAATGACAAATTCTTACAGTTAGCTTAAAATTGTTAAAAAATTCAGACAGATTTCCAATTTAATATATCTTTAATATATCAGTTATTACTAAATCCTCAAGAAAAACACATATTATAATGTAGATTCAAAAATAATTTTCCACACCTCATACAATAAACGTTGTCTCCAAACTTCGATAACGTACGGGACTTTTATTTAAAGGCTTCATTAATCTCACAGCTTTGCACTCTATACAAACTATTTTCGTGTAAGTAAAGTCCATAAAGGTATATCCTAATGATAAAACATTCATTTTAGCTGACATTTTATTGGTATCGGTAATTTATGAGCTCATGTATTAAAAAATGAATCGTAATTTTCACCACGTAACGAACGGGACAATTAGTAAAATCAAATTATCTAACAAACCGTTTCAAATAGCTTTTTAAATTCTTCATTGAACTGATCTTCAATGATTAAATAAAAAGTTTATAAAGTGTTTTTATAATTCATTTAAAATGCATATTTGTGACACACAAAGAAACAGTAAAAACAAAATGAAAAATAACGTACGAGTCCGTAACGTACGGGACAAAATGTGACACAATAATTGATAATCGTCTGAATATTTATGATTAATTGCTTCTGTAAGGTTCCTTAACATGCATTTAATCTTCACAGACGAAAATATTATGGGAACGGCAATTATAATGAAATTAATGATGTTCAAACGTTACTAACAAGACTGACTGGAAAATAAGTTATAGTACCTTTTATTTGCAATAAATGATGAATAGTTAGCATTGTTCTTATTTGAATACCATCTAGCTTTGAAATGATAATTTAAAACAATGCCTCGTTTGATCAAATTATAACTTTAGAATCATTTTAGCACACACTGCAATAATTTGATCAGGTTCAAACATTATCTTACTTATTTAATAACGTACGGGACACGGTAGAATTGTCTAAACATGCATTTGCCGGATGATTTGATGGTTGAAAATCATATGTTACCCCACTACTAAATAGCTTTTATTAGTTTATGCGTTAGTTTGCTATGTTTCTTTGTTAAACTTGTCACAAAATGGTTGAATGTTGTTCTCTTAGAAAAATGAAAATGGTTCGCCTAATTATTGTAATTGAGAGATATTATTGTAATTTTATATGTAAGACACGAGTACATTGAATTGTAAAACAAATAACACAACAATGTAAGTTGTATTCTTGCAGCTTAACTTAGTTATCAATAGTTTAGATGACCAAACTGAAGTACATAACGTACGAGCCAATTTTGCTAACGTACGGGACAACAATTATATTCTTTATTGGTTGCTTTGTGGTGGATCACATGTACACAACGTTTTGTTATAACACTAGGACAATGGTATTTAACTACTTTAAACAGTTTCATTCTATATTTAACTTGTTTGTATCGTTCTGGAACAGTTGATATGAATGACATTTTAAAACAAATAAAACTAATGAAAATAGCGTATTCAATATTTATGTTTTTCTGAAAGTATCTGGCTTACTCTTCAGTCTTTATCATTTATTCCGAAACATAATACCTTATAGAATGCAAGCGTATTGAATTTCTCAACAGTTTGACCATTACTACTTTTAAAAAAGTGAAATTTACAGCTTATGTTCGATTTTCATAAGCACATTTATAAATGCTAGGTGTGACCTTTCACCAGCCTATATCTAAAAAAGTATACTAGCCCAGCTGAAAATATTTTTATACTGCGTACAGAACATGTCTACAATGCCTTTAATTGATTTAAAACTCATATTTGATGACATGAAAAAAATGAAAAAAAATATGCCCATATGTCCACCTTAATTGGGATTGAGTCTTTAATAAATCTGTGATTATTTCAATGTAAATTTTTATTAGCTCTGACATTTTGTATTTTAGGGAAACTTGTAGTATTTTTTTCATTTAGTTAAATCTATAGGTTTAAACATATATTCATGTATTTGTATTAGTGCAACAGTTTGGAGGTACTAAATAAAAATTACGATCTTTCAGTTACTCCCGTCCATTTTTTCACTAAACCATTATTTATTCTGAGTTTTTTGTGATACAAGAAAGACAACTCTGTGTTTTCAAACAAATTTCTGGTAAGAAATCAAAGGTTAGGAACAAGTCAGGTGTTTTACTACTTGATTGTACCACCTATAAAATGGAATGACACAACATGTAATTATGAAAGAGTGTTTAACAGCTGTACCTAGGAATAACAATTGCTGTGTTTAGAATAGACATTCCTCTATGGACTTGTGTACAACTGTCTTTAGTATGAAGATACTGTGGAACATTAGTAGACATATTTATTCATTATTAGATACACTATAGTCCTTTTATCAGGAAAAGAACATCAAATTAAGGGTAAATCAAGTATTTGCTAGATATTCAACCTTCTTAAAAAGACATAAATCAACAAATAAATGTATAGAATTTGTATTCTGGTTGTTGTTTCTTTGACATATTTGAAAATTAATGTGGGTCCATTGTTAGCTAATTGTAAGAGCTAGCTTAGCGATCTATTTAAAGTTGTGCAGTTTAAAATCTGCTTCCATATACAAATACAAGTTCAGCTTACTATACAATTTTGTATGATGACCCCAGATCATTAAAATCACCTTTAGGCAGGTGATCTATCACAGCACCCTATTACATCTGAGTGGAAAAACTGTAGGTAAACTTCTTGTTCAAGGAAATCAGCAGAGGCCCTAGTGGAGCCCAAGACCTCTCGATCAACAAGGTAAGTCCAGTTCAACTGATGAAAATAAAATTATAACAAACTCGAACAACAAATATACATAATCAGACAATTTTATTACATTATTCTAAAACATGTATGACTACATAATTATGAAAAGTACCACATACATAGAAATTTCTGCAGACTTTATATATAAGTTATGGAGGCTGCAAAAATTGTCCTCAGAAATAAAAAACAAAAACATTATATTCCGTGGCCATTGGTAAAGCAGAAGAAAATTTGTAAAATTACTATGTAAGAAATGAAATATTAAAAAGTTATGAGGCTGCACTTTTCTTTTCTAAGAAATAAAAACACTACTCTTTTATAAGGACACAACAAAATATTTGGTCCATGCAGAAATTCTCCATAGTACAAAATGTATATATTACAATGCAAGCAATGAAATAATAAGTGGCATAAACACCATCATGGAGCAATAAAATATATTAACAAACAAAAATTGTAAAAACATGAAATAATTCTCAACAAAAGTTTGGTACATCTTGGACTGTAACTCAATATGAGCTAGTGGAAGAATGAACTAAAGTGTAATTACAATGTATGAATGTACTGTGATGTTGAACATGTATACAGCTGCACCGAGGGATGATCAATGTATTCCAAACATTTTCACACAATTTAACAAGACTGTAACGCAACTATATAGACTTAAAATCCGAACAGTATTATCAGGGCTGGTAGCATGAGAGTTTAAAATAAGGTGAGAAAAAGTCAAACCATCTATAAAAAATCTGGTCAATTATGGTCTCTATTATACCATTATTAACACAATACATTGTATTTCATCAATTGAATATAAATATTTTACATTTTAAGCCTCTGCCGATATAACTGCTAAATTGATTATGTCTTTTCAAAGGCAGGGTTCAACACTAGCTGTTTTTACCAAAGATCCTGATAGAATCCATAGTCAGTAATTCAAAGATTTCTCCTTAATGTTAAGAGTTCTTTCAGTAAAAGACAAAGATTTTGGATATCAATTGCAATAAAAATTGAGACTATATCGGACTCTTTTACATGGTAAGAGACCACTTCTATATTATCCATGAAATTGAATTATAATAATACAAACTAAAGAAATCATTTAATGCTTTTTTACTACAATATCTTGAATCTAAACATTTCAAAATATGCTTTAAGGACATATTTCATCATAATACTCAATAACTTCTCAAATGCGTACATTAAACCATTATCATTCAAAATTATTGACATGATATCATTCCGATTAAAACTCATAATTATCATTCTTAACACAATTCTCTGCACAAAGAAATCACTGTTTTTCACTACATTGTCACAACATCTCTGTCTTTAAAGTTGATATTATCTGTTGCCAAGCAACCATATTCAACCATTATCAGGACAGATAACTCTTGCAAGAGTCAAAATACTGACACAGCTATGGTCCTTGTTTTATATACAATAATGTTCACATAGTCTACATTTTAACTTTGTAGCTACCTTCTAACATAAGGATGATACTGTTGACCAGAACCTTGACGTTGATATGTAGGGGATGGACCGGGTGCTCCACCATATGCAACACCTTGTGGGGGTTCAGGGGAAGCATAAGGGGCTTGACCTGGTACAGGGGCTTGGACAGGAGCTGGTTGACCACCATAAGCTGAGGGTGACACAGCACCCGGATGACTTGTCTCTACTGTATAACCTGTAATTAAAAAAAACTCAATTATAAATATTCCATAGTTGAATTTTTTCATTATGTTCAGATCTTTCACATTGGTCCCAAATTCCTGTACTTCAGGACCAGCCCTGAAAAACTTTCACCTCTGAATAATTCAATTTCTTATTTGTTTTATTATAACTTAAAGTAAAAATATCTACTAACAATTTGTTACTGTCATTCCTCCATTCAACTAGCCTAACAACACATAATCATAGATGTAGACTAGTTTTGTGCTAACTATTTGGTATTAAGTATGACAAAATTTAACAAAAGAACCATAATTTGGAACATAATAGCCATAAGTATGAGCTGTATAAAATGACCTTTGCTCAAGAGTTATCTTGACCTCTGAGCTGCAGATCTGGAAGAAGTGTGAGGTAAATAGTCTTAATGTGGAGAAGATTTGTGACAAGTAATTTGAAATTTCTATTAGTAACAAAATTATGGCCTAGGCTTGAAATTGCTCACTGACAGACAAACGGGCAAACCAAAACAGGACATGAACCTTTGGTGCTTATAAAAATGAGTAAGTGTTATTACCATAAGCACCATAATAGTTGGAATAATCCACAGCTTTAGGTGTAGCAGGATCACTATTAGATCCTGGTGCCACAGAAGATTGTGCCATAGGATTAACATATCCAGCTGAAAATAGATAAAAACACATTAAGTTTATGTCAAAATTCTTCATGCTAGGCTAAAATATATATTTCAATACAGAATATGCTACAAGGATCAAGACCAAATTCCTGAATTTTATGAATCCAGCAAAAGACTGGAACACATTCTTAGGTACCAAAAATCATGAGCTTCAAGGTCAGTTCTAAACATTTTCTCTTATGTATTAGTGTTATCATAATTTTTTTTGTTAGTATGGACCCCTGGTATAAGTGTGTCTCATATATCTGTTATACTTGGATGACTTCATGGTTTTTAACAGTTTTCTTGTCAGCAATAGAAGAATAAACAATTTATCTTAGTACAGAGGCTTAAACAATTACTACTTTTAAACCAAACAGCCAACAAGGAGTTTTGAGATCAACTGAAATGGATCAGACACTTATAAACTTGGTTACATTTTTACTGAATAATCTGATGTAGAGGTTAACCCTCTGCTGAAATATGCTGGAAATTGACATATTTGTAAAAAATATTAATTGATCCTACCTGGGACTCCAGCAGGTTGACCTGTAGGGGGTGGTACCCCGGGTGCTGCCACCTGTACAGTAGCTTGAGGATGTGCTAATGCTGACTGAGCATAGGGGTCAGCCCCAGCAACATTAGGGGCAGCCCCAGCTGGGACAGTAGCACCATATGGACTAGGATACGCTGAATAAGTAACAGCTGTTGATACAGGGGCTGGAGCCCCTTGTAGACCTGCAGCAACTGTAGTAGCTAACTGTACTTGTTGTGGACCTAGAAATATATATAAACTTTATTAGTTCATAATGGTAATAATACATGAGCACATTAGATTTATAAAACATAAGCACATTACATTTATAAAATACAAGGGCATATTATCACCCGAGTTTTGTTTGTTTGTTTTTGTAACATGTAATTAGTAATTGGGGCCATCCATTTAAATTACAAATGTCCTCAAGTTACAAGAAATCAGGACCAGGAATAAGTGACCGCATCTTGGAAAAGGCTGTATTATTGGGTTGGCTAAAGAGGACATTTACTGTTACACTAAGGATTACTTGTATTGTTCACGTTGATTTTGTTGAGCTACCTTTTATAGCAATCAAAAGACCAATGAGGCTGATATACCAAATCATTCAATCATTGCCTTAACCTACTTACCTGAAGCCAAAGGCTATTAAAAACTGAATTGGGTGAAGGAAATTACTAATTTTATATAGTTGGGCAAGTAAACAATTTTGTCATCTACTATACAACATAATGATTCAGCTAAGTGTTTGAAGATATATGTAGTGATGACAGAAATATTGTTCGCTAAATTCATGGTAAAAAATTCTTTGACATCAATAAAAAAATAGAGTTTATTTCAATGCACAAAACTAGTTACTATCCTTCTTTATTTATATGTAGTGAGATTAACTTTGCACTGAACCATCAACATATCTGCAATTAATTAGTGATTTATGTATAAATAAGCCATAGTAATATTTTTTATATTTTTAACAATTATTGAAGGTAACAGGTGAAGCACAATTTCTTGATCCATAATATGTTAGCGCTAAGCAGTGAATTAAGAATTCTATAATAAACATTACTTCATGTATTAGGCCACCCCCCACCCCCCCAAAAAAAATATATAGCTTTCAACCCATATCAAAGAGTCAAAATCAATAGCATATGTTTTTATAACAAGCTTAAAAGCTTGACAAGGAGTAAATATAATAAATATAATATTTTCATAAAACTTCAGAAATTATATTTTTTCTCCATTTTCTGATGTCACCATCTTAGAGGCTCACAGTGAAGATAAACCTTTAACCACAGGTGGCTGAAGTTTTTTTAACCCACTCATACATTTTAACAATTCTCTCAAAATATGGTAAAAAACTTCAGGCACCCAAGGTTTTTTCCAAGTCTTCATTATTTTTATAAACTCACTAGCATAGTCTTGATAAGGTCTACCAGCAATGGTTCCTGCACTCTGTGGTAATGCTACATTAGGCGAGGCATATGATGTAGCAGTGTAACCATAGCTACTAGGTATGGGTTGTCCTATGGCACCAGCTGGTGGCAATGATTGTCCATTAGGAGCGCCTGGTGGTTGTTGTGTAGCTGGGGCACCAGGATATTGATATACTGAGGCACCTGGTGCAGGTTGTTGATATGCTTGAGCACTTGTAAATGCCTGTGTACTTGGTTGATTTAAATACTGAGCTGATGCCGGGGCTATGCCAGGCTGTGGAGGGGGAGCTACTGAACCTGGAGGCCAGCCACCTGTAAAGTAAGAGAAAAATAAGTTACAGTAATATATTAAAGAAGATTTACATCAATTTAGTATACCGATGATTGATGTTAGCATACCAGGTAATCAGCTTAAATTAGCCATCATTACTTTCTACCAGAGAAGCTCACAAAGAAGACTTGGTCTTGCCTGTGTTGGCTCTATACACTTTATTACAGTTTTTTTACTATACAATAGTATACACCCTTTATTACTTTTAATACTTATAATTTTAAACAAATGCTTACACAAATTTTATCTTTCACTTTATAAATTTTATTAATGTTAAGTATGTTACCTGCACTATGTGGTGGTGGATGTTGAGGCCAGCCAGGTGGGGCTGTAGCAGGTACTTCACCTTGATATTGTGGCTGGAACTGTACTGGGGGCTGAGGGGGAAATGGTGCTGGTACCCCTATCTGTGGTGGTGGTGGTGACTGATGAATCTGTGGGTTCCAACCATCAGGTGCAGACCATTGAGGCTCAGGAGCAGGTACCGGGCCTGGTGGGTGTTGTGGTGGTGGCTGTAAGTCAAGAGGTGGAGGCATACCACCAGGATGTGGCATCAGTTCTTCTGGATTTGAACCTTGACCTCCAGCTGTTCTAGGTGTGGCTCTTTTACACTCAACCTATATAATAGGAACAAACAAATATTTGAAACATGGAGTATAGGAATTACTAAATTACAATATAATAACGCTATCAATTATAATAATAACAACTAGCACTTATATATCTCTATGTTATAATATAGTAGTTGAATGTTTATAATGATACATGAAAAAAGACAGCTAAGAGCTAATTAACTTATCAATTAAAATCTATCATCTAACGTCTAGAAATATTGTACAATTTTTTACGTCTATAGACAATTAAAATAACAGAAATATTTTATAGCAATAGTAAGTTAGTAACTTATCAACCACATCTAACCACTGACATAAATAAACCAAGTTAACAAAATAAAATAACATAGAATAATAATTATGTGAACAAATTGAAAACAATTGTAATAGTTAACATAGAACTTATAAAGACTAGAATTTTACTTGGATATGTATACATGTATATGTATAATAGAGTATAAAGGGGTTAATATAAACACAAAGAGTGAAAATCTACAGCAAAGATAAAAACCTATTACAGAATTCTCTATTAACCAAACATTCTATCAAACCATTCACTATGAAATATGAAAACCATGAAGTGTACCAAACAAATAAAGATCTTCATATCTGAATCTTTCGTTCATATGATTAAAATGTAATACTAGTAAGTACAAGAAGGGATTTCCTTTCAAAAAAGCTATGGTAATGCAGACTGGGTACAAATTGCTTAAGGACCATTTGACATAAGTTTTATCACACCAATATAAATGAAACAAGATCATAATTATGCAAACAGCCCTACTGCAATAGGCTGAAAAAATGTCCCATTTTTTAAAAGATGTTTCAACCAGTAAAGGTTTAAAGCAGTATCATGACTAATGCAGTCAAGAACAATATCACCAAATTTAAATTCTCTTTAGATTTACACCAGCTATTCTAGTGCAACTGATGTCTAGAACAGAGACAATTACTGAAATACAAATAATCAATACTCAAGATCATTAATGTAATACTTTATCATAAAACATAGTGAATAATACTAAAGATTAAAAAAAAATATCACAAGAAGTTCCATGTTTAGAACTCTATTCCCAAGGCAGAACACCAACCAGATGTCGAACTCCCATAGGTGAAAGCCCAGAATTTTTAAATCCTGATTTTCATGAATTCAGCAGAAGGAAAATGACCTTTCCTTCGGAATCAATATTCTTGAACTTCAGACTCAGTTCTAAAACTTTCAGCTATGAACTTAACTAATCCAGCGATCCAGCTAAACAACAATTCAGCGGGTGTGGTGTTTGTCAAATGAAGACAATTAGATACATAGAGTGGAAATTTTAAATGCTCTCCAAACAGGTTATGGGTGTCTTTGGTGAGCATTAATAAATTATTTTGATATTTCTAACCAATGGTTATATTAATACAAAAATGTATATAGATAAGTTTTATCATTAAATCTAAGTTATAAACTAATTCTATTAGAACTATCATTTAAAAATATCACAATAAAAATCATGCATAATTAAATAATTAATGGTTAATTAATTTAAAAAAAATATTATAATGAAAAAGGCATAATGAGTATCACAAGTGCCTGGCAAAATCCTGGGGACCCTATGATCAAACTTATAATTTAAAGGTCTTATGACCTATTTCAGTTCTAAATTCTTCAATATTTTTGTTTAACATCCATGACAATGTGCTGTCCTGAACCTCCAAGCATATGTCTGGTAGTTTGAGAACATGCCAGTTACTTTTGATATTTCATAATTTGAATATTTTATATACTACGGAGAATGAGAAATCATAGAGTGATCACTTAACTGGGTTTGTATTTTGATAGATGAAATAAAAAAACACTGTTTATTAGACATGAAATAAGGGCTCTCATTTCGAATTGAGCTCCTGAGATATAATGATGAGATAACAACATTCAGATGATAATTTATGGCAATAGCAAAGACTCTCATATAAGATTAGACTAATCTAAAAGTGTAGCCATGTTAAATAAAGTCATTACTGTAATAGTTATTATTGTCAACTTTATAAATACAAATGTAGTTTGTAGTTGACAAACTAAATCAATATATCAACAACAGACACATTTCCAGAACAGGCTGTATAACAGGTCATGCTAATTTTTGTACTATCCTACTAAAGCTAAAGTCCCATAAACATAAAAATAGCAGTGAGGGCACCGTACGGGCGTCGTGCGATCAAGCTCCGCAAGGACCCATACAAACTCTTGCGTACCCGTGCATACTGTTAAGTTTTTACCAGGGTCCGTGAGATGGGCCCAGCATACAAATATCAGTTTCAGAGTCAAATCGTGAACAAAATTGTGGCCGAGTATGGATTTAACATGCATATCTTCCAGCTACAGCTCTGCACGGGTGTGTTCTTTAGTACCATGTGCGTACCGTCACCTTGATATGCAAGGCTTCCCACGGCCTACGACTGTCTGCACGTACGGGTCTGTAACAAGCCACGATTTTATGGGACTGAGGCATAAATAAGTGAGTAGGGTGAAACTGTTCGAAATAGACCACATTGAAATGGAGAACAGTGCAGTATTATGTACATTGTAAATTGTATGTGATAATATGTCAATAAAATATTTTTAAATCTAACTAAACTATTACAGTATCATAATGTTTCACTCCCAATTATCAAATTTTAATGGAATCAGCCTTATTCATAATCTCATTCTTAAAATAAATGACATGTATTTATATAATAAATACCAGAAATCATGTGATATCCACACAATACAAACAAAAGACAGGAACTCAGAAAGCTTAGCTACAGATATATATGTATATAATAATATTTAGTATTCAATAATAGCACTAATATAATAATGATATAAAACTGATGGACTAATAAGCAGAAAATAAACCACATAAAATGTAATATGTATGTTAAATGTATATAGTATAGGAACTGACACTAGAATAGAAATAAATATCTTACAATATATATAAGGTAAGGAGCATCATTAACTATCAGGCAGCATATTTTTTTTAATGTTTATCCAAGTATAACAACTAAACTGGCATTTATTGACTAATTATGGACATTGTTCTTCAGTTTGGGACTTGAGAAAGCGAAACTTAACTGTATAATACCAAAATCAAAGTTGTATAATTCCACACAAATATGAATAATAAAGCAAAGAGTCCATAAATCTATGAATATATAATTAACTTAAATACTAAAATGAAGAATATAAATCATATTTTATAATTATATCTATAGAGTTTATCTATACCATATAAGGTAAAATGACAATAAAATATTGCAAATTACAATATTATATATATTACTAATCAGTTTAAGTTAACACAGTCATAAAGTATTATTTAACCAAGTACAATGTATAACTATAAATGTGTGCAATCAAACAACAATAAAACTTTAAGTCAAGATTATCAATGCTTATACTATAAGAAAAGACTAATTTCCAATTATCATGGTCAAAGCTCATAATAAGAAAAAAACACTATGTCTAAAATATACAGCATTGTATTTTATCTCTTTAATATTGAATATATATTAGCCATAAAACAACTACCTTCTCTAGTAAAATAATTAATAATATAAAACCCCATAAACTACCAATGAAAAGAATTATAAATACAAGTAAAACAAATATTAGTTAGTTATTGTGAAATAAACACCAACTAAGCACATTATGTCATCACTCTTGACCAACAATTTATTTTCTTAGACTACTACTAAATAAATTGAAATATTGTTAAAGTTTAAAGTACAGTAAGAAGAAAAATTGTTCAAATATAGTAAAGGTTAAAGCTAAATCAGGGCTTGACACTGACAACCTACGGTATATTTGGGTTATGCTAGTAAACATTTGGACTTTTATTTGTAACTACTGAGAGTAAACATTATGTTCGGACAAGTAAAATACAAAGCTGGTTGTCTAACTGGACAGCCTATATTAATATCAATGTCAAGCCCTGTCATGAACTGATATTCCTTCAACTCAGAGAATAGTTTCAAAACCTTATTTAGTTTCACATAGATATGAGCCAGATGTGTAGAACATAAACACTTGGTTTGTTGGGCCCTTGATAGAATATTCCATGACTGATATACTCATGATTTGTGAAGGGTCAAGTGAAACAATACAAAAAGTAGGTAACATTTAGCCTTGCAATGAGTTATAAGTCTATGTGAACTAATTAAATGAGTACAAACATATTCTAGCATACATTTGTATTACAAAGTGTGAGGGAAAAAACATCTATCAAAATGGTGACTAAATACTGTAAAGAATATTTTTCATCAGTAAAGAGTCAAAATGTTCAATATGTGCATATAAAACCCCTTTAACAGACCATTTGATAAAACATGATGACTCAAACCCAAAGATATTCAATACATTATGTATTCTACATGAATATTGGAGAGTAAGAGCACAGCCAATAGTAAATCAAACAGATATATAATACCATGAACAAGTAACAATGTAATAAATGAACAAGTTCAATGAGTCAAAGCAAAACTAGTCTAACTTTATGTAAATAAAGTAAGATGTAGACTAGTTTTGTACAGACCCATCAAGTTACTCTCTATAAGGAAGAGAGTATACAAATATACAACAGGGAAATCCTTGAATATTTTATACTTCTACCAACAAATGGAATGTACGGTACTTACCTTATAGTAACACATGAACTTACATTACAAGTTTGTTGTTTGTAACTTATACAATACTTAAGAAATCATTTTTTACTCAAAATGTTGATCATTTAAAACCCATCATACTGAATCTCTGATTTTCTTGCTTATTTATTTCAATGGTACATTATAAAGCTCTCAATGATAACAAGGAAGGATAAAAAATGACTTCATAAGCATCATATTTGTTTAAACAACAAATATTGTGTAAGTAATGAACCAATACAAATAAACATATAAAATAGTGAAATTGGGACCAGACTCTTCTGTAACAAATTATAGGTATAAGAAATAACCTTTTTGCCATTGAAGTTTACAAAATGATCCCTGCAAAGTTGATTGACAGCATCATCTGATTCGAATGTCAGGAAACCAAATCCTATATAAGTGTACAAGCAATATAACATAGATATAATATACAGTTCAATCAACAACATTTTACCATAAATATATAACTGATGAGATATTTGCTGTGAAAAAAGTCATGTTTTGAGAAAAAATCTAAAAAAATTGGTTAAATTGTAACTATTACAATGTAGACAAGTTTGATTTAGTTTAACATAAGAAGCTAGAAGTAACTAACAAAGTTAATATACATGTAACTATCATTAGGCTAATTAATTAATATAATCATTATTATGATGTTTTTTTTTAAATATTTAAGTGATATTATTGTGGTCAGTTGACCCATTTACTATCTCTAGAGAGACTTAAAATCTTCAGATCAAAGATTTTTTCCAGTTCTAAGCACCCATGGCTTAACATCAAAAGTCGTCGCAGAGCCCCTGATGACCTACATTTGTGTCTGGGCAACTCGTTACTGCTAGTAAACATATGGTTCGGGCAAGTATAACATATAGCTGGTTGTTTTTCCAGGCAACCTAGTTTAAAACTTAATGTTGAGCTCTGCATACCTTAGCCAGGTGGCCTGCTTGATACAGGAGTATAAGAGGAAAAAGACGTTAGCAAGCATTTTATAAGCAAACTCCCCAAAGACATGTAAGGCCAGCCTAGGAATCAAACCTATAATCACTGATAACAGTCAGACATGAAAAAACTGTGCAAACCAGACAGTGTTCTACTAATTAAAAGAGCAAGTAATACAGACTTAAATAGTAACAAGTATATTCATATTCTACAGTACAGACATCACAAAGCTATCAAAAAACTATAAACACAAAAACTATTTGAATTAAAATTATGTTTTGAATATATCCACAGCAAAAATCAACACAGAGAATGTAATGTAAAACACATGTAGTCCAATACAATCAATATCACATTTCATAAAAATCTGAAAGCTTTACTACAGCTACCTTGCTGTCAGTTATATCCAACTACTTTTCAGTTATAACTACCAATAATTTTACAAAGGTAACTCTAATATACCTGAGGAAATATACCAAGGACTGCAGTAAGTCCTCTTTCCGAATACAACTTTGTAGACTACTTTAAACAATGCTTTTAAAAAAAAGTACTTTAATAAAACGTAATTCACACAAGAAAAATTAGTCGGAATCAGTATATTTGGACAGAGACTGACTTAGTATGACAGAATTATTTTATCCAAAAAGGAGCAATGACATAAAAAAACAAATGCAAGCAAACACATATGAAAGCTTTCAGATTAGTATGAATAAAAACACCTGAAAATTGAAATTTAATTTCATTAGATATTATGATTTGTACATGTATTCATATAACATATTTAAATTAACATAGAATTACAATATCATGATCAAAGTAATTGATAAAATTAATAACTCTACAGTATTGCAAACTATTATACTTATGTATGAGCATTTTACTTTGAGACTTCAGAAATATATACATTTAGACCAAGTAACAAACTATAATACATGTATGTTATATTGTGATCATTATTTACACTACTACAAATCACCATTTACTACAGCATGCAAAACTTAACAAACAAGTGATTTCAAATTTCTTACATTATTATGAAGCATAATATATCAAATATATATACTTATCATTAACCATAAAAGCTCACTTCTATAAATTCTACAACATGTAAGTATAAAGTATCATATATATACTAAAGATTTTAACTCCTTAACAAATAGCATCCCCTTTTAACACCTCGAAAGTGATTAGTATAACGTCCTCTTTTGTGCCCATGGTGCTATTTCAGAAAATGTGAAACTCTTTAATAGGAATCAGAAATAGTGACAAATTAACTCATTCTAATAAATTAAAGTCTGCTTTAATTCAATATTGATAGATATAAATAAGCCACTCATAAACCAAGTAATTATTACTGTCAGCAAGAAAATGCATAGAAAATAAAGCGATAGAGAAAAACTCATACCATTAAATACCATAATGTTAAAAACATAATATCTAGCATAAGTCATATTGAACTTCTTAAAAAAGAATCAAGTTTATAAAACCTTGAAATAGATAAAGAACTCAAAACTCTGCTTCAGTTTCAAGTCTATAATTTTGTGACAGAGAAATAGATCATCTAAAGTTTCATAAACTGTGACTCTCATACTACAAGCAAATGTTGAAGATCACATACTTGAAACAATATATATTTACATAAATACATCTATATAATAGCAGAACAAGCTTAAATATTTCCATGTTTACAGAATGCTGTATCACAATACAGTATATCAACTATATCACAGTGAGCTAGTGATTATATCAACATGCAGTGAAGATTAGACAGAACTTTGTTTTCAAATTTCCAAATACAACTCAATGCAATTAGTGAGTCAAGAAGAGTCAATTTAACATGTAATAGAGAACTGTCTTGTAATAATCATTAAATAGGCAAAGTGATATCCATTGCTTTTAAATGTATACAGATACACTGAAAACTAATGAAAATCATATAATTTTAGTACGATATTTGATATTGAATTGCTCTGATTTTAAGGGTTGTCAGACAGAATATAATATATATTGAAGGAGTGATCATACAGACAGCAAACAAAAATACTTATAATTTTGTTGATTTATAAACCCTAATATGAAAAGTAAAAAAAGTGGCAAGACACAAACAACCATGCAATAACATTGAGGTACAAATATAACAATAGGTACATCAGGATCATGGACTGCTCACCTGAGATCTACAAATAAAGAGAGCAAAACAAAACAAAATTTCCCTACTTAGTTTTATACAAAATTTGAGACCCCCAGGACAGGTTTAATGTCTATCCCCTTTCCAATGATAGGAACTATCAACTGGCATGTTATTTGTAGAGAACATTAATTAAGCATTATGGCTTCACAAAACATTATTTTACAAAATAATCATTAATGAATGCAAAGATGGATGACAATCAAAGATAAGTCAAGAATGCTCACAATGAACAAAGGTGATCAAAGAATAGATAAACACATTTAATCCATCACATTTAAATTACTTAGCACAAGATTCATGCAACACGACTATATTTATCATATTGATATCAGATACTAAGCATAATTAAATAGCAGTAAGTATACAAGCTAATATATATTTAAAATGAAAAGTATATAATGCTGGCATCATTATTAATACAAAATATGACTACAAAAGAAAAAAAAGACCAGCACAGTCTCAAACCTACAAAGACTCTATGTCCCTGTGTTCTGGACTGTATCACCCCTATCATTAGGTGTTGTTAGTTTTAGCTATACATCAGCACAATATTTTAGAAAAAATTATAATGAGCATGATACAAAAATCATAAGAATTATGATACACACAAATGCATATAAGTTTGGGTAAAGCTCTTGATTTTGTCAAACAAATAAATCACACACAAAGGTTAGAGTATTGAATATGTTATGAAGATATATAAGGATACAACATTTTTCCTACAGAGTGCAATCAAAGGTGGGTCACAAAATATGTCTACCAAATGGTTTAAAGACCAAACATCTTTATATCAAACTTAATGGAGATTTTCTGGTTATTATCATTCTGACAAGGTTCTGTCAAGATCAGATCGAACAGGCCAAGAGATCTTATGGTTCAGCTGAGAGATCCAATTGTTACATCAAACCAACCAGCAGCCTACAAAGGGTAATCACAAGATACTTAAAGTATGATATTCCCCCGTTAGATCGGATCCAAATACTTTTGTGACTGTTCCTGGCCTACTGTTGACAAAATTATTTATTTTATGAAATCTAAGACAAAAAAGAACATCATAAATATCGCCAAATTTATAAAAGAATTTCTATTCGTCAGGAATTGTTGTCTAAACATTAAATTACTGTTTATAATATATATTTTGTATTGTTTTGTTACAATATTGATTTAACTGTTTCATTATATTGAATTTTGTATTTGTTATATATATTTGAATGTGTGGTCTTTGCCATGAGTATTGTAAATGGCCAAAGGCATATGTCAATGCTGTTATTTGCCAATAAAGATGTATGTATTAATGGGATGGGATAACATCTCATACAAGGGAATAGTGTAAAAACATGCATTTCTTTCCATTCAAATTTAAGAGGTACTAACACAATTCTTTATTTCACTTAACTAACATAAAATGTGAGTGAAATATGTTCTAAAATTACAACAGATAAATATATACAACTTAAGTAGGCTTAAAGTTATCTATTACGTTCTTAGTATTTAATCAATTAATGTAAATATAATATAATACTAAATCAATTAAATTCATGTTAATATTTAAATACTAATTGGAAATAATTACCAATTTGTAAAAGACATTCAACCAAAAATGTCCGTAGCACATAGCACACAACAAGACTAAAATATAACATACTTATATATACCAAGTAATTATGTTCAAAACAACATTCAAGTACAGTAACATTACAATAGCAACTATTATACAAACAACCGTCCCTACAAACTTATACACTATTAATACATGTCTTTCCAAATCACACATGCAAGTTATATATAGTATTGCAAAATTAAGATAGCAAGTGATAATAAACTATGCTACATATATATTGGGACTGTGGTTGCTATGGCAACACATATAACAGCAACAACAAATCTTAAATCTAGATTTTACACAACACACATAGGGAAATCACCACCCAAACAGAAATATGATAAAATGTGGCTCAAAACAGACATTTTAATGTGAATGAGTGAACACCTGTCTCAGTTTTTAGGACAGAATCAATGGAGTGAAAACATTGAAGAACATTCATGTAACAGTCATTGTCTTAACCCACTAGCCCTAGGCTTGTAAAAATTTCTTATTTATATAGTCAAGCAAGTTGATTATTGTAATAATATTATAAAACAGACTAGAGAAATTTTAGGCAATGACTGACGCAAATTTAGAGTTTATTATAGCAAACCAATGTAATGCTTTTTGTTAGATAAATTTGTTTAATTCTGTAGGACATTTCTTGATGCTTTTTTACACTAGACCAAAACAATGTTTACAGTTAAAGTCTGTCAGACACGTATACTTTTAAAATGTCTGTAAAATGCCTATATATGAAATGAGAGATGATAAGAAGAAAGAAAAATAAATAAATTCTTATTTAAATATATAAGTATTAAAAGTAACAGTATACTAAAATATGTATCTAAAATTATTGCAAGGTATGTGTATCAGTAGTTTTAATTCGAATATCTAAGAAATGCACAAGTGTTATATGGCTTAACTAAACTTATATATAATTATACCATTAACTATACATGTACTATATTCCATTTCTTGGTCATTGTATATATTTCATATAAACTATAGAAAAAATGACCATATCTTGGCCATTCAATATAAATAATCATTAAGATTTAAGGTAGTAATCCTCAAATGTATTTCTTGTAAGATCCTTTAACAATGAGTAAATTAAACAGCAATTATAATTAAAATCAGCATTGAAACCAAACTTTTAATACGATTGAATTACTAACAGGTCGGTCATTGAGCACTTACTTTTTATATGCCTGAACGTGTTTTTAATACACATTTAGAAAACAACACTAACAGTCAGATTAAGAAAACCTAAAATGAAGCATAGGCCTAAAAAACTTGTTACTGCATGTTTGTTTATATCAGTTTCATATTAAAAATATATTTTCCTACCCTGTCCTACTTAGACAATATAAAGTCAAGCACATTAGGGGAATTCTACCTTAAAAATAAACATTTTCTAAAAGCGGTATTTCCAAATACTTATAGAGAACAAAAAGTAACAGCTATGTCTCAAAGTAAAATACAGCAAAGATGAATTAATTAATAACCAATTGCATATGTATATCTTAAACTTTAAGTTACACAAACTTATCATACAGAAAACTTAACCTTACAGATCTATCCAATACGCTTTTTATACTAAAATCATACATTAACTAAACAACTAACACCAACACATGCAGAGTTATCTTTCTTAGCTTGTATACAATATTATAGGATTAATTACTAGGCAAAATATCCATATAATGTATGATATAATGTTTACAGATGAAAACTCTACTTTGATATCTCAGCCGAAGCAAGGCACCAAACAAAATATCAAAATAAGTTTTTCATTCATAATAAATTCTTTTGTAAGAACACTGGGCATAATAATAATAATAACTATATTTGATACAAAGTATGATCAGCAATAACATGCTTAGTTTTTGAATGTATGAAGAAAATCACTAATTAGGGCTTCAGAAGTAAACTAGTCATGTTTACTTCACAGAAACTTAATTAAATCACTGATAAGGCAATTACATTATACAACTTAAATTTAATACATAACATTATGCCACATTAAAATAGGACTCAACAAGTAAATCTGTGAGCTAATGCTCACTAGTGATACCCCCGCCAAAATCTAAAAATATGCGACAAACAGGAAGTAGATGAGCAAGGAGCATGAAATCGCTTTACACCATATGGGACTATGGGATGAAGCAATATGCAAAGTATTAGGCTGCTGCATGATATAGTTGCTGAGAAAACTGCGACGGAAATTTTGTAACGGACGGACGCACGGACAAGGGTAAAACAGTATACCCCCCTCTTCTTCGAAGCGGGGGTATAATAATGAATTGAGTAAAATCATATTTCTGCCATCCGCAGAGCATGAAGGCCAAACAACCTGAACTAAAGTTATAACTATCTTGACTTGGACATTAAAAACTTGGGTCATAAAATGAATTGATAATAAACATGTATTGCTAATCAAGTAATGTAAATAATGTATTTATATCATGTTGACTTTAAGTATTACAGAGATGTGATGGTGTTAGTGCCCTGTAAAAGAGGGTCGTATAAAAAGTATAATGAAAATAGTTTTACCAAAAAAACAACAACAATGAAAATGGTCCTTTCTAATGAATTATAAATAAGCATGATGCTAACATATAATATGACCATTTTGATTAATTGTTTGACTCAGTAGGATGTTGTAATACCACATAGATCAACAAAAATATTATTTATGGCATAGTGTACTACATTTGAGCATGTGACTCACTAAACCAACTTTCTAGGACCTACATGGAGAAAATAAACATAATTAAAAAATTTCATAAAAACTTAAGAGATCAATAATCTATTCCAGATATAACTTGCGAATTTAATGAGAAATACACAAACCTCTGGACAACAACTGTAGCTAAATATAATTTTAGAAATTTTTAACAGCCATAAGGTCTAATTCTTACAAAACTCACAATAAGTAACTACAATAATGATGCAGTAGTCATCAATTAAACTCACAAGCCAGAGTGCCAAGTACTAGAGCAAATTTATTTGAGCTGGTGAAAATTTCCTTTTATACTTAGTTGAGCTACTTAATGATTCTGTTCTTCCTATATAATACATAAATCAGGCTAGTGCTCAAACAAGTTATGAAAATATTCAATTTTAAGGTAATGACAGGTGATATGTTATCATCTTTCTAAAAAAATTCTACTAACTTACTAAGATAGGTTAATGTTAAATAAATCACCAAACACGATGAATATGTTTAACTCTTTTTAATTCTTTTTTTTTTACTTTGCTTCTCGTAACAATTGTACCAACACCATTATGAACATGGATATTCCAAGCGCCGTGGGCGTGGAAGACCTAGAAAATCGTGGTCTGACTGCATCAAGATCGATTTAAGTGTATGTGGTATGGGCAATACCAGTCCACACAACAGGGCAGATGGAGAGCTGGTGTTAGACATTCAAGCCGCCTGCTGCCTACCTCAGTATCTGAGACACCCAAAGCAGATGACAAATAAACTCAGGATATGTATGTATGTATGTAAGATAGGATGTATCCCCAGACTATTAGAAAACCAAATATCACAATCATCATTCAATCATCAAGCATAATATTTTTGTATCACTATGTGGTATGACAAAGTATTATATTATGTCCTGAAACAAAAGTTTACCTCGAGATCTTTGTTTCTGAGCATCATACATAACAGTAACATCAAGAACCTGAAACAAAGTAAAATAGAGATATCGAGCAGGACATCATTAAATGTTTACATTTGTTCGTTTCGGGTTAATTCCACAGCAGGAAGCTTATATTGAGCCTAGGTTGATTGAAATTATAACTTCACTCTTTTAAATCATTTTAACATCTAATGCAAAAACAGCATTTGGTTGTTCTAATTGTTTGAAGACAAACAAGTAAATCTGTGAGCTAATGCTCACTAGTGATACCCCCGCAAAAATCTAAAAATATGCGACAAACAGGAAGTAGATGAGCAAGGAGCATGAAATTGCTTTACACCACATGGGACTATGGGATGAAGCAATATGCAAAGTATTAGGCTGCTGCATGTTATTGTTGCTGAGAAAACTGCAACGGAAATTTTGTAACGGACGGACGCACGCACGAACACACGCACGGACAAGGGTAAAACAGTATACCCCCCTCTTCTTTGAAGCGGGGGTATAATAATTAGTAGCTATCAACTCTAAATATACCTAGCAAAAAATCCCTAATATGACCTAATAAGGTACAAGTTTGACAAAGAATAAACAAGATCTGACTAAGCTAGTATTGTCTTATTTTTGTTTTTGAAATTTAAGTCAAATTTGTGTAAACATGAAAAATATAATAAGACACTAGAGTAACAGTTAAAAAGCAAATAATGATGATATAAATAAGATTTTTAAAGATCAATTAAAGAATTAACTTAAAGAGGGGTTGTCCAGGGTAACCAGAAAAAACAGCAAACCACACAGACTAGTTCTTGTACAGTACCTTTCCATATTGACTGAAGAAATTCCTGATAGCTTCTTCATCAACACCATTAGGTAAACCTCCTAGAAATATCTTCCTGTCACCTTGAGGACCTCCACCACCTCTTTCTCCTCCAACACGAGGTCCCTTAAATAATATCACTTTATATTATACAACAATAAATATAAAATACCTATAGTCATCTTTTGTTATCAGTGCTTATTTGAAAACACAACAATAATCTACATCAGTCATGTAGGAGCAGCAGTTAAGTGGTAGGACATGCCCTTGGGGATTAAAAGGTCTAGGGTTCAAACCCCACTAGGTGCAAATTCCTTGACCAAGAAATTAACCTACAGTTGTTTCACACGACCCACATGTAAATGGGCATTGTGAGAGTAACCAGCTTGAAGGGTGATCAGGGGATATTGTGTACAATTGTAAAGTCAGCTGAACACGAACAAAGAAACAGACTTTAAACCACACTTTAACATCAAATTATTTCATCATACTGTATACATTTGTATTATGAAATTTATAATCAATATAAACAGTCATAATGCTAAATTTATTAATATTTGCATAACAAAACATCCAAGACACTGCTCTTTTTAAATTTCCTAGTATAGTCAAACCTATGTCAGTATACAAGCAACAGCATCATGATATCATTGGAAGCAAGGGATAAGGTTATTCAGCGAAGACGATTTACAGTTAATATAGAACACTTCATTTCATCAGTTTAGAAAAATGTCTCAACTCATGAAATACGACAATACCAACTAAAATATTATTTAAAAGGTAATCATACCCTCATCATTTTATTTCCACCATCACCCATTGGTCCACCACTAGGCATGCCACCACCAGGACCTCCACGGCCACCTGGTCCTTTAGGGTTACATGCCTTAGGATCAACCTATATAATAAAATATAAAGAAACTTGTCAAAACATAGGTTACTTATCATACAGTGCAAGCCATCTCAATACTTGTTTACTCAATTCTTCTATGTATGGGAATGTCAATAAATGAAAATGAAGCAAACTAATGGTTCAACAGTATAAACTCAAGTCTATGGGCAGTTAAGCAAATTTGCCACACATATACATATGTAAGCTACAGCCTACAAACACATTGACAGTGTTAGGTAAAGATCTGATGAAAACTGTTCAATTAAAAAAAAGAACACATTAATTAGACATTGACTAAATGAAAAGTCCTGCTACAGATTTTACATGTGAACTGTCTTTGATCCATCTATAAAATAAGAATTAATTTATTTACCTGTCTTCCATCAACAATATGTGCTGGTACTGACAATACTGTATCAACACAATTTATATCTCTGTATGTAACAAAACCAAATCCTCTTGACTTCCCTGTATCAGGATTCTTCATCACAACACAGTCAATGACTTCACCAAACTGACTAAAGTAATCCAATAAACTCTCTGAAACCATAAACTTTATTAATAAATAACAATATCCTACAAAACATACAAAATAAACATTAAGCCAAACTTTTTTATGTCTATTGATAAGCTGTATGAGTAATATACTCAGGAACTTCAAAGCTTTTGTCTGAAGTCTAAGGTCAAATCAATTTCAGAACTGAATCAGGAAAACAACCATTATTAGTTTTCTTAAAAGATGACCGTAACTTTTTGACTTAAAATATTTCATCAATACCTAACTGAGTCAGACATTAGGATTTTATTTCAAGACATGAGATGTACATGGTGCTATCAGGGTTCCCACTCTTTTCTAAGAAAAAAATTCAAGGACTTTTCAAGGACTTTTCAAGGAAACTTTCACAAATTTCAAGGACTGCTCAGGATTAACGCCTATTACTTAATTCAATAATTTACATCAAGCTCCATGGTCAAGTGGTTAAGATTGCTAATACTTCAAATTACTTTTACAAATGCTTGTGCTTCCCAAGAACAACAGACAGATGAATATAAAGGTTGCATAACAAATATACTAGCATAGTGAAAATTACAAAACAGTAACAAGTTGGAGTCTCATATTTTCTGCATGAGATTTTATAAAACAACATTTACAATATAGTTTCTGTCACATTTGACAAACAGACCCATGTATAAAATCACATTCAGTATGGCAATGCCTTTGTTGTAACTTAAATTTTGTAAAATTCACAGAAAATCGTGATTTTGGATCAAAAGTAAACTAAAAATATCTAATGTTCATTTCAATTTATCAGAACTTCTGGTTTAGCATGTTTGCTTGCTGGTATATGTTCATCAACAGAGATAAAAAGGGCCATTTTAAAAATATGTTATAAATGTCCTAAATTTTGACCTTTCTTTGTTTAAACATTTTCTTTAAAACTACAGTCAGCTATAAACATCATACCTTTAGTTAAATTATGCTTTTCATGTAGCAATAGATGCTATTTATTGTTTTTAGAGTCTAAAACACGATTTTAACAGATAGATTATGTGACGAATATTTTTTGAAATTTTCACATATTTAACTGATGTTTATTCTTGAAATCGAAAAAATGAGGGAATTTCCCCTTACTTATTGCTACATTAAGAAAATCTAAAAATCAAAGTGATAAAACATTAATTACAACGTAATTTGAACGATGTTTCACTTTATTGGCGATAGCGTCGGTCGCGAAAAATTTCAAATGTATGACAGTATGAAATAAAAAACTTCATTCGTTGTAAAATGATTTGTATTAATAATTATTTTGATATGGAATTTAACGATTATTATTATCATTTAATCAAAGTTTATTATTGTTGTCAATTTTAATTGTCTTTATAAAAACATTTGCAAACTGGCTATTACGTCTATTTAAACTGCGTCACAACATGCTCATAATTAAATACAATTATCAATTTAACAGCAAGCATCCAAAAGCTTATCTACTTTAATCAATGCAATATCACAGTTTGTCACATGTTTGTTAATTGCAACAGTTTAATTACGTAAACAATCTTATCAGGCCGACATGTAGCACTATTGATTTTTTGAGCGGACGCCGATTGGTCTTATTAGGCGACAAAATACACAGGGGTGATCGATAAACAAAGGAGTTACTTGTTATCGGCTTTGAAGCGTGTATACTAACTGCAAACCCCGCGTAGCGCGCATCGCTGATTGGTCGATTACATCAAATAGGCTGATGTAACATACGCTCCACTTGTTGTCAATTCGAGCTCTTGATTCAACTATGACTCTTGAAGGCAAAATATATGCGGGTCAAATTGACTCACGGACGATTTTGATTGAGGGTCAAAAAGAGGTATTTTGGATTTTCCGTGCGTTTCCGCCAATTTAAGTAATCTTATGTTAAATATTTGACCAATAATTATCAATTTTTAATAGATATAATTTTTATTGCAGTTCAGAGTCATTCAACTTTGCTTATCAATTTCATATCTAACTTCCATCGTGATTGAAAGGCTTAATGTTTTTTATGCTTTCATCTTAATTTAACAAACGATGCTACATGATACGACATTAAGTGTAATTTCAACTTGTTTTCGCGGATGCGCTGTTAAAATAAATCCCCAAATATCGCCGAACGTCTTAAAATAAAATGACTTGCTCGTGGCGCTAATAACGATATACTCTCGGACGAATATAGGTAACTTAGGCATATGCGAACGTAGTCACGCGTGTAAACATAACTTGGCGACTCCTTTATCGATTTTATGACATCCTTGCGCATACTTTCGTTGGCGAGTTAATCTCCCAGCGTGTGACCGACAATTAAGTTTAATTGATATGTAATTAGCATGTAATCGCCATGGGCGGTCTTATTTTTCACAACACATATCTGGATTAACAATCGACTATCAATTAGGGAATTTAATTTAAGTATACTATGAAAATTTGTTTAACTCTTTTTCGCCGATTTCAAACTTTTTTGTCATACGGTTTAAGAACTTTTAATGCGATTTTTGCCGTTTTAGTGTGAGAAATCGCGTCCTAGGAATATTCCTGGAACGGTTCACACACTGATTCGGCCTGGTATGATTTTGTACCTAAGTATGGGACGAATTATCGGCGAAAAATGTAAAAATGTCGTGAGAAAAAACGCCGGTCGGCCGGACCGACGGCTCGATCTAATTGCCGGACCGAAACGAATTTTTGCCGGACATGTGCGGCGGTCCGGCGCTTTTGCAACCCCTGTGACAAAAAACACAGGGGTGATAGATAATCACAGGAGTTACTTGTTATCGGCTTTTGAAGCTTGTTTACTAAGTGCAACCCCCGCGTAGCGCGCATCGCTGATTGGTCGATTACATCAAATAGGCGGACGTAACATACGCTCTACTTGTTGTCGATCCGAGATCGTGATTCAACTATGACTCTTGAAGGCAAAATACCCAGGAGTCAAATTGACGCACGGACGATTTTGATTGAGGGTATTTTGGAATTTCCGTGCGTCAAAACCCGAGGTCTCGGGTCTAATTCAAGCCCTGACTGGTACGTGCAAAAATCCCGATGTTTTCCCGGTTTTCCACCGTTTTTTCGAAATTCAATGACTTTTCCAGGCCTGGAAAAGCAATTTTGAAATTCAAGGACTTTTCCCGTTTTCAAGGAAGCCTGGGAACCCTGTGCTATAAAAATTCAAGAAGAATTTACCTTTTGAAGTATCCCAGCTGAGCCCTCCAACAAACAGTTTACTGAAAAATATAGAGTTTCTGTGAGAAATTTATATTATTTATCTTAATCAATCAATGTTGTTTTATTTTATCTCATAATACTTAACCACTCTACAGTAAACCTCATAAAGTAAAACCACAAATATGTTCACTTATACCCTATCATTCAGTAGAAATGGGTTCAATTCCCAGCACAAGCGGCAAGGTCAGTATCTTGCCCTAGCTAAGTCCACTTTATTAATAATATTCTAAATTACAATTTAATAAAAAACAAATGAAATAGGGCTTTAACGAATGTCTGAGCTCTCGAGAGTTCGTGAACCATGATTGAAATTCGAACACGAATATTCGCCTTACCAAAGTTCGGGTAGTTCGCAAATATCATATGCATTTCAAACAACAATTGAATGAGTTAACTCACAAAAACAACTTGAAATTGCCTAGGAAATCATAACAATTGATCAAATTTCTAAATCCGAACGCATGTTAGCACGTACTGACACCGGATGCCGCGAAAATATTTCCATAAAGGTTATCTTCAAAATAAAGTTAATTATTAACAGGGCTCGACATTAACTTTTTTTTAACTTGTTCTGTCGGACAAGTTCATTTAAAAACCACTTGTCCTGACCAAAATCCAACTTGTCCTGACCTTCGGTCATACTGGATAGATTTGAAATACTAATGTAGTTTCAATAAGGGTAATGACAATTCAAACTACCAAGTTTACCATTGTGTATGTTTTACTTGAAATAACGAAACATTTACTCATAATAACAGAACTATTTATTTAACTGAGAATAAACAACTAACAATTAACGTATACATTGTTTTGACAGTGCTAAGTCATAACTTGTGGTTCATTTAATCGTTTATGGAAACAGATATTTTTCAAAAGTTAACTTTTTTGGAAAGAAAATTAAATTATGCATCCAATGATGTTACTTTTAGTTTTGTATCATCCTTTACAATAGGCTAGCAAGGTCATTACTGATTAGAAATTGAATTATTGCAAAAAAGAATCCAACGTTTTTTTGGCGATTTTTTTTCTGAAAAAAGTCAGTGGCAACACCAAAATCAGAAACTGACATAATGCGCTTTTATTAATTGATTTTCTTATGTAGAAAACGGAATAAAATTATTTGCATTAGAAAAAAAGTTACATGTGCATTTGTAATGCGAGGTAAAAAAATCCGATTTTACCTTATGCTTTTTAAGTTTATCCACACTTTTAACACGGACATCATTTCCCATGACAAACGTAACTAATTCTAATAAAATTTCAACTTATTGCTTCCTAACTAGATAATTAATACATCCCTTTCCAATTGATTTCCTGTCTAACTATTAACAAAGATAAGCGGCAACGATTTTCTTCTGATCACAAAAGCACCGCACCTTATGACGTATTTGCCACGTGCCATATTGAATACTTCAAAAACGCACCGCAATACAACATAAAGTTTAGGACCACAAGTATGATAGAAAATTTATTCGTCGGCGCAATTAATTTTAAGAAGGGTACATATCAACAACTTTCTGTGTTGACATATCCCATTAATCTCTTCCTGCGTTGATAATATAACAGCATACATAAATAATTAAATAAACAATAAATTATCTTCGGACTTAAAAGTTTATCGTAATTGTTCTGTTTATCATAAGTTTCATTAGAGCATGTTTGTGCCTATTATTAATTAGTCATTTTTTTAATTTAACGGCATTTTTTTCAAGTCGCGATTCATTTGCATTCTTCACATGTAATTGTCACATCAATGACTTATCATAATAGATTATTGTTTGTAACAATTAATTTAAAGGTGTTGAGAAGTTTAACCAAATTTAAAAAAAGGAAGCAAAAAGTTATTTTCACGAAAAAGTCGTTTTGTAACACATAAATGGTGTTACAAATATTAATAATACAAATATTAATAACAACAATTATCAACGAAACATCCAATAAAAGAAACACTCCAATTTTTCAATATTGATTTACCAACAATTGCACTTGAATGGAAAAGTGTTACTAATTAAAAAAAAAAACATTTTGAAATTAAAATAATATTTGTGCAGAATAAATTAACTGTTTAAATAGCGCGAATTAATTTCCAGGCAGTGACCTTGGTTTAAATTGTTAATAACAACTTGCTCTATCTAACACCAAATCATCTTATCTTCACCCGCTGTGCTTATCGCTACGTTTATCGATGTAAATATCGTCTGCATACACATGACGGATATATGCGTCACGCGGCGATCTGAGGTTCATATTTTACGAGGCAAATACAAGTCCGTCGGCGAATCGATTGAAGTTTAGGGGACGCATATTAGCGGCACTCGTAATAGAGAGCAGCAAAATAGTTACGCAATAGTTACATTCGTACAGAATGGGTTAAGACATGCTTTTCAATATCCCAAACTACTTGTCCCGTCGGACAACCGGCTTTCTAAATGACTTGTCCGGACCTTGGTTTCACTTGTCCCGGACAGTCGGACAATGGTTAATGTCGAGCCCTGTATTAATGCAGGTATGTTAAAAACCAACTCGCATGCTCGCCCAGGCGAGTGTTCCTATCGATTTGGTGAGTAAAGATTGCTTAAAACTTGTCCGATCGGGCGAGTAGGATTTTCAAATCCAATAGGATTGTCATCAAGAATAAAAAATATGAAAATACGATGTCCTATCAATGACCGCTTTTATTGTTTGATTTTTCTCAACTGTCAAAACATGAATAATTTCACGGTGAATGCGTTTGTTAAAATTATTGTTGTAATACACCCATTAGTTTCCGAAAGTGTGTATTATGATTGAGTAAAGCTTCTTATGCCGTAAGATAAGTTTTAGTCAAGATGTTTTTTTGTAAAAAATTAGGCCGCCAGTACAAAAACAATGCATTCAGTCATCCTCATTATTCAAGCTTTGACAGTTGAGAAAAAACGGACAATAGAAAGGTATATACCATATAAATTTTAAGTAGTACTTAATCATGGACCATATTGAAAATTTGTTTTAGCCAAATATGTTATCCACAAAATACAGATACACATTTTTAATTGTTTGCACCAATTTCTGTCATCAAAGGGTTAAATTATAAATATTCAGTGTTCAATCTAGAGCGCGCCATTGACGCCTTATAAATGGAAATGGCGCAATATCAATCGTCTATTGGGCCCGTTGGGCGCACTCGCCGAAAATAAATATGGCTTTATTTGACAATTTTTCGTTTATTCTATGCCATTCAGTTTCGTTACATCCATTTTGCTAAAATAAACGGGTATATCAGTCTTCTTAAATTACACACAATTTACTCCCATATTTAATAATTACGCCGTATTCTCTCAGTGATTTACACAACGGCGCCGACGTCGAGCATTTATTTGGGCGCTAAAATCCACCGGAAAGTCCGCGGTACGCATTAAATTTTTAGCCACGCTTTTATAAATCATTGACAAATAAGACTTGTGTGTAAAACAAACCTATGTTCAATTAATATGTGTCCTCTAAAAATCAATAGTGCTACATATATGACCCATCGGTATAATTGATTACGTAATCAAACGGTTGCAATTAACAGACTCGTGACATTGATTCAGGTAGATAAAACTTTCTTTTATGTTTGCCGATAAGCTGATAATTGTAATGAAGTACTAGCGTATTGTATGACAGTTTAAATAGACATAATTGGTTGATTTTTTATAGACAAAGATGAGAAAAACAGTAATCTCCGATTAGCAATCTATGTCTCTGCCGATTAGATAATGAACTAATTCGTTAAATTTAATAAGAAATAAACAACTTTGACATAATTTTACAACAAATAAAGTTATTTGTATATTAATAATTCATAGCATAGCATTCCATTTCGTAAAAACAAAATTCCTTCAATCATTAGTTCGTTATGTCATACATTTTCGCGACCCACGCTATCGCAATTTTAATTGAAACATTCTTAAATCTACGTTTGTTATTTGATAACCATTTTAATTTGCTAATAAGTTAAGCAAAAAGTAAGGGGAAAATCCTCTATCTTTTCCGAATTCCAGAATAACTACTGATTGGTTCAACCAAATTGAAACTGTGAAAATTGGAAGAGTAGTCGCTGCGTAATCTTTCAGCTAATGCCGTGTAACAGACTAAAAATCAATAATCAGCTTGCACTGCCAATTTAAATCAATATTAATGAAAAAGTACGATAAAAGAACCAATTTGATGAAAAAATATTTAAACAAATAAATGATAAGTGCTGTTCGTACAATTCATTGGTGATGCATGGAAAACATACATAGCAACATAGCAAATATGGCGTGCCTTGCTCAATTTGTCAAAATGATACTGTTAATAACAAAAATAAACAATTATTCATGGCCCTCGTTTTTCATCTTGGGCCCCCTATTTTGCAGTCCATGGGCCCAACGGGCCCCCTCTTGGACCATTCTAGATTGAACACTGAATATTGATTTGATTGTGAACAATATAGACTCCCCGGAGTGCATGACAATTTGTGACTTAATAAGTCAAGATTACTTTTTGATATTAAAATGATATATACCTTACTTAAAGCGGTCAATGATAGGACATCATATTTTGATATTAGTTTTTCTTATTAAAACAGATAATAATCCTATTGATTTGAAAATCCTATGAATTGAATATCTTAAATACCCTCCAAACTCAGGGAATTAGGTATCATCTATGTCTCTGGCCAAACAGGTAGGAACAATCGCCATGGCGAGCGGGCGAGTTGTATTTTACACCCATGGATAATAATCAAAATGTTGAACACAAAACAAATCATTTCTAGTTTCTATCAAAATTAAAAATGTTCTGTTGGATAGTTTTGACAGATTTTAATATTCATGTTAAGATCGGGGATGTATTGGGGAAATTAAGGTAAAGTGTACACTAGCAAGTTAAACATGCATTAAGTAGCAAAGGTTCACGAATCGATCTGTGAATGGCTTTGCCGTATCACGAACCGTTTCGTCTCGCGACAGGGTCCACAAACCCAAGCCCTAAAATGAAAGTATAAAGTATATCCCTGATTAGGAATATATGGGCTACAAACAAGCAGTGGATTAAATCAAAGCATCAGTACCGAGATTCATCCAATACTTATCATTTTATGGACAATATGGAATTTGGAAAAAGTAAAATTCCACACCCAGTTATCTCCCTTGCATTGATCAGAATTGCATTTACAGTTATCATGACACAATGATCTCTGAATGCATATGCACGATTCTTTTAAATAGAAATTTTGTGTACATAAACATAAATATTCACACAAACATGCATGCGGGCGATCACACCGCTAACGGGAAGGGAAAACGTTGGACGTTACGGTCAGAGACAGCAGTGATCAGCGACAGCGTTCGACATCATGCATGTTTGAAATGTCATATCATTTAAATTTATGCATGCTTTGTTGATAAATGTTCATAATCGACTTGTTTAAGCATTTATTAATCAATATAGCAAGTCAATTAACACCTACCCGGCTTCATTTCTGTCAAAACCAGGCATATTGTGTAATGTTTATAATTCTTCCTTTTGCTTTTTGTAAACAACGCCCTCTAGCGGAAACAATTGTTAACACAACGACACTGCAGTTATATTTATGCGGGGAAAGGTATGCTGCGACACTGATATTTATGGATGCGCCTAATATAAACTGCGATTAAATGGTCGCTTTAAAAGTAGATAATACTTAATCTTTAGGTACGTCCATTGACTTAAAATGTTTAGAAATATGACGAAGCCTAAACAAGAGCAGTCCAAGGACAGCGCGCTCGACTTTTCGGGTGTTTTGTTCATGACAAGGCTTACATAAATCTTTAACATAAATTGTTACATGAAATATTTCATAAGAACTTTCGTGATCGTGTAGTGTAATTTAATTTATTTTCAAAGTCAACATTTTTACAATAATAAAATATTTAATTTAATTAATTACCGTAATTCATATTTCAAATTAACGTTCTAACACACATTCTAACCTAACCTAACAACACATAACTCCCCAAAACTTCCCACAACTCCGTCTCTCTTAAGTTATGAATTCCTATTTTATTGACAACGTTGAACCACTGTCTAGATCGTGAAACGGTGGCGATTTTCCGTGTCACGGTGTAGCCATATCAAGATGGCGGAAAAACAACCATCCAAAAGGTACGTGTCGTTTTTTGCATGATATTTTGAGATATATTCGGGCCCAAACGCGTTAAATAGTTTCATCTGATCCATAAATGTATTAACTAAAGGGCGGGTGTACTAACTTGACATGTCACAAAGGATTAATGTGAACTAAAGCCACCAAAGTTCCCGAATGACCATCTGTCAAACTTGTACCGAGAGAAGTGTATGACTTTTGATAAAATCGCTGTTAGTACGGCACTTACCGTGTTATGAATACGATTGTGGGATAATGTATATGTATGCAAATATACCTTAAAATTATACAAGTTCTAATTTATTTTGATTTGTCAAAACATGCCTACTTTCGGTTTTGTCTAAGCATCGGTTGAGATATTAGCTCCGGTGAGGATTTTCCGTAAGAAATGATTCGGTGTTGCCATAAAAAGTGGACACGGTGTATACATTTGCGTGAAAGTGAACACGGTTCGGACACCCATTCAAACGCTAAACGCAATCATATCATTTGAAGTAAATCACAATGGCATTATCCTTCGTAGTTTGCTATACATAAAAGCCCTATGTGTTCAATACATAAATCTTTGCAGAAGCAACGCCTAATTATAAATCAGTTAGTATTATGTTATTCCATCTATTCTAGATCGTCACCTTTGTATTGATACATAACGAAATAATGTAGTATAGAAATACGAAACTGATACATTTAACGGCCCTTTTGTGATAAGACTAAACTTATATATTTCATAATTTTGTTACCCCCAGGGTCAAAATGGAAAAAGGCTATAAATGCTACTACTGTAAGTTTTCGAAATCTTATCCCCTAGCATGCATTAATCATTCAGTAGAAAAGCATGCCAAATTGCAGCTAAAATGACGGATGAGATGGTTTAAAATGTATCAACCGGCTGATATAGCCTTCTGACGAAAGATTACAGACTTATACCAAATGTAGAACTGCAAACTGGGAAGTATTTCAAAGTGAATCAACATATATGTACATGTACATCCTTTCTAGAAATTAAGAAGTGTGCTGATGTTAAAGACCTAGAAAGTATACAAGAATCTAAACAAGATATTTCTGTTGATATTGATTCAATTACTTCCCAGTCCAAATGTGAAAAACGTACAAAACGTCAGAACCAATGAAATCACTCGGCAGTGTAACTTTAGCAGGTCCCTCTCAGCAAACGTTACTTCCATGTACGTGGAACATGATGAACAGTTGGAAGATTTAAATTTGTCCACGATTTGACCAAACCCGTATCTGCTTTTTAACAAATACTGCTACGTTTTGCCTAGCCTACATTTCGACCGTATTCCAAATAGTCTGGTCGCATTTCAAGCGTTTGAATGGGTGTCCTATCCGTGTTCTCTTTCACGCAAATGTATGCACCATGTCCACTTTTTATGGCAACACCGAATCATTTCTTACGGAAAATCTTCACCGGAGCTAATATCTCAACCGTTGCTTAGACAAAACCGAAAGTAGGCATGTTTTGACATAACAAAATAAATTAGAACTTGTATAATTTTAAGGTATACATGTATTTGCATGCATATACATTACCCCACAATCGTATTCATAACACGGTAAGTGCCGTACTAACGGCGATTTTATCAAAAGTCATACACTTCTCTCGGTTCAAGTTTGACAGATGGTCATTCGGGAATTTTGGTGGCTTTAGTTCACATTAATCCTTTGTGACATGTCAAGTTAGTACACCCGCCCTTTAGTTAATACATTTATGGATCAGATGAAACTATTTAACGCGTTTGGGCCCGAATATTTCTCAAAATTTCATGCAAAAACGACACGTACCTTTTGGATGGTTGTTTTTCCGCCATCTTGATATGGCTACACCGTGACACGGAAAATCGCCACCGTTTCACGATCTAGACAGTGTGAATTGTTTTGACCTGTAAGGTGTTACTTAATCAAGCCAATGAAATTACTTTTATCTAAATGAGCTGGACCAATCAAAATAGCTTTAACAAATCATACTTTTACTGAGTTCTCACGGAACTCGTGCCTAAATTATATTGGGTCCGAGCCCGAAACCGGAAGTAGGTCACCAATGTTTACATATGTACATGTACATATACATGTAGTTCCCTCACAGTGTCTATAGAGGGTATACGGCGAACAGCAGGGGCGCGTAACTCGCCCCGAAAGTGGTGCTAGCCCGCTGGGTTCGCGACCCATGCCGCCTGGGCGGTGTTCCAGGTTGGGTCCGAGCCCGAAACTGGAAGTAAGTCACCATTGTTTACATATGTACATGTACATATAGTTCCCATATAGTGTCCATAGAGCGTATACGGCGAACAGCCGGGGAGCGCAACTCGCCCGAAAGTGGTCCTAGCCAGCTGGGTTCGCGACCCATGCCGCCTGGGCGGTGTTCCAGCTTGGGTCCGAGCCCGAAACCGGAAGTAGGTCACCATTGTTTACATATGTACATGTACATATAGTTCCCCTACAGTGTCTATAGAGGGTATACGGCGAACAGCAGGGGCGCGTAACTCGCCCCGAAAGTGGTCCTAGCCGGATGTGTTCGCGACCCATGCCGCCTGGGCGGTGTTCCCGGTTGGGTCCGAGCCCGAAACCGGAAGTAGGTCACCATTGTTTACATATGTACATGTACATATAGTTCCCATACAGTGTCTATAGAGCGTATACGGCGAACAGCAGAAGCGCGTAACTCGCCCCGAAAGTGGTCCTAGCCCGCTGGGTTTGCGACCCATGCCGCCTGGGCGGTGTTCGGGGTTGGGTCCGAGCCCGAAACCGGAAGTAGGTCACCATTGTTTACATATGTACATGTACATATAGTCCCCATACAGTGTCTATAGAGCGTAAACGGCAAACAGCAGGGGCGCGTAACTCGCACCGAAACGGGCCCTAGCCGGCTCGGTTTGCGACCCATGCCGCCTGGGTGGTGTTCGGGGTTGGATGCGAGCTAGAAAACGGAAGTAGGTCACCATTGTTTACATATGTGCATGTACATATAGTACATATACAGAGTCTATGGAGCGTATTCGGCGCTCGGCAAGGGCGCGTAACTCGCCCCGAAACGGGCCCTAGCCGGCTCGGTTCGCGACCCAGGCCGCCGAGTCGGTGTTCGGGGTTGGATGCGAGCCAGAAACCGGAAGTAGGTCACCATTGTTTGCATATGTGCATGTACATATAGTACATATACAGAGTCTATGGAGCGTATACGGCGCTCGGCAAGGGCGCGTAACTAGCCCCGAAACGGGTCCTAGCCGGCTCGGTTCGCGACCCAGGCCGCCGGGTCGGTGTTCGGGGTTGGATGCGAGCCAGAAACCGGAAGTAGGTCACCATTGTTTACATATGTGCATGTACATATAGTACATATACAGAGTCTATGGAGCGTATACGGCGCTCGGCAAGGGCGCGTAACTCGCCCCGAAAAAGGTCCTAGCCGGCTCGGTTCGCGACCCAGGCCGCCGGGTCGGTGTTCGGGGTTGGATGCGAGCCAGAAACCGGAAGTAGGTCACCATTGTTTACATATGTGCATGTACATATAGTACATATACAGAGTCTATGGAGCGTATACGGCGCTCGGCAAGGGCGCGTAACTCGCCCCGAAACGGGCCCTAGCCGGCTCGGTTCGCGACCCAGGCCGGCTGGTCGGTGTTCGGGGTGTGATGCGAGCCAGAAACCGGAAGTAGGTCACCATTGTTTACATATGTGCATGTACATATAGTACATATACAGAGTCTATGGAGCGTATATGGCGCACGGCAATGGCGCGTAACTCGCCCCGAAACGGGTCCAAGCCGGCTCGGTTCGCGACCCAGGCCGCCGGGTCGGTGTTCGGGGTTGGATGCGAGCCAGAAACCGGAAGAAGGTCACCATTGTTTACATATGTGCATGTACATATAGTACATATACAGAGTCTATGGAGCGTATACGGCGCTCGGCAAGGGCGCGTAACTCGCCCCGAAACGGGCCCTAGCCGGCTCGGTTCGCGACCCAGGCCGCCGGGTCGGTGTTCGGGGTTGGATGCGAGCCAGAAACCGGAAGTAGGTCACCATTGTTTACATATGTGCATGTACATATAGTACATATACAGAGTCTATGGAGCGTATACGGCGTTCGGCAAGGGCGCGTAACTCGCCCCGAAACGGGTCCTAGCCGGCTCGGTTCGCGACCAAGGCCGCCGGGTCGGTGTTCGGGGTTGGATGCGAGCCAGAAACCGGAAGTAGGTCACCATTGTTTACATATGTGCATGTACATATAGTACATATACAGAGTCTATGGAGCGTAGACAAGGGCCCGTAACTCGCCCCAAAACGGGTCCTAGCCGGGTCGGGTCGACACCCAGGCCGCCAGGTCGGCGTTCTGGGTTGGGTCCGAGCCAGAAACCGGAACTAGGTCACCATTGTTTACCTATTTTTTTACTATGTGCATGTACATATAGTACATATACAGAGTCTATGGAGCGTAGACAAGGGCCCGTAACTCGCCCCAAAAAGGGTCCTAG